>CM060399.1:82191422-83436849 GCA_030545235.1 Helianthus tuberosus
ACAAAAGATCACAAAGAAGAATCAAGGATTTCGAGAAGAAGCAAGATCGCCTAGGGTTAGAGAGAAAACGGCCATCGCTTAAACACTAAAGGGGATCTTGACCATAATGCGAACGGGTTTTTTTTCTTTAAATTCAAAACAAAGGAAGGGATGGATAAAATGTTAGAAGAAGGGCCTTGGATGATAAGAAGTGTTCCTATTATTTTGAAGGAGTGGTCGGCGTCTGTCAAGTTGGAAAAAGAGGATATAAAAGCTATTCCAGTTTGGGTCAAGATGCATGATGTGCCGTTAGCGGCATATATTGAGGATGGGCTTAGCTTGATCGCCTCTAAGATAGGGGTGCCTAAAATGTTGGATTCGTATACTGCCACGATGTGTGCTGAGTCTTGGGGTAGAAGCAGTTATGCTAGAGCTCTCATTGAGGTTCAGGCAGGGGCCGATTTAAAAAGGAGTGTAGCTGTTGCAATTCCATCTTTGGATGGTAATGGTCATTCTATGGTGGAGGTAAAAATTGATTATGATTGGGAGCCTTTAAGGTGTTCGTCTTGCTGTGTTTTCGGTCATGAAGATAGCTCGTGTCCCAAGAACCCTCAGATAAATTCGGTTGGGGATGTTGAGAACAATAATGATGATTTTCAGGTTGTGGGGGCCAAAAAGAAGAAAGCTAATAACCAAGGTCTTCATATGAAAAATCAGAAGCCTAAGTTGGTCTATAGACCAATTGTAAAACCTAAACCAAAATCGTCCTTGAGGAGTCCGCTGATTAATCAGGTTTCAACGTCGAACCCTTTTGACATCCTTAAGGACGATGACGGAAGTCAGGGAGGTGTCACTGTGGGTCGAGTGGAGAAGAAGGCTACGCAGTCAAGTGATAGGCAGGATTCGGATGAGGAGGAGGAGGTCGTTGAAGTTTATAATGAAACTAGTCAATTTATGACATCGGGTACTCAGTCTTCATCTTCGAAAGCAGGGGCAAGCACCTCTTCCACAAAGTTCTCAAATGGATAGGCTTGTTTTGGCTCTTGTGAAGGGGTTGCCAGTATGTGGCAACTTCATATTTGATGATGGCGGTTGAGGGTTGTATGTTGCTTTGTTTTTGTTTGTCTTGTCTACTAGATATCTTTTCATGATGTATAGTGGGCTAGGTTATGGGGTGTCATAGGTTTATTTGTTTTGTTTGTCATACATATATGGGGCATGTCCTATATATGAACTAGTGTGGAACACATCCTCACTACTTGTACTTAATTGCGGTTGTTTTTAATAGAATCACCGGGGTAACCCTTTACCCAAAAAAATACAATATACATATATAACATCCATACACATATCATGTATACTACCATCTACAAACAACACATGTATTGCACCTCAATTAATTATAAAAACACACTTGCAAGTAAGTAACAAGTTAAGCCGAACAGAGACCTTGAAACTCGAGTTGTCACATTATCCTCAACTTGAAAGAAATTTCGTCCCGAAATTTAGCATGTGGTTACTGAGGAAGCTAGTTTAGTTGTGTCGTTTACTAGTTTTCCTGGGGTGTCACAGTGTGTCTCAATGTCCAAGCTCAAAGGATGAGCAGGGAAAGAATGAAAGGAATCCCATATGCGTCAGCTATAGGATTCATTATGTACGTAATGATATGCACTAGACCGGACAAGTTATGCGCTTTAAGCATGACGAGAAGATACCAGTAAAATCCAAATAACGGTCATTGGATGACTGTTAGAAAGTATATTGAAATACCTTAGAAGGACTAAGGATATATTTCTAATATATGGATCTGGTAAAGAAGAACTCGCTGTAAAGGGTTACAGGGATGCGAGTTTAGGAATTCGTTGTAAATGGTTACATGGATACGAGTTTCCAAACTAATCGAGATGGTTCTCGATCACAATCAGGGTAGCATTGTCCACTACAGAATCAGAATACATCGCCGCTTCATTGATCGAGATAATTCATATGGATCTGCCACTTGAATTATTACCAATCTAGGGGTAGTCCCTACCATTCAGGACCCCTAGTGATCTTTGTGATAACGATGGTGTGATTGCTTAAATCACGGAACCTCGTGTACATCAAAAGACTAGGCACATTGAGCGGAGTTTCAACTACATAAGGGATGAAGTTGAAAAGGAGAAAGATATGTATTCGCAAAGTTCACACTGATCAAAATATTGCGGATCCACTCACGAAGCTCCTTGAATGGGCAAAGCATGAAAGGGTCATACTTGTGCCTTAGGACTTCGATATTCTAGTGATTGGATTTGATCTATTTTTGTATTTGGATATTGGAACAATTGTTATTATAACTCTTTATGGTATGTTGAGTTATGTTCCATTTTAGCATGTTTAAATCCTTGAATAAGTTACTTATTCTAAATGTCCGTAGTCGATCATAATTGTGGGAACAAATATGAATGTAAGACTATTATGAATTTGGATTGGTGGATATTCATTAGATATGAATATAGAGCAAAGTGTTGCTGCCAAAGTTCATAGATATTTGTGGGATACAAATATTGGACTGACTCGCTCTCAAATATTACTGCATGGAATCATTTGTGATTGATCATAAGTAAATTTGAGTAAAGGAGAATATCATAGTATCCTCAGACCTGAGATACATATTGGGTCTTGATATTCACCAAATATTATACCTTGACTTTTTCTTCGCTATCAGTAATATGACAGTACATAAGGCTAAGCTCAGGTGTGGTACAAGGTGATTGTGAGAGACGTATGTAGTCAAGATGGGATTTGTTCCTCTTATTCATTGAGAGTAAGATGTCTAAGGCCTGCTAAAGTTAAATCAACAGAGAGTGATCACTCTGTGTCTCTGGATTTGACATGACATCTGTAACGAAAGGATAAATGATAGATTCACCTAAATCATGTTCAAGTATTAGGGGTAGTAAACCGTAGTTAGGCGTCATTTACTGCTTGCATCAATCTTCTATGTATCTTGTGCAAGTGGGAGATTATTGGACTCTGTATGCCCAAGACACATATTAAATTGATGTGGCTAGTACGTAATGATCCAAGTCGAGTCATACCCAATAACAAGCTAGACAAACACTTATATTATTTATTTGTGATATGATCAAACAAATAAATATTAACACTTATAATATTTAGAAATTGGTTTTCTAAATAATTGCACTTGACAAACTAATAAATTATATGGATAATTTATTTTGAGAGAGTATTTTATTTTGTTATTTAATTGGTTAAATAACATAATAAAAATAGCATAAGTCTTATAACATATGATGTTATATTTTATAAAAGTTATAAAATATATATATATGTAAGACTTATAAAATATTGAATTTTTTTTTATAAAAGCTAGGCCGCCACCCCCCCCCCCCATGCTCTTACCAAGATTGTTGGTCCAATAATAGTTCATGGATTCGCATGTATCAAGATTGGGTGTTCTTCCCTAAAAGCTTTGGCCAATCACATGGCATGCAAATGCATGTGTTAGATGCATCTTGATTGGGCAAGATATGTGGTCCAATAGAAACTCATGCAATTTTGCATGTGGAAGAAGGGACTTGATTGGGCATGTTGGGTGGCCAAGATTCTCTCAACATTTATAAACATTTTCTATGGCAAAAATAACATGAGATGAACCATGGAAGACTTGTAAGAGCTCTCTAAAAAATCGGCCAACTATGTGCCATTTGAGAAGTTTTCTTTCAAGTTTCAAACTCAAGTAAATGCTCTCTAGAAATCAGCCAAGAGATGGTTATTCAAGAGGGTTTTTCAAGTTTGATTTACAAGTGCAAGAACACTAGAAAAACCTCTATATATTTCGGCTATGTGTGGTTGATCAAGAGGAAATTTTAGTGAGTTCATAAGTGTAGAAATCCTAGCTAAACATGATGTGTTTGTTGGAAGGCTTGGGGTATACGAGCTTGAGGTCTTCTACACTTGAAGGCAACCATTCAAAAATCATCATCTTCTTCATATCCATTACTCCATGGAAGGTAGTATTCTAAACACCCTATGGTTGTGTTTTATTTTGATAGCATGCATGTTCGTATATGGATCCGACTTTGGGTTTTACATATAAAATGGGTTTTATATCTTGAAAGTAAACATGTTTTAAATAATTATTTCCGCTGCGTTTTTATTTTATACGGATAAAATACTTTGATAAACATGATTAGAAAAAACCAACAGCGTATGCCCATTATCATCCATTTCGAGTCTCGGATCACACTCCATGTGTGCTAAAAGTGGCTAACTCGGCTAAAAGTGGCTAACTCGGGTAAGCCGAAACCGAAACCATTCAAATTCGCTAATTTTATTACCTCGAAACCAGAATTCAGGATTTTTGTGGAGCAAGTGTCACACCCCGACCTCGTAGAACAACCAGACGTGGCGGAAACGTCGGGGAGTGTTGTAACAGAATCATTGTTTCATAACCATGGTATAAATAAATTCTGTTTTATTGAATAAATGAACTCATTGTTTTAATACAATCAAATAAGTACAACTATGATCTTCCAAGTTTTAAAGTTGCTAAGGCATGAGTCCATCCTAAATGTAGCATGTATCAACAAGCATTGCAAAGCAGTACCGGAAACATGTGTAAAAATAGGTACGTCAGCATAAAAATGCCTGTGAGATACATAGGTTTTGTGAAAATAAGATTCATGACTTATGTTTAAGAAAATGTTTAGTCATGAACCTTGTAATTTGTTTTGTTTTGTAAATCGTTTGAAAAGTGATAAAATCAGATGATATGTATAAGTAAGAGAACAATGTATGGTTAAATGAATAACCAAGTAAAATGAGTTTGTATAAGATAAGTTGTTTGTAAATCAATGTCTTGTGAAAAGTATGTCATTTGTATAAAATGTTATATGTCTCAAATTGAAATGATTCAAATAATGCTACAATATGTAATACCATACAAACACTTATATATAGGAAGTACCAGCGGCGTATCCACCATGCTTGTATCATATTACACACGCCTCGTTACTTAATCACTTACTCAAACCAAACCAACAAAATAAGATGTCTATGTTTAAACCAATTGCCAAATGTATTGAATAATATGTCAAAATGGTTATGTCAAGATGTAAGTCATGTAATGTATAACCAAAATGATATGTATAAATAAATGTAAGGTTAAACGAATAACCTTATAGTAGCATATTAAAAGTATACTTTTGGATTTGTAAATAACATATTAAACTATGTTTTGGTTCCATAAATAACATATCAAAATATGCCTTGGATGTTATAAATAACATATTAAATTATGTTTTGGTTTTGTAAATAACATATCAAAATATGCTTTGGATGATTAACAAAATATATGTTGGTTTTGTACAATACCACACATGAGAGTATATCAAATTATACTTTTGGGAGTATATCAAAATATACTTTAAAAGTGTGATTTAAGAATTCATTCAGACCTAGTGCATCAAAATACACCTTTGAGACTATAGGGATACAACAAAGGCAATCCCTATTTGGATGGAGAAACAAATTGGTTTCAGACATTCCATGACAACAGGAATGGGGTGTCTAATCCTATAGCGCTATATCATACTAACAATCGGTCTGGTGAACATAAAATAAGTACACTTCAACATTGTATTTTATGTTCTTTGAGAAATCAGTGTTTAAACCATAGATAGTCATTTAGTTTGTCAAATGATAAGTAATAACATGTATAATCAATTATACTTTGAAATCATGAAAATAACACATAGGTACACATGCTTCATCCCAAAACAGTTTGGAAAACAATAAAATAGGGGAACTATGTACTCACTTGAGATTGCTCAGAAGTCCTAATATAACCACCAAGCAATGCGAGAGATCACGGAATCAAACGGTACCTAATATAGGTAACTAAATTAATAACCGGACCTAAATCGGTGGATTGGATAGGACGAGGGTTCGTAAACCAAGTGAGTATGGAGACTCGTGTAATATGGTTTAACAAAGCCTACATTCTAAAATGAGACCTAACCTAAGTGCTTACGACCAATTACGACCCGTTTAGGAAGCTTATGCTACTTTAACGCGTCGTTCGCGCAAAACGCGTTTGGACCGCCTAACTAGTCCTACGACAAGTAGAATATGCCTTAACATGTCTAATATTGTTGTCAAATCAGTTTAGATGTCAAAAGTTACGTTACATATGCTTAAACATCAATTATGCATAAAAAGGGCATTTTGGTAATTTACCTAAGGCATATAAACTACCTATCATACAACTAACTAAACGTCGTGACCATAAGGTATAACCTCGGAAGATTATTCCCTATATACTATGGTCACCTAATGTGTTTGGTCGGATCCTAATGATCGACCAAATGGGCCGGGTTCGAAGGTATAAGCGATTTATTAGATCGCTTACCCTACGACCCTAGACAACATGGTAATCAGTAGGCATAGTCACAAGGGACTATAACCATCGTGATTACAATCACGTTGCAAAGTTCAAACGAACTTCGCATTGACCATAAACTGGTCAATGCAGAAAGTCAAACAAAGTTTGACTTTCGGACTCGAAAAGCAATAAAAGAACGAAGGAACACTTACAAAGGGTCCCCGAATGCTAATCTTGATTCAAGTGGCTCAGGTATGAAACAAAGGTTTCAACTTAGAGCCTCTCAAATCAGATTCTAGTGAGGAATGAGTGAGGTTGAGGTGGGTATTTATAGTTTTCGGTTCACCGTTAGGATCGTTTCTTGGAGAAGAGGGAATGATCTAGCCCGTACACTTGTCGAAATGTTGTGGTAACTGATTTTGGCCACCACAAGAGTTTAACAAGTGGCACTTGACCTTTGGAGAATGTTTAGGGGCAGATAACAGCAGCCAAAATCGATTTGCTGCATCTGGACACTGCTTGCGCACCGTAACAAATAAACCCTTACGGTGCGCAAGGGCCAAGTTTGGCAGATTTACAATTTTGGTCCCTGTTGTGCAATAAGGTCATTTCCGACGCGTTTAAGGCCCGTTAACCCCATTTCAAAGCTCTAAAATGAAGTTAAAGTATAGGGAACTTAAAATGTGCTCAAAAATATCTCGGATGTCGGTTCGTTTAGCCGTACGGTTGCGTTGTTCGATTAATTACGATGGAATGCGCATAAGCGCGAAAAACGATCCAAATTGCGTGACGAATGGATTTTTCTTATGCCAAACACTAAAATAAAATATTTTAGTGCTTACCTAAATTTTTGGATGTCCGGATGTATTCAGAACGTAAGTTATGCGCGAAAGTGCAAACTTATGCGCTTTTTGACACTTTTAGTCCCTGAAAGACCCAAAAGTTTATTTTAGCACACCGAACCCCTCAAAGCATATTTCTAAGCTATATAAAGGATATATAAGGTGTGTTTAACTTATGGTCATGTTCCAGAATGCTCGTTACAGTTCAAATTGGCATACTTTCGCAGTTTGTCAAGTTTAGTCCCTGTAAGCGAATTAACTTGTTTTTGGCCATACCAAAGCCTTTAAAACTTATTTCTAAGTTATGTAAAGGTTATTTAAGGTATGTTAAGCCTATTTCACTATTCTGGAGTGTTCGTTGGGTTAAACTGGTTATATTTACGCATCAGAGCGCGTATAACCCTCCAGAAAGCGATTTAAAGCTTAAAATCGAACAAGAGTTGATATGTGCAAACGATACACATATTTTTACAAATCCCAAGTATGAAATACAATATTTCATTGGTTTGGAATTTGTTTGACGGTTGAAGTGACACAGGTGTCACAGTCTCCCCTACTTTAGGAAATTTCGTCCCGAAATTTATTTCTAGAGGAAACTTGTGAAGACAGCTGTGACGGTTTCGCCTTCTAATAGATCCATTAAACCCTTAAGTAAAACTCTGGGCCATGTTAGGACTCTTAGCGAATTTGTTAACCCTCAAGGTGAATTACTTGTAATAGTAAAACATGGAATTTTGAACTACGGACAGAAAAACGTTTCTTATGAAGACTCATCCTAGGAAACTTGGTGTGTGATTGAGATCAGAATTGGGGAGTGTGAGAATAAATGACATTGGTCGAGGTACAATACTTCTCCCGTATCATTATTCTTGTCACTATAGGTCTTAACACATGACAAAGCTTCCTGTGGTTTATGTGCACTGAATTCCATAATTATGTAGGCCTCCATAATTACGTAATTCCTTGCACAGTCCGCACAGTTCATTTCATAATGCGTAGGAAAAGAAATCACTTGAATAAACATGAAACGACTCGACTAGACCACCAAAGGGTCCTTTTAATTAGATCAACGAACGAGCCTTTTAACTAGATCAACGCATGATCTTCTTAACTAGACCGTCGTACGATCTCCTTAAATAGACCACTCAAGGGATCTTTTTAATTATATCATCACATGATATTTCTAATCAGATTTTCAAAATCAATCTGTTTAACCAGACCATACAAGAGGTCCACTTATAGAATAGTACTTTAAAACCCAAGGGACTTGACTACAACGTAGAAGTCCATTAAGGATTTAAGATAGTAACTTTGGATATCCTACTATGAATCCCTCATATAAGCTATGGAAGATTCTACGAGGATTTGGATGGATCACATACAACCACAAAACATGTAAGAAAACACATAAGCACAAAATTAGTTAACTTGATTCTTTAATTTGTTATCTTTAGGTATGGATATTTAAAACACACCAAGAATCCAATCAATGGATTTTATTTGGCACATTAACCATTTTCAAGGATCCATCTATAAAGATAGAAGGATTTTCAATAAGAGTTTGGCTTTTTTTCTTAAAAGAAACGAGTGTTTAAGGTTCTTGGGGAGATCACAAGTGATCGTAAAATGACAGAACCATATGAGTAGTTTATCTTTGTGTTGGCATCATAAGGTTGTATCAAACATTCACACAATCGTATAAATTTTGCAGAAATAAAAACAACAAATCTTTATTTATGCAACAACCGAATTGTCTTGAAGTGTCAAAAGATAACAACTAAGGAATTTCAGAACACTAATTGTTCACTGCTGCATCATTGTTCACGTTTGCCTCATTGATGTTGAACACTCGTCCACGCGCTGGAGGTATGTTAACAAGTCTTGGGCAATTGTTCCTGTAGTGGGTAAGGTCACCACAGTTATAACATGACCCCGGAGGGAACCGTGCTTGAACAGCAGCAGGGTTTGCAGCAGCTTGATTTGCATAACGACAAACATTGATCAAATGTCCCAACCGCCCACAGTGGGTACATTTGTGACACTGCTCTTGCTCTAGATGATGACGGTTGCACTTGTTGCACAAAGGTGCGGTACCAACATAGTTTTGCCTTTTGCGAGGTTGTGCTGGCTGGTTTGGTGCAACCTGTTTGTCTTGAGCAGTTACAGCGTAGTTTTGAGAGGCTTTGCGCTTCTTCTTCTTGGACACTTCAACATTTTCTTCCTTTGGTTCAACTTGAGCAGTCTTGTCAGATGGTCTTGAGTCGCCTTTTCGAAACAGCTTACGCTTCCTGATGTGGGATTCAGTTAGGGTGGCAGACAGTTCAATGGCTTGTCTGACAGTAGTAGGGTTACTGCCACTAACAATATCCTGAACTGGGTCAGGAAGACCATCAGTATATTTCTCGATCGCTTTATCCACAGGAGTAACCATAGCAGGGCACAAAAGGCTCAATTCTTCGTAACGGTCAGTGTAGGCTCGATGCTCGCCACTGTCTTGCTTCAATTCATCAAACTCCCTCTCCAAAGCTCGCAGTTCATGACGAGGGCAAAACTCCTTCATCATAAGAGCCCTAAGTTCAGCCCAAGTTTGGGCTAAAGCAACCTCAGCACCACGGTCTCTCATCACCCCGTTCCACCATGTAAGAGCCCTCTTCTGAAATACACTGGAAGAAAACTCGACTTTGCGATTTTCAGGACACTGAACGTGACGGAAAGTATTCTCAATGCTCTCAAACCATTGAAGAAGCCCAGTTGCTCCCTCAGAACCACTAAACTTGAGCGGTTTAGCTGAGTTAAAATTCTTGAAATTGCATGGAGCATTGTGGTTGTTGATGGCTTGCATCATTTGAGCATAAATATTTGGGAAGGCAGCAGCCATTTGTTGTGCGATGATTTCCGCCAGTTCAGCATTCGCCATCTGATTGTCACGTCGAGGAGGCATTCTAAAAGAGGAAACATGAAAGGAAACGAGTGAGAGAATTTAGACGGAAAGAATGAGATGAAACAAAACTGATGTAAGCAAGGATAGTGGTCATTTGTTTGTTACTACAAAGCAACAAACGACCTCGGTGATTAATCAAAGTAAATAGGTCAAAAATAATGTATCGCGAAGACATGCTCGCCTATAAGTGAACACTCATCCCAAGAATTCCCAGGTAAGCACAACTGGTCTCGCGTCTGATGAGATATATACGAAGTGCTTGCCTAGACAGAAAACCCAGAATACAGGCATTCACCCTTCCAGTTTGCACGTGTTCACATTATTTACAACCCAAAACCTTGACGAGATTTTGAAAACTTAAAGGGGTTCAAAACCTTATAACAGAGGGTTCAAAACCTAGTAATAAATCATCCTAGAACAGATGATTAGTTTTCAAAGCGGTTTTGAAATTTATGTTCTTGTTGTGGTCGTCGCCTAAGGATAGGTGAGGGTATTGTTTTATGACTAAACGCAAGTAAACTCGCGTTAGGGTCCTAAGAAGGTTATAGACTAGGTCAAAGCATTACTAATAACCTAATTCCCTATAACCATTGGCTCTGATACCAACTTTTCTGTCACACCCCGACCACGTAGAACAACCAGACGTGGCGGAAACGTCGGGGAGTGTTGTAACAGAATCATTGTTTCAAAACCATGGTATAAATAAATTCTGTTTTATTGAATAAATGAACTCATTGTTTTAATACAATCAAATAAGTACAACTATGATCTTCCAAGTTTTAAAGTTGCTAAGGCATGAGTCCATCCTAAATGTAGCATGTATCAACAAGCATTGCAAAGCAGTACCTGAAACATGTGTAAAAATAGGTACGTCAGCATAAAAATGCCTGTGAGATACATAGGTTTTGTGAAAATAAGATTCATGACTTATGTTTAAGAAAATGTTTAGTCATGAACCTTGTAATTTGTTTTGTTTTGTAAATCGTTTGAAAAGTGATAAAATCAGATGATATGTATAAGTAAGAGAACAATGTATGGTTAAATGAATAACCAAGTAAAATGAGTTTGTATAAGATAAGTTGTTTGTAAATCAATGTCTTGTGAAAAGTATGTCATTTGTATAAAATGTTATATGTCTCAAATTGAAATGATTCAAATAACGCTACAATATGTAATACCATACAAACACTTATATATAGGAAGTACCAGCGGCGTATCCACCATGCTTGTATCATATTACACACGCCTCGTTACTTAATCACTTACTCAAACCAAACCAACAATGTAAGATGTCTATGTTTAAACCAATTGCCAAATGTATTGAATAATATGTCAAAATGTTTATGTCAACATGTAAGTCATGTAATGTATAACCAAAATGATATGTATAAATAAATGTAAGGTTAAACGAATAACCTTATAGTAGCATATTAAAAGTATACTTTTGGATTTGTAAATAACATATTAAACTATGTTTTGGTTCCATAAATAGCATATCAAAATATGCCTTGGATGTTATAAATAACATATTAAATTATGTTTTGGTTTTGTAAATAACATATCAAAATATGCTTTGGATGATTAACAAAATATATGTTGGTTTTGTACAATACCACACATGAGAGTATATCAAATTATACTTTTGGGAGTATATCAAAATATACTTTAAAAGTGTGATTTAAGAATTCATTCAGACCTAGTGCATCAAAATACACCTTTGAGACTATAGGGATACCACAAAGGCAATCCCTATTTGGATGGAGAAACAAATTGGTTTCAGACATTCCATGACAACAGGAATGGGGTGTCTAATCCTATAGCGCTATATCATACTAACAATCGGTCTGGTGAACATAAAATAAGTACACTTCAACATTTTATTTTATGTTCTTTGAGAAATCAGTGTTTAAACCATAGATAGTCATTTAGTTTGTCAAATGATAAGTAATAACATGTATAATCAATTATACTTTGAAATCATGAAAATAACACATAGGTACACATGCTTCACCCCAAAACAGTTTGGAAAACAATAAAATAGGGGAACTATGTACTCACTTGAGATTGCTCAGAAGTCCTAATATAACCACCAAGCAATGCGAGAGATCACGGAATCAAACGGTACCTAATATAGGTAACTAAATTAATAACCGGACCTAAATCGGAGGATTGGATAGGACGAGGGTTCGTAAACCAAGTGAGTATGGAGACTCGTGTAATATGGTTTAACAAAGCCTACATTCTAAAATGAGACCTAACCTAAGTGCTTACGACCAATTACGACCCGTTTAGGAAGCTTATGCTACTTTAGCGCGTCGTTCGCGCAAAACGCGTTTGGACCGCCTAACTAGTCCTACGACAAGTAGAATATGCCTTAACATGTCTAATATTGTTGTCAAATCAGTTTAGATGTCAAAAGTTACGTTACATATGCTTAAACATCAATTATGCATAAAAAGGGCATTTTGGTAATTTACCTAAGGCATATAAACTACGTATCATACAACTAACTAAACGTCGTGACCATGAGGTATAACCTCGGAAGGTTATTCCCTATATACTATGGTCACCTAATGTGTTTGGTCGGATCCTAATGATCGACCAAATGGGCCGGGTTCGAAGGTATAAGCGATTTATTAGATCGCTTACCCTACGACCCTAGACAACGTGGTAATCAGTAGGCATAGTCACAAGGGACTATAACCATCATGATTACAATCACGTTGCGAAGTTCAAACGAACTTCGCATTGACCATAAACTGGTCAATGCAGAAAGTCAAACAAAGTTTGACTTTCGGACTCGAAAAGCAATAAAAGAACGAAGGAACACTTACAAAGGGTCCCCGAATGCTAATCTTGATTCAAGTGGCTCAGGTATGAAACAAAGGTTTCAACTTAGAGCCTCTCAAATCAGATTCTAGTGAGGAATGAGTGAGGTTTCAACTTAGAGCCTCTCAAATCAGATTCTAGTTTTCGGTTCACCGTTAGGATCGTTTCTTGGAGAAGAGGGAATGATCTAGCCCGTACACTTGTCGAAATGTTGTGGTAACTGATTTTGGCCACCACAAGAGTTTAACAAGTGGCACTTGACCTTTGGAGAATGTTTAGTGGCAGATAACAGCAGCCAAAATCGATTTGCTGCATCTGGACACTGCTTGCGCACCGTAACAAATAAACCCTTACGGTGCGCAAGGGCCAAGTTTGGCAGATTTACAATTTTGGTCCCTATTGTGCTATAAGGTCATTTCCGACGCGTTTAAGGCCCGTTAACCCCATTTCAAAGCTCTAAAATGAAGTTAAAGTATAGGGAACTTAAAATGTGCTCAAAAATATCTCAGATGTCGGTTCGTTTAGCCGTACGGTTGCGTTGTTCGGTTAATTACGACGGAATGCGCATAAGCGCGAAAAACGATCCAAATTGCGTGACGAATGGATTTTTCTTATGCCAAACACTAAAATAAAATATTTTAGTGCTTACATAAATTTTTGGATGTCCGGATGTATTCAGAACGTAAGTTATGCGCGAAAGTGCAAACTTATGCGCTTTTTGACACTTTTAGTCCCTGAAAGACCCAAAAGTTTATTTTAGCACACCGAACCCCTCAAAGCCTATTTCTAAGCTATATAAAGGATATATAAGGTGTGTTTAACTTATGGTCATGTTCCAGAATGCTCGTTACAGTTCAAATTGGCATACTTTCGCAGTTTGTCAAGTTTAGTCCCTGTAAGCGAATTAACTTGTTTTTGGCCATACCAAAGCCTTTAAAACTTATTTCTAAGTTATGTAAAGGTTATTTAAGGTATGTTAAGCCTATTTCACTATTCCGGAGTGTTCGTTGGGTTAAACTGGTTATATTTACGCATCAGAGCGCGTATAACCCTCCAGAAAGCGATTTAAAGCTTAAAATCGAACAAGAGTTGATATGTGCAAACGATACACATATTTTTACAAATCCCAAGTATGAAATACAATATTTCATTGGTTTGGAATTTGTTTGACGGTTGAAGTGACACAGGTGTCACAACAAGAGTGGACGAAAAGTATTCCGGGGGTCACTATGTTTTCGGTAACTAAAAAGCTTCGGAACTTGAAACCTTTAATGCGAAAAATTCTGTTTAAACAGGGAAATTTGCATGAAAGAGTTAAGAAAGCAGCTTGATGATGTTCAGAAGCTGGTGGATGTTAACCCTTTAGATGTCGATTTGAGGAATAAGGAAGCTGAATGTCTTAATCAGTTCAGAATTGCTTCTTATGATGAAGAGTGTTTTTTAAAGCAAAAGTCTAAAGTGGAGTGGTTATGTGCTGGTGACTCAAATACTGCTTTTTTTCATAACAGTCTTAAATGCAGGAACACTAGAGGTAGAATTCAGTCTATTCAAGACGCAGCTGGTAATCGGTTTGATGGAGATGATGTTCCTTTTGCTCTTGTGCATCACTATGAGAATTTTTTGGGTCACGAGGATCAAGTTTCTAGTATTAATTTGGCTAATCTGTGTGTCAATGTTTTGAGCTCCGATGCTGCGAATAATATGGTCCGCCAGGTTACCCGGGAGGAAGTGAAAAATGCTATGTTTGGTATTGGTGAGAATAAAGCCCCTAGGCCTGATGGTTATACGTCGGCTTTTTTCAAGAATGCATGGGATATTGTGGGTAATGAGATTTCTAATGCAGTTCTAGAATTTTTTGACAATGGTAAAATTCTGAAGCAACTGAACCATACGATACTGGCTCTGGTTCCTAAAGTGGATACTCCTGACTCGGTTCTTGATTATCGTCCTATCTCGTGCTGTAATGTCGTGTATAAATGTATTAGCAAGATCATTACGGATAGACTTAAGGGTAGTTTGGGTGATCTGGTTAGCATAAATCAATCGGCTTTCGTTCCGGGAAGAAAAATCTCGGATAACATCCTCCTGACTCAGGAATTAATGCATAACTATCACTTGAATCGGGGTCCGGCGAGATGTGCATTCAAGATAGATATTCGAAAAGCCTATGACACTGTCAGCTGGTCGTTCCTGGAGAGTGTTCTTAATGGGTTCGGGTTTCATAGGAAGATGGTTGAGTGGATTATGGCCTGTGTCACTACGATATCCTATTCTATAAGTATTAATGGCAACATACATGGCTACTTTAAAGGAAGGAGGGGTTTAAGACAGGGAGACCCTATGTCGCCATATCTTTTCACATTGGTTATGGAGGTTCTTTCTTTGCTACTTCAGCATGGTGCCGCTTCGGTCACAAGCTTTAAATTTCACGCTCATTGTGTGAAACAGAAAATCATCAATGTGTCTTTTGCGGATGATTTGTTCATTTTCGTACACGGGGATATCACTTGAGTCAAGAAAGTTCGAGATGCCCTTGAG
Source organism: Helianthus tuberosus (assembly GCA_030545235.1). Classification (NCBI taxonomy): domain Eukaryota; kingdom Viridiplantae; phylum Streptophyta; class Magnoliopsida; order Asterales; family Asteraceae; genus Helianthus; species Helianthus tuberosus. The sequence goes on from CM060399.1 coordinate 82,206,940, forward strand.
CAGTTCACAAATGCTTCGGGCCTGAAACCGAGCCCAGCTAAGAGTACGGTGTATTTTTGTAATGTGCCGAACATTGTTAAGCATGAAATTCTTCAAGTTTTTTTTTTTGGGTAAAGGGTTACCCCGGTGATTCTATATATTCACAACCAAATAAAACAAGAAGTGTAGAGAGTCTACACTAGTTCATTCATGGGGCATACCCCATGAACGTAAACCAAACAAAAACCACACCGACAACAAAAAAAAACAACCAAATAAAGGAAGACACCTAGACAATACTTCTAGACGGACCAAAAAACACAACTACTCATCCCCCATCATCGTCCTTTTCTTTCGTGTTTATCTCACATTTTCCAAGAATTCTACGCACCCTAACGGTATTCTTCAGCTTCGCTCCCATCAACTTGTACCAAACTGTTTTCACGATTACTTCACTAACCTTCTCAGGAGGTCTTAATTGGTTTTTAAACAATCTGGCATTCCTCTCTTGCCAAATACTATATGCCGCAGCAGCTACAAGTAGTTTAGCAACATAAGTATCGACCTGCTTTTGATGCGGACGAGTACAAAGCCAGCTAACAATCTCACTCCATTTAGCAGAAACCGCATCCATCCCCACCCTATTTCGAATTGTATTCCACACTTGAGCAGCAAATTTACATTCAAAAAACAAGTGCTTGTGAGAATCAAAGTTCTCATAACATAATAAACAGCACATCATGTTCATGTTTTTTCTCCGAGCGAAATCCCATTTCAGAATTTTATCTTGCGTAAGAAGCTTACCTTTCATAATCAACCACATCATGAAAGCATGTCTCGGAATACACTGGCCGAACCACACAATTTTACACCAATCAACTTCCGGTTCTCTATGCCGAATTGAATGCCATACCCCCGAAGACGAGAACTCATTAACATCATCTCCATCCTTCCATAATAATCTGTCAACTTTTACAGGGTCCAATTGAACTTGATCAATCTGAATAAGAACCGGAAATATATCCCTCCAAGCCGTAGGCCACAACCACGCACCATTAGAATACACATCAGCCACAGAGTTTTTTTTTTTTTGGGTAAAGGGTTACCCCGGTGAAATTTTATATCTACCAACAAAATAAAACAGGGTGTGTCAGGACATCAACACACACTTCTAGACTTGGCATACCAAGACTAGGCAAACAAACAAAAGAAAACCCGACAAACGTCACAACCAAGACAAATCTAAACAAGCCAACATGACCCAAAAACACAAACACTAGGCTAAACTAAAAATCTACTTTAGCCCGGATCCAAAAACATATTCTTCGAGATCAGCCATCTTTCCAAAATCTTCTCATGTTTCGGTTCCTTACCCATCTTGAAGCCCATAATTTTAAGCCGAACCGTATCAATGATAACCTTTGAGAGTGCACCAGCATTTCGTTGAAGCGAAGAAAATAAACGATTGTTTCTTTCCTGCCATATAAAATACGTGGTAGCCGCTATCAGAATGTTGCAAATAATCTGTTCCAAATTTCGTGAATTATAGTTAAGCTCCATCCACTGCATAATCGACGACCAAGTATTCGAAACACCCCCCATGTCCACCATTTTCCTAACCAATCCCCATACCTCAGAAGTATAAGCACATTGGAAGAACAAATGATCTCTTGAATCACGATCATACTTACATAGCGGACAGCACATGAGCTGCAGATTAGTAGCGCTTCCTGCTTCCCAAACCGCCAACCTATCTTGCGTCTTAAGTTTGTTTTTTATAACTAACCACAAGTGGAAAGAATGTCGGGGGATGCATTGACTGAACCATACCGAATTGACCCAGTAAACTTTATTATCTCTATGCCGCAAGCTATTCCAAACTTCCCATGATCCAAAGTGCTGAAATTTACCATCCAAATCTTTCCAACAGAATCGATCATACGCACCAGCCATGATTTGAGGAATATCAATATTTATAAGAACCGGATAAATATTATACCATGCCTCAGGCCACAACCATTGACCATTATCACCAATCAGATCAGCAACCCTAGAATTTAGCGAAAATCCAGCATTGGCAATTGCTCTTGGAGAAATAAAAGACCTGAGAGGGCTGTATGAACACCAGTTGTCACTCCAAGCATTAGTTTGACACCCACTCCGAATAATCATCCAGAAAAATGATCGAACTCTAGTGCGAATTGACAAGAGCTTCCTCCATCCCCAACTAATGTTACCTCTACTCGGAACCTCCCAGAAGCTTACACCTTTCAACTTATAAGAGTGAATCCACTGAACCCATAGAGAGTTACGGTTAGTGATTATGCTCCAAATATGAGACGTCAATAGAGCTTTATTCACATCCATAATACTCCTAACGCCTAAGCCACCCTCATCTTTAGGAATACAAACATCTTTCCAGGCAACTTTAGCACGAGCCGAACCATTAAAACCGCCATTCCATAAGAACATACGTAATCTTTTCTCCAAATCCTTTATTACACCATGAGGAAGCATAAAAACCGAAGCCCAATAAGAGTACATGGCTGCCAGAACTGAGTTGATAAGCTGAAGTCTCCCTGCAAAAGATAAGGATTTAGACATCCAGTTATCTATACGTCTTTCGATACGCTCCAAAAGGATTTTACAATCACGAGCTGCCAGTCTAGTAGATATTAACGGAACTCCAAGATACCGAACCGGTAAGGAACCCTCTTGAAAGGGCATAACTTCCATAATTTGATCTTTAACATACCGGGTAACATTACTGAAGAAAACAGTACTTTTAGACGAGCTAGGGACCAGACCCGAAATGTTTGTGAACTTTTCAAGGGCATCTCTCAGATGTTTCACCGAACCGCAATCCCCATGAGAAAAAATGAATAAGTCATCTGCGAACGAAACATTTATGATCTTTTGTTTAGAGCAGCGAGCATGGAACTTAAAGGATGTATGCAAAGCGGCTTTCTGAAGAAGAAGAGTCAAAACTTCCATGACTAACGTAAATAAATACGGAGACAATGGATCCCCTTGTCTAAGGCCCCGTTTCCCTGCAAAATAACCATGAAGTTCACCATTAATGCTAAGCGAATATGACACCGTTGTAACACAGGTCATAATCCAATTCACCATTCTACGATGAAACCCAAAAAGAAGAAGAATTTTCTCCAGGAAAGACCAGCTGACTGTATCATACGCCTTCTGAATATCTATCTTAAAAGCACATCTTGCTGGGCCTCTATTAAGATGATAATTGTGCATCAATTCCTGAGTCAGGAGAACATTATCCGTAATTTTCCTACCCGGTACGAAAGCAGATTGGTTTATGCTGACCAAATTCTCCAAACTCCCTTTGATCCTATCTGTGATAATCTTGCTGATGCATTTAAAGAGAACATTACAGCAGGAAATAGGACGATAATCAATAACTGAATTGGGAGTATCCTTTTTAGGAACCAGAGCAAGAATAGTATGGTTGACCTGTTTGAGAAGTTTACCATTATGAAAAAAATCAAGCACAACATTCGTTACCTCATCTCCCACAATATCCCATGACTGTTTAAAGAACGCAGATGTGAATCCATCTGGACTAGGAGCTTTATTCTCACCAATGCTAAACATGGCATTTTTCACCTCCTCTCGAGTAACTTGTCTAACCATGTGGTCAGCCGTCAGCTTGTGTTTTCTTTTATGCATTTTTGTGTTTTTGTATACTCTGGATATTCGTTATCCAAATCCTCGTAGAACCTTTCGTATCTTCATATGAGGGATTCGTAGAGAAATATCCAAAAAAAGGTACTACCTTAAATCCTTAATGGGCTTCTATGTAATAGTTAAGTCCCTTGGATTATATAGTACCATTCCATGATTCATAAGATACCCTCCTAGTGGTCTAGTCAAAAAGATTGAATCAGAATCTGGTTAAAAATGACATGCGCTGATGTAGCTAAACTGTCACACCCTGGCTTTGCGGAAGCGTGGTTAACTTTTGGTGTGACTTCTTAATACCATAGCTTAATCATAACAAAGCTATATGAATTAAAAACCATGCAAGTCATCCATTAAGTTTTGAAAACAACATACAGTACCATTGTTTTAACATACAACCATAACCTTGTTCAGTAGACATTACAACTTATAACATAGCATAAACGTGGTTTAAGGACTGTGTCTTGTCCAGGAAAGAGACACATCCCCTAAACCCTGATGACTTCATGACAAGTGCAGCGGAAAACGTTCCATACCGTGCCAGATCCGTTTAATTTCCTGAAATACATGTGAGTTGAAAAATCAACAATAATGTTGAGCGAGTTCATGTGTAAGTGAGTATGTAAAACACTTGTGAGTATAAAAATAGTTGTGGTATGTAGCAGTGTAAGAGGACTTGTGATCACCAATGGTTTGCAAGGCCACTGACATATGTGAAGTGCAAATAGGGAGACTCAAACCTAGCAGATTTCGCCACGGCAAAGTATGTGGACAAAGTCACCCCACGGTCCGTTTCTAGTTTGGCCGGGGGCTGGGCTCGCTACACCCAGATAGATCTACCGCTCCTGTCCCTCGGTCCCTCCATGAGGACTAATGGCCCCATGTTGTTCCTATCCACTCACATGATCGTATAACACCTCCTTACGTTAAACATACCGTTGTAAAGTACTCGTAAATCATAGTAACATGTATTTCACCCCCGCAGTTAAGTAAACTGAAAACAGTTAGAGAAAAGGGGGACATGAACTCACAGTGAATGCGCGTCTCTACCGAGTGTCTCCGAATCGTAAAGCTGTGCGACGACATACAAGTGCTAATTCTATTAGACGGACGGCCGTGCCTTAGCTTCATGGTTTATGTTTTTGGGGAAATAGTTAGACAACTATTTCGTGTTTACATTTTGTAAATACTCGGTAGTTAATCTCCTTCCCAAGGATGGGGGATTCAATACATGTGCTTACAAATTTCATTCATTAAGTCTCACTTAATCTTTATATATTTCCAACTCCAAAGTATAAGTATTTATCCAAAATACGTTGTTAAAGTACGCGTTCATAAATATTTCCGTAATTGTGTAAGTTACGTTTTAACATACGAGTGGTAATAAAATTACCGGTGTAACTTAGATATTTATGGTGAAAGCGTTGTATTATTTTGGGGTCGTTAACGCTTGTAAATATTATTTTTACTCTAAAATAATATTTATGTACTTCACAAAATAATCATAAACAGTGTGTGAAAATATATATTTATCACGTTAATATTTTGTGAAACTCCCACCTCCGAATATTTAGTAAATAAAGTCATGGTGAAATTTATGTTTCGAAAGCGTGACGAAAAATGATTCTAACACTTGTAATGTAAATAAGTTTAAGTGTTAGGTTTTTAAGAAAATTTCGCCAGAGTTTCCTCTGTAACTGGAGGTGGCCACGCTTGTAAGCGTATCATTTTCTTTTAATAATCAAATCAACAATTGTTCCCAACAATTTCCAATAACCTTTCAACATTTTAACTAGTCAAATATGGACATAATTGTAAAAGTACACAAACTTGTGATTTGTCTAAAACAAGTAGTAAATCTCTTTACTTTTGGTGGATCTTGTGTGTTAATAATCCGTTTTGGTGAAAACCCCGTTTTTAGAGAAATCCGTCTTTACAACTTCTAGTCATTTTTCCCAAAAATAGTTATTTTGTCGAAATCTTTTCATTTCACAAGTGTTTACACACTTGTGGTTCGTAAAATCATGTTTATTAGTGTAAGATATATTCTTTAGAAAACATGATTCTTTTAAAGTGTGGTTCTTCAAAAATTACCACTTGCAGATACGTAGATCCGCTAGTTTTAAACACCGTTGTACAAGTTAAATCACTTTTACACAAATAAAATATTTTTACACAAGTTTATGCTTCTTGTGTGGTAGAGTTCCACCTTTTAACCCTTGTGTCAACTAAAAACGAGCTTATGTGAAGATCCATGATCTTACAAAGTCGGGTTAAACGGTGATCCGAGCTACCACATCATAGATCGGGTCTCAATAATCACATATTTCAAGTCCTACAACTTTTACACAAGTTACATGACATTAACCTCCATTTTAGTGTTTTTACTAGACTTTAAAGATTCAAAATGCATGTTTTCGATATTTAACCGACAAACTTCCTTTTAACCACCTTAGATAAGTTCAAAAACAAGTTTTAAGTGTTATACCTCTAGCTCAAGGCTAGGGAAGAATCGTGATGAAAAACGCGTGGATAAAAGCTAACGAAAGAGGTCCTTCGTGTTCCGCTTGCTCCAAAGCTCCTAATACGCGACCCGTGAAGCTTGTATACACTTGGAATGGAATGATCAAGGACCGAAAATATGATGGTGGGTGGAGTGGGGTTCGGCCGAGATGAAGGGAGAGCAAGAGAGAAAGTTTGGTGTGATGATGTTAAGTGTGTAGATTATGTTATGATCAAGGGTGAACTTATAGACAACTCCTTTGTGCAATAACCTTTGGACTTAGTGTAGGCTAGATACTAAACCACTTAGATTAAAATAATCAAGTGTTGTACCATGGGGTCACAAGGTGACCGAGTTCGGTCAAGGGGGGGGGGGGGGGGTTTGGTTAGTTTGTAACCAATCTCCAAGTATTAGTTAGATAAAACTAAGTTAGGTTAAGTGTTAAACTTAGTTACTTGTATGTTATGTGTTATGACGGGTGTTAGGGTAATCGGGGACCCTAACTAGCTCAGAAAATTATAGATAGTGAAAATAATAATATTTTCGTGTTCCGGGCAAGGTCCGGTTGTTCGGTTGGATAGTAATCCGTTAAAGCGTTACAAAAACTTTAAAGTGTCGTTATTGTTATTTTTAGTGACGCATTTTGTTTCCAACACTTTAGAAAGTGTCTAGTAGTATTTTCCCCATGTCTTGGCACTTTACTAGTCAGCTAGAAGCTGGATTAATTATTAAAGTGCTGTGTTTTGTACTTAAAGTACGTTTTAGGCACATCCGTTCACTGTAACTTATTCCTAGAGACGCGGTTCTACAATACGTGTGTCCCTACACTCACTGCTAGTGTAGTAACTTTCTCAGGCTCTTAAAGGCCTTAGAGGCAGTGTCTGCCTGATGCTGGTTATATCAGCATGTTCGCCGTGTATCCGTTTAGTGCTACTGTGCTTTTTGTGCATCATGTTTGTCACTAGGGTTCAGTATGTAATTAATGTAGTGACAGCAAATAAAGTATGATGCAAGTAAGTGCATGTATCAGTATGCAGGTAGCAGTTTATCAGCTAGTTCAAACAAGCACAGTAATCAAGTAGTAATTAATCATTAATTAAGTTGTACGGATACCTGGTTTAGTGCGGGTTGTCACATTCTCCCCCCGTTAAATAAATTTCGTCCCGAAATTTAAGTTCTGCTTGTAGATGCAGAGTTCTTAGGAAATAAGTGGGGGTATTTCTCTTTCATCCGGTCCTCACGTTCCCAGGTGTATTCAGGACCATGTCTGGCATTCCAACGAACCTTGACGAGCTTGACACTGCTCCGGCGGGTCTTGTTAACTTTCCAATCTGTGACCTCGACAGGTTCTTCAACGAAGTGGAGCGTGTCGTCAATATGAATCTCGTCGATGGGAATGGCAACGTCAACTTGAGTTGGACTTTTCTTTAGATTGGATACATGAAATGTATCGTGAACGCCATTTAGTTCAGCGGGTAGGTCCAACTTGTATGCTACCGTCCCAATTCTTTCTAGAATTCTAAAGGGACCAATGTAACGTGGATTTAACTTCCCACGCTTTCCAAAGCGCGCCACCCCTTTCCAGGGTGATACCTTCAGTAAAACCATTTCTCCAACTTGAAAATCCACATGTTTTCGGTTTGGATCCGCATAGGCCTTTTGTCTGTGACGAGCTGCTTCGATGCGTTTAAGAATTTGCGCGATCTTGTCTGTCGTCTCTTGGACGATTTCGGGACCAGCAAGCTGCCTATCACCTGCGTCAGCCCAACATAAGGGTGATCGGCACTTGCGTCCGTAAAGGGCTTCGAATGGCGCGACACCAATACTGGTGTGGTAGCTGTTGTTGTATGAAAATTCGACCATAGGTAAATGTTTATCCCAGCTACCGCCCAAATCCATAGCACATGCTCTCAGCATGTCTTCCAAAGTCTGTATCGTTCGCTCGCTCTGGCCTTCAGTTTGCGGATGGAACGCAGTGCTCAGATTTAACTGTGAGCCAAAGGCTTCTTGGAAGGATTGCCATATCCTTGACACAAACCTTCCGTCTCTATCAGAGATGATCGAGAGAGGCACTCCGTGACGTGCGACGATCTCTCTCATGTAAATTTCCGCAAGTTTGCTCGTGCTATCTTTCTCTTTGATTGGCAGAAAGTGTGCGGATTTTGTTAGGCGGTCAACAATCACCCAAATCATATCATGGCCTCTTGGCGTTCTTGGCAGTTTTGTAACAAAATCCATTGAGATTTGTTCCCATTTCCACTTGGGAATCTCAGGTTGTTGCAGAAGTCCCGAAGGCTTCTGGTATTCCGCCTTGACCTTAGCGCACGTTAAACATTTGCTCACGTAGACAGCAACGTCGCCTTTCATCCTAGGCCACCAATAGTAATTTTTGAGATCCTGATACATCTTATCCGATCCAGAGTGGATAGAGTACCGTGACTTGTGCGCTTCGTCGAAAATAACTTCCCTTAATCCACCAAACAGAGGAACCCAAATCCTTTTCTCAAAACATAACGTCCCTTCCTCGTTTGGTACCAAAAGCTTCTCCATTCCACGGAGATATTCTTCCTCAAGGTTTCCCTCCTTGAGAGCTTCCTTTTGTGCAGCACGAATGCGCAAGGAAAGGTCGGTTCGTATAATCATTACCAAAGCTCTAACCCTTATGGGCTTGATTCTTTCTTTACGACTTAGGGCATCGGCGACTACATTCGCCTTCCCTGGATGATATTTTATCTCGCAGTCGTAGTCGTTTAACAATTCAACCCATCGTCTTTGCCTCATATTCAACTCCTTCTGGTTGAATATATGCTGTAGGCTTTTGTGATCTGTGAAGATTGTGCACTTCGTACCATACAGGTAGTGCCTCCAGATCTTTAAAGCAAAAACCATTGCGCCCAGCTCTAAATCGTGTGTGGTATAATTCTTTTCGTGCACTTTCAGTTGGCGTGATGCGTAAGCGATGACCTTTTGGCGTTGCATCAACACACAACCCAATCCTTGACGCGATGCGTCGCAGTATACCACAAAGTCATCAGTACGTTCTGGTAGAGCTAAGATTGGCGCGTTACAAAGCTTATCATTCAATATCTGAAATGCTTCCTCCTGTTTGATTCCCCAATCAAACGTCTTGTCCTTCTGCGTGAGGAGCGTCAAAGGTTGAGCGATTTTCGAGAAATCCTCGATGAACCTTCGATAGTAGCCAGCCAAACCCAAGAATTGTCGAATCTCGGTTGGCGTTGTAGGCGTTTCCCAATTCTTGATTGCCTCGATCTTTGTGGGATCAACATGAATTCCATCCCCATTAACCACATGTCCGAGAAACTGGACTTCGCGTAGCCAAAACTCGCACTTGGAGAATTTGGCGTACAGCTGTTCCTTCTTTAGCAGCTCCAGTATGGTTCTAAGATGCTGCTCGTGTTCAGCCTTCGTCTTTGAATAAATCAAGATGTCGTCGATGAATACAATCACGAACTTGTCCAGGTATGGCTTGCAAACCCTATTCATTAGATCCATGAATACCGCAGGCGCGTTGGTCAAACCAAATGGCATAACGAGGAACTCGTAGTGTCCATAGCGAGTTCGGAAGGCTGTTTTCGGGATACTTTCCTCCTGTATCCTTAATTGATGGTATCCAGATCAAAGATCGATCTTAGAGTAACAGCTTGAACCTTGAAGTTGATCGAACAGATCGTCGATTCTTGGTAGAGGATACCTGTTCTTGATCGTCAGCTTGTTCAATTCTCTGTAGTCAATACACATGCGGAAACTTCCGTCCTTCTTCTTGACAAACAAGACCGGAGCTCCCCAAGGCGAGAAGCTTGGTCGGATAAAACCCTTGTCTAACAACTCTTGAAGTTGCGTCGACAATTCCTGCATCTCAGACGGGGCAAGTCTGTACGGTGCCTTAGCCACAGGCGCGGCGCCTGGAACTAAGTCAATGTGAAACTCCACTTGCCTCTGAGGTGGCAGTCCAGGTAAGTCTTCTGGGAAGACTTCGGGATACTCCCTTACGACAGGGATGTCTTCGATCCTTGGCTCGGCAGCCTTCTTGTCCACGATGTGCGCCAGAAAAGCAATACATCCCTTCTGCAAACACTTCCTTGCTTTCAAACAGCTGATAATCCGCAACGGCGTCTCACGCTTCTCTCCATGAACAACAATGGTCTCACCATCCTCGGTTGGAATACGAACAACCTTTTCGTGGCAAACTATCTCAGCTTTATTGCCCGATAACCAATCCATTCCTACTACCACGTCGAAACTTCCCAATTGGACTGGTAGTAGATCCAAAGCAAACTCACGTTCTCCTAATTCAATCACACAGCCTCTGATAACATCATTGGCTTCTACCAACTTTCCATTAGCCAATTCGATTGCGTAGGGAATGTCTAACTTATTAGCGGCTAGCCCAAGTATATTCTTAAATTCTAGTGATACGAAGCTATAGTCGGCACCCGTATCAAACAGAACAGATGCATAGCGTTGATTTACAGGGAACGTACCAGTGACAACGTTGGGATCCTGGCGTGCTTCCCGTGCACCGATCTGGAACACCCTTCCACGGGCTTGGTTCAATCCCGGGCAATCCTTCTTGAAGTGTCCAACGTCACCGCAATGAAAACATCCTAATCTTTTTCCACTTCCCGCACCATCCCCAACTGGCGGGTTGTTTTGATTGGCAGTTCCGGCTTGATTTGCATTGTAGCCTCGATTATTCCCTTGTGGGCGATTTCCCAAACCACCACGATTATCGTTTCTATTCATATATCCTCCCTGGCCTCCCCGGCCCGCACTAGCCCAACATGATTCCTTTGAGTGGCCCGGTTTTCCACAAGATTCACAATCTCTCACGTTACAATGGCCAGTATGGTGGCGTTGGCAGTTGTTGCATTTGGGCTGGGTGCCCTGGTACCCTTTTCCTTTCTTGGTACTGCCAGCTGATTTTCCTTTCTTTACTGCCATACTGACGCCTTGCTTGAAGTTTGAAAACTTCCTTTTGTTATCTCCTGAGGACTCAACGTGAGTCTCTGTCTTCTTCGCCTTGACTTCATCAAACTTGTTTAAACGAATTGCCTCCTCGGTGAGAGCCACGCTCAAATCAATGGCTTCCGTGATAGTTGCTGGTTTGGAGGAGGTTACCATGCTAATGATTTGAGGAGCTAATCCCCAAATGAAGCGCTCAATTCGCTTGTATTCGGGCGTGACCATATAAGGAACCACTTGAGATAGGTCATGAAACCTCTGAACGTACTCTGCTACCTTCGGACCGTCCATTTTTAGGTGCCAGAACTCGGTCTCCAATCGCTGAATTTCTGCGCGGGAACAGTACTTCTTGCGCATAAGCTCTTTCAGCTCTGCCCAGGTCAGTGCGTAGGCGGCAGCTTCGCCTAACGTCTGGACTTGTAAGTTCCACCAAGATAGGGCTCCGTCTAGAAACAGCCCTGAGATGTAAGTGACCTGCTGGTCGAGCGCACATTTGCTCATGCGGATGGTGGAATCAGTCTTCTCGGCCCAACGAGTAAAAGCGATAGCGCCTCCGGTGCCATCGAAGTTGGTGGGCTTGCAGTCTAAGAACTGCTTGTATGTGCACCCTGCACATTCATTGCAACATGTGATAGATATTAGCTTTCTTGCTAAGGAAATCCGTTTAGGTCATGGTATGTCTTAATGACTTAAATATTACCATGTGGTGGATTATTGTTGCCCTGGTTAATACTTCCGCTCGTTCCGGGCTGAGATGCTGCGTACTGTGCTATGGCAGCGGCAATGATTTGTTGTAGTTCTGCCTCGTTAGTGGGCATGCGCGTCTCGCGTCTGGGCGGCATCTTCTAAAAGATGGTTTAAGTTGGTTAGGCCATAGTAAGGCTCCGTTGTTATAATACGTAAATCAGTTCGTAATATAGTGTACGTATATAACGGTAGTAATAGTATAATCACATAACATCTCATGTTATCACACATCACAATTATCAATCACACAACATCCCATGTCATAAACTATAAACAAGTAATCAAGCGAATCCAAATATGGTGAGAAAACTGCGATTGCCAAATAAGTGAGACCACATCGTAAGTGTATACATACAATCATCAATCACTAGGGGTTACATCACCCCTGTCAAAAGCTACATCAGTATCAATACAACATCAAGTACATAACAAAAGTCAAGTCATAACGTAGTCTCCCCAAAATGCTGTGCAGTCAAAAAGCAATCGCCGCCTTATCACCTCGCCTACCCAAGTGGCACCGATGAGCTCTAAGCAGATGGTGGTGGAGGAGGAGGAAAACGGGTATAAAACAAACGGCGCAACTGTAACCAGTCCGCCTCCATCGCCTGCTGTGTGCGAATAATGGAAGCAATCTGCTGCTCCAAAGTAGTAAGACGAGCAACATAGTCAGGGGGTAAAGGTCGAAACGGCTGTAACGGAGAGGGTGCCCGGCCATGGCACTGACATGGCTGCAGCTGGGCTCTCTCCAACTCCTGTAGTCGCTGCTCGTGCGACTCATGCTGGTATACAAACGACATCAAAACATCCTCAATGGTGTGTCCCACGTAGGACCGGTGGTATGGATCAGTGGGTGGCATAGGGGAAAATGGTGACCACAGCAGTGGCTCACGTGTGGGATCAAAGGGTGCCACACCAAAAGGAGCTGTAGTGGGTGGAACAAAAGGAATCTGAGGCATGAAAGGCATGGGCATCGGTACATGCCCATCAGGGTGAGCTGAAGAACCCTCTCCAGGCCCTGCTGGAGGTATAAACATAGGAACCTGAAACGAAAAGTCAATATGTGGTGCAACAGGAATCTGTGGAGGAAATGGTGGAACGTCCTCGTCTGCCGGTATCCAACCATGCTGTGCAGACTCATCCGGTGGATCCATATGTGCTGCAAACTGAGCCTGCTCGGGCTCTGGTAAAACAGGATCAAGTAAAGGAGCTACAACAGGGTGAACGGGTGCCAAGTGCTCGAAAGGGGGGTCAACTGGTATGGCAATAATGGGTAGAGGATCAATGGGATCAACAGGGACATGGTCGCCCTCAAACAACGGAATATCCATATGGTGATCATCAGCAATGGGCTCAAAAGGTACATCAGCATGCGCAGGGTCATGCTCTGGTAAAGGATCAAGAGCGGCTGCCTGTTCAGGAGCAATGGCAGGCTCAAAGTCATCAAACGCCATGTCAAAATCGAAATCAGGATCAACCGGATCGAAAGGGTCAATAGGATCTGCTGGATCCTCCATCAACTCGTCCATCGGAACAAACTCTAAGTCACGGTCAGGATCAAATCCCGGGGGAAACACAGGATCTGAATCCCCCTCGTCGTCATGGTCAAAAGCAAATCCGGGTATAGGAGCAACAGAAAAAGCCTGGTCAGAATCGGACCCATGGGAAAAGTGCTGCGCACTGTGAGCATGTGTGGGTACAGAAGCCACAGACTCAAAGGAGTCCGGGGCTGGGGAATGAGCAGGTGACTCCGCAGCCGGAGCATCTGCGATCAGTAAGGGAGCAACAGCAGGTAGGGCCTCGCCCTGAGCATCCTCCAAAGGCTCCTCCTCAAACATATCGACGTCGTCCTCCTCGTCGTCGATGGGTAAAACAGGGTATGATGCAAGGGGTACTGGAGCAGGGATCAATGCAAGTGGTAGATCCCCGGCGATAGGACCATCTGCGAGCTCGCCAGCACCGTCAGGTAGTGCAAAGGGCTGAAAATCGTCCTCGTCTGTGCTGGTGAAGTCGGACGTATAAACCTCGTGCTCCGATGACTCAATGTCGTCTGAAACGATAGGCCTAGGGCCTGTGGTGCCTGAACCACCAGTGCCTGTAGAATCCATGTGTCTGTAACATATACACAAACAGGTACAAATTGTCAATCATATAATCAAATAGTCACATAAGTCATCAAGCAAGCATTCAAACCAACACTTCCTAGTCCCACTAGCCAACACTCCTAGTCCCACTAGCCAACACTCCTAGTCCCACTCCTAGTCCCACTAGCCAACACTCCTAGTCCCACTAGACCGAACCTCAGCCTCCCAGACTGAGCCTAGAATAATGGATAAAATGTGCTCAACATTTGTTTGTAAAAAAGTTGTGGATCTGGACTTAAGTGGTATGCAGTAAAATGTTTTCGTGAGAGCCCTAGTGATCATAGTCTAGACTCGAGAGAGAATCCTAGTTCGCTATGATCGGAGCTCTGATACCAAGCTGTCACACCCTGGCTTTGCGGAAGCGTGGTTAACTTTTGGTGTGACTTCTTAATACCATAGCTTAATCATAACAAAGCTATATGAATTAAAAACCATGCAAGTCATCCATTAAGTTTTGAAAACAACATACAGTACCATTGTTTTAACATACAACCATAACCTTGTTCAGTAGACATTACAACTTATAACATAGCATAAACGTGGTTTAAGGACTGTGTCTTGTCCAGGAAAGAGACACATCCCCTAAACCCTGATGACTTCATGACAAGTGCAGCGGAAAACGTTCCATACCGTGCCAGATCCGTTTAATTTCCTGAAATACATGTGAGTTGAAAAATCAACAATAATGTTGAGCGAGTTCATGTGTAAGTGAGTATGTAAAACACTTGTGAGTATAAAAATAGTTGTGGTATGTAGCAGTGTAAGAGGACTTGTGATCACCAATGGTTTGCAAGGCCACTGACATATGTGAAGTGCAAATAGGGAGACTCAAACCTAGCAGATTTCGCCACGGCAAAGTATGTGGACAAAGTCACCCCACGGTCCGTTTCTAGTTTGGCCGGGGGCTGGGCTCGCTACACCCAGATAGATCTACCGCTCCTGTCCCTCGGTCCCTCCATGAGGACTAATGGCCCCATGTTGTTCCTATCCACTCACATGATCGTATAACACCTCCTTACGTTAAACATACCGTTGTAAAGTACTCGTAAATCATAGTAACATGTATTTCACCCCCGCAGTTAAGTAAACTGAAAACAGTTAGAGAAAAGGGGGACATGAACTCACAGTGAATGCGCGTCTCTACCGAGTGTCTCCGAATCGTAAAGCTGTGCGACGACATACAAGTGCTAATTCTATTAGACGGACGGCCGTGCCTTAGCTTCATGGTTTATGTTTTTGGGGAAATAGTTAGACAACTATTTCGTGTTTACATTTTGTAAATACTCGGTAGTTAATCTCCTTCCCAAGGATGGGGGATTCAATACATGTGCTTACAAATTTCATTCATTAAGTCTCACTTAATCTTTATATATTTCCAACTCCAAAGTATAAGTATTTATCCAAAATACGTTGTTAAAGTACGCGTTCATAAATATTTCCGTAATTGTGTAAGTTACGTTTTAACATACGAGTGGTAATAAAATTACCGGTGTAACTTAGATATTTATGGTGAAAGCGTTGTATTATTTTGGGGTCGTTAACGCTTGTAAATATTATTTTTACTCTAAAATAATATTTATGTACTTCACAAAATAATCATAAACAGTGTGTGAAAATATATATTTATCACGTTAATATTTTGTGAAACTCCCACCTCCGAATATTTAGTAAATAAAGTCATGGTGAAATTTATGTTTCGAAAGCGTGACGAAAAATGATTCTAACACTTGTAATGTAAATAAGTTTAAGTGTTAGGTTTTTAAGAAAATTTCGCCAGAGTTTCCTCTGTAACTGGAGGTGGCCACGCTTGTAAGCGTATCATTTTCTTTTAATAATCAAATCAACAATTGTTCCCAACAATTTCCAATAACCTTTCAACATTTTAACTAGTCAAATATGGACATAATTGTAAAAGTACACAAACTTGTGATTTGTCTAAAACAAGTAGTAAATCTCTTTACTTTTGGTGGATCTTGTGTGTTAATAATCCGTTTTGGTGAAAACCCCGTTTTTAGAGAAATCCGTCTTTACAACTTCTAGTCATTTTTCCCAAAAATAGTTATTTTGTCGAAATCTTTTCATTTCACAAGCGTTTACACACTTGTGGTTCGTAAAATCATGTTTATTAGTGTAAGATATATTCTTTAGAAAACATGATTCTTTTAAAGTGTGGTTCTTCAAAAATTACCACTTGCAGATACGTAGATCCGCTAGTTTTAAACACCGTTGTACAAGTTAAATCACTTTTACACAAATAAAATATTTTTACACAAGTTTATGCTTCTTGTGTGGTAGAGTTCCACCTTTTAACCCTTGTGTCAACTAAAAACGAGCTTATGTGAAGATCCATGATCTTACAAAGTCGGGTTAAACGGTGATCCGAGCTACCACATCATAGATCGGGTCTCAATAATCACATATTTCAAGTCCTACAACTTTTACACAAGTTACATGACATTAACCTCCATTTTAGTGTTTTTACTAGACTTTAAAGATTCAAAATGCATGTTTTCGATATTTAACCGACAAACTTCCTTTTAACCACCTTAGATAAGTTCAAAAACAAGTTTTAAGTGTTATACCTCTAGCTCAAGGCTAGGGAAGAATCGTGATGAAAAACGCGTGGATAAAAGCTAACGAAAGAGGTCCTTCGTGTTCCGCTTGCTCCAAAGCTCCTAATACGCGACCCGTGAAGCTTGTATACACTTGGAATGGAATGATCAAGGACCGAAAATATGATGGTGGGTGGAGTGGGGTTCGGCCGAGATGAAGGGAGAGCAAGAGAGAAAGTTTGGTGTGATGATGTTAAGTGTGTAGATTATGTTATGATCAAGGGTGAACTTATAGACAACTCCTTTGTGCAATAACCTTTGGACTTAGTGTAGGCTAGATACTAAACCACTTAGATTAAAATAATCAAGTGTTGTACCATGGGGTCACAAGGTGACCGAGTTCGGTCAAGGGGGGGGGGGTTTGGTTAGTTTGTAACCAATCTCCAAGTATTAGTTAGATAAAACTAAGTTAGGTTAAGTGTTAAACTTAGTTACTTGTATGTTATGTGTTATGACGGGTGTTAGGGTAATCAGGGACCCTAACTAGCTCAGAAAATTATAGATAGTGAAAATAATAATATTTTCGTGTTCCGGGCAAGGTCCGGTTGTTCGGTTGGATAGTAATCCGTTAAAGCGTTACAAAAACTTTAAAGTGTCGTTATTGTTATTTTTAGTGACGCATTTTGTTTCCAACACTTTAGAAAGTGTCTAGTAGTATTTTCCCCATGTCTTGGCACTTTACTAGTCAGCTAGAAGCTGGATTAATTATTAAAGTGCTGTGTTTTGTACTTAAAGTACGTTTTAGGCACATCCGTTCATTGTAACTTATTCCTAGAGACGCGGTTCTACAATACGTGTGTCCCTACACTCACTGCTAGTGTAGTAACTTTCTCAGGCTCTTAAAGGCCTTAGAGGCAGTGTCTGCCTAATGCTGGTTATATCAGCATGTTCGCCGTGTATCCGTTTAGTGCTACTGTGCTTTTTGTGCATCATGTTTGTCACTAGGGTTCAGTATGTAATTAATGTAGTGACAGCAAATAAAGTATGATGCAAGTAAGTGCATGTATCAGTATGCAGGTAGCAGTTTATCAGCTAGTTCAAACAAGCACAGTAATCAAGTAGTAATTAATCATTAATTAAGTTGTACGGATACCTGGTTTAGTGCGGGTTGTCACATAAACAGACTCCTTGGTAGTCTATTTAAATCATTTATTGATTTAATTAAAAGGACCCTATGGTGGTTTAGTCACAATCATCACAAGCTCGTTCATTGCTTTCTTCCCCTACACATTTTAAGATGCACTACGTGACTATGCAAGGAATTACGTAATTATGGATACATACATAATTACGAAGTTCAGTGCACGGAAACCACAGTAAGACTTATTATGTGTAAGAACCGATAGTGACAACCATAACGAAATGTGAACAATGTAATAGAGGTACGGTGGATGCACCAATGACGTTTTATATACTTGTATATAATGTCACACCCTGGCTTTGCGGAAGCGTGGTAAGTTTTGGTGTGACTTCTTAATACCATAGCTTAATCATAACAAGCTATATGAATTTAAAAACCATGCAAGTCATCCATTAAGTTTTGAAAATCAAAATACAGTACCATTGTTTTTAACCAACAACCGTGACCTTGTTCAACAACATTACAAACTGAAACATAACATAAACGTGATTTAGAGACTGTGTCTTGTCCAGGTAAGAGACACATCCCCTAAACCCTGATGACTTCATGACAATATGCAGCGGAAAACGTTCCATACCGTGCCAGATCCGTTTAATTTCCTGAAATACATGTGAGTTGAAAAATCAACAATAATGTTGAGCGAGTTCATGTGCAAGTGAGTAAGTAAAACACTTGTAAGTATAAAAGTTTCCTGGTATGTAGCAGTGTAAGAGGACTTGTGATCACCAATGGTTTGCAAGGCCATTAGCATGTCGTGAAATGCAAGTAGGAAAGACACAACCCTAGCCGATTTTTGCGTTGGGTACCAAGTCACTCCAGGTCCGTTCTGTTAGTCCTCCGAGAGGCCTGTTCTGTTGGACCGGGAGCTGGGCTCGCTACACCCAGATAGATCTACCGCTCGAGTCCCTCGGTGTTCTAACTACCCATTCACATGATCTAAACCTCCTTACGTTATTCATACCGTGTATAAAGTACTTGTAAACAAAGTAACATGTATTTCACCCCCGCGGTTAAGTAAACTGAAAACAGTTAGAGAAAAGGGGGACATGAACTCACAGTGAATGCGCGTCTCTACCAAGTGTCTCCAATACAGTAAGCTGTGCAACGACCTACAAGTGCTAATTCTATTAGACGGACGACCGTGCTTTAGCTTTATAGTTTAAGTCTTTGGGAAATAGTTAGACAACTATTTCGTGTTTATGTTCCGTATACACTTGGTAGTTATTCTTCTTCCCAAGGATGGGGGATACAATATATGTGCGTAAGTTACGTTTTATCAATCTTGTGGTAATGTAATTACCGGTGTAACTTATATGTTTGTGGAAGCGTTCGCAAAGTTTTGGAATCATTAACGCTTGTAAATATTATTTTCACTCTAAAATAATATTTATGTATTTCACAAAATAATCATAAACAGTGTTGTGACAAATATATTTATCACGTTAATCTTTGTGAAAATCCCACCTCCGAATATTTAGTAAAATATAGTGCTGGCGAAATTTATGTTTCGAAAATATGTCCAAAAATAGTTCTAACACTTGTTGTATAAATAATTCTAAGTGTTAGGTTTTTAGAAAATTTTGCCAGAGTTTCCTCTGTAACTGGAGGTGGCCACGCTTTCAAGCGTATCATTTTCTTTTAACAAATCAATTCAACAACTTCTTTATTCAATCAAACAATTTCCGACACATCAAACTAGTCAATAAATATGTAAATCACATAATCGCATGAACTTGTAGTTTTTCCGAATCTATATTGTAAATCCCATTATATTTCGTGGATCTTTATATAAAGTAACTTTAACCTCGTAAAAACCTCGTTTTTAGAGAAATCCGTCTTTACAACTTCTAGTTATTTTTCCCAAAAATAGTTATTTTGTCGAGACATGTGTCACACAAGTGTTTACACACTTGTGCGTTCTAAATATCATTCTTAGTATTGTAAGATCCGTTTCTTAGAAAACATGGTTTCTTTTAAAGTGTGGTCCTTCAAAAGTACCACTTGCAGATACGTAGATCTGCTAGTTTTAAACACCATTGAACCGGTTAAATCACTTTTACACAAGTAAAATTCTTTTACACAAGTTCATGCTCTAAATGTAGTAGTGTTTCACCTTTAACCCTTGTATCTTTCAAAAACGAGCTTATGTGATGATACGCGATTTTACAAAGTCGGGTTAAACGGAGATTCGAGCTACCACATCATAGATCGGGTCTAGATAAACACGAATTTCAAATACTACGACTTTTACACAAGTTATATGCTATTAACCTCCATTTTTGTGATTTTAGTAGACTTTAAAGTTTCAAAACGCATGTTTACGATATTTAACCGACGAAAGTTCTTTTAACCACTTTGAATACATTCAAGAATGAGTTTTAAACAATATACCTCTAGCTCGGGGCTAGGGAAGAATCGTGACGAAAAAGGGGTGGATAGAAGCCAACGGTTGAGGTCCTTCGTGTTCCGAGTGTACAAGAGCTCCTAATCCGCGACTTGTGATGTTTGTATGATGAAGGAATGTAGAGATAAAAAACCGAAAATGATGGGTAAGGGGGTGGGGTGTTCGGCCGAGCTTAGTGTAGAGAGAAAGAGAGTGAAAGTTGTGGTGAGTTTAGTGATAATAATCCTCCAAGTGTTAAGTGGTATTTATAGGAAGTTTTAAGTGTCATTATCCATTGGTCCATGTGCCTCATTGATACTAGACAACAATCCTTAAACAAATCACCCAAGTACTAGTGTGTCCCCCTTAGTTAGGGGACGGTTATGATGGGGGGGTGGGGTTGGTTCGATTTTAAGTAGTTAGTTAGGGAGGTTAATTATGTTAAATAGGTTAACTAAGTATTTAACTTAGTTAGTTGTATATTGTGTGTTATGACGGGTGTTAGGGTAATCAGGGACCCTAACTGGCTCAGAAAAATATAATTAGTGAAAATATTAATATTTTCATGTCCCGGGTATAGTCCGGTTGTTCGGTTGGATAGTAATCCGTTAAAGTGTTACAAAAGGCTTTAAAGTGTCGTTATTAACATTTTTAGTGACACAATTTGTTTTCCCGACACTTTAGAAAGTGTCTAGTAATATTTTCTCATATCCTGGCACTTTATTAGTCAGCTAGAAGCTGGTTTAATTATTAAAGTGCTGTGTTTGGTACTTAAAGTACGTTCTTGGCACATCCGAATCAGTGTATCTTATCCCTAGAGACGCGGTACCATAACCCTTATATTCCTACACTCACTACCAGTGTAGCCAAAATATATGAGGCTCTTAACAGGCCTTAGAGGCAGTATCTGCCTGATGCTGGTTATATCAGCATGTTCACTGTGTATCCGTTAGTGCTACTGTGCTTTTTGTGCATCATGTTTGTCACTAGGGTCCAGTATGTAAATAATGTAGTGACAGCAAATAAAGTATGATGCAAATAAGTGCATGTATCAGTATGCAGGTAGCAGTTCATCAGCTAGTTCAATCAAGCACAGTAATCAAGTAGTAATTAATCATTAATTAAGTTGTACGGATACCTGGTTTAGTGCGGGTTGTCACATTCTCCCCCCGTTAAATAAATTTCGTCCCGAAATTTAAGTTCTGCTTGTAGAAGCAGGGTTCTTAGGAAATAAGTGGGGGTACTTTTCTTTCATCCGGTCCTCACGCTCCCAGGTGAATTCAGGACCATGTCTGGCATTCCAACGAACCTTGACGAGCTTGACACTGCTCCGACGGGTCTTGTTAACTTTCCAATCCGTGACCTCAACAGGTTCTTCAACGAAGTGGAGCGTGTCGTCAATATGAATCTCGTCGATAGGAATGGCAACGTCAATTTGAGTTGGACTTTTCTTTAAATTGGATACATGAAATGTATCGTGAACGCCATTCAGTTCAGCAGGTAGGTCCAACTTGTATGCTACTGTCCCAATTCTTTCCAGAATTCTGAAAGGACCAATGTAGCGCGGATTTAACTTCCCACGCTTTCCAAAGCGTGCTACCCCTTTCCAGGGTGAAACCTTTAACAACACCATTTCTCCGACTTGGAAGTCCACATGCTTCCGGTTTGGATCCGCGTAGGCCTTTTGTCTGTGGCGAGCGGCTTCGATGCGTTTAAGAATTTGCGCGATCTTGTCTGTCGTCTCTTGGACGATCTCGGGACCAGCAAGCTGCCTATCACCTGCGTCAGACCAACATAGTGGTGATCGGCACTTGCGTCCGTATAGGGCCTCAAATGGCGCGACACCAATACTGGTGTGGTAGCTGTTGTTGTATGAAAATTCGACCAAAGGTAAGTGTTTATCCCAGCTACCGCCTAAATCCATAACACATGCTCTCAGCATGTCTTCCAAAGTTTGTATCGTTCGCTCGCTCTGGCCGTCAGTTTGCGGATGGGACGCAGTGCTCAGATTCAATTGTGAGCCAAAAGATTCTTGGAAAGATTGCCATATTCTTGACACAAATCTTCCGTCTCTATCAGAGATGATCGAGAGAGGTACTCCATGACGTGCTACGATCTCTCTCAAGTAAATTTCCGCAAGTTTACTAGTGCTGTCTTTCTCCTTGATTGGCAGAAAGTGTGCGGACTTTGTTTGGCGGTCAACAATCACCCAAATCATATCATGGCCTCTTGGCGTTCTTGGCAGTTTTGTAACAAAATCCATTGAGATTTGTTCCCATTTCCACTTGGGAATCTCAGGTTGTTGCAGAAGTCCCGAAGGCTTCTGGTATTCTGCCTTGACCTTAGCGCACGTTAAACATTTGCTCACGTAGACAGCAACGTCGCCTTTCATCCTAGGCCACCAATAATAATTCTTGAGGTCCTGGTACATCTTATCCGATCCAGGGTGGATAGAGTACCGTGATTTGTGCGCTTCATCGAAAATAACTTCCCTTAATCCACCAATCTGAGGAACCCAAATCCTTTTCTCAAAACATAATGTTCCTTCCTCGTTTGGTACCAAAAGCTTCTCCATTCCCCGGAGATATTCTTCCTCAAGGTTTCCCTCCTTGAGAGCTTCCTTTTGTGCAGCACGAATGCGCAAGGAAAGGTCGGTTCGTATGATCATTTCCAAAGCTCTAACCCTTATGGGCTTGATTCTTTCTTTACGACTTAGGGCATCGGCAACTACATTCGCCTTCCCTGGGTGATACTTTATCTCGCAGTCGTAGTCGTTTAACAATTCAACCCATCGTCTTTGCCTCATATTTAACTCCTTCTGGTTGAATATATGTTGTAGGCTCTTGTGATCTGTGAAAATTGTGCACTTCGTACCATACAGGTAGTGTCTCCAAATCTTTAAAGCAAAAACCACTGCGCCAAGCTCTAAATCGTGTGTGGTATAATTCTTTTCGTGCACTTTCAGTTGGCGTGATGCGTAAGCAATGACCTTTTGGCGTTGCATCAACACACAACCCAATCCCTGACGCGATGCGTCGCAGTATACCACAAAGTCATCAGTGCCTTCCGGTAGAGCTAAGATTGGCGCGTTGCAGAGCTTATCTTTCAATATCTGAAACGCTTCGTCCTGTTTGATTCCCCAATCAAACGTCTTATCCTTCTGGGTCAGGAGCGTCAAAGGTTGAGCGATCTTTGAAAAGTCCTCGATGAACCTTCTATAGTAGCCAGCCAAACCCAAGAATTGTCGAATCTCGGTTGGCGTTGTAGGCGTTTCCCAATTCTTGATTGCCTCGATCTTTGTGGGATCAACATGAATTCCATCCCCATTAACCACATGTCCAAGAAACTGGACTTCGCGTAGCCAAAACTCGCACTTGGAGAATTTGGCGTACAACTGTTCCTTCTTTAGCAGCTCCAGTATGGTTCTAAGATGTTGTTCGTGTTCAGCCTTCGTCTTTGAGTAAATCAAGATGTGTCGATGAATACAATCACGAACTTGTCCAGGTATGGCTTGCAAACCCTATTCATTAGATCCATGAATACCGCAGGCGCGTTTGTCAAGCCAAATGGCATCACGAGGAACTCATAGTGTCCATAACGAGTTCGGAAGGCTGTTTTCGGGATACTTTCCTCCTGTATCCTTAGTTGATGGTATCCAGATCGAAGATCGATCTTAGAGTAACAGCTTGAACCTTGAAGTTGATCGAACAGATCGTCGATTCTTGGTAGAGGATACCTGTTCTTGATCGTCAGCTTGTTCAATTCTCTGTAGTCAATACACATGCGGAAACTTCCGTCCTTCTTCTTGACAAACAAGACCGGAGCTCCCCAAGGCGAGAAGCTTGGTCGGATAAAACCCTTGTCTAACAACTCCTGAAGTTGTGTTGACAGTTCCTGCATCTCAGACGGCGCAAGTCTGTAAGGTGCCTTAGCTACAGGCGTTGCGCCTGGGACTAAGTCAATGTGAAACTCCACTTGCCTCTGAGGTGGTAGTCCAGGTAAGTCTTCTGGGAAGACTTCTGGATACTCCCCTACGACAGGGATGTCTTCGATCCTTGGCTCGGCAGCCTTCTTGTCCACGATGTGTGCCAGAAAAGCTACACATCCCTTCTGCAAACACTTCCTTGCCTTCAAACAGCTGATAATCCGCAACGGCGTCTCACGCTTCTCTCCATGAACAACAATGGTCTCACCATCCTCGGTTGGAATACGAACAACCTTTTCGTGGCAAACTATCTCAGCTTTATTGCCCGATAACCAATCCATTCCTACTACCACGTCGAAACTTCCCAATTGGACTGGTAGTAGATCCAAGGCAAACTCACGTTCTCCTAATTCAATCACACAGCCTCTGATAACATCATTGGCTTCTACCAACTTCCCATTAGCCAATTCGATTGCGTAGGGAATGTCTAACTTATTAGCGGCTAGCCCAAGTATATTCTTAAATTCTAGTGATACGAAGCTATAGTCGGCACCAGTATCAAACAGAACAGATGCATAGCGTTGATTGATAGGGAACGTACCCGTGACACCGTTGGGATCCTGGCGTGCTTCCCGTGCACCGATCTGGAACACCCTTCCACGGGCTTGGTTCAATCCCGGGCAATCCTTCTTGAAGTGCCCAACGTCTCCGCAATGAAAACATCCTAATCTTTTTCCACTTCCTGCACCATCCCCAACTGGCGGGTTGTTTTGATTGGCAGTTCCGGCTGGATTTGCATTGTAGCCTCGATTATTCCCTTGTGGGCGATTTCCCAAACCACCACGATTATCGTTTCTATTCATATATCCTCCCTGGCCTCCCCGGCCCGCACTAGCCCAACATGATTCCTTTGAGTGACCACGTTTCCCACACACTTCACATACTTTTAGCCCACATTGACCAGAATGGTGACGCTGGCAGGCGTTACACTTGGGCTGGGTGCCCATATATCCCCTTCCTTTCCTTCCACTGCCAGTCGTACCTTGAGCTGGCGTGTTTGGTGCTCCTCTCTTACCATCACCGCTAACACTTTGTTTGAAGTTCGAAAACTTTCTTTTGTTACTTCCTGACGACTCAACATGAGTCTCTTTCTCCTTTGCCTTAGCATCACCAAACCTGTTTAGACGAATCGCCTCCTCGGTGAGAGCCACGCTCAAATCGATGGCTTCAGTGATAGTCGCTGGTTTGGAGGAGGTTACCATGCTTATTATTTGGGGAGCCAAACCCCAAATGAAGCGCTCGATTCGCTTGTATTCTGGCGTAACCATGTAAGGAACCACTTGAGATAGGTCATGAAACCTCTGAACGTACTCCGCAATCTTTGGTCCATCCATCTTTAAGTGCCAAAATTCAGTCTCCAACCTTTGAATTTCTGCGCGTGAACAGTACTTTTTGCGCATCAGTTCTTTCAATTCGGCCCAAGTCAGGGCGTAGGCGGCAGCTTCGCCTAGTGTTTGGACTTGTAGGTTCCACCAAGATAGGGCTCCGTCTAGAAACAGCCCTGAAATGTACGTGACTTGCTGACCCTCTGCACACTTGCTCATACGTAACACAGAATCGGTTTTCTCAGCCCAGCGGGTGAAGGCAACTGCACCACCTGTGCCATCGAAGTTAACTGGTTTGCAGTCTAAGAACTGCTTGTAGGTGCATCCTGCACGTATGTTAAAACATGTGTTTGGCATTAGCATCATTTGCTAAAGATGTCCAGCTAGGACATGGTAGGTTCGAATGGCGTGGTATTACCGTGAGGTGGATTGTTATTGCCTTGGTTAACACTCCCGCTCCCTCCTGGCTGAGAAGCTGCGTACTGCGCTATGGCAGCAGCAATGATTTGTTGTAGCTCTTCCTGAGTGGTAGGCATGGGCTGTTGTTGACGTCTTGGCGGCATCTTTCTAAAAGATGGTTTAAGTTGGTTAGGCCATAGTAAGGCTCCGTTGTTATAATACGTAAATCAGTTCGTAATATAGTGTACGTATATAACGGTAGTAATCACATAACATCTCATGTTATCACACATCACAAATATCAATCACACAACATCTCATGTCATAAAATGTAAACAAGTAATCAAGCGAATCCAAATATGGTGAGAAAACTGCGATTGCCATATAAATGAGACCACATCGTAAGTGTATACATACAATCATCCATCACTAGGGGCTACATCACCCCTGTCAAAAGCTACATCAGTATCAATACAACATCAAGTACATAACAAAAGTCAAGTCATAACGTAGTCTCCCCAAAAAGCTGTGCAGTCAAAAAGCAATCGCCGCCTTCTCACTTCGCCTACCCAAGTGGCACCGATGAGCTCTAAGTAGATGGTGGTGGAGGAGGAAAATGGGTATAAAACAAACGGTGCAACTGTAACCAGTCCGCCTCCATCGCCTGCTGTGTGCGAATAATGGAAGCAATCTGCTGCTCCAAAGTAGTAAGACGAGCAGCATAGTCAGGGGGTAATGGTCGAAACGGCTGTAACGGAGAGGGTACCCGGCCATGGCACTGACATGGCTGCAGATGGGCTCTCTCCAACTCCTGTAGTCGCTGCTCATGCGACTCATGCTGGTATACAAATGACATCAATACATCCTCAATGGTATGTCCCATGTGGAACCTGTGGTATGGATCAGTGGGTGGCATGGGGGAAAACGGTGACCACAGCAGTGGCTCACGTGTGGGGTCAAAGGGTGCCACACCAAAAGGAGCTGTAGTAGGTGGAACAAAAGGAATCTGAGGCATGAAAGGCATGGGCATCGGTACATGCCCATCAGGGTGAGCTGAAGAGCCCTCTCCAGGCCCTGCTGGAGGTATAAACATAGGAACCTGAAACGAAAAGTCAGTATGTGGTGCAACAGGAATCTGTGGAGGGAATGGGGGAACGTCCTCGTCTGCCGGTATCCAGCCATGCTGTGCAGACTCATCCGGAGGATCCATACGTGCCGCGAACAGTGCATGTCCGGGCTCTAGGGGAACGGGATCAAATAAAGGAGCTACAACAGGGTGAACGGGTGCCAAGTGCTCGAAAGGGGGGTCAACTGGTACAGCAACAATGGGTAAAGGACCAATGGGATCAACAGGAACATCTATGTGGTGATCATCAGCAATGGGCTCAAAAGGTACATCAGCATGCACAGGGTCATGCCCTGGTAAAGGGTCAAGAGCGACTGCCTGCTCAGGAGCAATGGCAGGCTCGAAGTCATCAAACGCCATGTCAAAATCGAAATCAGGATCAACCGGATCAAAAGGGTCAATAGGATCTGCTGGATCCTCCATCAACTCGTCCATTGGGTCAAACTCTAAATCACGGTCAGGATCAAATCCTGGTGGAAACATAGGATCTGAATCCCCCTCGTCGTCATGGTCAAAAACAAGTCCAGGTACGGAAGCAACAGAAAAAGCCTGGTCAGAATCGGACCCATGGGAGAAGTGCTGCGCACTATGAGCATGTGTGGGTACAGAAGCCACAGACTCAAAGGAGTCCGCGACTGGGGAATGTGCAGGTGACTCCGCAGCCGGAGCATCTGCGATCAGTAAGGGAGCAACAGCAGGTAGGGCCTCGCCCTGAGCATCCTCCAAAGGCTCCTCCTCAAACATATCGACGTCGTCCTCCTCGTCGTCGATGGGTAAAACAGGGTATGCTGCAAGGGGTACTGGAGCAGGGATCACAACGAGTGGTAGATCCCCGGCTGGAAGATCAACTGGGAGCTCATCAACGCCGTCGGGTAAGGCGAATGGCTGAAAGTCATCATCATCCGTGCTGGTGAAGTCTGACGTATAAACCTCGTGCTCCGATGACTTAATGTCGTCTGAAACGATAGGCCTCGGGCCTGTGGTGCCTGAACCACCAGTGTCTGCAGAATCCATGTGTCTGTAACATATACACAAACATGTACAAATTGTCAATCATATAATCACATAGTCACATAAGTCGTCAAGTAAGATATCACATAATTCTCCTAGTCCCACTAGCCAACACTCCTAGTCCCACTAGCCAACACTCCTAGTCCCACTAGCCAACATTCCTAGTCCCACTAGCCAACACTTCTAGTCCCACTAGCCAACTCTTCTAGTCCCACTAGCCAACACTCCTAGTCCCACTAGCCAACACTTCTAGTCCCACTAGCCAACACTTCTAGTCCCACTAGCCAACACTTCTAGTCCCACTAGCCTCCTACCTCAGCCTCCCAGACTGAGCCTAGAATAACGAATAAAATGTGCTCAACATTTGTTTGTAAAAAGTTGTGGATCTGGACTTAAGTGGTATGCAGTAAAATGTTTTCGTGAGAGCCCTAGTGATCATAGTCTAGACTCGAGAGAGAATCCTAGTTCGCTATGATCAGAGCTCTGATACCAAGCTGTCACACCCTGGCTTTGCGGAAGCGTGGTAAGTTTTGGTGTGACTTCTTAATACCATAGCTTAATCATAACAAGCTATATGAATTTAAAAACCATGCAAGTCATCCATTAAGTTTTGAAAATCAAAATACAGTACCATTGTTTTTAACCAACAACCGTGACCTTGTTCAACAACATTACAAACTGAAACATAACATAAACGTGATTTAGAGACTGTGTCTTGTCCAGGTAAGAGACACATCCCCTAAACCCTGATGACTTCATGACAATATGCAGCGGAAAACGTTCCATACCGTGCCAGATCCGTTTAATTTCCTGAAATACATGTGAGTTGAAAAATCAACAATAATGTTGAGCGAGTTCATGTGCAAGTGAGTAAGTAAAACACTTGTAAGTATAAAAGTTTCCTGGTATGTAGCAGTGTAAGAGGACTTGTGATCACCAATGGTTTGCAAGGCCATTAGCATGTCGTGAAATGCAAGTAGGAAAGACACAACCCTAGCCGATTTTTGCGTTGGGTACCAAGTCACTCCAGGTCCGTTCTGTTAGTCCTCCGAGAGGCCTGTTCTGTTGGACCGGGAGCTGGGCTCGCTACACCCAGATAGATCTACCGCTCGAGTCCCTCGGTGTTCTAACTACCCATTCACATGATCTAAACCTCCTTACGTTATTCATACCGTGTATAAAGTACTTGTAAACAAAGTAACATGTATTTCACCCCCGCGGTTAAGTAAACTGAAAACAGTTAGAGAAAAGGGGGACATGAACTCACAGTGAATGCGCGTCTCTACCAAGTGTCTCCAATACAGTAAGCTGTGCAACGACCTACAAGTGCTAATTCTATTAGACGGACGGCCGTGCTTTAGCTTTATAGTTTAAGTCTTTGGGAAATAGTTAGACAACTATTTCGTGTTTATGTTCCGTATACACTTGGTAGTTATTCTTCTTCCCAAGGATGGGGGATACAATACATGTGCGTAAGTTACGTTTTATCAATCTTGTGGTAATGTAATTACCGGTGTAACTTATATGTTTGTGGAAGCGTTCGCAAAGTTTTGGAATCATTAACGCTTGTAAATATTATTTTCACTCTAAAATAATATTTATGTATTTCACAAAATAATCATAAACAGTGTTGTGACAAATATATTTATCACGTTAATCTTTGTGAAAATCCCACCTCCGAATATTTAGTAAAATATAGTGCTGGCGAAATTTATGTTTCGAAAATATGTCCAAAAATAGTTCTAACACTTGTTGTATAAATAATTCTAAGTGTTAGGTTTTTAGAAAATTTTGCCAGAGTTTCCTCTGTAACTGGAGGTGGCCACGCTTTCAAGCGTATCATTTTCTTTTAACAAATCAATTCAACAACTTCTTTATTCAATCAAACAATTTCCGACACATCAAACTAGTCAATAAATATGTAAATCACATAATCGCATGAACTTGTAGTTTTTCCGAATCTATATTGTAAATCCCATTATATTTCGTGGATCTTTATATAAAGTAACTTTAACCTCGTAAAAACCTCGTTTTTAGAGAAATCCGTCTTTACAACTTCTAGTTATTTTTCCCAAAAATAGTTATTTTGTCGAGACATGTGTCACACAAGTGTTTACACACTTGTGCGTTCTAAATATCATTCTTAGTATTGTAAGATCCGTTTCTTAGAAAACATGGTTTCTTTTAAAGTGTGGTCCTTCAAAAGTACCACTTGCAGATACGTAGATCTGCTAGTTTTAAACACCATTGAACCGGTTAAATCACTTTTACACAAGTAAAATTCTTTTACACAAGTTCATGCTCTAAATGTAGTAGTGTTTCACCTTTAACCCTTGTATCTTTCAAAAACGAGCTTATGTGATGATACGCGATTTTACAAAGTCGGGTTAAACGGAGATTCGAGCTACCACATCATAGATCGGGTCTAGATAAACACGAATTTCAAATACTACGACTTTTACACAAGTTATATGCTATTAACCTCCATTTTTGTGATTTTAGTAGACTTTAAAGTTTCAAAACGCATGTTTACGATATTTAACCGACGAAAGTTCTTTTAACCACTTTGAATACATTCAAGAATGAGTTTTAAACAATATACCTCTAGCTCGGGGCTAGGGAAGAATCGTGACGAAAAAGGGGTGGATAGAAGCCAACGGTTGAGGTCCTTCGTGTTCCGAGTGTACAAGAGCTCCTAATCCGCGACTTGTGATGTTTGTATGATGAAGGAATGTAGAGATAAAAAACCGAAAATGATGGGTAAGGGGGTGGGGTGTTCGGCCGAGCTTAGTGTAGAGAGAAAGAGAGTGAAAGTTGTGGTGAGTTTAGTGATAATAATCCTCCAAGTGTTAAGTGGTATTTATAGGAAGTTTTAAGTGTCATTATCCATTGGTCCATGTGCCTCATTGATACTAGACAACAATCCTTAAACAAATCACCCAAGTACTAGTGTGTCCCCCTTAGTTAGGGGACGGTTATGATGGGGGGGTGGGGTTGGTTCGATTTTAAGTAGTTAGTTAGGGAGGTTAATTATGTTAAATAGGTTAACTAAGTATTTAACTTAGTTAGTTGTATATTGTGTGTTATGACGGGTGTTAATCAGGGACCCTAACTGGCTCAGAAAAATATAATTAGTGAAAATATTAATATTTTCATGTCCCGGGTATAGTCCGGTTGTTCGGTTGGATAGTAATCCGTTAAAGTGTTACAAAAGGCTTTAAAGTGTCGTTATTAACATTTTTAGTGACACAATTTGTTTTCCCGACACTTTAGAAAGTGTCTAGTAATATTTTCTCATATCCTGGCACTTTATTAGTCAGCTAGAAGCTGGTTTAATTATTAAAGTGCTGTGTTTGGTACTTAAAGTACGTTCTTGGCACATCCGAATCAGTGTATCTTATCCCTAGAGACGCGGTACCATAACCCTTATATTCCTACACTCACTACCAGTGTAGCCAAAATATATGAGGCTCTTAACAGGCCTTAGAGGCAGTATCTGCCTGATGCTGGTTATATCAGCATGTTCACTGTGTATCCGTTAGTGCTACTGTGCTTTTTGTGCATCATGTTTGTCACTAGGGTCCAGTATGTAAATAATGTAGTGACAGCAAATAAAGTATGATGCAAATAAGTGCATGTATCAGTATGCAGGTAGCAGTTCATCAGCTAGTTCAATCAAGCACAGTAATCAAGTAGTAATTAATCATTAATTAAGTTGTACGGATACCTGGTTTAGTGCGGGTTGTCACATATAAGTGTCCCTCTCACATTGCAAGCATGATGTTATTGTAAAGTTACTAGAAGTTCAGGACTCTAACCAGTGTCGTTTGATCTTTTCAACTTCATGTTTCAAGCTCTCACAAGTTTCCTCTGAATAAATTTCAGGACGAAATTTCCTAAAGTAGGGGAGACTGTGACACCTGGGTCACTACGACTATCAAACAAATACCAAACCAATGAAATATTGTATTTCATACTTGGGATTTGTACAAATATGTGTATCATTTGCACATATCAATTCTTGTTCGATTTCGGGCTCTAAATCGCTTTCTGGAAGGTTATACGCGCACTGTTGCGTAAATATACCCAGTTTAATGCAACGAACACTTTGGAATAGTGACATAGGCTTAACATACCTTAAATAACCTTTACATAACTTAGAAATAAGTTTTGAAGGCTTTGGTATGGCAAAATCAAGTTAAATCGCTTACAGGGACTAAATTTGACAAACTGCGAAAGTATGCCGATTTGAACTGTAACAGACATTCCGGAACATGACCATAAGTTAAAAATACCATAAATATCCTTTGCATAGCTTAGAAATAGGCTTTGAGGGGTTCGATGTGCTAAAATAAACTTTTGGGTCATTCAGGGACTAAAAGCGTCAAAAAGTGCACAAGTTTGCACTTTCGCGCATAACTCACGTTTTGAATACATCCGGACATCCAAAAATATATGTAAGCACTAAAATATTTTATTTTAGTGTTTGGCATGAGAAAAATCCATTCGTCACGCAATTTGGATCGTTTTTCGCGCTTATGCGCATTCCGTCGTAATTAAGCGAACATTGCGATCGTACGGCCAAACGAACCGACACCCGAGATATTTTTGAGCACATTTTAAGTTCCCTATACTTTAACTTCATTTTAGAGATTTGAAATGGGGTTAACGGGCCTTAAAAATGTCGGAAATAGCTCAAAACACAAACAGGGACTAAATCTACCAATTCTGCAAAGTAGCTGGCTTACGGACCGTAAGCCATCACCCTTACGGTCCGTAAGGTATCCCCAGATCAGCAGAACCTTCTAAAACAGCTGTTAACAGCTGTTAACCACTCCCAAATCCTTTGCCATACTCGTTTGGTTTGCGAATCCTCATTCTATCCGATCCTCCGATATAGGTCCGGTTTATTAACATAGTTACCTATATTAGGTGTCGTTTGATATTCGTGATCTCTAGCATTGTTTGGTTATTACTCAAGGACTACTAAGCAATCTCAAGTGAGTACATAGACCCCTCTTTTACTGTTTTCCAAACATTTTGGGGTGAAACACATGTGCCTACTTGTTACTTTCGTGCCTTTCATGCTTTCATATCATATGCTTGTTATGTTCATTAGTACATTATAGTACACGATTTCATTACATTTTATGCTATGTATGTCCATTGTGTGCATACTTAGTACATCGTTTTACCTCACATTTCATGCTATGTATGTCCATTGTGTGCATACTTAGTACATCGTTTTACATTACATTTCATGCTATGTATGTCCATTGTGTGCATACTTAGTACATTGTTTTACATTACATTTCACGCTATGTATGTTCATTTGATTACATACTTAGTGCATTGTTTTCACATGCTTACATTTTTGGTATGACATTTGGTTTGTTCAAATGGGACAATATACATTCATTAACATTGATCAGGCCGTTCGTTAGTAGGTAGTGGTACCATAGGACTTGACAACTCCCATTCCTGAACCCTAGGTTTGTTTGGGTGGAAGGAATGACCGAATTCGATAAACATAACACAGATAGACCTTTAAATTCGTTTAGAGGTTTATCGCCACAGTCACAAGGCTTGGATGTATGCATTTCACAATACCGCATAGATGTTTATATCAGTATAGCATGCATTTATTCCACAAAACATAACTTTGATTTAAACCATGTTTTACTTCAATACCTTGTTTTTGTGCATTTTACATATGGTTTAGTTGATATATTTCACTTACCATACATGATATTTTGGATACACATTACATGATTTACATTAGACACAAACACTTTGACATTGATATACACAATTCATGATTTACATTAGACATAAACCTTTTGACATTGATATACACAATTCATGATTTACAATAGACATAAACATTTTGACATTGATATACACAATTCATGATTTACATTAGACATAAACATTTGACATTGATATACACAATTCATGATTTACATTAGACATGGTTTTCACACAAACATTTTGACATTTGACATAGACATAAACATTTTACTTTGGTGGTTTGGTTTGAGTAAGTGATTTAAGTAACGAGGCGTGTGTAATATGATACAAGCATGGTGGATACGCCACTGGTACTTCGTATATATAAGTGCTTGTATGGTATTACATATTGTAGCATTATTTGAATTATTTCAATTTAGACATATAACATTTTATATAAATAACATACTTTTCACAATACATTGTTTTACAAACAACTTATTTGATATAAACTCATTTTACTTGGTTATTTACCTAACCATGTATTATTCTTTTATACATATATATCATTTGGTTTATTTATCACTTTTCAAATGATTTACAAGACAAAGCAAATTACAAGGTTCATGACTAAACATTTTCTTAAACATAAGTCATGAATTCTATTTTCACAAAACCTATGTATCTCACAGGCATTTTTATGCTGACGTACCTATTTTCACATGTGTTTCAGGACATGATGCATAGGATTTATCAAGATACACTTAGGCGGACTTGGGCCTTAGCGACAATAAAAGATGCAAGACTAGTTATTTATGTTAGGTTTCTTTGTTTGTCAAGACATTGTAACACTTTTAATCAATAAAACAATATTCAAATTTCCATGTGTTATGAAACAATGATTCTGTTACAACACCCCCCGACGTTTCCGCCACGTTTTGTTGTTTTACGTGGTCGGGGTGTGACAACATGTAAGAGTAGAAGGTTAGAACAAGCTCCGATTCTATCGGTTTTGAGGCATTGAGTGTAAAAGAGTTGAAAGAAAGTTAGAAACCATCTTTCAATCATTTTTCACCTTGAATATGTTGAGATCTATGCAAGATCCTTGTTTAATTGTGTGGAAATCGGTTAGATCTAAGTTGTTCTTGAAGGATTGAAGCCAAAACATGATGTTCCTAAGAACATCATGATGACATCATCATAGAACACCTCAAATCTAGTGATTTCACGGTGAAAAGTTAAGATTCAAGAGATAGAAAGGTGTAGGAGTACGTGTAGATTAAGGAAGTACAAGATTTAGGACGAGATCTTACCGGAATTGCGAGAAATCTGAAGAAAAGCGGGGAAAATGAGCTGGTCGGATGAGAGTTTCCAAAAGTGGAAAGTTTGATGGTGACAGAGGGTATTTATAAGGTTTCCCAAAAAGGAAAGGGGAGGAGAGGGGCTGGTCGATCGGTTGGCAGCCCGATCGAACAGCTGGTCGATCGAGCGGCAGCTCGATCGAATGGCTGGTCGATCGGCTGGTCGCCTGGTCGATCAGTCACCTTGTTTGAGTGTTCGGTGCAACGAGTTTTGTTGTTTCGATCGCGATTGCGAGAGTTGCGATGCAATAAAGTTTCCTAGTCAAATTACTTTTAATCCTAACTACTATATCAACATACAAGCATCCTTATTTCATATTCGTTTAGCGTTTGTGATTCGATTGCGATTGAGTTTCGATTGCGTTTCTATTGATCACCACAATATAACATAAATAAACATGCACAAGTAACACATAAGGCACACACACACGTATAAGGTTAACCAAAATGCGTAATTCGAGTTGCGAGTGTGATTGCGATAAATCGATTAAGCATGCGATAAATATGCGATTATTAATAGATACTTCACATAAACAATCAACGCGATAACAAAATAGACTAAATCAAGTCAAAGAAGTCAAAACAGGAATTGAGCAAGGAGAGACAGATCGCAATTAGCAATCTTTTCTTCCTTTGACTTCAATCTTGACTTTGACTATGACTTCCGAAACACAGGGTGTTACAGCCTCCCCTAGTTGAGGGAATTTCGTCCCGAAATTAGGCCGAAGCCGTAACAAACAACTGCGGGTACTTCGCCTTCATGTCGCTTTCGAGTTCCCAAGTGAACTCTGCGCCTCGTTTGCCTTCCCATCGGATTTTCACGATAGGAATGCGCGAGCGTCTGGGCTGCTTGGTTTGGCGGTCCATGATTTCGACAGGCTTCTCCACGAAGTGTAGTGTTTTGTTTACTTGGAGATCATCGAGAGGTACAATTAAATCATGCTCAGCCAGGCACTTTCGGAGGTTTAACACATGGAAAGTCGGGTGGACATTACTAAGTTCCTCCGGTAGTTCGAGTCTGTAGGCGACTTTTCCGATTCTTTCCAGAATCTTAAAAGGTCCAACATATCGAGGCGCTAGTTTCCCTTTTCTGCCGAATCTGACCACACCCTTCCAAGGTGATACCTTTAGGAGTATGTAGTCGCCTACGTCAAATTCAAGGGGCTTGCATTGTCTATCGGCATAACTTTTCTGACGACTCCGAGCTTTCAGTAAGTTGTCTCTTATTTGGAGGTCTTTGTCGGTTGTTTCTTGCAATAGCTCAGGACCGGTTAATTGTGAGTGACCGATATCGTGCCACACAATAGGCGATCGACATCTTCTTTCGTATAAAGCCTCGAATGGCGCCATTTGAATGCTGGAATGATAACTGTTGTTGTACGAAAATTCGACCAACAGTAGGTAAGCATCCCAATTACCACCGAAATATATGACACACGAACGGAGCATGTCTTCAAGAGTACGAATCGTTCTTTCAGTCTGACCGTCGGTTTGAGGGTGGAATGCGGTACTTAGGTTAAGCGTAGTACCGAGAGCCGCTTGAAACCTTTCCCACAGTCGCGAGTTAAACCGAGCATCACGGTCAGAGATGATGTCGCGAGGCGTCCCATGTCGACAAATGATCTCATTGGTGTAGATTCGGGCTAATCGTTCTACCTTATAGTCTTCCCGTTTGGGCAAAAAGTGAGCTGATTTGGTCAAACGGTCAACAACAACCCAAATGCTGTCGTGACCTGATGTCGTACGCAGAAGCTTTGTTATGAAGTCCATGGCTATACTCTCCCACTTCCACATAGGGATTGGGGGTTGTTCGAGTAAACCAGAGGGTCTTTGGTGCTCGGCCTTGACCTTTGAGCAAGTCAGGCACTTTCCAACGTAGAGAGCGATATCTCTTTTCATGCCCGGCCGCCAGTACTTGTAGCGGAGGTCCTAGTACATCTTGTCAGCACCGAGATGAATAGAATATTGGGATTTGTGGGCTTCGTACATCAGTATCTGTCGCAAATTGGTTCTCTTGGGGATCCAAATTCGGTCTAGAAAGTGGAATATCCCATTCGACTTATTCACTAGTTGGGCTCCATCGTGATAGATTCTTTCCTTCTTCAAAGTGCGTTCATTAAAATAGTCATGCTGAGCTTCGCAAATGAGGGTTTCAAGATCATATTGGGATTGGGTATTACGAATGCTGAGCAGAAAACTCCGTCTGCTGAGAGCGTCGGCAACGACATTTGCTTTGCCAGGATGATAACGAATCTCACAGTCATAGTCGTTGAGAAGTTCCACCCATCGGCGTTGACGCATATTAAGTTCCTTCTGGTCAAAGATATGTTGTAGGCTCCTATGATCGGTGAAGATCGTACACTTGGTACCATACAGGTAATGTCGCCAAATCTTTAACGCAAAAACAACTGCGCCTAGCTCGAG
Organism: Helianthus tuberosus; assembly: GCA_030545235.1. Lineage (NCBI taxonomy): Eukaryota > Viridiplantae > Streptophyta > Magnoliopsida > Asterales > Asteraceae > Helianthus > Helianthus tuberosus. The sequence goes on from CM060399.1 coordinate 82,244,498, forward strand.
ATCATGGGTTGTATAGTTCTTCTCGTGGATTTTGAGCTGACGAGATGCGTAAGCAATGACCTTGTCCCGTTGCATGAGGACATAACCGAGACCAAGGTTCGAGGCATCACAGTAGACGATGAAGTCTTCGTTTCTGTCGGGTAAGGTGAGGACAGGAGCATTGCAAAGCATGCGCTTGAGGGTTTGGAAAGCAGACTCTTGTTCAGTTCCCCAAACAAAAGGCTTGTCTTTATGCATAAGAGCGTTAAGCGGCACAACGATCTTTGAGAATCCTTCGATAAATCGTCGATAATAGCCCGCTAATCCGAGAAAAGAACGGACTTCGGATGGGTTTTTAGGTGTAATCCAACTCTTAACAGCTTTAATCTTCACGGGATCAACGTGAATACCCTGACTATTGACAATGTGACCCAGGAATTGAACCTCCTCCAGCCAGAATTCACACTTGGAGAACTTGGCAAAGAGTCGATTCCCCTGGAGTAGCTCGAGAACCAAACGTAGATGTTGCGCGTGTTCAGCTATCAACTTGGAATAGATCAAGACATCGCCGATGAACACGATGACGAAACGATCGAGATATGGCTTACACACACGATTCATCAGATCCATGAAAATCGCGGGTGCGTTGGTTAAGCCAAAAGGCATAACAACGAATTCATAATGGCCGTATCGAGTGCGAAAGGCGGTTTTGGGTATATCCTCCTCTTGAATGCATAGCTGGTGATAGCCTGAACGTAGATCGATCTTCGAGAAACACGTAGCACCTTGTAGCTGATCAAACAAATCATCAATGCGAGGCAGGGGATAGGGTTCTTGATAGTCAACTTATTCAGTTCCAGATAGTTGATGCACATCCGGAACGATCCATCCTTCTTTTTGACGAAAAGGACTGGCGCGCCCCAAGGAGAGGTGCTTGGGCGAATGAAGCCTTTCTCAAGTAATTCCTGAAGCTGACTCGAGAGTTCACGCATTTCGGACGGTGTGAGTCGGTAAGGAGCTTTGGCAACAGCGTTTGCTCCAGGAATGAGGTCGATACGAAAGTCGATATCATGACTTGGTGGTAATCCGGGAAGATCATCATGGAACACATTAGGAAATTCGCGAACCACTAGAACATCTTTCACTTCTGTCTTTCCTTTCTTTTCCTTCTCCGCTACTACAATGTTAGCCAAGAAAGCTCTGTATTCCTTACGAAGACACTTACTAGCTTGGACACACGAAATGAGCTTGATACCCTTCGAAGCAGTTTCGCCATTAACACATAGTACATCACCATTCGCGAGCGAGAATCGAATCATCTTATCGAAGCACACAACTTCAGCATGGTTTTCGCGAAGAAAGTGCATGCCTACTATGACGTCAAAACTTCCGAGTTGCATCGGGATAAGGTCGATTGGGAAGATGTGATTTTTGAGCTCAAGAGTACAATCACGAAGAACAGAATTGACTGCGACGGTTCTTCCAGTGGCGACTTCAACATCGAAAGTCGAGGAGAGATGGGAGCGTTTACAACTAAGGAGCTTCTTGAATTCAAATGACACAAAGCAGTTATCGGCTCCAGTATCAAACAAACATGAAGCATAAATACCATTCACAAGGAACGTACCATTGACCACGTTGTTGTCAGTCTGAGCTTGGCGCACATTGATGTTGAAAGTTCTGGCGCGGGCGGCTTGTTGTTGTTGCTGATGAGGCTGCTGCTGAGGCTCTTGTCTCACAACCCTGTTTGGGCACATGTTCGCGAAGTGGTTGGGATCACCACATGCGAAGCAGACTCTGATATTGACTGCGGGTGCCTGAGCCGCTTGTTGGCCTTGTGGGGCTGGGAGCAGAGCTTGATGAGCAGTGGCTTGAATCGGTGCTTGGTGGGGACCAGTACGGCAGTTGGCGGTAAAGTGGCCGTACATGTTGCAGTGTGCGCCAAAACGGCAGGTGAGACCCACCGGGTGAAGATAAGAACTTGTTGGGCAGGCAGGGTGAGGGCCTGTGTATGCACGCTTTGCAGGCGGTGCATAGGTAACTGGTGCTGGACGGTGCTGAGATTGATGCTGAGTTGGTACAGCTTGAGGTGGAGCAGCAGTGGTAGTGACAACACAGTTCTTGTTGCTGGAGCTGCTGTTGTTGTTCTTCTTCTTGCGGCGTGAGACTTTCATTGATTGAGCGGCTGTGGTTTCAGTGGATGGTGCGGCGGTGACTTGGTGCAGGTTCTTTGATGTTTTATCCCAAAAACCAGCTTTTACTCGCTTGTCGTTGATCTCAGCGGCAAGCAAGTAAGTTTCTTCGATCGTTGCTGGCTTTGCGGCATGCACAAAATATGCAACACAGTCGGGGAGAGCTCGGATGTACTTCTTGATCGTCATGTCAGCAGTCTTCACCTGATCGGGATATATGATGCTGAGAAGCTTGAAGTGAGCAGTCAGGGCAGCATTGTCACCTTCTTTCTGCTTAATGTGGCAGAACTCGTCCTCTAGCTTCTGGCGCTCATGGGGAGGGCAGAACTCTTCGAGCATAACGTTCTTCAACTCGTTCCATGACAGACCATAGGCTGCATCATTCCCGCACTTGTTCATTTTGGCCGTCCACCAGTCTAGAGCATGGGACTGGAAGACGCCGGTCGCGTTCAGTGTGCGGAGATTATCAGGACATCCGCTCTATCGCAGGGTGACTTCGATTGAGTCAAACCATTGAAACAAAGTCGTAGGGCCTTCTTCGCCGGTGAACTCTTTTGGTCCACATGCCTTGAACTGTTTGAAGCTGAAAGCAGCTTTGGGAGTTTCTGTTCTGGATTCCTCAGACGATTTGCTCATGTTTTCATACAGTTCACTGACGACTTGGGGTACAACCTTTGCCATTTGCTTAGTGATCATGGCAGCGAGGCGTTTGTCTGCTTGCTTGCGGCGGGCGTCTCGGGTAGCGCGAGATCCAGATGACGACATTGTCTACAACAGACATCGCCACAGGACTCAACACAACATAATCGAATCTCACCTCACAAGCCTATTACTATTAAAGCTCAGGAACACGTATAATCACGTAAGCACATAATCACATATTCACATAAGCACGAAAGCGCATAATCACGTAAGGCACAGAAGCACAAAAGAGCACATAAGACACAGAATCACAGAAGCACTTAAGCACAAAATCTCATATTTCACCTAGAAGCACGCGGGAGCAGTCAGAATACAGAAACCTATTATTCAAAGTCTGCGAGTGTTCGAGAATAGCGATCGCGAATAACACAAAGGCGTTCCTGATTTAGAGATTTGTCAGCGTTTTGGGGTAGATGAGCAGTGCGAGTCGGGTGTGTCGATCAAAGCGATAGTGAAAATCGAATAAGTTCCCAAAAATCAAAACATATACACAGGTAAATACACACCTAACTCATAAAATCGACAAATATCAGAGTCAGCAGTTGCGGGCTCAGAATCGAAACACATAAAAATCGAGGATAGATCGTCTTAGGCTGATAGACATCGACTAACCAAAGTGGCTCAACTATTCACAAGGACTATCCGAGCATACTTGACCTTCCATTCGTTGGAGACCGTCGAGACTTTGGCGAGAGTTTTGTAAAACAAAATGCGGCGGAATAAGTCGTCAAGGTTCGGGTTTCACCCTTAACTTAACAGCCTTGTTCCGGTTTTTATTTGGTAAAATAAAGGGAAATTATTTGTGACAACCCTCGTAATTCCATGTATCCGTACAATTTATTAATGATAATTAAAGTGCTTAGTGACTGTGTTGAATTAATTAACTGTTTCCTGATTACTGTGTTATACTTACATGTGCGTGTTAGCATGCAGAAAACTTGACTAAATGGTCCTGAATATTTTCCTAGGTGTTAGGAATTAATTGTGTGACAGATTGGTATCAGAGCCATTGGTTATAGTGAACTTGGTTTTAAAAAGGGGAAAAGCTTTTTGATAAAAACCAGACTATAACCTGTACAGTGCTCAACGATCCACAACGACGCTTCGCTCCACGTGCAAGACTCGACACCATAAGTGGTATGATTTATGTTATATTGTCGGTTAGATAGTTCTCACTGTGCATTAGATAATGTGATAATTGCTATTTGAACCTTGTGTGCTTACTCTCTATTGTCGTCCCACACTTACGCACTTTCGCGACACCTTTCTCACTTACGTTGCTTCATTATGAAGATCATGAACGGACGCGGAGGACGTATCAACCTCACTCAAGCCCAGTTGATGGCTTTGATCAACGAACGAGTCGCTGAGGCACTCGCAGCCAACCCTGCAGGAGGTCAACATGCTCAACCTCCTGTGTGCACGTTCAAGACGTTCATGGACTGCCGACCTACCACTTTTAGTGGCACCGAAGGAGCAGTGGGCCTTCTTCACTGGTTTGAAAAGCTTGAGTCAGTTTTCGAGATGTGCGAATGCCCCGAAGACCGTAGGGTGAAATATGCTACCGGAACACTTGAAGGGGCTGCGTTAACCTGGTGGAAGGCGCAGGTTCAACTACTAGGAGTGGCAGTTGCTAATGCCACCCCCTGGAATGGTTTCAAAGAGCTGATCAAGGAGGAATACTGTAGTCGGGATGACATCCACAAACTAGAGGTGGAATTTTACAATCTGAAAATGACGGGGTCTGAGATTGAGGCGTATACTAAGAGGTCAAACGAATTGGCCATCCTGTGTCCTACCATGGTGGACCCTCCCATCAAACGAATTGAGTTGTATCTCAAGGGCCTTGTACCAGAGATTCAAAGTCACGTAACTTCAGCCAACCTGGGTACCATTCAGCAAATTATCAAGGTGGCTCATCGTCTCACCGACCAGGCGGTGGAGCAAAATAGACTGCCCAAACGAGTCAGTGCCACAGCTACTTCTGATGCACCTACCGACAACAAGAGAAAATGGGATGGGAACTCCGGAAAGGGGTCTACTTCAGTTCAGTCTCAGCAGCGAAAGACTGATGACTACCAGAGTCCTGGTCAGCAATCTGATGGTAACCAAGGACATGGTGGATACCGAGGGAACCACCCCAAGTGCAACCGGTGCAACAAGCATCACAGCGGGCAGTGCAACAAAGGTCGTTGCCTGAGGTGTAACAAGTTTGGTCATGAAGCAAAGGATTGCAGGAGCATCCGACCAGCAAATCAAAATCGCCAACAACAACAACAAGCTCCACAGAACCACCACCAGCAACAACAACAGGGCAATAAAGGATGCTTTCAGTGTGGCGCTGAAGGCCATTTTAAGAGGAACTGCCCCCAACTGAATCAGAATCGGAACAACAACAACCAAGGAAACGGGAATCACAATGGGAACAACCATGGAGGCAACAACGGGAATAACAATGGGGGTAATAACGACGGCAATAGTGCCAGGGGTCGAGCGTTCGTGATTGGTCAGGGTGACGCAAGGAATGATCCTAACGTAGTGATGGGTAAGTTCCTTCTCGACGACTTTTATGTTACTGTTTTATTTGATTCGGGTGCCGATACCAGTTATGTGTCTCTAAAAGTTAGTCAAATGCTTAAACGCACACCAACACTTTTGAACACCAAGCATGCCGTAGAGTTAGCAAATGGTAAAAGCCTAGAAGCCACACACATAGTTAAGGGTTGTAACCTCGTCCTAGCTGGTCAGACCTTCTTTATCGATCTTATTCCTATAGTTTTGGGTAGTTTCGACATCGTCATTGGGATGGATTGGTTATCCCAACAGCAAGCAGAGATCCTTTGCAAAGAGAAGATTGTTCGTATTCCCCGTTCTGGTAAAGAACCTCTCGTGATTCAAGGCGACAAGAGTGGTGCTGTTGTGGGCATCATCTCCTTTCTTAAGGCCCAGAAGTGTTTGCGAAAGGGCCACACTGCTATTTTAGCACTCGTTACTGACGCATCAACGAAAGAGAAGAAGATAGAGGATATTCCAGTTGTACGCGATTTTCCTCAAGTGTTTCCTGAGGATTTACCTGGTCTTCCGCCTCATCGTCAGGTTGAATTTCAAATTGAGCTGGCTCCTGGAGCAGCGCCAATAGCTCGAGCACCTTATCGCTTAGCTCCAACCGAACTTGAAGAACTGTCCATGCAATTGCAAGAACTCTTGAATAAGGGTTTCATTCGTCCTAGCTCTTCGCCCTGGGGAGCTCCAGTCTTGTTTGTGAAGAAGAAAGACGGTACTTTCAGGATGTGTATTGACTATCGCGAACTCAACAAGGTGACTGTGAAGAATCGTTATCCCCTCCCACGTATAGACGACTTGTTCGACCAGTTGCAAGGGTCGAGATATTACTCTAAGATTGACTTAAGATCGGGCTATCATCAGCTGAGAGTCCGAGATGAAGACATCTCCAAGACAGCATTCAGAACTCGCTACGGGCACTATGAGTTTCTGGTCATGCCTTTTGGATTAACAAACGCACCTGCAGTCTTCATGGACCTCATGAACCGAGTGTGCAAACCCTACCTAGATAAGTTTGTTATCGTCTTCATCGACGACATCCTGATCTATTCCAAGAGTCAGGAAGAACACGAGCATCATCTACGACTTATCTTGGAACTTCTTCGAGCAGAGCAGTTGTATGCTAAGTTTTCAAAATGCGACTTTTGGCTTCATGAAGTTCATTTCTTAGGCCACGTGGTAAATGAAGATGGGATTCATGTGGATCCATCCAAGGTTGACTCGATCAAGAACTGGCCTGCACCCCGTACACCAACAGAAATCCGTCAATTCTTGGGTTTGGCGGGCTACTACAGAAGGTTTATCAAGGATTTCTCAAAGATTGCACAACCTCTCACCTCACTAACTCAGAAGGGTGTCACCTATCATTGGGGTGATGCACAGGAATCTGCTTTCCAGCACTTAAAAGATAGACTTTGTAGCGCGCCTATCCTCTCATTGCCTGAAGGCACAGATGATTTTGTGGTTTACTGCGACGCTTCCATCCAAGGACTTGGTTGCGTATTGATGCAACGTGACAAGGTCATTGCCTACGCATCACGCCAACTCAAAGTTCACGAAAGGAATTACACTACTCACGATCTGGAGCTGGGAGCAGTTGTTTTCGCACTTAAGATATGGAGACATTACCTGTACGGTACCAAGTGCACCATTTACACCGATCACAGGAGTCTCGAGCATATCTTCAAGCAAAAGGAGTTAAACATGCGACAACGCCGATGGGTCGAACTCTTGAATGATTACGAATGCGCTATCAAGTATCATCCGGGCAAAGCCAATGTTGTGGCCGACGCCCTCAGTCGAAAGGATACCATACCTAGGCGTGTACGTGCTCTACAGCTTACCATCCAATCTAACCTTCCCGCTCAGATTCGTGATGCTCAGGTTGAAGCATTGAAACCAGAAAATGTCAGGGCTGAAGCCTTACGCGGTTCGAGGCAACGATTAGAACAAAAGGAAGACGGCGCCTACTACGTAACAGGGCGTATCTGGGTTCCACTCTATGGAAACTTACGTGAGCTTGTGATGGATGAAGCACATAAGTCTCGTTATTCGGTACACCCTGGTTCGGATAAGATGTACCACGACCTAAAAACTACATATTGGTGGCCTGGTATGAAAGCCAGCATAGCAACCTACGTCAGTAAATGCTTGACTTGTGCTAGGGTCAAGGTCGAATACCAGAAACCATCAGGTCCACTCCAACAACCAGAGATCCCGAGATGGAAATGGGAGCAAATTTCCATGGATTTCGTTACTGGCCTGCCTAGATCTCAGCGCGGAAATGATACCATTTGGGTGATCGTGGATCGACTAACAAAGTCTGCACATTTCTTGGCTATCAAGGAAACCGACAAGTTTTCTACTCTAGCAGACATCTACCTAAAGGAAGTAGTATCAAGGCACGGAGTGCCAACCTCTATTATTTCCGATCGTGATGCACGTTTCACTTCGAAACTTTGGCAAGCGATGCACAAATCTTTTGGCTCTCGGTTAGACATGAGCACAGCTTACCATCCACAAACGGATGGGCAATCTGAGCGCACCATCCAAACCCTTGAAGATATGCTTAGGGCATGTGTAATCGATTTTGGTAATGGCTGGGAAAAGCACCTTCCGCTAGTTGAGTTTTCATATAACAACAGCTACCACACCAGCATCCAGGCCGCTCCGTTCGAGGCATTGTATGGACGGAAATGCCGATCACCTCTTTGTTGGACAGAGGTTGGCGACAGTCAAATCACAGGCCCAGAACTTGTAGTAAATACAACCGAGAAGATTGCTCAGATACGACAACGAATGGCGGCAGCTCGTGACCGTCAGAAATACTATGCTGATAAGAAAAGAAAGCCACTCGAGTTCCAGGTTGGGGATCGAGTGCTACTCAAAGTCTCACCTTGGAAAGGTGTAGTTCGTTTTGGCAAACGAGGCAAGCTCAATCCGCGATATGTTGGACCATTCGAAATCATTGAGAAAATTGGCAAAGTCGCTTACAGGTTGAATCTACCCGAAGAACTCAATGGAGTTCACAACGTATTCCACGTGTCAAATCTGAAGAAGTGTCTGTCAGACGAGACCCTCATAGTTCCTCTCAAGGAGCTCACAATCGACGACCAGTTGCGATTCGTCGAGGAACCGGTCGAAATCACGGACCAATATGTTAAGGTCCTCAAGCGCACTAGAATTCCTCTCGTTCGAGTTCGTTGGAACTCCCGTCGTGGCCCAGAGTATACCTGGGAACGAGAAGACCACATGAAACTCAAGTATCCCCAGTTGTTTGAGAAAAGTGCAACCACTACTGAGGCTGAAGCTACTGCGGAATTTCGGGACGAAATTCCAAACCAACGGGGGGATGATGTGACACCCCAGGAAAAACCAGTAAACCACGCAATTTAACTAGCTTTCTCAGTAACTACGCACTAAATTTCGGGACGAAATTTTCTTAACAGGGGGAGACTGTGACAACCCTCGTAATTCCATGTATCCGTACAATTTATTAATGATAATTAAAGTGCTTAGTGACTGTGTTGAATTAATTAACTGTTTCCTGATTACTGTGTTATACTTACATGTGCGTGTTAGCATGCAGAAAACTTGACTAAATGGTCCTGAATATTTTCCTAGGTGTTAGGAATTAATTGTGTTACAAAAATATATGTATAAGACGCCTTACGGAACAATTAAACAACTTAACGGAACAGTATCCGACCGAACAACCGGACATTACCCGGGATACCAAATATTTGTCAAACACATTATTTAATTATTTCTTGGCTAGTTACGATCCCCGTACACCATAACACCCACTAGAAATTACTAAGTAAAACATGTAACCTTATACTTACTAGAAGTCACCTACTTATCCTCAAATTTACTTATCCTCCTTATGTTGACTAAGTATTTACTTCTCCTCCTTATGTGGACTAAGTATTAGAATCCAAGATTTTACCTCTATATTTTAGTTAATCTTGGTTTGCTCATGTTGACTAAACACTAGAAAGAATGACTATAAATATGGTGCATAACTTCACAATCTTCACACCATCTTTCTCATTCTCTATATCTCTCTCTTGGCTCACTCTAAAACCACCACCACCATTCCATTGTTGAGCTTGTTTCAAGTGTTAGAAGGTGATACAAGGAGCTTGAAGCTTGAAGGTCTTGAAGAATCCTTCTCATTTGCTTTCATCATCCATCTTTGTCATTTTTTTCTCTAGTGATATTCCCAAGCTTTAAGCTAATTGTAAGACTTCTTTAAACTCTTGTTTACTTCATGTGTTAGTAGTTAAAGATTATATTATGATGAAATAATGCTGGTATGATGTTGTTGTTGATCACTATACATGTTAACGGAACAAATAGAACTTGCGTTAAAGCACTATAAGCTGAAAACAGGAAGCTGTCAAACTGTTACAGCCGCCTTCAGTCGGCTGTAACCAGTTCCTAACTTAACGAAAAATTGATTTCTTGAGTCTATAATGTGTTATTATGTAATACGGTTCAAATGGCACTGGAATCATAATTTGTGAACTTCGTTTACTATTTTTAAAGACCCGTTTTGTAACAGCAACTAAAGCTGAGTTTTTACTGCAATAAATGGGTGTTATATTTTTAATCAAAACTTGAATTCTGTGTAGAGTTAGATCATGAATTTTGTACTGTAGATGACCACCGATGTAATTGTAATTCTCCCACTGGAATTTCGTCAATCGGACTTACGATGAATTTTAAATGAATTTTTCCATGAACTGCAGTCAGAAAGTGACGAATCTGATTGCAGCCCGGTAAATGATTTTTTATAAAATATTGGTAATGTATTGGATCCTGATATTTTTACACAGTAATATTTGGATTGTTTAAAAATTCTGTAAAAATTTGGGAATTTTTGGAATAAGTTAACTATTTTATTAAATTACTTGAAAACAGTCCAGTTTTGGATGTTTAAGCTGAAACAATATAACTAGTGATTTGCATGTCTAAATGTCGGTTATGATCTAACTTGTTATATGTCAATGAAAGTGTTATGTACAATGTCGTATGCTTGCTTTTGAATGGTAATAAATGGGGAAGTTTATATGGGCGTGAATTGTTAAAGTGAGTATATGTTATGTGGTAGATGTGTGTAGGAACTTCTTGCTTATTTGAAGTCACTAATAAACTAAGTGGTAATCATACTAGGACGTGATTGACCAACACCTACTGTTAGAATCTAACCGAGCAAACCAAGGTGAGTTCACACATTTTCTAAGGCATGGGATTCCCGGTGGTTGGGAATGGGTTAAAGAAATTAAAACGGGATCTACATATCCTCCTTGGGTAGGATATGTACGGCCATCCTCCATAGGTAGGATGCCAATAATAAATTCTGCGTATTCTCCTTGGGTAGAATACGTACGTTCGTCCTCCTTGGGTAGGACAACACCCTTAAAACTTACTAGACAAAACTCTATCATTAAGTCCCTCATTATATATCGACTTAATCGCCGAGGCCGATGGCGAGCGGGTCATTAGTTAATAGCGCTATTAGGTTTAACAAACCTCACACCGTGTCGTCCGAGCGGGCGTGTACTAATGGACTATGGCAAACTGTCAGTGATGATAGACACTGATGTAGGGCACAACTATTGTTCGTAGCAGTCGATATCATACCGTCTAGTGGTTCACATGGGGAAGCCCCCACTGATTATGGATATGGATTGGGTAATAAAAGGAACTGGTTAAACATACTTTCAACTACGGGGTAACCCCCACGGCAACATAAGCCAACGAAAGTCAAACCAAGTTTTCAGAAACAACTTAAAACTAAACAACCAACCGTGAACTCACTCAACTTTGTTGTTGACTCGTTGTTACATGCCTTACAGGTCGCTAGATGCTTATGGAGCTTGCACGAGGAGGAGGTCGTTGTGGGATATGGACTGTTATGTTCTGTGCTTAACATTTGAACCTTATGAACGTATTACTTATGTTTGGGTTTCATGTTTTATGCTTCCGCTGTTTAAATTGAACTTGGTTAACTTGTTTGTGAACACCTATTATATTGTGTGGTTGAACTTTTATTTAATTTACTATATTGTTCAATATGATTGGTGGCTTGATCCTGGTCATGTCACGCCTCCAAGCGGTGATACTCCGCATGGTGGATTTTGGGGGTGTGACATTATTCATCAAAGTATGGATTTCACTCCTGATTTGGCATAATTCTCCCCGTTTGTAGATAAAATGCGGGTCGAGCAAGCAATTTAGTCGAGAGTTTGCGGTTTTCACACCTAATCTCGACCCAATTGTTTGTTCAGTTTCGAAAACTAGAGTGCAGTGGTTGTGTAGCGTGGGCGAGAATAGCGAGAAATAGCAAGTAAGCTCGTACATAACCCCAACAGGGTGTGCACAAGTCGGTCTGTTGGTACTTAACTATAGACTAGGTCATTTCTAAGATATCGACCAGAACTAGGTCGAGTCTTGCCTAATTCCCTATAGTTATGGCTCTGATACCAATCTGTCACACCCCAACTGATGGCGGAAACATCGAGGCGTGGCACTGAGCGAAACAGATTGTCCAGAAGTTTCCATAACAACTATATTTACCAAGTATTTAAAGCAACACGTCCCATACCATATCATAAATGATAATACAATTATTACAGAAAAGATCTAGTCAAATTGTTCTGTTTCGACAACTCAGATTCTTATTACAGACAATTGTTTATTGGTTTCTAGACTCTGCCTAGCCTTGATTTCATCACATAGCAAGCTAAGCAAATAAGCATCCTAAGCACCTGCCACATACATTAAAATAAAAGTCAATACACAATGTGTAAAGGTGAGCATACAAGTTTGATAATAGCATATAGAGTTCGAAATAGTTACGCATAACCAGCACGTACACAGTGTGAAATGAGGCATGTTAGTTATCGACATGAACCTATCGATACTAATGACTGCGGGTTGACTGCCCAAGGCAGTTCGCGATACATACTCACCACTGTGAGCCATGTAAGTAATTGTCCTTAACAACCCCTGAGTGAACAGGTACTGAGTCCAAACTAATAGTATTGTCGTTGCTAAGGCAAGTAGACAACATTCCATGTGTAAACATAACAAACAAGCATTCATTAAGTCACGTATAGCATGCGGTAACGGTTCGTGGAAAACAGTTTGTCTTCCTAAATATGAAAGAGGGTTGGGTATTCGGCGTATTGGCGATGTAAACAAAGCTCTTATGGCTAATCATTTTTGGAGTATTCTTTCTAGGAGGAAGTCTTTGTGGGTGGATTGGGTCCATATTCACAGATTAAAAGGTAAGAACTTCTGGATTGCTAAAATTCCTTCTACATGTAGTTACTCGTGGAGGAAAATTCTTCAGCTTCGTCCGTATTTGAGGGAGTTTTTTTGGGTTGATATTGGTAATGGGACATTGGCCTCGGCTTGGTATGATATTTGGAGTGACATTGGGCCGATTGGGGATTTTCTTTCGCCTAGAGTTATTTCAAATGCAGGCTTCCGGTTAGAGGCGTCGGTTTCTGACATTAACGAAAATGGTGAGTGGAAGTGGCCGGTTGCGTGGAGAGACTTATATCCGGTTCTGATTCAGCTTGATCAAATCCAAATTATACCGAATAAACCTGATAAGATTATGTGGCGTGATGGTCATAACGCGAGGGTTTTCTCTTCTTCGGAGGTTTGGAACTCGGTCCGTCATAAAGAAACCGAGATTGCATGGAGCTCTATTGTCTGGTTTACTCAATGCGTCCCGAGGCACGCGTTCTTAATGTGGCTGATCATGAAAGGTAAGTTGCTCACTCAAGACAAACTTCTCAGCTGGGATTTTTCTCGAAGAAAGAATATGAATATGATGTGTTGTTTGTTATGCTATGCCAATCATGACTCTCATAGTCACTTGTTCTTTGAATGTGATTTCTCTTCGAAAGTTTGGCATATTGTGAGACAGAAAGTGGATATGGATTCGGTTCATCCTAAGTGGGAGGAGATTGTAAATTGGCTTCTTACTCGATCTTCTTCTAAGTTAGCTTCTGATTATGTTGCGAGACTTTTGGTGGCGGCTAGTGCTTATGTTATTTGGCAGGAACGCAACTTCAGGCTTTTCAAAAATCGGATGAGACCTCCGGAGATTGTTAGTGACAAAATCATTAGTTTGGTTCGATACAAGTTGATGGGAGCGAGACTCAAGAATACTGAAAATGTTCGAAGACTTTGTAGGAAGTGGGAGATTCATGGAAATGACATTAATGATGATGGAGGCTGATTACCTTTCTCATTTATATTGTTTTTGGTGGTCTAGAGTGTAGTCTAGTGGGACTCTTGGTGTTTTTCGTTGTTTGTTTTTGGTTAATTTTGTTTACTTTCATAGGGCATGTCCTATGATTGAACTAGTGTAGGCTCTCTACACTACTTGGTTTTATTGGTTGTGAATATATAGAATCACCGGGGTAAAAAAAAAGAATATGTAACGTTTCTAACACCCAAAAGTGCGTAAAGCAAAAAGGGATCGAGTATACTCACAGCGATTGGGGTAATGGATTGAAGGGAGCGCTAGAGAGTAGGGTTAGCCTAAACAGATTGATAGTATAAAGATAAGGGACATATAAAACGAAGCAAGTGTCTGTGGTTCGAACAACAGTTCGATCAGATGGTCGTCCGATCAGACAGCTGGTCGTTCGAGTGACAGTCCGCTCGGATGGTCATCCGATCGGGTGGCCCTTCGAGTGGATTGTTACTTCCTTTGGAAAGGATGTGTTTGTGTATGATGGCTTGACTTTTGAAGTTTTCGTTGTAGCATTTTGAAAACATAGAAGTACCTCTACCTTTCAGGTCAATCGATCGAACGACCGTTCGATCGGGCGACAGTCCGATAGGTTGGGCACTTCCACGAGAACAAGTCCACTGCAGGTTGTCACTCGATCGAACGGTTGTTCGATTGGGTGGCAACACATGGGCATTGAACATGTTGAAAATTCATTTAAGTATTGAAGTTCCAAAACATCACATAGTCGGATGGTCGGTTGATCGGGTGGCAACCCGATCGGACGGCAATCCGTTCGGTGTTCTAAAACTCTTGAAATTTGGTTTGAAAACTAAAGGTGGGACCAAGGTGCTAGTCGTTCGTTTTGGCCGTTCGTTCGGGTGGCTGTCTGTTCGGATAGCAGTCCGATCGGACGGCACTCCGTCCTGGTCGACCTGTTCGTCTTCTCCCTTGGTCATTCTCGTAGTTTGTCATTGTATCGAGATGTTTTGATAGCGTGTTAGACATTAGGAAACGCGTCACGACTTAGCAACCTGGTCGGACAGGAATCACCCAATCCGGCCAGTTAACGGTTCGAGACAATGTTCCATGTTTAACCCGAGATCGGTAATCTCGTGGATAGAATCCAGATCTTGAACCAACACGTCAACATGTAAGAGTAGAAGGTTAGAACAAGCTACGATTCTATCGGTTTTGAGGCATTGAGTGTAAAAGAGTTGAAAGAAAGTTAGAAACCATCTTTCAATCCTTTTTCACCTTGAATATGTTGAGATCTATGCAAGATCCTCGTTTATTTGTGTGGAAATCGGTTAGATCTAAGTTGTTCTTGAAGGATTAAGCCAAAACATGATGTTTATAAGAACACCATGATGACATCGTCATAGAACACCTCAAATCTAGTGATTTCACGATGAAAAGTTAGGATTCAAGAGATAGAAAGGTGTAGGAGTGCGTGTAGATTAAGGAAGTACAAGATTTAGGACGAGATCTTACCGGAATTGCGAGAAATCTGAAGAAAAGCGGGGATAATGAGCTGGTCGGATGAGAGTTTCCAAAAGTGGAAATTTTGATGGTGACAGGGGGTATTTATTGTGACACCTGTGTCACTGAGACCATCAAACAAATGCCCAACCAATGAAATATTGTATTTCATACCTGGGATCTGTAAAAATATGTGTATCGTTTACACATATCAATTCTTGTTCGATTTCAAACTCTATATCGCTTTCTGGAAGGTTATACGCACACTGATGCGTAAATATAACCAGTTTAATGCAACGAATGCTCCGGAATAGTGACATATACTTAAGATACCTTAAATAACTTAGAAATAAGTTTTGAAGGCTTTGGTATTGCAAAAACAAGTTAAATCGCTTACAGGGACTAAAGTTGACAAACTGCGAAAGTATGCCAATTTGAACTGTAACAGACATTCCGGAACATGACCATAAGTAAACACACCATAAATATCCTTTACATAGCTTAGAAATAGGCTTTGAGGGGTTTGGTGTGCTAAAATAAACTTTTGGGTCATTCAGGGACTAAAAGCGTCAAAAAGTGCACAAGTTTGCATTTTCGCGCATATCTTACGTTCTGAATACATCCGGACATCCAAAAATTTATGTAAGCACTAAAACATTTTATTTTAGTGTTCGGCATAAGAAAAATCCATTCGTTTCGTCATTTGGATCGTTTTTCGCGCTTGTGCGCATTCCGTCGTAATTAAGCGAACATCGCGTTCGTACGGCCAAACGAACCATCATCCGGCATATTTTTGAGCATGTTACATGTCCACAATGTTTAGGCATCATTTTAGGGCCTTAAAGTTGGCTTTACGGGCTTTAGAAGTGTCGGAAATGGGCTTAAACACGTGCAGGGACTGAAACTGTCAAAACAGCAACATAGTTCTGATCTGCAACTCTCAGGCGGCCCGCCTGAGATTTGCTTGATTCTGACGCGGGCCGCGTCCGCCTGTCTGATCAGATAATATCGAACAGTCAGCGTGTTCCAGCTGTTTTAACCACAACCACACCTTTCCCACTTGCATATTCAGCTGATAAGGATGGCATTTAGGCACCATAACTTTCCGACACTTGTACGGTTACGATTAAGGCACGATATTCGACAAACGATCTTAACGGTTACCCGAAAACTATAAATACCCCACCCCCCATTACTCAAAAACCACTAGAATTCTGATTTGAGGAGCTCTAAGTTGAAACCATTGTTTCATACCTGAGATTCTTGAATCGGGATTAGCATTCGGGGACCCTTCGTAAGTATTCTTTCGTTCTTTTCCTTATTTTATTGCTTTTCGAGTCAGAAAGTCAAACTTTGTTTGACTTTCAGCGTTGACCAGCTTATGGTCAATGCGAAGTTCGTTTGAACTTCGCAACGTGAGTGTAATCACGTTGGTCATAGTCCCTTGGGACTATGCCTACTGATTACCACGTTGTCTAGGGTCGTAGGGTAAGCGATCTGATAAATCGCTTATACCTTCGAACCCGACCAGTTTGGTCGATCATTAGGATCCGACCAAATACATTAGGTGACCATAGTAGGTAGGGAATAACCTTCCGAGGTTATACCCTATGGTCACATCGTTTAAGTAGTTGTATGATAGGTAGTTTATATGCCTTAGGTAAATTACCAGAATACCCTTTTCATGTATAATTGGTAATTAAGCATATGTAACCTAAACTTTTGTCACATAACTGATTATGTAACATGTTTAGGCATATAACACTTGTCATAGGGCTAGTTAGGCGGTCCGAACGCGTATCACGCGAACGACGCGTTAAAGTAGCATAAGCTACCTAAACGGGTCGTAATGGGTCGTAATCATTTATGTTAGGTTTCATTTAGTATGTAGGCTTTGTTAAACCATATTACACGAGTCTCCACACTCGTTTGGTTTACGAACTCTCATGCTACCCGATCTTCCGATATAGGTCCGGTTTATTAACATAGTTACCTATATTAGGTGACGTTTAATATCCGCGATCTCTAGCATTGTTTGGTTGTTACCCAAGGACTACTAAGCAATCTCAAGTGAGTACATAGACCCCTCTTTTACTGTTTTCCAAACTGTTTTGGGGTGGAACACATGTGCCTACTTGTTACTTTCATGCTTTCCTGTTTTCACATCATATACATACTATGTTCGTTAGTACATTATAGTACATGATTTCATTACATCTTATGCTAGGTGTGCCCATTGTGTGCATTACTTAGTACATTGTTTTACATTACATTTCATGCTAGGTGTGCCCATTGTGTGCATTACTTAGTACATTGTTTTACATTGCCTTTCTGTTGCATATGCTCATCCAGCATATGAACACATTATACTACATTTTGAACCGTTGTAATCATTTGACTATTTGAACCGTTGTAATCATTTGACTATGTGAACCGTTGAAATCATTTGACTATGTGAACCGTTGAAATCATTTGACTATGTGAACCGTTGAAATCATTTGACTATGTGATCCGTTGATATCTGTGAACCCTTTGTATCTGTGAACCGTGTGAACCGTATTTGACTATACATGAACATTTCTACAATTGTTTTTTTTGGGTAAAGGGTTACCCCGGTAAATTTTATAAATCACCAAACAAAAGAACAGGGTGTGCCAAAACACTGACACACACTACAATTCAAGACAACCAAGCCAAAAACAAAACCCAAAACACAACAACCAAAAAAAAACAAAGAACAACCCGAAAACATAGAACACGGCCAGCAACGAAACTATCAAACTAAACACCCCCCATCAAGAAACTTTAACCCGGGTCTTCAATCAGCACCCTTGCTGGGATCTGCCACCTCGTTACAACTCTGTTGTAATCCATATGCTTTTGAAGCTTGAAATCCATCAACCGAAGCTGGACTGTATGTTTAATCTTCTCGGCAACCTGGCTCACCGAACCATGAATTCTGTTGAAGAGCCTATTATTGCGTTCCTGCCAAATAAAATACGTCGCAGCCGCTACCACCAACTTACAAACCACACTTACTAGGGTATTTGAATTCGAGTGCCGCTCCATCCACTCCAAAATTGACACCCAAGATCCAGAAACGGTATCCATATCAACCATAGCCCTTACATCCCTCCAGACCTGCGAAGCAAAATCACAAGAGAAAAATAGATGATCTCTAGAATCTCGATCATGCTGGCAAAGAGGGCAGCACATGAGCCTTAAGTTTGTTTCACTACCCACTTCCCAACCACGCAACCGGTCCTGCGTTCGCAACTTATTTTTTATAACCAACCAAAGGTGAAAAGAATGCCGTGGGATACACTGGCTGAACCAAACCATATCCGCCCAGCTAACAGGAGTATCTCGGGTACGAATATTGTGCCAAACTTCCAACGAGGAAAACTGTCGCTGATTGCCCTCTAAATCCTTCCAAACCGTAAGATCCCGTAACTGAGGGTTAGGCATATCAATGCTCAACCCGATCAAAACTGGATAGAGATCATACCACGCTTGAGGCCACTTCCATTGGCCATTGCTGTCAAGTAAATCCGCAACTGAAGAACGGAGGTTAAAACCCGCATTTGCAATTCGTCTTGGAGTTATCATCGCCCTAAGAGGACTCAAGTGACACCATTTGTCGCTCCAAGCATTAGTTTGCCTACCAGACCGAATGACTTTCCAAATAAAAGGCCGAACAATGTTTCGAATAGATAGAATCTTCCTCCACCCCCAACTCATACCAGCCCTACATTGAATCTCCCAGAAATTCTGATCCTTCACTTTATAATCATAGATCCATTGCACCCATAAAGACTTGCGTTTGACCAGAATGCTCCAGATATGGTTAGCGATTAGAGCTCTGTTTACATCCCGAACCCGCCTAATGCCTAGGCCACCCTCTTGTTTCGGAAGACAGACATCGTTCCACGCAACTTTAGCTTTAACCTTACCAATATTACCCGCATTCCAGAGGAAACGACGCATACGTTTCTCCAGGTCATCTATGACACTCGCCGGAATAATAAAAACTGAAGCCCAGTAAATATGCATTGCTGAAAGAACCGAGTTGATAAGCTGAAGCCTTCCCGCAAAGGATAGGGTTTTTGTCATCCAGTTGTTAATCTTTTTGTCCATTCGGTCAACGAGGACTTTACAATGGCTAGCGGTCAACTTTGACGAAATCAACGGCACACCTAAGTATCGAACAGGCAAGGACCCTTCTTGGAAAGGCATAATATTTAGAATTTCCTGGCGAATACACTGTGGCACGTTACAGAAAAACACCGTGCTTTTTGCAATACTCGGAACCATACCCGACATTTTCGTGAAATCCTCCAAAGCGGCCTTGATTTTACTTACCGAATAAGTACTTCCATGCACAAAAATGAATAAATCATCAGCAAATGATACGTTTATAATCTTCTGTTTCTTACATTGAGCATGGTATTGGAACAACGAGCTGGCACTAGCAGCCTTTTGGAGACCTAACGTGAGCACCTCCATAACAAGAGTGAACAAATACGGAGACATGGGATCCCCTTGACGCAAACCCCGTTTCCCTTTAAAGAACCCATGAAGGTTGCCGTTTATGCTCAAAGAATATGTTGCCGTAGTAACGCATGACATTATCCACTTCACCATTTTCCTATGCAAGCCGAAATGATAAAGAATCCTCTCCAAAAACGACCAGCTCACCGTGTCGTATGCCTTTTGAATATCTATCTTGAAAGCACATCTAGGAGGGCCTTTATTTAGATGATAGTTGTGCATTAATTCTTGCGTTAAGAGAATATTATCAGATATCCGCCTACCTGGAACAAAAGCAGACTGATTAATGCTGACCAGCGACTCCAAACTGCCCTTTAATCTGTCCGTAATGATCTTACTGATACATTTATAAAGCACGTTGCAGCACGATATAGGTCGGTAATCTAGAACCGAGTCTGGCGTCTCCACTTTTGGAATAAGAGCTAAAATAGTATGATTAACTTGTTTCAGCATTTGACCATTGTCAAAAAACTCCAAAACCGCATCCGTAATCTCATTACCCACTATTTCCCAAGCATGCTTAAAAAAAGCCGAAGTATACCCGTCAGGTCCCGGGGCTTTAGTTTCACTTATGCTGAACATGGCCGTCTTCACCTCTTCACGAGTAACTTGTCTAACCATACTATTCGCATCATTTTGGTTTATCACATTAACGAAAACATCTGAATTATAGATGTTCGATACCTGATCCTCCGTGCCCAAAAACAACGCGTAATGGTTTACAAGCGCAGCCACCGCCTCTTCACCTTCAAACCGATTACCTGCCACATCCCGAATGCAATGAATTTTGCTCCGGTTATTTTTACATTTGACTGAATTATGGAAGAAAGCCGTATTAGAGTCCCCAGCACATAGCCATTCCACCTTTGATTTTTGTTTCAAGAAGCACTCCTCATCATAGGCTGCTACTTTAAAATCATGAAGGCACTGTTGTTCTCTTTGTCGAAGCTGAACATCGAACGGGCTCGAGTCAACCAGTTTCTGAACCTCATCTAGGTCCTTGCGCAACTGAATAACTTTTTTATGCAGATTTCCTTGTTGAAACAGGATCTTTCTAAGCCCAGGTTTCAGATTACGCAACTTATTGGTCACCGAGAACATAGTACAACCAGCAATAGATTTTCCCCATTCCCTCTCCACACAAACCTTGAAATCAGGTTTAGAAACAATAAAATTTGCGAATTTAAACGGCTTCGGCTTGAAGGAGGATTTCACCTTATTCAGCTTCAAGATACAAGGGGTGTGATCAGAAACTCGGGATGGATGAAAGAAAACATAAGCATCCGGAAACAGCTCCATACCCTTCATATTGCACAAAACTCGATCAATCTTCCTAAGTAAACCAATACCTTCTCTCGGCTTCTGGTTCCACGTGAAATGAATACCATGCCCTTTTACATCAACCAGCTCCGACCGTTGAACACATTCATAAAATTCACGCATACCTATCGATTGACTAGACGTCCCAAAAGACGAGTCATCCGCGTGCAAAGCTGAATTAAAGTCCCCCATAACATACCATGCTTTGTCCAAACACAAAAGCCTATGTTGGCACAAATCTTCCCACAGGCCTCTACGATGTTGGTAATTATTCATCGCATAAACAAAAGAACAGAAAACACTCGTATTATCAACTTTGGACCAAATTTGAGTATGAATAACCTGCTCACTTTGCGCTAAGACCATCACGTCCACCAGCTCATTATTCCAACCAAGAATGATTCTAGCACCCCGCTGACATAAACTTCCGTTTGACGTCCAGCTCCACCGTCTAAACACTTTGTTACACACACTAGCCAGATTGGTTGCATTCACATGAGATTCTAAGACCGCACAAACTGAAACTTTATTTTCTGACAACATCACACGAACCTCATTTTGTTTCAGAGGTTGGTTCAAACCCCTTATATTCCATGCAATGAAGCTATCCATTAATACCGCTTTGACCGGGAGTGCTTGCCCCCTCAGAAACCTGCTTATGACTAGCATTCTTCATAAAATTTGCTGTCTCCGTCGGAATAATCTCCTCCACCTCGTCATCCCTCTCAGCCTGTTGCCCCGTATTGTTAGTCCCGTTCTTGTTCACCACATTGCCATCTTTCAGCTCTTGCTCACCAATTTCCGATAAAGCTTCAAAGGCATTACAAGTTTTAACATTATCCATCCTCTTCATGTTACCATTCACGTCCTTTGCACCTGATGTGCTCGGGTCCAATCTATTAGGCTTAGGCCTATATATAAATTTCTGCTTTTGTTTCTTTGGGACAACTCCCACTCGAGCCACCTTCCTCTTATCCACGGTAAACCCATCATCATCCACTACTACTTGTTTGGCTTTCTTAGTGTCATTCTTCTTATTCTCATTCTTCCAACACGTTTGATCATTATGCCCGAATATGCAGCATATCGAGCATCTCTGAGGCTTCCATTCATATTCCACGTTAATTACTTCATTAATATATCCCTCCTCGTCAAGCTTTGGGATGGCAACAACAATGCGCTCTTTAAGTTCATAATCAGCATTAATATCAACCAAGGCCCTAGCAAAACTACTCCTTCCCCAGTTCTCGGCGCACATATCAGCCGTATAACCATCCAATCGTTTTGGTTCCCCTATCTTAGAAGCTAATAAGCTTAATCCATCATCACTATAGATAGCAATGGGCACATTATGGAGCTTCACCCAAACCGGGACAGATTTGATCCCTTCCTTCTTAAGACTAACGGACGGAGACCAGACATTAAGAAACAACGGCATCTTCCTAATCAACCATGGACCACCTTCCAACACTTTTGCCATACCCTCCTTAGAATCGAATTTAAAGAAAAAGAACCCATCAGTGTTCATCATAAGCTTAGCAAATCCAAACTTCGCCCAAACATTTTTGGCGTAGTACTCAACAACAGGGAATGGCAGCCGATTACCCAAGAAGTAACCATATAACACATTAACAAACTTCTCTTGAACTTTACGAATTACCTCTCGAGGGATAACAACATCTGCATCAGGTTTCGTCTCTCCTGAATCCATCTTCCTAAAATTAACTTCCTTCTTCACAACTGACACATTCTTAACCCTATCCGCATAAGTCATCTTTACAGCTCCCTCCTCTTTATTCCGATCTTCAGAACTACTTGCCTCATGGACGGGAACTGAGACCTTTTCCAGCTCGTCAATGATGTTAATCATTCGTGGTTCCTTTTGGACGAGACCCCTTCTTGGCATAATCGGATTACCATCAATGTTTATCGACTTGGCATCAAGACTACTCCAAAATGAAGACAAGTTGTTACGGGATTCCTTTGTATTCGGCTGCTTATCAATTTTTGAAGAGATAAAAGTATCCCCATGCATCTTTTCAGAGAATGACCGAAAGCCTAAATCCCCCAACCCTAGTTCTGAATTACTCTCCATGCATTGCGGCTTCCCAAAAACATCAGCATTCAAAGATGGTTTCCCAAGAACATCATTAATGTCAGGCGGTTCAGAATTCATTATCACAAGAAACTAGTCACATGCAGACGTAAGTATGGCTAGATGAGTAAAAAGCAACAAATCAGAAACCCTAATCCGCCACCAACACCAAGCAAGCAAAGAAATCAACGCAACTAAAACAAGAAACAACCCACGCGAAATCGGCAGCAAACCCTAGCAAGAAAAGAAGAAACGAACGAACCCTAAACCTGATTTCAAAAGATTAGAAACCACGGTAGAAGTCTAGAAACCTTACTCAGAAGGATCGACAACACCACAATTGCTAACCCAGATCAATCAAGAATAAGATCAGATGAACAAGAAGCTAGGGTTACTCAGTAATCGCCAAAATCGCCCAGAGCGAAATCTCCATTATGGGTCGATGATAGTTTTCCATTTCTACAATTGTTAAGTGATTAAACATTACATCCTGATGGTTTGGTTTGAGTAAGTGATTAAGTAACGAGGCGTGTGTAATATGATACAAGCATGGTGGATACGCCGCTGGTACTTCCTATATATAAGTGTTTGTATGGTATTACATATCGTAGCGTTATTTGAATCATTTCAGTTTATGACATATGACATTTTATACAAATAACATACTTTTCACAAGACATTGTTTTACAAACAACTTATCTTATACAAACTCATTTTACATGGTTATTCATTTAACCATACATTATTCTCTTATTTATACATATCATCTGATCTTATCGTTTTTCAAATGATTTACAAGACAAAGCAAATAACAAGGTTCATGACTAAACATTTTCTCAAACATAAGTCATGAATCCGATTTTCACAAAACCTATGTATCTCACAGGCATTTTTATGCTGACGTACCTATTTTCACATGTGTTTTCAGGTGATGATGTATAGGACTTATCAAGACATACTTAGGCGGACCTGTGCCTTAGTGACTTAAAACGAGACAAGAACTAGCTACTTTATGTTATGTACCCTTTGTTCTTGTTTAAACAATGTAAACTCTCATATTTGTTGAATAAAACGAAACTTTAATTGCCATGGATTTGAGACAAATAAATTCTGTTACAACACTCCCCGATGTTTCCGCCACGTTTAGTATGTTCTACGTGGTCGGGGTGTGACAGAAAAGATGGTATCAGAGCCAATGGTTATAGGGAATTAGGTTATTAGTAATGCTTTGACCTAGTCTATAATCTTCTTAGGACCCTAACGCGAGTTTACTTGCGTTTAGTCATAAAACAATACCGTCACCTATCCTTAGGCGACTACCCCAACAAGAACATAATTTTCGAAACCGCTTTGAAAACTAATCATCTGTTCTAGGATGATTGATTACAAGGTTTTGAACCCTCTGTTATATGGTTTTGAACCCCTTTGAATTTTCAAAAATCTTGTCAAGGTTTTGGGTTTTAAATAATGTGAACATGTGCAAACTGGAAGGGTGAATGCCTGTATTCTGGGTTTTCTGTCTGGGCAAGCACTTCGTATACATCTCATCAGACGCGAGACCAGTTGTGCTTACCTGGGAATTCTTGGGATGAGTGTTCACTTATAGGCGAGCATGTCTTCGCGATACATTATTTTTGACCTATTTACTTTTCACCAGGGTCGTTTGTTGCTTTGTAGTAACAAACAAATGACCACTATCCTTGCTTTCATCAGATTTGTTTCATCTCATTCTTTTCGTCTAATACTCTCACTCGTTTCCTTTCATGTTTCCTCTTTTAGAATGCCTCCTCGACGCGAGAACCAGATAGCGACTGCCGAACTGGCAGAAATCATTGCACAGCAAATGGCTGCTCAATTCCCAAACCTCTTTGCTCAATGGAACCAAGCCAACAACAACAACAACGGTCCATGCAATTTCAAGAGTTTCAACTCGGCTAAACCACTCAAGTTTAGTGGTTCTGAGGGAGCGACTGGGCTTCTTCAATGGTTCGAGAGCATTGAGAATACTTTCCGCCACGTGCAGTGTCCTGACAATCGCAAGGTCGAGTTCTCTTCGAGTGTGTTCCAGAAGAGGGCCCTTACGTGGTGGAATGGGGTGATGAGAGATCGTGGTGCAGAAGTTGCTCTAGCACAGACATGGGCTGAACTCAGGGCTCTCATGATGAAGGAATTCTGTCCTCGTCACGAGATCAGGGCCTTGGAAAGGGAATTCGACAATCTTGAGCAAGACAGCGGTGAGCATCGAGCCTACACGGACCGTTACGAGGAGTTAAGTCTGTTATGCCCAAACATGGTCACACCTTTGGATAAGGCAATCGAAAAGTACATTGATGGCCTCCCTGACTCAATACAAGACATCGTGACTGGTAGCAACCCTACTACAGTTAGGCAGGCCATTGAGCTATCTGCAACCTTGACTGAATCAAAGATCAGGAAAGGTAAACTTTTCTGAAAAGGTGACAAGAAACCGGTCGAAGAATCGAACCCAATCGAGGAATCAAAGACCATGGATGAACAGACTGAATCCCCTAAGAGGTCAAAGAAGCGAAAGGCTTCTCAGAACTTTGCCATGGTTACTCACAATGATCAAGCCGTCCCCAACCAGCTCAACCCCCTGCCAGGAAACCCTACAACGGAACTGCATCCTTGTGCAACCAATGTGGCCTACATCATCATGCTGGGGTGAAGTGCCGCACATGCCAAGTTTGCGGACTTATAGGTCATACAGCTAGGGTTTGCCCAACCGCAGCTGCACCAAATCAAGCTGGCAACAATCCTGCTCAAGCTCGTTTTCCACAGGGATCTTGCTACAACTGTGGCGAGATGGGCCATTTTCGTAGGAATTGCCCAAGGCTTGCTAATGCAAATCCAGCGCAGGGATGAGCATATGATCAACCAGAAGACAACATCGTTTAGAAATAATCACGTCTTATGTATTATTTTCTTTTGTTGTCAAGATCCAAGAAACAGTTGTTATCGTTGTTTATAAGTAAATCTTTTATTTACATTGCAATGTATTTATGTGATTGTATGTATAAACAACATATCCCCTACAATACCTGTGACAACCCTCGTAATTCCATGTATCCGTACAATTTATTAATGATAATTAAAGTGCTTAGTGACTGTGTTGAATTAATTAATTGTTTCCTGATTACTGTGTTATACTTACATGTGCGTGTTAGCATGCAGAAAACTTGACTAAATGGTCCTGAATATTTTCCTAGGTGTTAGGAATTAATTGTGTTACAAAAATATATGTATAAGACGCCTTACGGAACAATTAAACAACTTAACGGAACAGTATCCGACCGAACAACCGGACATTATCCGGGATACCAAATATTTGTCAAACACATTATTTAATTATTTCTTGGCTAGTTACGATCCCCGTACACCATAACACCCACTAGAAATTACTAAGTAAAACATGTAACCTTATACTTACTAGAAGTCACCTACTTATCCTCAAATTTACTTATCCTCCTTATGTTGACTAAGTATTTACTTCTCCTCCTTATGTGGACTAAGTATTTACTTCTCCTCCTTATGTGGACTAAGTATTAGAATCCAAGATTTTACCTCTATATTTTAGTTAATCTTGGTTTGCTCATGTTGACTAAACACTAGAAAGAATGACTATAAATATGGTGCATAACTTCACAATCTTCACACCATCTTTCTCATTCTCTATATCTCTCTCTTGGCTCACTCTAAAACCACCACCACCATTCCATTGTTGAGCTTGTTTCAAGTGTTAGAAGGTGATACAAGGAGCTTGAAGCTTGAAGGTCTTGAAGAATCCTTCTCATTTGCTTTCATCATCCATCTTTGTCATTTTTTTCTCTAGTGACATTCCCAAGCTTTAAGCTAATTGTAAGACTTCTTTAAACTCTTGTTTACTTCATGTGTTAGTAGTTAAAGATTATATTATGATGAAATAATGCTGGTATGATGTTGTTGTTGATCACTATACATGTTAACGGAACAAATAGAACTTGCGTTAAAGCACTATAAGCTGAAAACAGGAAGCTGTCAAACTGTTACAGCCGCCTTCAGTCGGCTGTAACCAGTTCCTAACTTAACGAAAAATTGATTTCTTGAGTCTATAATGTGTTATTATGTAATACGGTTCAAATGGCACTGGAATCATAATTTGTGAACTTCGTTTACTATTTTTAAAGACCCGTTTTGTAACAGCAACTAAAGCTGAGTTTTTACTGCAATAAATGGGTGTTATATTTTTAATCAAAACTTGAATTCTGTGTAGAGTTAGATCATGAATTTTGTACTGTAGATGACCACCGATGTAATTGTAATTCTCCCACTGGAATTTCGTCAATCGGACTTACGATGAATTTTAAATGAATTTTTCCATGAACTGCAGTCAGAAAGTGACGAATCTGATTGCAGCCCGGTAAATGATTTTTTATAAAATATTGGTAATGTATTGGATCCTGATATTTTTACACAGTAATATTTGGATTGTTTAAAACATTCTGTAAAAATTTGGGAATTTTTGGAATAAGTTAACTATTTTATTAAATTACTTGAAAACAGTCCAGTTTTGGATGTTTAAGCTGAAACAATATAACTAGTGATTTGCATGTCTAAATGTCGGTTATGATCTAACTTGTTATATGTCAATGAAAGTGTTATGTACAATGTCGTATGCTTGCTTTTGAATGGTAATAAATGGGGAAGTTTATATGGGCGTGAATTGTTAAAGTGAGTATATGTTATGTGGTAGATGTGTGTAGGAACTTCTTGCTTATTTGAAGTCACTAATAAACTAAGTGGTAATCATACTAGGACGTGATTGACCAACACCTACTGTTAGAATCTAACCGAGCAAACCAAGGTGAGTTCACACATTTTCTAAGGCATGGGATTCCCGGTGGTTGGGAATGGGTTAAAGAAATTAAAACGGGATCTACATATCCTCCTTGGGTAGGATATGTACGGCCATCCTCCATAGGTAGGATGCCAATAATAAATTCTGCGTATTCTCCTTGGGTAGAATACGTACGTTCGTCCTCCTTGGGTAGGACAACACCCTTAAAACTTACTAGACAAAACTCTATCATTAAGTCCCTCATTATATATCGACTTAATCGCCGAGGCCGATGGCGAGCGGGTCATTAGTTAATAGCGCTATTAGGTTTAACAAACCTCACACCGTGTCGTCCGAATGGGCGTGTACTAATGGACTATGGCAAACTGTCAGTGATGATAGACACTGATGTAGGGCACAACTATTGTTCGTAGCAGTCGATATCATACCGTCTAGTGGTTCACATGGGGAAGCCCCCACTGATTATGGATATGGATTGGGTAATAAAAGGAACTGGTTAAACATACTTTCAACTACGGGGTAACCCCCACGGCAACATAAGCCAACGAAAGTCAAACCATGTTTTCAGAAACAACTTAAAACTAAACAACCAACCGTGAACTCACTCAACTTTGTTGTTGACTCGTTGTTACATGCCTTACAGGTCGCTAGATGCTTATGGAGCTTGCACGAGGAGGAGGTCGTTGTGGGATATGGACTGTTATGTTCTGTGCTTAACATTTGAACCTTATGAACGTATTACTTATGTTTGGGTTTCATGTTTTATGCTTCCGCTGTTTAAATTGAACTTGGTTAACTTGTTTGTGAACACCTATTATATTGTGTGGTTGAACTTTTATTTAATTTACTATATTGTTCAATATGATTGGTGGCTTGATCCTGGTCATGTCACGCCTCCAAGCGGTGATACTCCGCATGGTGGATTTTGGGGGTGTGACAGATTGGTATCAGAGCCATTGGTTATAGTGAACTTGGTTTTAAAAAGGGGAAAAGCTTTTTGATAAAAACCAGACTATAACCTGTACAGTGCTCGACGATCCACAACGACGCTTCGCTCCACGTGCAAGACTCGACACCATAAGTGGTATGATTTATGTTATATTGTCGGTTAGATAGTTCTCACTGTGCATTAGATAATGTGATAATTGCTATTTGAACCTTGTGTGCTTACTCTCTATTGTCGTCCCACACTTACGCACTTTCGCGACACCTTTCTCACTTACGTTGCTTCATTATGAAGATCATGAACGGACGCGGAGGACGTATCAACCTCACTCAAGCCCAGTTGATGGCTTTGATCAACGAACGAGTCGCTGAGGCACTCGCAGCCAACCCTGCAGGAGGTCAACATGCTCAACCTCCTGTGTGCACGTTCAAGACGTTCATGGACTGCCGACCTACCACTTTTAGTGGCACCGAAGGAGCAGTGGGCCTTCTTCACTGGTTTGAAAAGCTTGAGTCAGTTTTCGAGATGTGCAAATGCCCCGAAGACTGTAGGGTGAAATATGCTACCGGAACACTTGAAGGGGCTGCGTTAACCTGGTGGAAGGCGCAGGTTCAACTACTAGGACTGGCAGTTGCTAATGCCACCCCCTGGAATGGTTTCAAAGAGCTGATCAAGGAGGAATACTGTAGTCGGGATGACATCCACAAACTAGAGGTGGAATTTTACAATCTGAAAATGACGGGGTCTGAGATTGAGGCGTATACTAAGAGGTCAAACGAATTGGCCATCCTGTGTCCTACCATGGTGGACCCTCCCATCAAACGAATTGAGTTGTATCTCAAGGGCCTTGTACCAGAGATTCAAAGTCACGTAACTTCAGCCAACCTGGGTACCATTCAGCAAATTATCAAGGTGGCTCATCGTCTCACCGACCAGGCGGTGGAGCAAAATAGACTGCCCAAACGAGTCAGTGCCACAGCTACTTCTGATGCACCTACCGACAACAAGAGAAAATGGGATGGGAACTCCGGAAAGGGGTCTACTTCAGTTCAGTCTCAGCAGCGAAAGACTGATGACTACCAGAGTCCTGGTCAGCAATCTGATGGTAACCAAGGACATGGTGGATACCGAGGGAACCACCCCAAGTGCAACCGGTGCAACAAGCATCACAGCGGGCAGTGCAACAAAGGTCGTTGCCTGAGGTGTAACAAGTTTGGTCATGAAGCAAAGGATTGCAGGAGCATCCGACCAGCAAATCAAAATCGCCAACAACAACAACAAGCTCCACAGAACCACCAGCAGCAACAACAACAGGGCAATAAAGGATGCTTTCAGTGTGGCGCTGAAGGCCATTTTAAGAGGAACTGCCCCCAACTGAATCAGAATCGGAACAACAACAACCAAGGAAACGGGAATCACAATGGGAACAACCATGGAGGCAACAACGGGAATAACAATGGGGGTAATAACGACGGCAATAGTGCCAGGGGTCGAGCGTTCGTGATTGGTCAGGGTGACGCAAGGAATGATCCTAACGTAGTGATGGGTAAGTTCCTTCTCGACGACTTTTATGTTACTGTTTTATTTGATTCGGGTGCCGATACCAGTTATGTGTCTCTAAAAGTTAGTCAAATGCTTAAACGCACACCAACACTTTTGAACACCAAGCATGCCGTAGAGTTAGCAAATGGTAAAAGCCTAGAAGCCACACACATAGTTAAGGGTTGTAACCTCGTCCTAGCTGGTCAGACCTTCTTTATCGATCTTATTCCTATAGTTTTGGGTAGTTTCGACATCGTCATTGGGATGGATTGGTTATCCCAACAGCAAGCAGAGATCCTTTGCAAAGAGAAGATTGTTCGTATTCCCCGTTCTGGTAAAGAACCTCTCGTGATTCAAGGCGACAAGAGTGGTGCTGTTGTGGGCATCATCTCCTTTCTTAAGGCCCAGAAGTGTTTGCGAAAGGGCCACACTGCTATTCTAGCACTCGTTACTGACGCATCAACGAAAGAGAAGAAGATAGAGGATATTCCAGTTGTACGCGATTTTCCTCAAGTGTTTCCTGAGGATTTACCTGGTCTTCCGCCTCATCGTCAGGTTGAATTTCAAATTGAGCTGGCTCCTGGAGCAGCGCCAATAGCTCGAGCACCTTATCGCTTAGCTCCAACCGAACTTGAAGAACTGTCCATGCAATTGCAAGAACTCTTGAATAAGGGTTCCATTCGTCCTAGCTCTTCGCCCTGGGGAGCTCCAGTCTTGTTTGTGAAGAAGAAAGACGGTACTTTCAGGATGTGTATTGACTATCGCGAACTCAACAAGGTGACTGTGAAGAATCGTTATCCCCTCCCACGTATAGACGACTTGTTCGACCAGTTGCAAGGGTCGAGATATTACTCTAAGATTGACTTAAGATCGGGCTATCATCAGCTGAGAGTCCGAGATGAAGACATCTCCAAGACAGCATTCAGAACTCGCTACGGGCACTATGAGTTTCTGGTCATGCCTTTTGGATTAACAAACGCACCTGCAGTCTTCATGGACCTCATGAACCGAGTGTGCAAACCCTACCTAGATAAGTTTGTTATCGTCTTCATCGACGACATCCTGATCTATTCCAAGAGTCAGGAAGAACACGAGCATCATCTACGACTTATCTTGGAACTTCTTCGAGCAGAGCAGTTGTATGCTAAGTTTTCAAAATGCGACTTTTGGCTTCATGAAGTTCATTTCTTAGGCCACGTGGTAAATGAAGATGGGATTCATGTGGATCCATCCAAGGTTGACTCGATCAAGAACTGGCCTGCACCCCGTACACCAACAGAAATCCGTCAATTCTTGGGTTTGGCGGGCTACTACAGAAGGTTTATCAAGGATTTCTCAAAGATTGCACAACCTCTCACCTCACTAACTCAGAAGGGTGTCACCTATCATTGGGGTGATGCACAGGAATCTGCTTTCCAGCACTTAAAAGATAGACTTTGTAGCGCGCCTATCCTCTCATTGCCTGAAGGCACAGATGATTTTGTGGTTTACTGCGACGCTTCCATCCAAGGACTTGGTTGCGTATTGATGCAACGTGACAAGGTCATTGCCTACGCATCACGCCAACTCAAAGTTCACGAAAGGAATTACACTACTCACGATCTGGAGCTGGGAGCAGTTGTTTTCGCACTTAAGATATGGAGACATTACCTGTACGGTACCAAGTGCACCATTTACACCGATCACAGGAGTCTCGAGCATATCTTCAAGCAAAAGGAGTTAAACATGCGACAACGCCGATGGGTCGAACTCTTGAATGATTACGAATGCGCTATCAAGTATCATCCGGGCAAAGCCAATGTTGTGGCCGACGCCCTCAGTCGAAAGGATACCATACCTAGGCGTGTACGTGCTCTACAGCTTACCATCCAATCTAACCTTCCCGCTCAGATTCGTGATGCTCAGGTTGAAGCATTGAAACCAGAAAATGTCAGGGCTGAAGCCTTACGCGGTTCGAGGCAACGATTAGAACAAAAGGAAGACGGCGCCTACTACGTAACAGGGCGTATCTGGGTTCCACTCTATGGAAACTTACGCGAGCTTGTGATGGATGAAGCACATAAGTCTCGTTATTCGGTACACCCTGGTTCGGATAAGATGTACCACGACCTAAAAACTAGATATTGGTGGCCTGGTATGAAAGCCAGCATAGCAACCTACGTCAGTAAATGCTTGACTTGTGCTAGGGTCAAGGTCGAATACCAGAAACCATCAGGTCCACTCCAACAACCAGAGATCCCGAGATGGAAATGGGAGCAAATTTCCATGGATTTCGTTACTGGCCTGCCTAGATCTCAGCGCGGAAATGATACCATTTGGGTGATCGTGGATCGACTAACAAAGTCTGCACATTTCTTGGCTATCAAGGAAACCGACAAGTTTTCTACTCTAGCAGACATCTACCTAAAGGAAGTAGTATCAAGGCACGGAGTGCCAACCTCTATTATTTCCGATCGTGATGCACGTTTCACTTCGGAACTTTGGCAAGCGATGCACAAATCTTTTGGCTCTCGGTTAGACATGAGCACAGCTTACCATCCACAAACGGATGGGCAATCTGAGCGCACCATCCAAACCCTTGAAGATATGCTTAGGGCATGTGTAATCGATTTTGGTAATGGCTGGGAAAAGCACCTTCCGCTAGTTGAGTTTTCATATAACAACAGCTACCACACCAGCATCCAGGCCGCTCCGTTCGAGGCATTGTATGGACGGAAATGCCGATCACCTCTTTGTTGGACAAAGGTTGGCGACAGTCAAATCACAGGCCCAGAACTTGTAGTAGATACAACCGAGAAGATTGCTCAGATACGACAACGAATGGCGGCAGCTCGTGACCGTCAGAAATACTATGCTGATAAGAAAAGAAAGCCACTCGAGTTCCAGGTTGGGGATCGAGTGCTACTCAAAGTCT
The DNA here is from genome assembly GCA_030545235.1 of Helianthus tuberosus. Taxonomy (NCBI): domain Eukaryota; kingdom Viridiplantae; phylum Streptophyta; class Magnoliopsida; order Asterales; family Asteraceae; genus Helianthus; species Helianthus tuberosus. Next base: position 82,277,898 of record CM060399.1, read on the forward strand.
CACCTTGGAAAGGTGTAGTTCGTTTTGGCAAACGAGGCAAGCTCAATCCGCGATATGTTGGACCATTCGAAATCATTGAGAAAATTGGCAAAGTCTCTTACAGGTTGAATCTACCCGAAGAACTCAATGGAGTTCACAACGTATTCCACGTGTCAAATCTGAAGAAGTGTCTGTCAGACGAGACCCTCATAGTTCCTCTCAAGGAGCTCACAATCGACGACCAGTTGCGATTCGTCGAGGAACCGGTCGAAATCACGGACCAAGATGTTAAGGTCCTCAAGCGCACTAGAATTCCTCTCGTTCGAGTTCGTTGGAACTCCCGTCGTGGCCCAGAGTATACCTGGGAACGAGAAGTCCACATGAAACTCAAGTATCCCCAGTTGTTTGAGAAAAGTGCAACCACTACTGAGGCTGAAGCTACTGCGGAATTTCGGGACGAAATTCCAAACCAACGGGGGGATGATGTGACACCCCAGGAAAAACCAGTAAACCACGCAATTTAACTAGCTTTCTCAGTAACTACGCACTAAATTTCGGGACGAAATTTTCTTAACAGGGGGAGACTGTGACAACCCTCGTAATTCCATGTATCCGTACAATTTATTAATGATAATTAAAGTGCTTAGTGACTGTGTTGAATTAATTAACTGTTTCCTGATTACTGTGTTATACTTACATGTGCGTGTTAGCATGCAGAAAACTTGACTAAATGGTCCTGAATATTTTCCTAGGTGTTAGGAATTAATTGTGTTACAAAAATATATGTATAAGACGCCTTACGGAACAATTAAACAACTTAACGGAACAGTATCCGACCGAACAACCGGACATTACCCGGGATACCAAATATTTGTCAAACACATTATTTAATTATTTCTTGGCTAGTTACGATCCCCGTACACCATAACACCCACTAGAAATTACTAAGTAAAACATGTAACCTTATACTTACTAGAAGTCACCTACTTATCCTCAAATTTACTTATCCTCCTTATGTTGACTAAGTATTTACTTCTCCTCCTTATGTGGACTAAGTATTTACTTCTCCTCCTTATGTGGACTAAGTATTAGAATCCAAGATTTTACCTCTATATTTTAGTTAATCTTGGTTTGCTCATGTTGACTAAACACTAGAAAGAATGACTATAAATATGGTGCATAACTTCACAATCTTCACACCATCTTTCTCATTCTCTATATCTCTCTCTTGGCTCACTCTAAAACCACCACCACCATTCCATTGTTGAGCTTGTTTCAAGTGTTAGAAGGTGATACAAGGAGCTTGAAGCTTGAAGGTCTTGAAGAATCCTTCTCATTTGCTTTCATCATCCATCTTTGTCATTTTTTTCTCTAGTGATATTCCCAAGCTTTAAGCTAATTGTAAGACTTCTTTAAACTCTTGTTTACTTCATGTGTTAGTAGTTAAAGATTATATTATGATGAAATAATGCTGGTATGATGTTGTTGTTGATCACTATACATGTTAACGGAACAAATAGAACTTGCGTTAAAGCACTATAAGCTGAAAACAGGAAGCTGTCAAACTGTTACAGCCGCCTTCAGTCGGCTGTAACCAGTTCCTAACTTAACGAAAAATTGATTTCTTGAGTCTATAATGTGTTATTATGTAATACGGTTCAAATGGCACTGGAATCATAATTTGTGAACTTCGTTTACTATTTTTAAAGACCCGTTTTGTAACAGCAACTAAAGCTGAGTTTTTACTGCAATAAATGGGTGTTATATTTTTAATCAAAACTTGAATTCTGTGTAGAGTTAGATCATGAATTTTGTACTGTAGATGACCACCGATGTAATTGTAATTCTCCCACTGGAATTTCGTCAATCGGACTTACGATGAATTTTAAATGAATTTTTCCATGAACTGCAGTTAGAAAGTGACGAATCTGATTGCAGCCCGGTAAATGATTTTTTATAAAATATTGGTAATGTATTGGATCCTGATATTTTTACACAGTAATATTTGGATTGTTTAAAACATTCTGTAAAAATTTGGGAATTTTTGGAATAAGTTAACTATTTTATTAAATTACTTGAAAACAGTCCAGTTTTGGATGTTTAAGCTGAAACAATATAACTAGTGCTTTGCATGTCTAAATGTCGGTTATGATCTAACTTGTTATATGTCAATGAAAGTGTTATGTACAATGTCGTATGCTTGCTTTTGAATGGTAATAAATGGGGAAGTTTATATGGGCGTGAATTGTTAAAGTGAGTATATGTTATGTGGTAGATGTGTGTAGGAACTTCTTGCTTATTTGAAGTCACTAATAAACTAAGTGGTAATCATACTAGGACGTGATTGACCAACACCTACTGTTAGAATCTAACCGAGCAAACCAAGGTGAGTTCACACATTTTCTAAGGCATGGGATTCCCGGTGGTTGGGAATGGGTTAAAGAAATTAAAACGGGATCTACATATCCTCCTTGGGTAGGATATGTACGGCCATCCTCCATAGGTAGGATGCCAATAATAAATTCTGCGTATTCTCCTTGGGTAGAATACGTACGTTCGTCCTCCTTGGGTAGGACAACACCCTTAAAACTTACTAGACAAAACTCTATCATTAAGTCCCTCATTATATATCGACTTAATCGCCGAGGCCGATGGCGAGCGGGTCATTAGTTAATAGCGCTATTAGGTTTAACAAACCTCACACCGTGTCGTCCGAACGGGCGTGTACTAATGGACTATGGCAAACTGTCAGTGATGATAGATACTGATGTAGGGCACAACTATTGTTCGTAGCAGTCGATATCATACCGTCTAGTGGTTCACATGGGGAAGCCCCCACTGATTATGGATATGGATTGGGTAATAAAAGGAACTGGTTAAACATACTTTCAACTACGGGGTAACCCCCACGGCAACATAAGCCAACGAAAGTCAAACCATGTTTTCAGAAACAACTTAAAACTAAACAACCAACCGTGAACTCACTCAACTTTGTTGTTGACTCGTTGTTACATGCCTTACAGGTCGCTAGATGCTTATGGAGCTTGCACGAGGAGGAGGTCGTTGTGGGATATGGACTGTTATGTTCTGTGCTTAACATTTGAACCTTATGAACGTATTACTTATGTTTGGGTTTCATGTTTTATGCTTCCGCTGTTTAAATTGAACTTGGTTAACTTGTTTGTGAACACCTATTATATTGTGTGGTTGAACTTTTATTTAATTTACTATATTGTTCAATATGATTGGTGGCTTGATCCTGGTCATGTCACGCCTCCAAGCGGTGATACTCCGCATGGTGGATTTTGGGGGTGTGACAATACCGACAATCAAGGAACCGCATTTCTTGAAGAACAGACTACTCCCAAATTTCTTCCATTGTATGATCTCTTGCGTTTTTCACGAAAATCCTAAGTACCCGTTTCTTCCAAGAGAAACGAAGTACGAGGTGCCAAGTTAATAGCAATCAATAACAAGATAATAACAATTAAACAATTATGTGGTTATGTGCTTATGTGTTATCTTTCATGTGTCATGTGATCCAAATTATGTTATCCAAATCCTCGTAGAATCTTACATATCCTTGTACAAGAGATTTATAGTAGGATACCTTAAGGCACTACCTAAAATCCTTAATGGACTTCTACGTTGTAGATAAGTTCCTTGGATTATAAAGTACTGCTTTATAATTAGACCCTTTGAGTGGTCTAGTTAAACTGATTAATATAACTGAAAGGACTCCTGGGAGGCCTAATTAAGAAGATCCTCTGTGGATCTAATTAAAAGGACCCCATGGTAGTCTAGTCGCCGTCATCACAAGTTCGACATCCTTCCCCACAACATTACAAAACGAACTGTGCGGACTGTGCAAGGAATTACGTAATTATGGATGCATACATAATTATGGAATTTAGTGCACAGAAACCATAGCGAGCTTTGTCATGTACCTAGAAGTTAACCCTATTCATTTCCAATTCTGATGAAGTATCCGTTGAGGAAAAATGAACTAGCTATTCATTTTTCACTTCTGAAGAATATCCGTTGAGGAAATGAATATCCGTTTATCCTCCATTTCCAATTCTGAAGAATACCCGTTGAGGAAAATGACTCCGTTTGTTCATTTTCGTTCTGAAGAGTATCCGTCGAGGGAAATGAATATCCGTTTGTCTATTATTTTCATTTCCGTTTCTGAGGAAGCAACCGTTGAAAATGACTCTGTTTGTTCATTTTCGTTTCTGAAGAATTGTCCGTTGAGGAAATGAATATCCGTTTGTCTATTATTTTCATTTCCGTTTCTGAGGAAGCAACCGTTGAAAATGACTCCGTTTGTTCATTTTCGTTTCTGAAGATTATCCGTTGAGGAAATGAATATCCGTTGTTTAATCCTTCATTTCTGAACCTGAGGAAACAACCGTTGGAAATGACTCCGTTTGTTCATTTTCGTTTCTGAAGATTTATCCGTTGAGGAAATGAATATCCGTTTGTCTATTATTTTCATTTTCGAACCTGAGGAAGCAACCGTTGAAAATGACTCCGTTTGTTCATTTTCGTTTCTGAAGAATTGTCCGTTGAGGAAATGAATATCCGTTTGTCTATCATTTTCATTTCCGTTTCTGAGGAAGCAACCGTTGAAAATGACTCCGTTTGTTCATTTTCGTTTCTGAAGAATTGTCCGTTGAGAAAATGAGTATCCGTTTGTCTATCATTTTCATTTCCGTTTCTGAGGAAGCATCTGTTGAAAATGACTCCGTTTGTTCATTTTCGTTTCTGAAGATTTTCCGTTGAGGAAATGAATCCCCGTTTGTTTATTCCTTCATTTCCGCTTCTGAAGAATACTCGTTGAGGAAAATGACTCCGTTTGTTCATTTTCGTTCTGAAGAATGTCCGTTAAGGAAATGACAGGATTATGCTTTACATATCTCTGGTGGTTATTTGACACAAAGTTACAAATAGACTCCTACAAATTAATTTCGGGACGAAATTTCCTAAAGTAGGGGAGACTGTGACACCTGTGTCACTGAGACCATCAAACAAATGCCCAACCAATGAAATATTGTATTTCATACCTGGGATCTGTAAAAATATGTGTATCGTTTACACATATCAATTCTTGTTCGATTTCAAACTCTATATCGCTTTCTGGAAGGTTATACGCACACTGATGCGTAAATATAACTAGTTTAATGCAACGAACGCTCCAGAATAGTGACATATACTTAACATACCTTAAATAACCTTTAAATAACTTAGATATAAGTTTTGAAGGCTTTGGTATTGCAAAAACAAGTTAAATCGCTTACAGGGACTAAAGTTGACAAACTGCGAAAGTATGCCAATTTGAACTGTAACAGACATTCCGGAACATGACCATAAGTAAACACACCATAAATATCCTTTACATAGCTTAGAAATAGGCTTTGAGGGGTTTGGTGTGCTAAAATAAACTTTTGGGGCATTCAGGGACTAAAAGCGTCAAAAAGTGCACAAGTTTGCATTTTCGCGCATATCTTACGTTCTGAATACATCCGGACATCCAAAAATTTATGTAAGCACTAAAACATTTTATTTTAGTGTTCGGCATAAGAAAAATCCATTCGTTTCGTCATTTGGATCGTTTTTCGCGCTTGTGCGCATTCCGTCGTAATTAAGCGAACATCGCGTTCGTACGGCCAAACGAACCATCATCCGGCATATTTTTGAGCATGTTACATGTCCACAATGTTTAGGCATCATTTTAGGGCCTTAAAGTTGGCTTTACGGGCTTTAGAAGTGTCGGAAATGGGCTTAAACACGTGCAGGGACTGAAACTGTCAAAACAGCAACATAGTTCTGATCTGCAACTCTCAGGCGGCCCGCCTGAGATTTGCTTGATTCTGACGCGGGCCGCGTCCGCCTGTCTGATCAGATAATATCGAACAGTCAGCGTGTTCCAGCTGTTTTAACCACAACCACACCTTTCCCACTTGCATATTCAGCTGATAAGGATGGCATTTAGGCACCATAACTTTCCGACACTTGTACGGTTACAATTAAGGCACGATATTCGACAAACGATCTTAACGGTTACCCGAAAACTATAAATACCCCACCCCCCATTACTCAAAAACCACTAGAATTCTGATTTGAGGAGCTCTAAGTTGAAACCATTGTTTTATACCTGAGATTCTTGAATCGGGATTAGCATTCGGGGACCCTTCGTAAGTATTCTTTCGTTCTTTTCCTTATTTTATTGCTTTTCGAGTCAGAAAGTCAAACTTTGTTTGACTTTCAGCGTTGACCAGCTTATGGTCAATGCGAAGTTCGTTTGAACTTCGCAACGTGAGTGTAATCACGTTGGTCATAGTCCCTTGGGACTATGCCTACTGATTACCACGTTGTCTAGGGTCGTAGGGTAAGCGATCTGATAAATCGCTTATACCTTCGAACCCGACCCAGTTTGGTCGATCATTAGGATCCGACCAAATACATTAGGTGACCATAGTAGTTAGGGAATAACCTTCCGAGGTTATACCCTATGGTCACATCGTTTAAGTAGTTGTATGATAGGTAGTTTATATGCCTTAGGTAAATTACCAGAATACCCTTTTCATGTATAATTGGTAATTAAGCATATGTAACCTAAACTTTTGTCACATAACTGATTATGTAACATGTTTAGGTATATAACACTTGTCATAGGGCTAGTTAGGCGGTCCGAACGCGTATCACGCGAACGACGCGTTAAAGTAGCATAAGCTACCTAAACGGGTCGTAATGGGTCGTAATCATTTATGTTAGGTTTCATTTAGTATGTAGGCTTTGTTAAACCATATTACACGAGTCTCCACACTCGTTTGGTTTACGAACTCTCATGCTACCCGATCTTCCGATATAGGTCCGGTTTATTAACATAGTTACCTATATTAGGTGCCGTTTGATATCCGCGATCTCTAGCATTGTTTGGTTGTTACCCAAGGACTACTAAGGAATCTCAAGTGAGTACATAGACCCCTCTTTTACTGTTTTCCAAACTGTTTTGGGGTGGAACACATGTGCCTACTTGTTACTTTCATGCTTTCCTGTTTTCACATCATATACATACTATGTTCGTTAGTACATTATAGTACATGATTTCATTACATCTTATGCTAGGTGTGCCCATTGTGTGCATTACTTAGTACATTGTTTTACATTACATTTCATGCTAGGTGTGCCCATTGTGTGCATTACTTAGTACATTGTTTTACATTGCCTTTCTGTTGCATATGCTCATCCAGCATATGAACACATTATACTACATTTTGAACCGTTGTAATCATTTGACTATTTGAACCGTTGTAATCATTTGACTATGTGAACCGTTGAAATCATTTGACTATGTGAACCGTTGAAATCATTTGACTATGTGAACCGTTGAAATCATTTGACTATGTGATCCGTTGATATATGTGAACCGTTTGTATCTGTGAACCGTATTTGACTATACATGAACATTTCTACAATTGTTAAACATTACATCCTGATGGTTTGGTTTGAGTAAGTGATTAAGTAACGAGGCGTGTGTAATATGATACAAGCATGGTGGATACGCCGCTGGTACTTCCTATATATAAGTGTTTGTATGGTATTACATATCGTAGCGTTATTTGAATCATTTCAGTTTATGACATATGACATTTTATACAAATAACATACTTTTCACAAGACATTGTTTTACAAACAACTTATCTTATACAAACTCATTTTACATGGTTATTCATTTAACCATACATTATTCTCTAATTTATACATATCATCTGATCTTATCGTTTTTCAAATGATTTACAAGACAAAGAAAATAACAAGGTTCATGACTAAACATTTTCTCAAACATAAGTCATGAATCCGATTTTCACAAAACTTATTTTCACATGTGTTTTCAGGTGATGATGTATAGGACTTATCAAGACATACTTAGGCGGACCTGTGCCTTAGTGACTTAAAACGAGACAAGAACTAGCTACTTTATGTTATGTACCCTTTGTTCTTGTTTAAACAATGTAAACTCTCATATTTGTTGAATAAAACGAAACTTTAATTGCCATGGATTTGAAACATTAATTCTGTTACAACACTCCCCGACGTTTCCGCCACGTTTTGTATGTTCTACGTGGTCGGGGTGTGACATTTATAGGGTTTCCCAAAAAGGAAAGGGAAGGAGAGGGGTTGGTCGATCGGTTGGCAGCCCGATCGAACAGCTGTGTAACACATGTGCCTTCACGGCCATCAAACAAATACCGAACCAATGAAATATTATATTTCATACTTGGGATTGGTAAAAATATGTGTATCATTTGCACGTATCAATTTTTGTTCAATTCCAAACTCTAAATCGCTTTCTGGAAGGTTATACGCGCACCGATGCGTAAATATAACCAGTTTAATGCAACAAACACTCCGGAATAGTGACATAGGCTTAACATACCTTAAATAACCTTTACATAACTTAGAAATAAGTTTTGAAGGCTTTGGTATGGCAAAAACAAGTTAATTCGCTTACAGGGACTAAACTTGACAAACTGCGAAAGTATGCCAATTTGAACTGTAACAGACATTCCGGAACATGACCATAAGTTAAACACGCCTTAAATATCCTTTATATAGCTTAGAAATAGGCTTTGAGGCGTTCGGTGTGCAAAAATATACTTTTGGGTCATTCAGGGACTAAAAGTGTCAAAAAGCACACAAGTTTGCACTTTTGCGCATAACTTACGTTCGGAATGCATCCGGACATCCAAAAATTTATGTAAGCACTAAAATATTTTATTTTAGTGTTTGGCATAAGAAAAATCCATTCGTCACGTCATTTGGATCGTTTTTCGCGCTTATGAGCATTCCGTCGTAATTAAGCGAACATCGCGTTCGTACGACCAAACGAACCAACATCCGACATATTTCTGAGCATGTTTCATGTCCACAATGTTTAGGCAACATTTTAGGGCCTTAAAGTTGGCTTTACGTGTCACACCCCGACCACGTAGAACATACAAAACGTGGCGGAAACATCGGGGAGTGTTGTAACATAATTAATGTTTCACAACCATGGAAATTTAAGTTTCGTTTTATTGATTAAAAGTGTTACAATGTCTTAACAAACAAGGAAATACAACATAATTAACTAGTCTTGCATCTTTTATTGTCATTAAAGCCCAAGTCTGTCTATGTGTATCTTGATCATCTTATGCAACAGCTCCTGAAAAACACATGTGAAAATAGGTACGTCAGCATAAAAATGCCTGTGAGATACATAGGTTTTGTGAAAATAAGATTCATGACTTATGTTTGAGAAAATGTTTAGTCATGAACCTTGTTATTTGCTTTGTCTTTTAAATCATTTGAAAAACGATAAGATCAGATGATAAGTATAAATAAATGTAAGGTTAAATGAATAACCAAGTAAAATATGTTTGCATAAGATAAGTTGTTTATAAATCAATGTCTTGTGAAAAGTATGTTATTTGTATGAAATGTTCTATGTCTCAAACTGAAATGATTCAAATAACATTACGACATGTAATACCATACAAACACTTATATATAGGAAGTACCAGCGGCGTATCCACCATGCTTGTATCATATTACACACGCATCGTTACTTAATCACTTAATCAAAACAAGCCAACCAATGTAAGAAGTCTATGTTTTAAATCAATTGTCAAATGTATTAAATAATATGTCAAAGTGTTCATGTCAAGATGTAAATCATGTAGTATGTATAACCAATGTCAAAAGTGTATGTGTCAAATGTAAATCATGTCAAAATGTCTATGTCAAATATCTATGTCAAATGTCTATGTCAAATATCCATGTCAAATGTCTAGGTCAGATATCCATGTCAAATGTCTATGTCAAATATCCATGTCAAATGTCTATGTCAAATATCCATGTCAAATGTCTATGTCAAAATGTCATGTATGGCAAGTGAAATGTCTCAACTAAACCATATGCACAAAAACAAAACTTGGTTTAAATCAAAGCTATGTTTTGTGTAAATGCATGCAAATATTTAATATGAACATTTATGCGGTATTGTGAAAATGCATACATCCAAGCCTTGCGACTGTGGTGATAAACCCTTTAAACAAATTAAAGGTCTATCTGTCTTATATCATCGAATTCGGTCATTCCTTTCATCCCCTTTCCCTGGGATGTCCGGAACGGGAGTTGTCAATTCCTATGGTACCACTACCTACTAACGAACGGCATGATCGGTGTTAATGAATGTATTGTCCCATGTAAACAAACCAAATGTCATACCAAAATGTAAGCATGTGATGAAACCAATGTACTAAGTATGCACACAATGGACATACATAGCATAAAATGTAAATGTAAAACGATGTACTAAGTATGAACTAAATGGACATACATAGCATAAAACACAATGAGATCATGTACTATAATGTACTAACGAACATAGCAGTATATGATGTTAAAGCAGGAAAGCATGAAAGTAACAAGTAGGCACATGTGTTCCACCCCAAAACAGTTTGGAAAACAGTAAAAGAGGGGTCTATGTACTCACTTGAGATTGCTTAGTAGTTCTGGAGTGACAACCAAACAATGCTAGAGATCGTGGATATCAAACGGCACCTAATATAGGTAACTACATTAATAAACCGGACCTAAATCGGAGGATCGGATAGGATGAGGGTTTGTAAACCAAACGAGTATAGAGACTCGTGTCATATGGTTTAACAAAGCCTACATACTAACTGAAACTTAACCTAATTGTTTACGACCCATTACGACCCGTTTAGGTAGCTTATGCTACTTTAACGCGTCGTTCGCGTGAAACGCGTTCGGACCGCCTAACTAGTCCTATGACAAGTGTTATATGCCTAAACATGTTACATAATCAGTTATGTGACAAAAGTTTAGGTTACATATGCTTAATTACCAATTATACATGAAAAGGGTATTCTGGTAATTTACCTAAGGCATATAAACTACCTATCATACAACTACTTAAACGATGTGACCATAGGGTATAACCTCGGAAGGTTATGCCCTATACTAGGGTCACCTAATGTATTTGGTCGGATCCTAATGATCGACCAAACTGGGTCGGGTTCGAAGGTATAGGCGATTTATTAGATCGCCTACCCTACGACCCTAGACAACGTGGTAATCAGTGGGCATAGTCCCAAGGGACTATAACCAACGTGATTACACTCACGTTGCGAAGTTCAAAGTTTGACTTTCTGACTCGAAAAGCAATAAAATAAGGAAAAGAACGAAAGAATACTTACGAAGGGTCCCCGAATGCTAATCCCGATCCAAGAACTCAGGTATGAAACAATGGTTTCAACTTAGAGCTCTCAAATCAGAATTCTTGTAAGAAATGAGGTTTGGGTGATGGGGTATTTATAGTTTTCGGGTAACCGTTAGGATCGTTTCATGGAAAACGTGCCATGATCCAACCCGTACACTTGTCGGAAACTCATGGTAGCTAAAAATGGTTCTTATCCGCTGACTAGACATGTGAGAATGTGTGGTGGAGGATTAATCAGCTGAAATCTGATATTAAAAACATTGAATCTGGTCTGATCATGCAGTCGCGTAGCGCGATGGGTAGGCCCTTAGGGCTCGCGCTACGCTAGCACCCCCTGATTCAGAAATGTTTCAGAATTGGCAGAAATGGTCCCTGCACGTGTTTAAGGCCTTTTTCGACACTTCTAAGGCCCGTAAAGCCAACTTTAAGGCCCTAAAATGTTGCCTAAACATTGTGGACATGAAACATGCTCAAAAATATGTCGGATGATGGTTCGTTTGGTCGTACGAATGCGATGTTCGCTTAATTACGACGGAATGCGCATAAGCGCGAAAAACGATCCAAATGACGCGACGAATGGATTTTTCTTATGGCGAACACTAAAATATAATATAGTCATGCTTACATAAATTTTTGGATGTCCGGAAGTATTCAGAACGTAAGTTATGCGCGAAAATGCAAACTTGTGCACTTTTTGACACTTTTAGTCCCTGAATGACCCAAAAGTTTATTTTAGCACACCGAACCCCTCAAAGCCTATTTCTAAGCTATGTAAAGGATATATATGGTATGTTTAACTTATGGTCATGTTCCGGAATGTCTGTTACAGTTCAAATTGGCATACTTTCGCAGTTTGTCAAATTTAGTCCCTGTAAGCGAATTAGCTTGTTTTTGCCATACCAAAGCCTTCAAAACTTATTTCTAAGTTATGTAAGGGCTATTTAAGGTATGTTAAGCCTATGTCACTATTCCGGAGTGTTTGTTGCATTAAACTGGTTATATTTACGCATCGGTGCGCGTATAACCTTCCAGAAAGCGATTTAGAGTTTGGAATTGAACAAAAATTGATATGTGCAAATGATACACATATTTTTACAAATCCCAAGTATGAAATACAATATTTCATTGGTTTGGTATTTGTTTGATGGCCGTGGAGGCACAGGTGTTACAGTCTCCCCTACTTTAGGAAATTTCGTCCCGAAATTTATTTAGAGGAAACTTGTAAGAGCTTGAAAGCATGAAGTTGAAAAGATCGAACAATATTGGTTAGGGTTCTGAACTTCTAGTAACCTTAATAACATTATGCTTGCAATGTAAGAGGAACACTTATATACAAGTATATGAAGCGTCATTGGTGCGTCCACCGTACCTCCATTACATCGTTCTCATTTCATTATTTTTGTCACTATCGGTTCTTACACATAATAAATCTTACTGGTTTTCTGTGCACTAAATTTCATAATTATGTACGCGTCCATAATTAGACAATTCCTTGCCCAGTTCACACAGTCTATTTTATAATGTGTAGGGGAAAACCAAATGAACAATCCTGTGATGAGTGTGACTAGACCACCATAGAGTCCTTTTAATTAAATCAATAAATGATCTAAATAGACTATCAAGGAGTCTGTCCAGCTACATCACTAGATGTCGTTCTTTAACCAAATTGTGAATCAATCTTTTTTATTAGACCACTAAAGGGTTTCTTATGAATCATGGAGCAGTACTATATAATCCAAGGGTCTTAACTATTACATAGAAGCCCATTAAGGATTGAAGTTAGTACCTTTTGAATATCCTGCTACGAATCTCTCATATGAAGATATGAAAGATCCTGCGAGGATTTGGATAACGAATATCCAGAGTATACAAAAACACAAAAATGCATAAAAGAAAACATGAGATGAATAAACACATAGTCACATAACCACAAAATTGTTTAACTAGAAGTTTGTTCTGCTAACAGAGTACATGTATTTAAAGCACACTAGGAACCCACCTCGTGGATTTCATTTGGTACTTTAAATATTATCAAGAATCTAACTATAAAGATAGCAAGATTTCTAAAAGAAAAATTCGATTTCGATTTTAAGGAACCGAAATGTTCGAATTTAGGTATAAAAGGAATCCAATTAAGGACTCTGATTTGAATGATGATCATCCACAAGGGTCTCAATATGAAGATAAAAAGATCCCATATGGATTTTAGAAGTTGAAGATGTTTTGAAACCTTGCACTGGACGTGCTTATGTCAAAACATCAAGTAAAAATGCTTTACGAAGTTGAGATGCTTGATATGTCAAGGCGACATATGAAGCAGAATTTAAAAGATTAAGTCAATGTATGAGGAAAATATTTTTTGAAAACTATGCATGGGGTTCTTTTAAGAAAACTGTGTTTAACGTTTTTGAAACCTTATATATAATACCTTTGAAATCATAAAGTAGGTGTACTAGGTAAGTATATTTATAAAAATGTTTTAAAATCATGCGAGATGAATTTTTGAAATTATGTATAAGGTTTTTAAAAGACATGAATGATGCTTTTCGAAATCATGCACTTGATAAGAAAATGTATTGTGTTAATATTGTCTTCAGACTATATGAAATATTTTGAAATTAGGAAGGTTGGTTTCGATAACATGGCCAATGTTTTTGAAATAACATAGACAATGCATCTAGAAAAAATTGTTTTCAAACTATATGAAATATTTTGAGATCAAGAAGATTGTTTTGAAATACTTGTACTATGTATGTTGAAAATATCAAAACGTAATGGGTATGAGATTTGTAAATATCCTTAGTTATCCAACCAAGGATTCAAAAATACAGATGTGTAAAAAGCACGATTACTCATAATTTCACTTTATTTCCTGTACTTCGTTTCTTAGAATGAAACGAGTAATTAGAACTTTCGAGGAAATTATGAGCGATCACTTGAAAGAGAGAATCACAAGAGTAGTTTGTAAGGAACATAGTTCCTTAATGCAGGTATCATAGAAAAATCATACACACATGTAACTATACTTGTATATCAGAATTTGTGAACAACGATTTTTATTTATGAACAAGACATATTGTTTCACAATACACGAAAACAAAAGAAACAAAGGCATGAGACAGCAACATCCTTTGTTCAGCCGAATGCTCATCCAAGGGTTGGATTTGCACTGACTATCTTCGGGCAGTTGTTCCTGAAATGGCTCGTATCACCACAGTTGTAGCAAGTACCACGCGGGAAACGAGCTTGAGTAGGGTTGACTTGGAGTTGGGTAGCAGCAAGATTTGCAACAGCTTTGTTCTGGATAGCAAAGCGGCATGTGTTGACCAAATGTCCCCGCCGTCCACAGTAGGTACATTTCTAGCAGGGTATGAGGTTTGAATGATGACCGTTGCATCGCTTGCACCTAGGAGCAGTTCCTAAGTACGGCTTCCTAGCTGGTGGCCTTGCCACCTGGCTAGGTCCAGCTTGATTAGGTGTAACCGCTGCGGGTTTCCTTGAAGCCTTACGCTTCCTTGATTTTGGTGCAAGCCTGACTTCTGCTTCCTTTGGTGGCTCTTGAGTGGCTTCATTGTCGAGACGAGAGACTTCATTATTGAGACGAGCCATGGCAATACCTAAATCCACAGTCCTCTGAATCACTTCGCCAATTTGCTGGACAAATTTGGCTGTTCGCTCGGGCATTTGACCAGTGCCAAGAGGAATAGACATTCTAGAAAAAAATGAAAGACAGAGGAAGAAACGAGTGAAAGGTTATTGGATAATTAATACAGAATGGTAACGAATGAAAATTGTGATCATTTGTTTGTTAACTAAGGCAAACAAATGAGATGGTGACAATTCAAGGTAAATGGGTCAAAAATAATGTATCGCGAAGACATGCTCGCCTATAAGTGAACACTCATCCCAAGAATCCCCAGGTAAGCACAACTGGTCTCGCATCTGATGAGATGTATACGAAGTGCTTGCCTAGACAGAAAACCCAGAATACAGGCATTCACCCTTCCAGTTTGCACGTGTTCACATTATTTAAAACCCAAAACCTTGACGAGATTTTGAAAACTCAAAGGGGTTCAAAACCATATAATAAAGAGTTCAAAACCTAGTAATCAATCATCCTAGAACAGATGATTAGTTTTCAAAGCGGTTTTGAAATTTATGTTCTTGTTGTGGTTGTCACCTAAGGATAGGTGACAGTATTGTTTTATGACTAAACGCAAGTAAACTCGCGTTAGGGTCCTAAGAAGGTTATAGACTAGGTCAAAGCATTACTAATAACCTAATTCCCTATAACCATTAGCTCTGATACCATCTTTTCTGTCACACCCCGACCACGTAGAACATACAAAACGTGGCGGAAACATCGGGGAGTGTTGTAACAGAATTAATGTTTCACAACCATGGAAATTTAAGTTTCGTTTTATTGATTAAAAGTGTTACAATGTCTTAACAAACAAGGAAATACAACATAATTAACTAGTCTTGCATCTTTTATTGTCACTAAAGCCCAAGTCTGTCTATGTGTATCTTGATCATCTTATGCAACAGCTCCTGAAAAACACATGTGAAAATAGGTACGTCAGCATAAAAATGCCTGTGAGATACATAGGTTTTGTGAAAATAAGATTCATGACTTATGTTTGAGAAAATGTTTAGTCATGAACCTTGTTATTTGCTTTACCTTTTAAATCATTTGAAAAACGATAAGATCAGATGATAAGTATAAATAAATGTAAGGTTAAATGAATAACCAAGTAAAATATGTTTGCATAAGATAAGTTGTTTATAAATCAATGTCTTGTGAAAAGTATGTTATTTGTATGAAATGTTCTATGTCTCAAACTGAAATGATTCAAATAACATTACGACATGTAATACCATACAAACACTTATATATAGGAAGTACCAGCGGCGTATCCACCATGCTTGTATCATATTACACACGCATCGTTACTTAATCACTTAATCAAACCAAACCAACCAATGTAAGAAGTCTATGTTTTAAATCAATTGTCAAATGTATTAAATAATATGTCAAAGTGTTCATGTCAAGATGTAAATCATGTAGTATGTATAACCAATGTCAAAAGTGTATGTGTCAAATGTAAATCATGTCAAAATGTCTATGTCAAATATCTATGTCAAATGTCTATGTCAAATATCCATGTCAAATGTCTAGGTCAGATATCCATGTCAAATGTCTATGTCAAATATCCATGTCAAATGTCTATGTCAAATATCCATGTCAAATGTCTATGTCAAAATGTCATGTATGGCAAGTGAAATGTCTCAACTAAACCATATGCACAAAAACAAAGTATTGAAGTAAAACTTGGTTTAAATCAAAGCTATGTTTTGTGTAAATGCATGCAAATATTTAATATGAACATTTATGCGGTATTGTGAAAATGCATACATCCAAGCCTTGCGACTGTGGTGATAAACCCTTTAAACAAATTAAAGGTCTATCTGTCTTATATCATCGAATTCGGTCATTCCTTTCATCCCCTTTCCCTGGGATGTCCGGAACGGGAGTTGTCAATTCCTATGGTACCACTACCTACTAACGAACGGCATGATCGGTGTTAATGAATGTATTGTCCCATGTAAACAAACCAAATGTCATACCAAAATGTAAGCATGTGATGAAAACAATGTACTAAGTATGCACGCAATGGACATACATAGCATAAAATGTAAATGTAAAACGATGTACTAAGTATGAACTAAATGGACATACATAGCATAAAACACAATGAGATCATGTACTATAATGTACTAACGAACATAGCAGTATATGATGTTAAAGCAGGAAAGCATGAAAGTAACAAGTAGGCACATGTGTTCCACCCCAAAACAGTTTGGAAAACAGTAAAAGAGGGGTCTATGTACTCACTTGAGATTGCTTAGTAGTTCTGGAGTGACAACCAAACAATGCTAGAGATCGCGGATATCAAACGGCACCTAATATAGGTAACTACATTAATAAACCGGACCTAAATCGGAGGATCGGATAGGATGAGGGTTTGTAAACCAAACGAGTATAGAGACTCGTGTCATATGGTTTAACAAAGCCTACATAATAACTGAAACTTAACCTAATTGTTTACGACCCATTACGACCCGTTTAGGTAGCTTATGCTACTTTAACGCGTCGTTCGGGTGAAACGCGTTCGGACCGCCTAACTAGTCCTATGACAAGTGTTATATGCCTAAACATGTTACATAATCAGTTATGTGACAAAAGTTTAGGTTACATATGCTTAATTACCAATTATACATGAAAAGGGTATTCTGGTAATTTACCTAAGGCATATAAACTACCTATCATACAACTACTTAAACGATGTGACCATAGGGTATAACCTCGGAAGGTTATGCCCTATACTAGGGTCACCTAATGTATTTGGTCGGATCCTAATGATCGACCAAACTGGGTCGGGTTCGAAGGTATAGGCGATTTATTAGATCGCCTACCCTACGACCCTAGACAACGTGGTAATCAGTGGGCATAGTCCCAAGGGACTATAACCAACGTGATTACACTCACGTTGCGAAGTTCAAACGAACTTCGCATTGACCATTACTGGTCAACGCTGAAAGTCAAACAAAGTTTGACTTTCTGACTCGAAAAGCAATAAAATAAGGAAAAGAACGAAAGAATACTTACGAAGGGTCCCCGAATGCTAATCCCGATCCAAGAACTCAGGTATGAAACAATGGTTTCAACTTAGAGCTCTCAAATCAGAATTCTTGTAAGAAATGAGGTTGGGGTGATGGGGTATTTATAGTTTTCGGGTAACCGTTAGGATCGTTTCATGGAAAACGTGCCATGATCCAACCCGTACACTTGTCGGAAACTCATGGTAGCTAAAAATGGTTCTTATCCGCTGACTAGACATGTGAGAATGTGTGGTGGAGGATTAATCAGCTGAAATCTGATATTAAAAACATTGAATCTGGTCTGATCATGCAGTCGCGTAGCGCGACGGGTAGGCCCTTAGGGCTCGCGCTACGCTAGCACCCCCCTGATTCAGAAATGTTTCAGAATTGGCAGAAATGGTCCCTGCACGTGTTTAAGGTCTTTTTCGACACTTCTAAGGCCCGTAAAGCCAACTTTAAGGCCCTAAAATGTTGCCTAAACATTGTGGACATGAAACATGCTCAAAAATATTTCGGATGATGGTTCGTTTGGTCGTACGAACGCGATGTTCGCTTAATTACGACGGAATGCGCATAAGCGCGAAAAACGATCCAAATGACGCGACGAATGGATTTTTATTATGGCGAACACTAAAATATAATATAGTCATGCTTACATAAATTTTTGGATGTCCGGAAGTATTCAGAACGTAAGTTATGCGCGAAAATGCAAACTTGTGCACTTTTTGACACTTTTAGTCCCTGAATGACCCAAAAGTTTATTTTAGCACACCGAACCCCTCAAAGCCTATTTCTAAGCTATGTAAAGGATATATATGGTATGTTTAACTTATGGTCATGTTCCGGAATGTCTATTACAGTTCAAATTGGCATACTTTCGCAGTTTGTCAAATTTAGTCCCTGTAAGCGAATTAGCTTGTTTTTGCCATACCAAAGCCTTCAAAACTTATTTCTAAGTTATGTAAGGGCTATTTAAGGTATGTTAAGCCTATGTAACTATTCCGGAGTGTTTGTTGCATTAAACTGGTTATATTTACGCATCGGTGCGCGTATAACCTTCCAGAAAGCGATTTAGAGTTTGGAATTGAACAAAAATTGATATGTGCAAATGATACACATATTTTTACAAATCCCAAGTATGAAATACAATATTTCATTGGTTTGGTATTTGTTTGATGGCCGTGGAGGCACAGGTGTTACATTACGGGCCTTAGAAGTGTCGGAAATGGCCTTAAACACGTGCAGGGGCTGAAACTGTCATTTTGGAAACTTATATTCAGATCAGAAGCTCCAGGCGGCCCGCATTATACTTGCCTAATCCTGAAGCGGGCCGCGTCCGACTTCCTGACCAGATAAACTGCATTTAACAGCAGATTCCAGCTGTTCTATCCACCACCACACATTCACACATGCTTAGTCAGCTGATAAGGATCAATTTTAGCCACCATAAGGTTCCGACACTTGTACGGATGCGATTAAAGCACGGTTTCCATGAAACGATCTTAACGGTGGACCGAAAACTATATATACCCATCCACCCCCATTGCTAAACTCACTAGAATTCTGATTTGAGGAGCTCTAAGTTGAAACCATTGTTTCATACCTAAGCTACTTGAATCAGGATTAGCATTCGGGGACCCTTCGTAAGTATTCTTTCGTTCTTTTCTTTATTTTACTACTTTTAGAGTCAGAAAGTCAAACTTTGTTTGACTTTCAGCGTTGACCAGCTTATGGTCAATGCCAAGTTCGTTTGAACTTCGCAACGTGATTGTAATCACGTTGGTTATAGTCCCTTGGGACTATGCCTACTGATTACCACGTTGTCTAGGGTCGTAGGGTAAGCGATCTAATAAATCGCTTATACCTTCGAACCCGACCCAGTTTGGTCGATCATTAGGATCCGACCAAATACATTAGGTGACCATAGTGTATAGGGAATAACCTTCCGAGGTTATACCTTATGGTCACATCGTTTAAGTAGTTGTAAGATAGGTAGTTTATATGCCTTAGGTAAATTACCAGAATACCCTTTTCATGTATAATTGGTAATTAAGCATATGTAACCTAAACTTTTGTCACATAACTGATTATGTAACATGTTTAGGCATATAACACTTGTCATAGGGCTAGTTAGGCGATCCGAACGCGTTTCACGCGAACGACGCGTTAAAGTAGCATAAGCTACCTAAACGGGTCGTAATGGGTCGTAAACACTTAGATTAAGGTTTCATTTAGCATGTAGGCTTTGTTGAACCATACTACACGAGTCTCCATACTCGTTTGGTTTACAAACCCTCATTCTACCCGATCTTCCGATCTAGGTCCGGTTTATTATCATAGTTACCTATATTAGGTGCTGTTCGATTCCGTGATCTCTAGCATTGTTTGGTTGTTACTCAAGGACTACTGAGCAATCTCAAGTGAGTACATAGACCCCTCTTTTACTGTTTTCCAAACTGTTTTGGGGTGGAACACATGTGCCTACTTGTTACTTTCATGCTTTCTTGTTTTCACATCATATACTTGCTATGTTTATTAGTACATTATAGTACATGATTTCATTACATTTCTGCTATGTATGTTGACTGATAGCATGCTAGCACATTGATTTACATGACTTTTCTACTTTGTATGTTAACTTAGCATACTTAGCACATTATTTTACATTGCAGCTCTGTTGCATATGTTCCAGTAACATATGGACACATTGTTTTACAGCTCTACCTTGTATGTTTACTCTAGCATACTAGGTACATTATCTTCATCACATGCTTACATTTTGGTATGACATTTGGTTTGTTTAAATGAGACAATGTACATTCATTAACACCGATCATGCCGCTCGGTAGTAGGTAGTGGTACCATAGGACTTGACAAATCCCATTCCTGAAATCTCGGGTTTGTTTGGACGTAAGGAATGACCGAATCCGAAAACATATTCTTTTGATAACTCATTTTTACATAGTTATCCGACTGTCTCAAGGCTTGGATGTATGAATTTTCACAATACCGCATAAATGTTCATATTCAGTATAGCATGCATATATTTTACAAAACATAACTTTGATTTAAACCAAGTTTTACTTCAATACTTTGTTTTGTACATTTTTACTTATGGTTTAAGTAGTCTTAATTTTACTTACCATACATATCATTTTGGTTATACATTACTTGACTACTTTTGGATTATAAACATTTGACATGGTTTATACAAGGACTTTTGACTATTGGTTTAAACATAGACTTATTACATTGTTGGTTTGGTTTGAGTAAGTGATTAATTAACGAGGCGAGTGTAATATGATACAAACATGGTGGATACGCCGTTGGTACTTCCTATATATAAGTGTTTGTATGATATCACATATTGTAGCGTTATTTGAATTATTTCAGTTTGAGACATATAACATTTTATACAAATAACATACTTTTCACAAGACATTGTTTTACAAAACAACTTATCTTTTACAAACTCATTTTTACTTGGTTATTCATTTAACCATACATTGTTCTCTTACTTATACTTATCATCTGATCTTATTGCTTTTCAAACGATTTACAAAACAAAGCAAACTACAAGGTTCATGACTAAACATTTTCTTAAACATAAGTCATGAATCTCATTTTCACAAAACCTATGTATCTCACAGGCATTTTTATGCTGACGTACCTATTTTCACATGTGTTTCAGGAAATGAAGCATAGGATTGATCAAGATACACTTAGGCGGACATGGTCCTTAGTGACAATAAAAGATGCAAGACTAGTTAATTATGTTGTATTTCCTTGTTTGTTAAGACATTGTAACACTTTTAATCAATAAAACGAAACTTCAATTGCCATGGATTTGAAACAATTAATTCTGTTACAACACTCCCCGACATTTCCGCCACGTTTTGTATGTTCCACGTGGTCGGGGTGTGACAGAAAAGATGGTATCGGAGCTAATGGTTATAGGGAATTAGGTTATTAGTAATGCTTTGACCTAGTCTATAACTGTCATGTCACACCCCGACCGCGTAAAACAACAAATCGCGGCGGAAACATCGGGGCGTGTTGCAACAGAATTAATGTTTCATAACCATGGATATCAAAAGTGTTTCGTTTTATTATACATAGAGCAATTTCATTGTCTGGAAATCTAAATACACTATTTAAACATAGTCTATCATTGTTATTGAGTCACTAAGGCCTTGTCCAGTCCTATGTGAGCATGCATCTTATCAATCGATATCATCCAACAATACCTGAAACATATGTGAAAACGAGGTCAGCAAAGAAATGCTGGCGAGTACATAGGTTTTGTAGGAGTGTCGAAATCATGGCTAGTTTAGACGTTGCAATACTTTATTTAAAAACCTTGTTTTTCAAAAGAGTATAATATTGCAACTTAATTAACCAACTCAAATCAAGCGGGTTATAATTTGTAAAACCTCGTAGCCATGACTCTTAACCCAAAAACATTTGTTTTAGTAAATTATTTGAAAAACAATGATAAGTTCAGGTGATATGTATAAATAAGAAAATAATGCATGATTAAATGAATAACCATGAAAAATGAGTTTGTATAAGATAAGTTGTTTGTAAATAAATGTCTTGTGAAAAGTATGTTACTTGTATAAAATGTTCTATGTCTCGAGCTGAAATGATTCAAATAACGCTACAATATGTAATACCATACAAACACTTATATATAGGAAGTACCAGCGGCGTATCCACCATGCTTGTATCATATTCCACACGCATTGTTACTTAATCACTTAATCCAAACCAAACCACCCAAGTAATGTTCATGCCCAATGTAAATCATGTACAAATGTTTACCCAATCGTTAAAACATCGTGTGAAAACCCAATCGTTACCCAATCGTTAAAACATCGTGTGAAACCCAATCGTTACCCAATCGTTAAAACATCGTGTGAAACCCAATCGTAAATTGTTTAATTCGTTTTAGGTCGTGAAACTACTTATATGGTCGTCTCGCTAATAACATTCAAACCTTCGTGACTCTCGTCGCTTCTCGTTTTCGTCGCTTCTCGTTTTCGTATTAACAAACCTCCATAGGGTAAGTTAACAATTACAGATTCAGTCGCTGCCTACCATACCCACACATAACCACGGGTGTAGTAAATAACGGGATTAGTCAGATCCTATGGTACCATAACCTAATACTGGTCGGCTTGATCATTGCTAATGAATGTCATTTGTTATGTAAACACAACCAACAAGTTTGTTCACTTTATGAAATCGTTATTAGTTTTGTATAAATCGCCTTAATTGTTTTTGAAACCATCGTTATAACATCGAAAACATTTAGCACATATGAGTCACCCCAAAACAATTGAAAACAGTAAAATAGGGGAAGAATGTACTCGCCTGGGAGTGCTTAGGAGTCTTGAACAACTACCAAGAAAGCTTAGAGGAGTCCCGGAAATCAAACGGTACCTAATACAGGTAATTACATAAATAACCCGGACCTAAATCGGAAGACTGGGTAGCAGGAGGGTTTTTAAACCACATGAGTGTAGGAACTCATATGATATGGTTTAACAAAGCCTACATACTAAATGAAACTTAACCTAAGTATTATCGACCCATCGCGACCCATTAAGGTAACTTATGCTACTTTAACGCGTCGTGTGCGTGAAACGCGTTCGGACCGTCTAACTAGTCCTATGACAAGTGTTATATGCCTAGACATGTTACATAATCAGTTATGTGACAAAAGTTTAGGTTACATATGCTTAATTACCAATTATACATGAAAAGGGTATTCTGGTAATTTACCTAAGGCATATAAACTACCTATCATACAACTACTTAAACGATGTGACCATAGGGTATAACCTCGGAAGGTTATTCCCTACCTACTATGGTCACCTAATGTATTTGGTCGGATCCTAATGATCGACCAAATGGGTCGAGTTCGAAGGTATAGGCGATTTATTAGATCGCCTACCCTACGACCCTAGACAACGTGGTAATCAGTGGCATAGTCCCAAGGGACTATGACCAACGTGATTACACTCACGTTGCGAAGTTCAAACGAACTTCGCATTGACCATTACTGGTCAATGCTGAAAGTCAAACTAAGTTTGACTTTCTGACTCGAAAAGCAATAAAATAAGGAAAAGAACGAAAGAATACTTACGAAGGGTCCCCGAATGCTAACCCAGATCAAAATAGCTCAGGTATGAAACGAAGGTTCCAACTTAGAGCCCAAATGATCAGATTTGTGAGAAATGAAGTAAAGGGGGGGTGGGGTATTTATAGATTTCGGGTAACCGTTAAGATCGTTTCTTGAATAACGTGCCTTAATCGGAACCGTACACTTGTCGGGACCTTATGGTGGCTAAAAATCCATCCTTATCATCTGACTAGACTCATGGGAATGTGTGGTTGAGAATCGAACAGCTGGGACCCGCTGTTAAAAACATGGAATCTGGTCCAGAAGGGGGCTCGCGTGACGCTAAGGCCCGTCGCGTCACGCTAGGCCCCTGTTTTGGCAGATTTTGCAGAAATGGTCCCTGCACCTTGTTTAAGCGATTTTTGATGCGTTTGAACCCCGTTAACCTCATTTCAAGGCTCTAAAATGAAGTTAAAGTATAGGGAACTCAAAACATGCTCAAAAATATCTCCGATGTCGGTTCGTTTGGCCGTACGATCGCGATGTTCGCTTAATTACGACGGAATGCGCATAAGCGCGAAAAACGATCCAAATGACGCGACGAATGGATTTTTCTTATAGCGAACACTAAAATATAATGTAGTCATGCTTACATAAATTTTTGGATGTCCAGATGTATTCAGAACGTAAGTTATGCGCGAAAATGCAAACTTGTGCACTTTTTGACACTTTTAGTCCCTGAATGACACAAAAGTTTATTTTAGCATACCGAACACCTCGAAGCCTATTTCTAAGCTATGTGAAGGATATTTATGGTATGTTTAACTTATGGTCATGTTCCGGAATGTCTGTTACAGTTCAAATTGGCATACTTTCGCAGTTTGTCAACTTTAGTCCCTGTAAGTGATTAAACTTTGATTTCACTACACCAAACCTTCCAAAACTTATATCTAAGTTATGTAAAGGTTATTTAAGGTATGTTAAGCCTATTTCACTATTCCGGAGTGTTCGTTGGATTATAGTGGTTATATTTACGCATCAGAGCGCGTATAACCCTCCAGAAAGCGATTTAAAGCTTAAAATCAAACAAGAGTTGATGTGTGTAAAAGATACACATATTTTTACAAATCCCAAGTATGAAATATAATATTTCATTGGTTTGGTATTTGTTTGATGGCCGTGGAGGCACAGGTGTTACAGTCTCCCCTACTTTAGGAAATTTCGTCCCGAAATTTATTTAGAGGAAACTTGTGAGAGCTTGGAAATATGAAGTTGAAAAGATCAAACAACATTGGTTAGGGTTCTTGAACTTCTAGTAACCTTAATAACATTATGTTTGCAATGTAAGAGGGACACTTATATACAAGTATATGAAGCGTCATTGGTGCGTCCACCATACCTCCATTACATCGTTCTCATTTCATTATTGTTGTCACTATCGGTTCTTACACATAATAAATCTTACTGGGTTTCTGTGCACTAAATTTCATAATTATGTACGCGTCCATAATCAGAAAATTCTTTGCACAATTCACACAGTCTATTTTATAGTGTGTAGGGGAAAACCAAATGAACAAACCGGTGATGAGTGTGACTAGACCGCCTTAGAGTCCTTTAAATTAAATCAACAAATGATCTAAATAGACTATCAAGGAGTCTGTCCAGCTACATCACTAGATGTCGTTCTTTAACCAAATTGTGAATCAATCTTTTAGACTAGACCACTTAAGGGTCTCTCATCGAATCATGGAATGGTACCATATAATCCCAAGGGTCTTTAACTACAACGTAGAAGCCCATTAAGGATTTAAAGTAGTACCTTTTGAATATCCTACTATGAATCCCTCATATAAAGATACGAAAGATTCTATGAGGATTTGAAAATTGGATCACACAAAAACATAGAGGAGAACACATAACACATAAACACATAATCGCATAATCGTATAATCGTTTAATCGCAAAATCGTTTAATCGCAAAATCGTTTATTCGTATAATCGTTTAATTTGTTATCTTTGGACATGGGTATTTAAAGCATACTAGGAATCCATTCCGTGGATTTCATTTGGTACTTTAAACATTACCAAGAATCAAACCATAAAGATAGAAAGATTCAAAAAGAAAATTCGATTTCGATTATTAGGAACCGAAGTGTTCGAATTAAGGTACATAAGGAATCCAATTAAGGACTCTGATTTGAATGATAATCATCCACAAGGATCTAATTGTAAAGATAAAAAGATCCCATATGAATTTTAGAAGTTGAAGATGTTTTTAGACCTTGCACGGGATGTGCTTAGGTCAAAACATGATGTAAAATGCTTATGAAGTTGAGATGCTTGATATGTCAAGGCGACATATGAAGCAGAATTTTGAAGGTTAAGTCAATGTATGAGGAAAATATTTTTGAAAACTATGCATGGGGTTCTTTTAAGAAAAAGGTGTTTAACGTTTTTGAAACCTTATATATAATACTTTTGAAATAAAGTAGGTGTATTAGGTTTTTACAAAAAATGTTTTTTAAAATCATGCGGGATGAATTTTGAAATTATGTATAAGGTTTTTGAAAGACATGAATGATGCTTTTCGAAATCATGCACTTGATCAGAAAATGTATTGTGTTGATATTGTCTTCAGACTATATGAAATATTTTGAAATTAGAAAGGTTGGTTTTGATAACATGGCCAATGTTTTTGAAATAACATAGACAATGCATCTAGAAAAATTGTTTTCAAACTATATGAAATATTTTGAGATCATGAAGATTGTTTTGAAATACTTGTACTGTGAATGTTGAAAAAAATCAAAACGTAATGGGTATGAGATTTGAAAATATCCTTAGTTATCCAACCAAGGATTCAAAAATACAGATGTGCAAAAAGCACGATTACTCATAATTTCACTTTATTTCCTGTACTTCGTTTCTTAGAATGAAACGAGTACTTAGAACTTTCGAGGAAATTATGAGCGATCACTTGAAAGAGAGAATCACAAGAGTAGTTTGTAAGGAACATAGTTCCTTAGTGCAGGTATTATAGGAAAAGTCATACACACATGTAATTATACTCGTATATCAGGATTTGTGAACAATAATTTATTTATAAACAAATCAGATTGTTTCACATTACAAGAAAACGAAAGAAACAAAAGCATGAGATAGCAACATCTTCTACTCAGCCAACTGCTCACCCGTGGGTTGGATTCGCATTAGAAATCTTTGGGCAATTTCTTCGAAAATGGCCCATCTCGCCACAGTTGTAGCAAGTACCACATGGAAAACGAGCTTGAGTTAGGTTGACTTGAACAGCAGTAGAATCTGCAACAGTTTTATTCCTGATCGCAAAATGGCATGTTCTGACCAAATGTCCACATCGTCCACAGTGGGCACATTTGAAACATGGCGTTTGGACTGGGTGATGGCCATTGCATTGATTGCACAAGGGAGCAGTTCCCAAGTACGGCTTCTTGGCTGGTGGCGCTGCCACCTTGCTAGGTTTTGATTGATTTGGTGCAACGGTTACCGGATCCTTTGGAGCCTTACGCTTCCTTGACCTTTTCGAAGGCTTGCCTTTTACTTCTTTCGATGCTTCTCGAGTGGCTTCATTGTTGAGACGAGACATGGCAATGCCTAAATCCACAGTCCTCTGAATCACTTCGCCAATTTGCTGGACAAATTTGGCTGTTCGCTCGGGCATTTGACCAGTGCCAAGAGGAATAGACATTCTAGAAGAAAATGAAAGACAGAGGAAGAAACGAGTGAAAGGTTATTGATTAATCAATACAGAATGGTAACGAATGAAAATTGTGATCATTTGTTTGTTACCTAAGGCAAACAAATGAGATGGTGACAAATCAAAGTAAATGGGTCAAAATAATGTATCGCGAAGACATGCTCGCCTATAAGTGAACACTCATCCCAAGAATTCCCAGGTAAGCACAACTGGTCTCGCGTCTGATGAGATGTATACGAAGTGCTTGCCTAGACAGAAAACTCAGAATACAGGCATTCACCCTTCCAGTTTGCACGTGTTCACATTATTTAAAACCTAAAACCTTGACGAGATTTTGAAAACTCAAAGAGGTTCATAACCATATAATAGAGAGTTCAAAACCTTACAATAGAGGGTTCAAAACCTAGTAATCAATCATCCTAGAACAGATGATTAATTTTCAAAGCGGTTTTGAAATATATGTTCTTGTTGTGGTCGTCACCTAAGGATAGGTGACGGTATTGTTTTATGACTAAACGCAAGTAAACTCGCGTTAGGGTCCTAAGAAAGTTATAGACTAGGTCAAAGCATTACTAATAACCTAATTCCCTATAACCATTGGCTCTGATACCATCTTTTCTGTCACACCCCGACCGCGTAAAACAACAAATCGCGGCGGAAACATCGGGGCGTGTTGCAACAGAATTAATGTTTCATAACCATGGATATCAAAAGTGTTTCGTTTTATTATACATAGAGCAATTTCATTGTCTGGAAATCTAAATACACTATTTAAACATAGTCTATCATTGTTATTGAGTCACTAAGGCCTTGTCCAGTCCTATGTGAGCATGCATCTTATCAATCGATATCATCCAACAATACCTGAAACATATGTGAAAACGAGGTCAGCAAAGAAATGCTGGCGAGTACATAGGTTTTGTAGGAGTGTCGAAATCATGGCTAGTTTAGACGTTGCAATACTTTATTTAAAAACCTTGTTTTTGAAAAGAGTATAATATTGCAACTTAATTAACCAACTCAAATCAAGCGGGTTATAATTTGTAAAACCTCGTAGCCATGACTCTTAACCCAAAAACATTTGTTTTAGTAAATTATTTGAAAAACAATGATAAGTTCAGGTGATATGTATAAATAAGAAAATAATGCATGATTAAATGAATAACCATGAAAAATGAGTTTGTATAAGATAAGTTGTTTGTAAATAAATGTCTTGTGAAAAGTATGTTACTTGTATAAAATGTTCTATGTCTCGAGCTGAAATGATTCAAATAACGCTACAATATGTAATACCATACAAACACTTATATATAGGAAGTACCAGCGGCGTATCCACCATGCTTGTATCATATTCCACACGCATTGTTACTTAATCACTTAATCCAAACCAAACCACCCAAGTAATGTTCATGCCCAATGTAAATCATGTACAAATGTTTACCCAATCGTTAAAACATCGTGTGAAAACCCAATCGTTACCCAATCGTTAAAACATCGTGTGAAACCCAATCGTTACCCAATCGTTAAAACATCGTGTGAAACCCAATCGTAAATTGTTTAATTCGTTTTAGGTCGTGAAACTACTTATATGGTCGTCTCGCTAATAACATTCAAACCTTCGTGACTCTCGTCGCTTCTCGTTTTCGTCGCTTCTCGTTTTCGTATTAACAAACCTCCATAGGGTAAGTTAACAATTACAGATTCAGTCGCTGCCTACCATACCCACACATAACCACGGGTGTAGTAAATAACGGGATTAGTCAGATCCTATGGTACCATAACCTAATACTGGTCGGCTTGATCATTGCTAATGAATGTCATTTGTTATGTAAACACAACCAACAAGTTTGTTCACTTTATGAAATCGTTATTAGTTTTGTATAAATTGCCTTAATTGTTTTTGAAACCATCGTTATAACATCGAAAACATTTAGCACATATGAGTCACCCCAAAACAATTGAAAACAGTAAAATAGGGGAAGAATGTACTCGCCTGGGAGTGCTTAGGAGTCTTGAACAACTACCAAGAAAGCTTAGAGGAGTCCCGGAAATCAAACGGTACCTAATATAGGTAATTACATAAATAACCCGGACCTAAATCGGAAGACTGGGTAGCAGGAGGGTTTGTAAACCACATGAGTGTAGGAACTCATATGATATGGTTTAACAAAGCCTACATACTAAATGAAACTTAACCTAAGTATTATCGACCCATCGCGACCCATTAAGGTAACTTATGCTACTTTAACGCGTCGTGTGCGTGAAACGCGTTCGGACCGTCTAACTAGTCCTATGACAAGTGTTATATGCCTAGACATGTTACATAATCAGTTATGTGACAAAAGTTTAGGTTACATATGCTTAATTACCAATTATACATGAAAAGGGTATTCTGGTAATTTACCTAAGGCATATAAACTACCTATCATACAACTACTTAAACGATGTGACCATAGGGTATAACCTCGGAAGGTTATTCCCTACCTACTATGGTCACCTAATGTATTTGGTCGGATCCTAATGATCGACCAAATGGGTCGAGTTCGAAGGTATAGGCGATTTATTAGATCGCCTACCCTACGACCCTAGACAACGTGGTAATCAGTGGCATAGTCCCAAGGGACTATGACCAACGTGATTACACTCACGTTGCGAAGTTCAAACGAACTTCGCATTGACCATTACTGGTCAATGCTGAAAGTCAAACTAAGTTTGACTTTCTGACTCGAAAAGCAATAAAATAAGGAAAAGAACGAAAGAATACTTACGAAGGGTCCCCGAATGCTAACCCAGATCAAAATAGCTCAGGTATGAAACGAAGGTTCCAACTTAGAGCCCAAATGATCAGATTTGTGAGAAATGAAGTAAAGGGGGGGTGGGGTATTTATAGATTTCGGGTAACCGTTAAGATCGTTTCTTGAATAACGTGCCTTAATCGGAACCGTACACTTGTCGGGACCTTATGGTGGCTAAAAATCCATCCTTATCATCTGACTAGACTCATGGGAATGTGTGGTTGAGAATCGAACAGCTGGGACCCGCTGTTAAAAACATGGAATCTGGTCCAGAAGGGGGCTCGCGTGACGCTAAGGCCCGTCGCGTCACGCTAGGCCCCTGTTTTGGCAGATTTTGCAGAAATGGTCCCTGCACCTTGTTTAAGCGATTTTTGATGCGTTTGAACCCCGTTAACCTCATTTCAAGGCTCTAAAATGAAGTTAAAGTATAGGGAACTCAAAACATGCTCAAAAATATCTCCGATGTCGGTTCGTTTGGCCGTACGATCGCGATGTTCGCTTAATTACGACGGAATGCACATAAGCGCGAAAAACGATCCAAATGACGCGACGAATGGATTTTTCTTATAGCGAACACTAAAATATAATGTAGTCATGCTTACATAAATTTTTGGATGTCCAGATGTATTCAGAACGTAAGTTATGCGTGAAAATGCAAACTTGTGCACTTTTTGACACTTTTAGTCCCTGAATGACACAAAAGTTTATTTTAGCATACCGAACACCTCGAAGCCTATTTCTAAGCTATGTGAAGGATATTTATGGTATGTTTAACTTATGGTCATGTTCCGGAATGTCTGTTACAGTTCAAATTGGCATACTTTCGCAGTTTGTCAACTTTAGTCCCTGTAAGTGATTAAACTTTGATTTCACTACACCAAACCTTCCAAAACTTATATCTAAGTTATGTAAAGGTTATTTAAGGTATGTTAAGCCTATTTCACTATTCCGGAGTGTTCGTTGGATTAAACTGGTTATATTTACGCATCAGAGCGCGTATAACCCTCCAGAAAGCGATTTAAAGCTTAAAATCAAACAAGACATGTGTGTAAAAGATACACATATTTTTACAAATCCCAAGTATGAAATATAATATTTCATTGGTTTGGTATTTGTTTGATGGCCGTGGAGGCACAGGTGTTACATGTCACACCCCCAAAATCCACATGCGGAGTATCACCGCTTGGAGGCGTGACTGACCAGGATCAAACCACCAAGCATATCGAACAGGTAAATAATTAATTGTAAAAGTTCAACCAACACGAATAGTGTCCAAAACAAACATAGTTTAAGTTATGAGCGGAAGCATAATGATTAAAACCGAATCAAAAGTTCAAGTATCCAAATGTTTAACATGGCACACAGCTGTCCATGTCCCACAACGACTCTTCCTTGTGCAAGCTCCAGCTAAGAACCTAATGACCTGCAAAGCATGTAGTAACGAGTCAACGACAAGTTGAGTGAGTTCACGTTTGGTTGTCCAGTTTATAGTTGTTCCGAAAACGCAGTTTGTTCTTTACCAGCTATCCAGCCGTGGGGGTTACCCCATAGTTCGAAAAACGTTTATTAGTTACCCGTTCTTACGTTGGCTATTCCAGCCCGACTCTATGGCCGTGGGGGCTACCCCATGTTTAATTCACCAAACTCGTTACCATATCGACTACTAACGTTCGTCATGTTTAAGTGCCCTAACGTCTGTGTCTATCATCACTGACGTGCCATAGTCCATTAGTCCACGCCCGTCCTCTGCGGCACGGTGTGAGGTTTGTTAAACCTAAATAGCGCTATCTAACTAATGACCCGCTCGCCATTGGCCCGACGATTAAGTCGATATAAAAGGAGGGACTTCGTTGATAGAGTTCTAGTCTGGTATAGTTAAATACGTCTCAACAGGACGAGGAATCTATGTTCCTGATTACGTCTCAACAGGACGAGGAATCCCTATTCCTTAACCCATTCCCAACCCCTGGGAATCCCATGCTTTGTAACGAAGTGTGAACTCACCTTGGTTTGCTCGGCAGATAACACAGAAAGGTCAAGTCTAGCTGTAACAACTGTGCTTGTAATCACTATGAACAGTTCTATTATCAATAAAACAATGTTATTTGATCCCAATGTTTGTTTGATTGTGTTTTACATTTTTCATGTTTTGAC
This sequence comes from Helianthus tuberosus, assembly GCA_030545235.1. Taxonomy (NCBI): domain Eukaryota; kingdom Viridiplantae; phylum Streptophyta; class Magnoliopsida; order Asterales; family Asteraceae; genus Helianthus; species Helianthus tuberosus. The sequence continues at coordinate 82,310,642 of CM060399.1, forward strand.
TTTTATGTAATTTCAAACTCTACATCGCTTTCTGGAGAGTTATACGCAAACTAGTGCGTAAACGTACTCAGTTTAATGCGAGAAATACTCCGGAACATTAACATATACTCAACATACCTTAAATAACCTTAACATATACTCATTTCTTGGTCTAGCGGGTTATTATCGCCGCTTCATTGAAAACTTCTCTAAGATTGCAGTTCCTCTAACTGCTCTAACTCAGAAGAAAATGCCCTTTTACTGGGGATTCAAACAAGAGGAAGCTTTTCAACACCTAAAGCAGAAGCTTTGCGATGCGCCTGTTCTATCATTGCCTGAGGGTGATGATGATTTTGTCGTGTATTGTGATGCATCTAAATTGGGTCTTGGCTGTGTTCTTATGCAAAGGAACAAAGTCATAGCCTATGCATCGAGACAATTGAAGATACATGAGAAGAACTACACCACTCATGATCTTGAGTTGGGTGCAGTTGTTTTCGCTCTCAAGATCTGGAGACACTATTTGTACGGTACAAAATGTGTGGTTTTCACTGACCACAAAAGTCTTCAGCATATCTTCAACCAGAAAGAACTCAACATGAGACAGCGACGTTGGGTTGAGCTTTTAAACGACTATGATTGCGAAATTCGCTACCATCCTGGTAAGGCGAATGTCGTAGCTGATGCATTGAGTCGTAAGGAACGTACTAAGCTTCATTGTGTACGTGTTCAGTCTGTTATTCAAGCTCGATCTGATATTCAAGCCCGCATTTCTCAAGCTCAACAATCTTGTGTTTCACAAGGATTGATGGATAAGGAATTTCCTTACCACATAACACCTGCTCTGGAACTGAAGGACAATGGATCATATTACTTCATGGACCGTTTGTGGGTCCCAAGCCTAGATGATCTTCGTACCTTGCTTATGGATGAAGCCCATAAGTCTCGTTATTCTATTCATCCGGGCTCAGATAAAATGTATAAGGATCTTCGTATTCACTATTGGTGGCCTGGTATGAAGAAAGACATTGCCTTATACGTATCCAAATGCCTTACTTGTCTTAAGGTTAAGGCTGAACATCAGCGTCCTTCTGGTTTATTGGAGCAACCAGAGATCCCAGTTTGGAAATGGGAAAACATTACTATGGATCTTGTTACCAAACTCCCGCGCACTAAGAAAGGTCATGATGCCATCTGGGTAGTCGTTGATCGTCTTACAAAGTCAGCACATTTCTTGCCAATCCGTGAGGATTTTCCTGCTGACAGACTTGCTCAAATCTATGTAGATGAAATTGTAGCTAGACATGGTGTTCCGTTGAACATCATTTCTGACAGAGATGCTCGTTTCACTTCTCATTTTTGGAGAACCATGCAATCTGCTATGGGGACCCAACTTAATCTGAGCACAGCTTATCATCCGCAAACGGATGGTCAATCTGAGAGAACAATCCAGACTCTGGAGGATATGCTAAGAGCTTGTGTGATCGATTTTGGTGGTAGCTGGGATTCACATCTTAAATTGATTGAATTCTCCTACAACAACAGTTATCACACTAGCATCAAAATGGCTCCTTTCGAAGCTCTCTATGGTCGAAAATGTCGTTCACCAGTCTGCTGGAATGAGATCGGCGAGGCTCAACTTACTGGACCTGCCCTCATTTTAGAGACAACTGACAAGGTCAAGAAGGTTCGTGATAACCTTCAGGCAGCTAGAAACCGTCAGAAGATTTACGCGGACCCAAAACGCAAAGCCTTGGAATTTCAAATCGGTGATCGAGTATTACTTAAGGTCTCACCTTGGAAAGGTGTGATCAGATTTGGAAAGAAAGGAAAACTTGCACCTAGATACGTTGGACCATTCAAGATCATCGAAAGAATCGGAAAGGTAGCCTACAGACTTGAGTTACCTCCTGAACTTGGAAATGTTCATCCAACTTTTCACATATCCAATCTCAAGAAGTGTACAGCTGATGAGAACTTCTCCATACCACTTGACGAAATTCGTGTTGGCAAAACACTGAAATTTGTTGAGAAACCAGTGGAAATCATGGAACGTGAAGTCAAGTGGCTTAAACGCAAGCGCATTCCTTTGGTCAAAGTTCGCTGGGAAGCTAAACGTGGACCCGAGTTTACTTGGGAACGCGAAGATCAAATGAAAGCGAAATATCCGCATCTTTTTCCACGAGTTTCCTCTAAATAAATTTCGGGACGAAATTTCCACAAGTAGGGGAGACTGTAACAACTGTGCTTGTAATCACTATGAACAGTTCTATTATCAATAAAACAATGTTATTTGATCCCAATGTTTGTTTGATTGTGTTTTACATTTTTCATGTTTTGACTTTTATGTAATTTCAAACTCTACATCGCTTTCTGGAGAGTTATACGCAAACTAGTGCGTAAACGTACTCAGTTTAATGCGAGAAATACTCCGGAACATTAACATATACTCAACATACCTTAAATAACCTTTACATAACTTAGAAATAAGTTTTGAAGGCTTTGGTATGGCAAAAACAAGTTAATTCGCTTACAGGGACTAAATATGACAAACTGCGAAAGTATGTCAATTTGAACTGTAACGAACATTCCGGAACATGACCATAAGTTAAACACACCTTAAATATCCTTTACATAGCTTAGAAATAGGCTTTGAGGGGTTTAGTGTGCTAAAATAAACTTTTGGGACATTCAGGGACTAAAAGTGTCAAAAAGTGCACAAGTTTGCATTTTCGTGCATAACTTACGTTCTGAATACATCTGGACATCCAAAAATTTATGTGAGCATGACTATATTTTATTTTAGTGGTCGCCATTAGAAAAATCCATTCGTCGCGTCATTTGGATCGTTTTTCGCGCTTATGCGTGTTCCGTCGTAATTAACCGAACATCGCGACCGTACGGCCAAACGAACCGACATTCGAGATATTTTTGAGCACATTTTAAGTTCCCTATACTTTAACTTCATTTTTGAGCTTTGAAATGGGGTTAACGGGCCTTAAACGTGTCAAAAATGGCCTAAATACAGTTCAGGGACCAAAACTGTAATTCTGCCAAACTTGCACCATACGATGCGTATGGTATATATACCATACGATGCGTATGGGGTCTCCAGACCAGATGCATTGTTTCTAACAGCAGATTTCACATGTTTAATCCACAACCACATGTTCCTAATTGTCTAGTCATGTGATAAGGATGGAATTTTAGTTACCATAAGCTTCCAACACATGTACGGCTTGGATCATGGCACGTTTTCCATGAAACGATCCTAACGGCTCTACCTTTTCTATAAATACCCATCCACCCACAACCCTAAAACCCACAAATCTGATTAAGAAAGCTCTAAGTTGGAACCTTCGTTTCATACCTGAGCTATTTTGATCTGGGTTAGCATTCGGGGACCCTTCGTAAGTATTCTTTCGTTCTTTTCCTTATTTTTACTGCTTTTCGAGTCAGAAAGTCAAACTTTGTTTGACTTTCAGCGTTGACCAGTAATGGTCAATGCGAAGTTCGTTTGAACTTCGCAACGTGATTGTAATCACGATGGTCATAGTCCCTTGGGACTATGCCTACTGATTACCACGTTGTCTAGGGTCGTAGGGTAGGCGATCTAATAAATCGCCTATACCTTCGAACCCGACCCAGTTTGGTCGATCATTAGGATCCGACCAAACACATTAGGTGACCATAGTAGGTAGGGAATAACCTTCCGAGGTTATACCCTATGGTCACATCGTTTAAGTAGTTGTATGATAGGTAGTTTATATGCCTTAGGTAAATTACCAGAATACCCTTTTCATGTATAATTGGTAATTAAGCATATGTAACCTAAACCTTTGTCACGCAACTGATTATGTAACATGTTTAGGCATATAATACTTGTCATAGGACTAGTTAGGCGGTCCGAACGCGTTTCACGCGCACGACGCGTTAAAGTAGCATAAGCTTCCTAAACGGGTCGTAATGGGTCGTAAACAATTATGTTAAGTTTCATTTAGTATGTAGGCTTTGTTAAACCAAATGACACGAGTCTCTACACTCGTTTGGTTTACAAACCCTAATGCTACCCAATCTTCCGATCTAGGTCCGGTTTATTAACATAGTTACCTATAGTAGGTGCCGTTTGATTCCGAGATCTCTAGCATTACTTGGTGGTTATCTTTAGACATCTGAGCAATCTCAAGTGAGTACATAGACCCCTCTTTTACTGTTTTCCAAACTGTTTTGGGGTGGAACACATGTGCCTACTTGTTACTTTCATGCTTTCCTGTTTTAACATCATATACTGCTATGTTCGTTAGTACATTATAGTACATGATTTTATGACATCTTATGCTAGGTGTGCCCATTGTGTGCATTACTTGGTACATTGTTTTACATTACATTTCATGCTAGGTGTGCCCATTGTGTGCATTACTTAGTACATTGTTTTACATAACATTTCATGCTAGGTGTGCCCATTGTGTGCATTACTTAGTACATTGTTTTACATGACATTTCACGCTATGTATGTTCATTTGATTACATACTTAGTGCATTGTTTTCACATGCTTACATTTTGGTATGACATTTGGTTTGTTTACATGGGACAATACATTCATTAACATTAGCTACGCCGTTCGTTAGTAGGTAGTGGTACCATAGGAATTGACAACTCCCGTTCCGGACATCCCAGGGTAAGGGGACAGAAAGGAATGACCGAATTCGTTGACATTAAGACAGATAGACCTTTAATTTGTTTAAAGGGTTTTATCACCACAGTCACCAGGCTTGGATGTATGCATTTACACAATACCACATAAATGTTCATATTAAATAGTTGCATGCATTTACACAAAACATAGTTTTGATTTAAACCAAGTTTTACTTCAATACTTTGTTTTTGTGCATATGGTTTAGTTGAGACATTTCACTTGCCATACATGACATTTTGACATAGACATTTGACATGGATATTTTGACATAGACATTTGACATGGATATTTTGACATAGACATTTGACATGGATATTTGACATAGACATTTGACATGGATATTTGACATAGACATTTGACATGATTTACATCTTGACATAAACACTTTGACATATTATTCAATACATTTGACAATATGGTTTAAACATAGACTTCTTACATCGGTTTGGTTTGATTAAGTGATTAAGTTAACGATGCGTGTGTAATATGATACAAGCATGGTGGATACGCCGCTGGTACTTCCTATATATAAGTGTTTGTATGATATTACATGGCGTAACGTTATTTGAATCATTTCAGTTTGAGACATAGAACATTTTATAAAAAAAAAACATACATTTCACAAGACATTGATTTACAAACAACTTATCTTATACAAACACATTTTTACATGGTTATTTATTTAACCTGACATTTACTTATACATATCATCTGATCTTATTGTTTTCAAATGATTTACAAGTCAAAGCAAATAACAAGGTTCATGACTAAACATTTTCTCAAACATAAGTCATGAATCTTATTTTCACAAAACCTATGTATCTCACAGGCATTTTTATGCTGACGTACCTATTTTCACATGTGTTTTCAGGTGCTTTTCCATAGGATGTTGATCATGATACTAGGGCGGACCTGTGCCTTAGAAACTTTAAAAGAAGATAGACTATGTTTAATTATGTTCTGAACTCTTTAATTACCTGTTTGAAACAATGAAACACCCTTGTTTAATAATTAAATAAAACTTTGTATGCCATGGTTATGAGACAATTAATTCTGTCGCAACACGCCCCGATGTTTCCGCCGCGATTTGTTGTTTTACGCGGTCGGGGTGTGACACTAGCAGCTAGTGGTCAACCACGTCCTAACATGGTTATCATACAAGTCAGGTTTTGGTGTCAAGTAAAGCACGTATGATTACATAGAACTAACGGGCTGCTAACACGTAACAATCATGGCATATCCAAAGAACATGTTAAACGATAACTGTTGCATACACAAGAAGCCCAAACATAACTCGGCCCAACATGTTGTGCGGTCAGCACAACCTTGTGCGACCCACAGCATGTTGTGCGATCCAATATGAACCCGGCCCAAACTATAGATAAGCCCAACAACTTGTACAGCCCAATCAACTAACTAACATTTATCTTGTGCGATTCCATTAGATACCCGACCCAAGTAACAAGAAGCCCAAATAACAATAAACAAGAAATCATCTTGTGCGATCCGATTACCAGCCCGGCCCAACATAAACAACCAACCCAAACAGTTAAATATTCATACATCTTGTGCGGCCCAACAGCCTTGTGCGATCAGGTCATCTTGTGCGACCAGATGACTTGTTCGACTAAACCCCTTGTGCGAGTGGACCTCTTGTGTGGCCAAGAGATCTTGTGCGATTGGTTCAAATATCCTAAAATTATGTCATTCAGTTACAATCATTCAATGATTTCCTTATTTACTTTTTATCAATTAACAATCTTTCCAACTATCTATTACTAATAATCTCGATCAGCTGAGCATATTCTAAGCAATTCTTATGAACCCTAGTATGATCATAATCATGAACAAATATCAAAACACATGAACATATCTTATCCAAGGTTTCAAACCATCATATAACACCTCATGATCTACCCTACAACTAACCCGATTTCAACAACATGCAGCCGATTATCATCACCATACTCATCCGATTCTAAATCATCAACAACCTCATGTGATTAACAACTTGAAATCGATTTACAACAATATACATGTGAGCCAATTTCATATATTCATAATCTAACACATCTTATTCATTATTATGTAATCATCAAATCTCATCAAAATCAACATACATGTGAGCCGATTATCAAGAACACTATCATTCAAAATCATAATCTGTCATGTTAATCGAAACCCTAGATCATCATGCAACTATACTAGCACACACACATCAAAACATCATCAAACATGTATTCGATAAATCCAAACACTAACCGGATAAGAGATGAGTGAGGGTGATCTGAACAAAGAAAGATCTTGGATGGAGAGGGTGTTCGGCTGCCTTCTTGTTCGTGAGGGAGAGAGAGTGAGCACTAGGGTTTTGTGTGTGTGAAGGTTTTGCAACAAGTGAGAACAACTTTCTAAGGGTGTGTATACGTATGGTGAAGTGGGCCGAACCCTTAACATGGCTGCCCATTCGGTTCAAGTTCAAGAGAAGTGGGCCGAGAGTAGTTAAGCCCAAAGGCTTGTGCGATTCGAATAGCGTTGTACGATCGGCTTAATACTATACAATACACATCATCACATAATCATAACAACATAACATTTAATCAATCACAAGGTTCATATACTCACACAGTGTTTACATACGTTACATGAAAGTATAAGGAAAGGTTCTGGAATACGAGTTGTCACAATAACCTTCTTAGGACCCTAACGCGAGTTTACTTGCGTTTAGTCATAAAACAATACTGTCACCTATCCTTAGGCGACAACCACAACAAGAACATAAATTTCAAAACCGCTATGAAAACTAATCATCTGTTCTAGGATGATTGATTACTAGGTTTTGAACCCTCTATTGTAAGGTTTTGAACTCTCTATTATATGGTTTTGAACCCCTTTGAGTTTTCAAAATCTCGTCAAGGTTTTGGGTTTTAAATAATGTGAACACGTGCAAACTGGAAGGGTGAATGCCTGTATTCTGGGTTTTCTGTCTAGGCAAGCACTTCGTATACATCTCATCAGACGCGAGACCAGTTGTGCTTACCTGGGAATTCTTGGGATGAGTGTTCACTTATAGGCGAGCATGTCTTCGCGATACATTATTTTTGACCTATTTACTTTGATTTGTCACCATCTCATTTGTTTGCCTTAGGTAACAAACAAATGATCACAATTTTCATTCGTTACCATTCTGTATTGATTATCCAATAACCTTTCACTTGTTCCTTCCAATGTCTTTCATTTTCTTCTAGAATGTCTATTCCTCTCAGCACTGGTCAAATGTCCGAGCAAACAGCCAAATTTGCCCAGCAAATAGGCGAGGTGATTCTGAAGTCTGTGGATTTAGGCATTGCCATGTCTCGTCTCAACAATGAAGCCTCTCGTCTCAGCAATGAAGCCACTCAGGAGCCACCAAAGGAGGCAGAAGTCAAGCCAGCACCACCAGCCAAGAAACCAATCGTGGAATCAAAGACCATGGATGAACGATCCCCTAAGAAGTCAAAGAAGCGAAAGGCTTCCCAGAACTTCGCCGTGGTCACTCACAATGGTAAAGCCTTCCCCAACCAACCAGCTCAACCCCCTGCTAGGAAGCCATACAACGGAACTGAACCCTTGTGCAACCAATGTACCCTTCATCATCACCCCAGTGTGAAGTGCCGCGAATGCCAAATTTGTGGACGTAGAGGTCATACGGAAAAAGTTTGAGTAGCAGTAGTTGCATCAAATCAAGCTGACAACAATCCTACTCAAGCTCGTTTTCCGCCTGGTACTTGCTACAACTGTGGCGAGACGAGCCATTTCAGGAACAACTGCCCGAAGATAGTCAGTGCAAATCCAACCCTTGGATGAGCATTCGGCTGAACAAAGGATGTTGCTATCTTATGCCTTTGTTTCTTTTGTTTTCGTGTATTGTGAAACAATATGTCTTGTTCATAAATAAAAGTTGTTGATCACAATTCTAATATACAAGTATAATAACAAGTGTTTATGGCATTTCCCTATAATACCTGCATTAAGGAACTATGTTCCTTACAAACTACTCTTGTGATTCTATCTTTCAAATGATCGCTCATGAGTCCCTCGAAAATTTAAGTACTCGTTTCATTCTAAGATGCGAAGTACAGAAAATAAAGTGACATTATGAGTAATCATGCTTCAGCACATCTTTACCTTTAAATCCTTGGTTAGATAACTAAGGGTATTTTCAAATCTCATACCCATTACGTTTTGATTTTTTCAACATACACAGTACAAGTATTTCAACACAATCTTCATGATCTCAAAACATTTTATATAGTTTGAAAACAATTTTTCTAGATACATTGTCTATGTTATTTTAAAAACATTGGCCATGTTATCAAAACCAACCTTTCTAATTTCAAAATATTTCATATAGTCTGAAGACAATATTAACACAATACATTTTCTTATCAAGTGCATGATTTCGAAAAGCATCATTCATGTCTTTCAAAAAAAAAACCTTATACATAATTTCAAAATTCATCTCGCATGATTTTAAAACATTTTTGTAAATATATCTACCTAATACACCTACTTTATGATTTCAAAAGTATTATATATAAGGTTTCAAAAACGTTAAACACATTTTTCTTAAAGGAACCCCATGCATAGTTTTCAAAAATATTTTCCTCATACATTGACTTAACCTTCAAATTCTGCTTCATATGTCGCCTTGACATATCAAGCATCTCAACTTCATAAGCATTTTACATCATGTTTTGACCTAAGCACATCCAGTGCAAGGTTTCAAAACATCTTCAACTTTTAAATCCATATGGGATCTTTTTATTTTCACAATTAGATCCTTGTGGATAATTGTCATACAAATCAGAGTCCTTAATTGGATTCCTTATGTACCTAAATTCGAACATTTCGGTTCCTTATAATCGAAAATGAATTTTTCTTTTAAAAAAATCTTTCTATCTTTATAGTTAGATTCTTGATAACGTTTAAAGTATCAAATGAAATCCATGGAATGGATTCCTAGCCTGCTTTAAATGCATGTACGTAATTAACAAGACAAATTAATAAACAATCTTTGTGGTTATATGACTATGTGTTTATGCATTTTGTGTTTTTGTATACTCTGGATATTCGTTATCCAAATCCTCGCAGGATCTTTCATATCTTCATATGAGGGATTCGTAGCAGGATATTCAAAAGGTACTACCTTCAATCCTTAATGGGCTTCTATGTAATAGTTAAGACCCTTGGGTTATATAGTACCATTCCATGTTTCATAAGAGATCCTTTTAGTGGTCTAGTCTAAAAGATTGATTCACAATTTGGTTAAAGAACGACATCTAGTGATGTAGCTGAACAGACTCCTTGATAGTCTATTTAGATCATTTATTGATTTAATTAAGAGGACTCTATGGCGGTCTAGTTACACTCATCACAGGATTGTTCATTTGGTTTTTCCCTACACATTATAAAATAGACTGTGTGAACTGTGCAAGGAATTGTCTGATTATGGACGCGTACATAATTATGAAATTTAGTGCACAGAAACCCAGTAAGGTTTATTATGTGTAAGAACCGATAGTGACAACAATAACAAAATGAGAACGATGTAATGGAGGTACGGTGGACGCACCAATGACGCTTTATATACTTGTATATAAGTATCCCTCTTACATTGCAAGCATAATGTTATTAAGGTTACTAGAAGTTCAGAACCCTAACCAATATTGTTCAATCTTTTCAACTTCATGTTTTCAAGCTCTCACGAGTTTCCTCTAAAAAAAATTTCGGGACGAAATTTCCTAAAGTAGGGGAGACTGTAACACCTGTGCCTTCACGGCCATCAAACAAATACCGAACCAATGAAATATTATATTTCATACTTGGGATTGGTAAAAATATGTGTATCATTTGCACGTATCAATTTTTGTTCAATTCCAAACTCTAAATCGCTTTCTGGAAGGTTATACGCGCACCGATGCGTAAATATAACCAGTTTAATGCAACAAACACTCCGGAATAGTGACATAGGCTTAACATACCTTAAATAACCTTTACGTAACTTAGAAATAAGTTTTGAAGGCTTTGGTATGGCAAAAACAAGTTAATTCGCTTACAGGGACTAAACTTGACAAACTGCGAAAGTATGCCAATTTGAACTGTAACAGACATTCCGGAACATGACCATAAGTTAAACACACCTTAAGTATCCTTTATATAGCTTAGAAATAGGCTTTGAGGGGTTCGGTGTGCTAAAATATACTTTTGGGTCATTCAGGGACTAAAAGTGTCAAAAAGCACACAAGTTTGCACTTTTGCGCATAACTTACGTTTTGAATGCATCCGGACATCCGAAAATTTATGTAAGCACTAAAATATTTTATTTTAGTGTTTGGCATAAGAAAAATCCATTCGTCACGTCATTTGGATCGTTTTTCGCGCTTATGCGCATTCCGTCGTAATTAAGCGAACATCGCGTTCGTACGACCAAACGAACCAACATCCGACATATTTCTGAGCATGTTTCATGTCCACAATGTTTAGGCAACATTTTAGGGCCTTAAAGTTGGCTTTACGGGCCTTAGAAGTGTCGGAAATGGCCTTAAACACGTGCAGGGGCTGAAACTGTCACACCCCGACCGCGTAAAACAACAAATCGCGGCGGAAACATCGGGGCGTGTTGCAACAGAATTAATGTTTCATAACCATGGATATCAAAAGTGTTTCGTTTTATTAAACATTGAGTAATTACATCGTCTTGAAATCTAAATACACTATTTAAACATAGTCTATGTGAGCATGCATCTTATCAATCGATATCATTCAACAATACCTGAAACATATGTGAAAACGAGGTCAGCAAAGAAATGCTGGCGAGTACATAGGTTTTGTAGGAGTGTCGAAATCATGGCTAGTTTAGACGTTGCAATACTTTATTTAAAAACCTTGTTTTTGAAAAGAGTATAATATTGCAACTTAATTAACCAACTCAAATCAAGCGAGTTATAATTTGTAAAACCTCGTAGCCATGACTCTTAACCCAAAAACATTTGTTTTAGTAAATTATTTGAAAAACAATGATAAGTTCAGGTGATATGTATAAATAAGAGAATAATGCATGATTAAATGAATAACCATGAAAAATGAGTTTGTATAAGATAAGTTGTTTGTAAATAAATGTCTTGTGAAAAGTATGTTACTTGTATAAAATGTTCTATGTCTCAAACTGAAATGATTCAAATAACGCTACAATATGTAATACCATACAAACACTTATATATAGGAAGTACCAGCGGCGTATCCACCATGCTTGTATCATATTCCACACGCATTGTTACTTAATCACTTAATCCAAACCAAACCACCAAAGTAATGTTCATGCCCAAATGTAAATCATGTAATATGTATAACCAAAATAATATCGTATATCGCTTTGAAGCCAATCGTTTACCCAATCGTTAAAACATCGTGTGAAACCCAATCGTTACCCAATCGTTAAAACATCGTGTGAAAACCAATCGTAAATCGTTTAATTCGTTTTAGGTCGTGAAACTACTTATAAGGTCGTCTCGCTAATAACATTCAAACCTTCGTGACTTTCGTCGCTTCTCGTTTTCGTCGCTTCTCGTTTTCGTATTAACAAACCTCCATAGGGTAAGTTAATAATTACAGATTCAGTCGCTACCTACCATACCCACACATAACCACGGGTGTGGTAAATAACGGGATTTGTCAGATCCTATGGTACCATAACCTAATACTGGTCGGCTTGATCATTGCTAATGAATGTCATTTGTTATGTAACTACAACCAACAAGTTTGTTCACTTTATGAAATCGTTATTAGTTTTGTATAAATCGCCTTAATTGTTTTTGAAACCATCGTTATAACATCGAAAACATTTAGCACATATGAGTCACCCCAAAACAATTTAAAACAGTAAAATAGGGGAAAATGTACTCGCCTGAGAATGCTTGGAGGTCTTGAACAACTACCAAGTAAAGCTAGAGGGAGCACGAAATCAGTCGGCAATCTAAAACTATATAAATAAACCGGACATAAATCGGGAGATCGGATAGGATGAGGCTTGGTAAACCAAATGAGTATTGGAACTCATATGATATGGTTTAACAAGGCCTACATACTACAATGAAACCAAACCTAAGTACTTTCGACCCATCGCGACCCATTAAGGTAACATATGCTACTTTAACGTGTCGTGCGCGTGAAACGCGTTCGGACCGTCTAACTAGTCCTATGACAAGTGTTATATGCCTAAACATGTTACATAATCAGTTATGTGACAAAAGTTTAGGTTACATATGCTTAATTACCCATTATACATGAAAAGGGTATTCTGGTAATTTACCTAAGGCATATAAACTACCTATCATACAACTACTCAAACGATGTGACCATAGGGTATAACCTCGGAAGGTTATTCCCTACCTACTATGGTCACCTAATGTATTTGGTCGGATCCTAATGATCGACCAAATGGGTCGGGTTCGAAGGTATAGGCGATTTATTAGATCGCCTACCCTACGACCCTATACAACGTGGTAATCAGTGGGCATAGTCCCAAGGGACTATAACCAACGTGATTACACTCACGTTGCGAAGTTCAAACGAACTTCGCATTGACCATTACTGGTCAACGCTGAAAGTCAAACAAAGTTTGATTTTCTGACTCGAAAAGCAGTAAAATAAGGAAAAGAACGAAAGAATACTTACGGAGGGTCCCCGAATGCTAACCCAGATCAAAATAGCTCAGGTATGAAACGAAGGTTCCAACTTAGAGCCCAAATGATCAGATTTGTGAGAAATGAAGTAAAGGGGGTGGGGTATTTATAGATTTCGGGTAACCGTTAAGATCGTTTCTTGAATAACGTGCCTTAATCGGAACCGTACACTTGTCGTAAAGTTGTGGTGTCCAGGAAGTTTGTTCTTATCCGCTGACTAGACGATAGGAAACGAGTGGACACGAATCAATCAGTTGCAACTTGCAAACAAAACATTGAATCTGGTCAGATCATGCAGTCGCGTAGCGCTACTGCCAAGGCATGAGGCAGTCGCGCTACGCTAGCACTCCCCTGATTCAGAAATGTTTCAAAAGTGGCAAGAATGGTCCCTGCACGTGTTTAAGGCCTTTTTCGATGCGTTTGAACCCCGTTAACCTCATTTCAAGGCTCTAAAATGAAGTTAAAGTAAAGGGAACTCAAAACATGCTCAAAAATATCTCGGATGTCGGTTCGTTTGGCCGTACGATCGCGATGTTCGCTTAATTACGACGGAATGCGCATAAGCGCGAAAAACGATCCAAATGACGAAACGAATGGATTTTTCTTATGACGAACACTAAAATATAATGTAGTCATGCTTACATAAATTTTTGGATGTCCAGATGTATTCAGAACGTAAGTTATGCGCGAAAATGCAAACTTGTGCACTTTTTGACACTTTTAGTCCCTGAATGACCCAAAAGTTTATTTTAGCACACCCAACCCCTCAAAGCCTATTTCTAAGCTATGTAAAGGATATTTAAGGTGTGTTTAACTTATGGTCATGTTCTGGAATGTCTGTTACAGTTCAAATTGGCATACTTTCGCAGTTTGTCAAATTTAGTCCCTGTAAGCGAATTAGCTTGTTTTTGCCATACCAAAGCCTTCAAAACTTATTTCTAAGTTATGTAAGGGCTATTTAAGGTATGTTAAGCCTATGTCACTATTCCGGAGTGTTTGTTGCATTAAACTGGTTATATTTACGCATCGGTGCGCGTATAACCTTCCAGAAAGCGATTTAGAGTTTGGAATTGAACAAAAATTGATATGTGCAAATGATACACATATTTTTACAAATCCCAAGTATGAAATACAATATTTCATTGGTTTGGTATTTGTTTGATGGCCGTGAAGGCACAGGTGTTACAGTCTCCCCTACTTTAGGAAATTTCGTCCCGAAATTTATTTAGAGGAAACTTGTGAGAGCTTGAAAACATGAAGTTGAAAAGATCGAAAAATATTGGTTAGGTTTCTGAACTTCTAGTAACCTTAATAACATTATGCTTGCAATGTAAGAGGGACACTTATATATAAGTATATGAAGCGTCATTGGTGCGTCCACCATGCCTCCATTACATCGTTCTCATTTTGTTATTGTTGTCACTATCGGTTCTTTCACATAATAAACCTTCCTAGATTTCTGTGCACTAAATTTCATAATTATGTGCGCATCCATAATTAGAGAATTCCTTGCACAGTTCACACAGTCTATTTTATAATGTGTAGGGTAAAACCAAATGAACAATCCTGTGATGAGCGTGACTTTGACCGCCATAGAGTCCTTTAGACTAAATCAATAAATGATTTAAATAGACTATCAAGGAGTCTGTCCAGCTACATCACTAGATGTCGTTCTTTAACCAAATTGTGAATCAATCTTTTAGCTAGACCACTAAAGGGTCTCTAATGAATCATGGAGCAGTACTATATAATCCAAGGGTCTTAACTATTACATAGAAGCCCATTAAGGATTTAAGGTAGTACCTTTTGAATATCCTGCTACGAATCTCTCATATGAAGATATGAAAAGATCCTGCGAGGATTTGGATAACGAATATCCAGAGTATACAAAAACACAAAAATCATAGAGGAGAACACATAAACACATAACATATAACCACAAAATTGTTTAACTAGAAGTTTGTTCTGCTAACAGAGTACATGTATTTAAAGCACACTAGGAATCCATCTCGTGGATTTCATTTGGTACTTTAAACATTATCAAGAATCTAACTATAAAGATAGAAAGATCTTTAAAAGAAAGAATTCGATTTCGATTTTAAGGAACCGAAATGTTCGAATTTAGGTATATGAGGAATCCAATTAAGGACTCTGATTTGAATGATGATCATCCACAAGGATCTAATTGTGAAGATAAAAAGATCACTTATGGATTTTAGAAGTTGAAGATGTTTTGATACCTTGCACTGGACGTGCTTATGTCAAAACATGAAGTAAAAATGCTTATGAAATTGAGATGCTAGGTATGCCAAGGCGACATATGAAGCAGAATTTTGAAGGTTAAGTCAATGTATGAGGAAAATATTTTTGAAAACTATGCATGGGGTTCTTTTAAGAAAAAAGTGTTTAACGTTTTTGAAACCTTATATATAATACTTTTTGAAATCATAAAGTAGGTGTATTATGTAGATATATTTACAAAAATGTTTTAAAATCATGCGAAATGAATTTTGAAATTATGTATAAGGTTTTTTTTTTTGAAAGACATGAATGATGCTTTTCGAAATCATGCACTTGATCAGAAAATGTATTGTTTTAATATTGTCTTCAGACTATATGAAATATTTTGAAATTAGAAAGGTTGGTTTTGATAACATGGCCAATGTTTTTGAAATAATATAGACAATGTATATAAAAAAAATTGTTTTCAAACTATATGAAATGTTTTGAGATCATGAAGATTGTTTTGAAATACTGGTACTGTGTATGTTGAAAAATCAAAACGTAATGGGTATGAGATTTGAAAATACCCTTAGTTATCTAACCAAGGATTTAAAGGCACAGATGTGCGAAAAGCACGATTACTCATAATGTCACTTAATTTTCTGCACTTTGTTTCTTAGAGTGAAACGAGTACTTAAAATTTTCGAGGGAATCATGAGCAATCATTTGAGAGAGAGAAATCACAGGAGTAGTTTGTAAGGTACATAGTTCCTTGATGTAGGTATCATAGGAAAAAGCCATACACTCCTAGCAGGGGGTTGAGCTGGTTGGTTGGGGACTGCTTTACCATTGTGAGCGACCATGGCGAAGTTCTGAGAAGCCTTTCGCTTCTTTGACTTCTTAGGGGATCGTTCATCCATGGTCTTTGATTCCTCGATTGGTTTCTTGGCTGATGGTGCTGTCACCTGACTAGGTCCTGCCTGTCTTGGTGACTCTTGAGTGGCTTCATCCTGGAGATGATACATGGCAGTAGCTAATTCAACAGTCTTCAGGACTACTTCGCCTATTCGCTGAGCGAATTTTGGCTGCTTGCTCAGATATCTGGGCGTCATCGTGATGAAGAGACATTCTTGAAGAAAAAGAAAGGCATAGGGAGAAACAGGTGAAAGATTATTGGACAATCAAAACAGAATGATAACGCATGAAGATTGCGATCATTTGTTTGTTACCTAAGGCAAACAAATGAGACGGTGACTGATCAAAGTAAATGGGTCAAAAATAATGTATCGCGAAGACATGCTCGCCTAATAAGTGAACACTCATCCCAAGAATTCCCAGGTAAGCACAACCGGTCTCGCGTCTGATGAGATGTATACGAAGTGCTTGCCTAGCCAGAAAACCCAGAATACAGGCATTCACCCTTCCAGTTTGCACGTGTTCACATTATTTAAAACCCAAAACCTTGACGAAGTTTTGAAAACTCAAAGAGTTCAAAACCTTATAACAAAGGGTTCAAAACCTAGTAATCAATCATCCTAGAACAGATGATTAGTTTTCAAAGCGGTTTTGAAATTTATGTTCTTGTTGTGGTCGTCGCCTAAGGATAGGTGACGGTATTGTTTTATGACTAAACGCAAGTAAACTCGCGTTAGGGTCCTAAGAAGGTTATAGACTAGGTCAAAGCATTACTAATAACCTAATTCCCTATAACCATTGGCTCTGATACCATCTTTTCTGTCACACCCCGACCGCGTAAAACAACAAATCGCGGCGGAAACATCGGGGCGTGTTGCAACAGAATTAATGTTTCATAACCATGGATATCAAAAGTGTTTCGTTTTATTAAACATTGAGTAATTACATCGTCTTGAAATCTAAATACACTATTTAAACATAGTCTATCATTGTTATTGAGTCACTAAGGCCTTGTCCAGTCCTATGTGAGCATGCATCTTATCAATCGATATCATTCAACAATACCTGAAACATATGTGAAAACGAGGTCAGCAAAGAAATGCTGGCGAGTACATAGGTTTTGTAGGAGTGTCGAAATCATGGCTAGTTTAGACGTTGCAATACTTTATTTAAAAACCTTGTTTTTGAAAAGAGTATAATATTGCAACTTAATTAACCAACTCAAATCAAGCGGGTTATAATTTGTAAAACCTCGTAGCCATGACTCTTAACCCAAAAACATTTGTTTTAGTAAATTATTTGAAAAACAATGATAAGTTCAGGTGATATGTATAAATAAGAGAATAATGCATGATTAAATGAATAACCATGAAAAATGAGTTTGTATAAGATAAGTTGTTTGTAAATAAATGTCTTGTGAAAAGTATGTTACTTGTATAAAATGTTCTATGTCTCAAACTGAAATGATTCAAATAACGCTACAATATGTAATACCATACAAACACTTATATATAGGAAGTACCAGCGGCGTATCCACCATGCTTGTATCATATTCCACACGCATTGTTACTTAATCACTTAATCCAAACCAAACCACCAAAGTAATGTTCATGCCCAAATGTAAATCATGTAATATGTATAACCAAAATAATATCGTATATCGCTTTGAAGCCAATCGTTTACCCAATCGTTAAAACATCGTGTGAAACCCAATCGTTACCCAATCGTTAAAACATCGTGTGAAAACCAATCGTAAATCGTTTAATTCGTTTTAGGTCGTGAAACTACTTATAAGGTCGTCTCGCTAATAACATTCAAACCTTCGTGACTTTCGTCGCTTCTTGTTTTCGTCGCTTCTCGTTTTCGTATTAACAAACCTCCATAGGGTAAGTTAATAATTACAAATTCAGTCGCTACCTTCCATACCCACACATAACCACGGGTGTGGTAAATAACGGGATTTGTCAGATCCTATGGTACCATAACCTAATACTGGTCGGCTTGATCATTGCTAATGAATGTCATTTGTTATGTAACTACAACCAACAAGTTTGTTCACTTTATGAAATCGTTATTAGTTTTGTATAAATCGCCTTAATTGTTTTTGAAACCATCGTTATAACATCGAAAACATTTAGCACATATGAGTCACCCCAAAACAATTTAAAACAGTAAAATAGGGGAAAATGTACTCGCCTGAGAATGCTTGGAGGTCTTGAACAACTACCAAGTAAAGCTAGAGGGAGCACGAAATCAGTCGGCAATCTAAAACTATATAAATAAACCGGACATAAATCGGGAGATCGGATAGGATGAGGCTTGGTAAACCAAATGAGTATTGGAACTCATATGATATGGTTTAACAAGGCCTACATACTACAATGAAACCAAACCTAAGTACTTTCGACCCATCGCGACCCATTAAGGTAACATATGCTACTTTAACGTGTCGTGCGCGTGAAACGCGTTCGGACCGTCTAACTAGTCCTATGACAAGTGTTATATGCCTAAACATGTTACATAATCAGTTATGTGACAAAAGTTTGGGTTACATATGATTAATTACCAATTATACATGAAAAGGGTATTCTGGTAATTTACCTAAGGCATATAAACTACCTATCATACAACTACTCAAACGATGTGACCATAGGGTATAACCTCGGAAGGTTATTCCCTACCTACTATGGTCACCTAATGTATTTGGTCGGATCCTAATGATCGACCAAATGGGTCGGGTTCGAAGGTATAGGCGATTTATTAGATCGCCTACCCTACGACCCTATACAACGTGGTAATCAGTGGGCATAGTCCCAAGGGACTATAACCAACGTGATTACACTCACGTTGCGAAGTTCAAACGAACTTCGCATTGACCATTACTGGTCAACGCTGAAAGTCAAACAAAGTTTGATTTTCTGACTCGAAAAGCAGTAAAATAAGGAAAAGAACGAAAGAATACTTACGGAGGGTCCCCGAATGCTAACCCAGATCAAAATAGCTCAGGTATGAAACGAAGGTTCCAACTTAGAGCCCAAATGATCAGATTTGTGAGAAATGAAGTAAAGGGGGTGGGGTATTTATAGATTTCGGGTAACCGTTAAGATCGTTTCTTGAATAACGTGCCTTAATCGGAACCGTACACTTGTCGTAAAGTTGTGGTGTCCAGGAAGTTTGTTCTTATCCGCTGACTAGACGATAGGAAACGAGTGGACACGAATCAATCAGTTGCAACTTGCAAACAAAACATTGAATCTGGTCAGATCATGCAGTCGCGTAGCGCTACTGCCAAGGCATGAGGCAGTCGCGCTACGCTAGCACTCCCCTGATTCAGAAATGTTTCAAAAGTGGCAAGAATGGTCCCTGCACGTGTTTAAGGCCTTTTTCGATGCGTTTGAACCCCGTTAACCTCATTTCAAGGCTTTAAAATGAAGTTAAAGTATAGGGAACTCAAAACATGCTCAAAAATATCTCGGATGTCGGTTCGTTTGGCCGTACGATCGCGATGTTCGCTTAATTACGACGGAATGCGCATAAGCGCGAAAAACGATCCAAATGACGAAACGAATGGATTTTTCTTATGGCGAACACTAAAATATAATGTAGTCATGCTTACATAAATTTTTGGATGTCCAGATGTATTCAGAATGTAAGTTATGCGCGAAAATGCAAACTTGTGCACTTTTTGACACTTTTAGTCCCTGAATGACCCAAAAGTTTATTTTAGCACACCGAACCCCTCAAAGCCTATTTCTAAGCTATGTAAAGGATATTTAAGGTGTGTTTAACTTATGGTCATGTTCTGGAATGTCTGTTACAGTTCAAATTGGCATACTTTCGCAGTTTGTCAAATTTAGTCCCTGTAAGCGAATTAGCTTGTTTTTGCCATACCAAAGCCTTCAAAACTTATTTCTAAGTTATGTAAGGGCTATTTAAGGTATGTTAAGCCTATGTCACTATTCCGGAGTGTTTGTTGCATTAAACTGGTTATATTTACGCATCGGTGCGCGTATAACCTTCCAGAATGTCACACCCCGACCGCGTAAAACAACAAATCGCGGCGGAAACATCGGGGCGTGTTGCGACAGAATTAATTGTTTCATAACCATGGCATACAAAGTTGTATTTTATTTATAAACAAAGGTGTTACATTGTTTCAAACAGGAAATTTAAAGAGTTCAGAACATAATTAAACATAGTCTATCTTCTTTTAAAGTCTAAGGCACAGGTCCGCCCTAGTATCATGATCACATCCTATGGAAAAGCACCTGAAAACACATGTGAAAATAGGTACGTCAGCATAAAAATGCCTGTGAGATACATAGGTTTTGTGAAAATAAGATTCATGACTTATGTTTGAGAAAATGTTTAGTCATGAACCTTGTTATTTGCTTTTTCTTGTAAATCATTTGAAAATCGATAAGATCAGATGATAAGTATAAATAAATGTAAGGTTAAATGAATAACCAAGTAAAATATGTTTGCATAAGATAAGATGTTTATAAATCAATGTCTTGTGAAAAGTATGTTATTTGTATAAAATGTTCTATGTCTCAAACTGAAATGATTCAAATAACGTTACGCCATGTAATACCATACAAACACTTATATATAGGAAGTACCAGCGGCGTATCCACCATGCTTGTATCATATTACACACGCATCGTTAACTTAATCACTTAATCAAACCAAACCGATGTAAGAAGTCTATGTTTAAACCATATTGTCAAATGTATTGAATAATATGTCAAAGTGTTTATGTCAAGATGTAAATCATGTCAAATGTCTATGTCAAATATCCATGTCAAATGTCTATGTCAAATATCCATGTCAAATGTCTATGTCAAAATATCCATGTCAAATGTCTATGTCAAAATGTCATGTATGGCAAGTGAAATGTCTCAACTAAACCATATGCACAAAAACAAAGTATTGAAGTAAAACTTGGTTTAAATCAAAGCTATGTTTTGTGTAAATGCATGCAACTATTTAATATGAACATTTATGTGGTATTGTGAATATGCATACATCCAAGCCTGGCGACTGTGGTGATAAAACCCTTTAAACAAATTAAAGGTCTATCTGTCTTAATGTCAACGAATTCGGTCATTCCTTTCTGTCCCCTTACCCTGGGATGTCCGGAACGGGAGTTGTCAATTCCTATGGTACCACTACCTACTAACGAACGGCGTAGCTAATGTTAATGGATATATTGTCCCATGTAAACAAACCAAATGTCATAACAAAATGTGAGCATGTGAAAACAATGCACTAAGTATGTAATCAAATGAACATACATAGCGTGAAATGTCATGTAAAACGATGTACTAAGTAATGCACACAATGGGCATACCTAGCATGAAATGTCATGTAAAACGATGTACTAAGTAATGCACACAATGGGCATACCTAGTATGAAATGTCATATAAAACGATGTACTAAGTAATGCACACAATGGGCATACCTAGCATGAAATGTCATGTAAAACGATGTACTAAGTAATGCACACAATGGGCATACCTAGCATGAAATGTCATATAAAACAATGTACCAAGTAATGCTCACAATGGGCACACCTAGCATAAGATGTAATGAAATCATGTACTATAATGTACTATCGAACATAGCAGTATATGATGTGAAAACTGGAAAGCAGGAAAGTAACAAGTAGGCACATGTGTTCCACCCCAAAACAGTTTGGAAAACAGTAAAAGAGGGGTCTATGTACTCACCTGAGATTGCTCAGATGTATTGAGATAACCACCAAGCAATGCTAGAGATCACGGAATCAAACGGCACCTAATATAGGTAACTATGTTAATAAACCGGACCTAAATCGGAAGATCGGATAGAATGAGGTTTCGTAAACCAAACGAGTATAGGAACTCGTGTGATATGGTTTAACAAACCCTACATACTAAGACGAAACTTAACCTAAGTGCTTGTGACCCATTACGACCCGTTTAGGTAGCTTATGCTACCTTAACGCGTCGTTCGCGTAAAACGCGTTTGGAACGCCTAACATTTGTGACCACAAGGTATAACCTCGGAAGGTTACAACTATGGTCACCTAATGTGTTTGGTCGGATCCTAATGATCGACCAAATGGGTCGGGTTCGAAAGTATAAGCGATCGTTTAGATCGCTTACCTTACGACCCTATCTAAGCACTATACTAACAGTGACGAGCTAAGCATGTTAGAACATGCTTAACTGAGTTTAGAAAACAGGTTTGGCATCAAAACAAACGGTTTTGATGCTCACGAATAGTTTGGTTACAAAATACGCAAGAATACGTATTCTGCCCGAAACTACGGCTCGTCACTGAGCCTAGATAACGTGGTAATCAGTAGGTATAGTCACTAGGGACTATAACCATCGTGATCACGCTCACGTTATGAAGTTCAAACGAACTTCGCATCGACCATAAACTGGTCAATGCAGAAAGTCAAACATAGTTCGACTTTCGGGCTATAAAAGCGATAAAAGAACGAAGGAACACTTACAAAGGGTCCCCGCTAGTAAATCTTGATCGAGTAGCTCAGGTATGAAGTGATTTGCTTCAACTTAGAGCACTTTTAATCAGATTTGTGAGGAATGAGGTGAAAATGTGATGGGTATTTATAGGAAAAGTAGAGCCGTTAGGATCGTTTCTTGAATATCGTGCCACGATCCGAGCCGTACACTTGTCACAAAGTTGTGGTGGCTAAAAAATGGACACCATAGGAGTTTAACAAGTGTCATTTGGCCTTTGGGAGGTGTTAAGGGCTGAACAAAAGAGTTTATGCATTTTTTTATATATATTTTTTTTCTATTTTTTTTTATTATTTTAGCAGTTTTGCAGTTTTGGTTCCTGTGCGCGTATCGTCGTGTTTTGGCACTTCTAACACCCGTCAAGCCCATTTTTAAGCTTCACAAGGATGTTAAAGTATAGGAAACATGAAAAATGCTCAAAAATATCTCGGATGTCGGTTCGTTTGGTCGTACGATCGCGATGTTCGCTTAATTACGACGGTATGCGCATAAGCGCGAAAAACGATCCAAATGACGCGACGAATGGATTTTTCTTATGCCAAACACTAAAATAAAATATTTTAGTGCTTACATAAATTTTTGGATGTCCGGATG
This sequence comes from Helianthus tuberosus, assembly GCA_030545235.1. NCBI lineage: Eukaryota > Viridiplantae > Streptophyta > Magnoliopsida > Asterales > Asteraceae > Helianthus > Helianthus tuberosus. Next base: position 82,334,304 of record CM060399.1, read on the forward strand.
TATTCAGAACGTAAGTTATGCGCGAAAATGCAAACTTGTGCACTTTTTGACACTTTTAGTCCCTGAATGATCCAAAAGTTTATTTTAGCACACCGAACCCCTCAAAGCCTATTTCTAAGCTATGTAAAGGATATTTAAGGTGTGTTTAACTTATGGTCATGTTCCGGAATGTTCGTTACAGTTCAAATTGACATACTTTCGCAGTTTGTCATATTTAGTCCCTGTAAGCGAATTAACTTGTTTTTGCCATACCAAAGCCTTCAAAACTTATTTCTAAGTTATGTAAAGGTTATTTAAGGTATGTTGAGTATATGTTGATGTTCCGGAGTATTTCTCGCATTAAACTGAGTACGTTTACGCACTAGTTTGCGTATAACTCTCCAGAAAGCGATGTAGAGTTTGAAATTACATAAAAGTCAAAACATGAAAAATGTATAACATAACAAAACAAACATTTGTGATCAAATAACGTTGTTTTATTGATAACGGAACTGTTCATAGTGATTACAAGCACAGTTGTTACAGTCTCCCCTACTTGTGGAAATTTCGTCCCGAAATTTATTTAGAGGAAACTCGTGGAAAAAGATGTGGATATTTCGCCTTCATTTGATCTTCGCGTTCCCAAGTAAACTCAGGTCCACGTTTAGCTTCCCAGCGAACTTTGACCAAAGGAATGCGCTTGCGTTTAAGCCACTTGACTTCACGTTCCATGATTTCCACTGGTTTCTCAACAAATTTCAGTGTTGTGCCAACACGAATTTCGTCAAGCGGTATGGAGTAGTTCTCATCAGCTGTACACTTCTTGAGATTTGATATGTGAAAAGTTGGATGAACATTTCCCAGTTCAGGAGGTAACTCAAGTCTGTAGGCTACCTTTCCGATTCTTTCGACGATCTTGAATGGTCCAACGTATCTAGGTGCAAGTTTTCCTTTCTTTCCAAATCTGATCACACCTTTCCAAGGTGAGACCTTCAGTAATACTCGATCACCGATTTGAAATTCAAAGGCTTTGCGTTTTGGGTCCGCGTAAATCTTCTGACGGCTTCTAGCTGCCTGAAGGTTATCACGAACTTTCTTGACCTTGTCAGTTGTCTCTAAAATGAGGGCAGGTCCAGTAAGTTGAGCCTCGCCAATCTCATTCCAGCAGACTGGTGAACGACATTTTCGACCATAGAGAGCCTCGAAAGGAGCCATTTTGATGCTAGTGTGATAACTGTTGTTGTAGGAGAATTCAATCAATTTAAGATGTGAATCCCAGCTACCACCAAAATCGATCACACAAGCTCTTAGCATATCCTCCAGTGTCTGGATTGTTCTCTCAGATTGACCATCCGTTTGCGGATGATAAGCTGTGCTCAGATTAAGTTGGGTCCCCATAGCAGATTGCATGGTTCTCCAAAAATGAGAAGTGAAACGAGCATCTCTGTCAGAAATGATGTTCAAAGGAACACCATGTCGAGCCACAATTTCATCTACATAGATTTGAGCAAGTCTGTCAGTAGGAAAATCCTCACGGATTGGCAAGAAATGTGCTGACTTTGTAAGACGATCAACGACTACCCAGATGGCATCATGACCTTTCTTTGTGCGCGGGAGTTTGGTAACAAGATCCATAGTAATGTTTTCCCATTTCCAAACTGGGATCTCTGGTTGCACCAATAAACCAGAAGGACGTTGATGTTCAGCCTTAACCTTAAGACAAGTAAGGCATTTGGATACGTATAAGGCAATGTCTTTCTTCATACCAGGCCACCAATAGTGAATACGAAGATCCTTATACATCATATCTGAGCCCGGATGAATAGAATAACGCGACTTATGGGCTTCATCCATAAGCAAGGTACGAAGATTATCCTGGCTTGGGACCCACAAACGGTCCATGAAGTAATATGATCCATTGTTCTTCAGTTCCAGAGCAGGTGTTATGTGATAGGGAAATTCCTTATCCATCAAACCTTGTGAAACACAAGATTGTTGAGCCTGCAAAATGCGGGCTTGAATATCGGATCGAGCTTGAATAACAGATTGAACACGTACACAATGAAGCTTAGTACGTTCCTTACGACTCAATGCATCTGCTACGACATTCGCCTTACCAGGATGGTAGCGAATTTCGCAATCATAGTCGTTTAGAAGCTCAACCCAACGTCGTTGCCTCATGTTGAGTTCTTTCTGATTGAAGATATGCTGAAGACTTTTGTGGTCCGTGAAAACCACACATTTTGTACCGTACAAATAGTGTCTCCAGATTTTGAGAGCAAAGACAACTGCACCCAACTCAAGATCATGAGTGGTGTAGTTCTTCTCATGTGTCTTCAACTGCCTCGATGCATAAGCTATGACTTTGTTCCTTTGCATAAGAACACAGCCAAGACCCAATTTAGATGCATCGCAATACACAACAAAATCATCATCACCCTCAGGCAATGATAGAACAGGCGCATCGCAAAGCTTCTGCTTCAAGTGTTGAAAAGCTTCCTCTTGTTTGTATCCCCAATAAAAGGGCATTTTCTTCTGAGTTAGAGCAGTTAGAGGAACTGCAATCTTAGAGAAGTTTTCAATGAAGCGGCGATAATAACCCGCTAGACCAAGAAATGAACGAACTTCGGTAGGAGTAGTAGGCGTATCCCAATCCTTAATCGCACTGATCTTGGAGGGATCTACATGAATACCTCGTTCGTTGATAACATGCCCCAAAAATTGAACTTCTTTAAGCCAAAATTCGCACTTGGAGAATTTGGCGAAAAGTTGCTCTTTCTTTAGGAGTTCAAGGGTAAGACGAAGATGCTGCTCGTGGTCAGCTCGCGTCTTAGAGTATATCAAGATGTCGTCAATAAAAACAATGACGAACTGATCCAAATAAGGTTTGCAGACCCTATTCATTAAGTCCATGAAAACAGCAGGAGCATTAGTCAAACCGAATGGCATGACTGTGAACTCGTAATGTCCATAACGAGTACGGAATGCTGTCTTCGGAATGTCTTCTTCTTGCACCCGAAGTTGATGATATCCAGATCGCAGATCAATCTTCGAAAAATAAGAAGCACCTTGTAACTGATCAAAGAGGTCGTCTATGCGAGGTAGAGGATATCGATTCTTGATGGTAAGCTTGTTAAGCTCACGATAATCGATACACATCCTAAAGGATCCATCCTTCTTCTTGACAAAGAGAACGGGAGCACCCCACGGTGAAAAACTAGGACGTATAAAACCTTTGTCAGAGAGCTCCTGAAGCTGCTTAGACAACTCTTGCATCTCAGACGGTGCAAGACGATATGGAGCTCTGGCAATGGGATTTGCACCAGGTACGAGATCAATGCGGAACTCGACTTGGCGTGCTGGAGGTAGACCAGGTAAATCTTCAGGGAATACTTCAGAATAATCCCGAACGACAGGAATATCTGAAATAGACTTACCCTTGCCTTTATCTTCTGTAACATGTGCTAAGAAAGCCACATAGTTCTTCTGCAGATACTTCCGAGCTTTAAAACAAGACATGAGTCTGAGACCACCGATAGGCTTCTCACCTTGAACCTGCAGGATCTCGCCTGTCGAAAGCGGCACACGAACAATCTTCTCGGAACAAACTATCTCTGCGTGATGCTTGGATAACCAATCCATTCCCACAATAACGTCAAAGCTTCCAAGTTGCATAGGCACGAGGTCAATAGGAAAAAGATGGTCGTTAAGATTCAACTGGCAGTTGCGAATAACAGAATCAAGAATAATGGGTTCACCACTAGCAACCTCTACTGTCAAAGATTTGCCTAGTTTCGTTCTAGACACGCGAAGCATTTGCTCAAAAGACAAAGACACGAAACTCTTATCGGCACCAGAATCGAAAAGAACAGATGCAGGCTGATTATTAATAAAGAACGTACCGTTCACCACATTATCGTCAGCCTGTGCCTCTTGGGCATTCATGTTAAAAACTCGGCCTCGAGCCGGAGCCGGATTCTGGTTCTGGTTCTGGTTCTGGTTGGCTAGCCTTGGGCACCGGTTTCTATAGTGGGTCAGATCTCCACAATTGTAACAAGCACCTGGTGGGTATTGTGGTCTTGCAGCTTGACCCTGTTGCGGAGCAGGAGGCTGAGCAACTTGTTGAGCCGGGTTCTGAACCGCGGGATTCTGAGCAGATCGACAAAAATTGGCGAGATGGCCTGATTTCCCACAGTTAGTACAGAAACGGCATGGAAGTTGCGGCTGGTGGTGACTGTTGCATCTATTGCACAAAGGTGCATTCCCTGTATAGGGTTTCTTTGCTGGCGGCTGTGCGGGTTGGTTGGGAGCTGCTTGATTAGCTTGGGCAGTGACAACATAGTTTTGGGAAGCCTTACGCTTCTTTGCCCTCTTTGAAGAACCAGAGTTCTTTCCATTCAAGTTTTGACCTTTCTTGCTATCTTCCTTGTCAGCCGACTGCTTCTTGCCCTTGTCACCCTTCCTGTGTAGCTTTCCCTTTCTAATCTGCGACTCAGTCAATGTCGCAGATAGCTCGATCGCCTGACGAAGTGTGGCAGGGTTACTACCAGTAAGAATGTCTTGTACCGAGTCAGGTAGGCCATCGATGTATCTCTCGATAGCCTTGTCGAGTGGGGTGACCATTGTTGGGCAAAGCAGACTCAATTCTTCAAACCGATCAGTATAAGCCCTGTGCTCACCACTATCTTGCTTCAATACATCAAACTCTTTCTCCAAAGCTCGCTGTTCATGGCGAGGACAGAATTCCCTCATCATAAGGGCTCTAAGTTCAGCCCATGTCTGTGCGAGAGCAACTTCTGCACCCTGGTCTCTCATAACCCCGTTCCACCATGTCAAGGCCCTCTTCTGAAATACGCTCGAGGAGAACTCGACCTTGCGATTATCCGGACACTGCACATGGCGAAAAGTATTCTCTATACTCTCGAACCACTGAAGAAGCCCAGTCGCTCCCTCAGAACCACTAAACTTGAGTGGTTTAGCCTGGTTAAAATCCTTGTATTTGCATGGAACATTGTTGTTGTTGTTGGCTTGATTCCATTGAGCAAAGAGATTTGGAAACTGAGCAGCCATCTGCTGTGCAATAATTTCTGCCAGCTCGGCAGTTGCTATCTGGTTCTCGCGTCGAGGAGGCATTCTAAAAGAGGAAAACATGAAAAGAAACGAGTGAGATGATTGGATGAAAAGAATGAGATGAAACAAAAAACAAAAGCAAGGATGGTGATCATTCGTCCGCATCACAAAGCAAACAAACGACTCACAGTGACTAATCAAAGTAAATGGGTCAAAAATAATGTATAATGAAGACATGCTCGCCTATAAGTGAACACTCACTCCAAGAATTCCCAGGTAAGCACAACTGGTCTCGCGTCTGGTTGAGATGTATACGAAGTGCTTGCCTAGACAGAAAACCCAGAATACAGGCATTCACCCTTCCAGTTTGCACATGTTCACATTATTTAAAACCCAAAACGTTTGACGGGATTTTGAAAATTAGAAGGCACAAGGCCAAAAACCAATACTGAAAAGGGTTCAAAACCTTACAATTGAGGGTTCAAAACCTTGTAAAAATTTATTCAAAAACAGATGATTGTTTTTCAAAAATCGTTTCAGAAAAATTTTGGTTCCTTGTTTTGTTAATCACCTAAGGATAGGTGATGTACATGTTTTAAGATCTAAACACAAGGTAACTTGTGTTAGGTTCCTAGAAAAGTTATAGTCTAGGTCAAAGCATTACTAATAACCTAATTCCCTATAACCATTGGCTCTGATACCAACTCTTCTGTCACACCCCGACCGCGTAAAACAACAAATCGCGGCGGAAACATCGGGGCGTGTTGCGACAGAATTAATTGTTTCATAACCATGGCATACAAAGTTGTATTTTATTTATAAACAAAGGTGTTACATTGTTTCAAACAGGAAATTTAAAGAGTTCAGAACATAATTAAACATAGTCTATCTTCTTTTAAAGTCTAAGGCACAGGTCCGCCCTAGTATCATGATCACATCCTATGGAAAAGCACCTGAAAACACATGTGAAAATAGGTACGTCAGCATAAAAATGCCTGTGAGATACATAGGTTTTGTGAAAATAAGATTCATGACTTATGTTTGAGAAAATGTTTAGTCATGAACCTTGTTATTTGCTTTGTCTTGTAAATCATTTGAAAATCGATAAGATCAGATGATAAGTATAAATAAATGTAAGGTTAAATGAATAACCAAGTAAAATATGTTTGCATAAGATAAGATGTTTATAAATCAATGTCTTGTGAAAAGTATGTTATTTGTATAAAATGTTCTATGTCTCAAACTGAAATGATTCAAATAACGTTACGCCATGTAATACCATACAAACACTTATATATAGGAAGTACCAGCGGCGTATCCACCATGCTTGTATCATATTACACACGCATCGTTAACTTAATCACTTAATCAAACCAAACCGATGTAAGAAGTCTATGTTTAAACCATATTGTCAAATGTATTGAATAATATGTCAAAGTGTTTATGTCAAGATGTAAATCATGTCAAATGTCTATGTCAAATATCCATGTCAAATGTCTATGTCAAATATCCATGTCAAATGTCTATGTCAAAATATCCATGTCAAATGTCTATGTCAAAATGTCATGTATGGCAAGTGAAATGTCTCAACTAAACCATATGCACAAAAACAAAGTATTGAAGTAAAACTTGGTTTAAATCAAAGCTATGTTTTGTGTAAATGCATGCAACTATTTAATATGAACATTTATGTGGTATTGTGAATATGCATACATCCAAGCCTGGCGACTGTGGTGATAAAACCCTTTAAACAAATTAAAGGTCTATCTGTCTTAATGTCAACGAATTCGGTCATTCCTTTCTGTCCCCTTACCCTGGGATGTCCGGAACGGGAGTTGTCAATTCCTATGGTACCACTACCTACTAACGAACGGCGTAGCTAATGTTAATGGATATATTGTCCCATGTAAACAAACCAAATGTCATAACAAAATGTGAGCATGTGAAAACAATGCACTAAGTATGTAATCAAATGAACATACATAGCGTGAAATGTCATGTAAAACGATGTACTAAGTAATGCACACAATGGGCATACCTAGCATGAAATGTCATGTAAAACGATGTACTAAGTAATGCACACAATGGGCATACCTAGTATGAAATGTCATATAAAACGATGTACTAAGTAATGCACACAATGGGCATACCTAGCATGAAATGTCATGTAAAACGATGTACTAAGTAATGCACACAATGGGCATACCTAGCATGAAATGTCATATAAAACAATGTACCAAGTAATGCTCACAATGGGCACACCTAGCATAAGATGTAATGAAATCATGTACTATAATGTACTATCGAACATAGCAGTATATGATGTGAAAACTGGAAAGCAGGAAAGTAACAAGTAGGCACATGTGTTCCACCCCAAAACAGTTTGGAAAACAGTAAAAGAGGGGTCTATGTACTCACCTGAGATTGCTCAGATGTATTGAGATAACCACCAAGCAATGCTAGAGATCACGGAATCAAACGGCACCTAATATAGGTAACTATGTTAATAAACCGGACCTAAATCGGAAGATCGGATAGAATGAGGTTTCGTAAACCAAACGAGTATAGGAACTCGTGTGATATGGTTTAACAAACCCTACATACTAAGACGAAACTTAACCTAAGTGCTTGTGACCCATTACGACCCGTTTAGGTAGCTTATGCTACCTTAACGCGTCGTTCGCGTAAAACGCGTTTGGAACGCCTAACATTTGTGACCACAAGGTATAACCTCGGAAGGTTACAACTATGGTCACCTAATGTGTTTGGTCGGATCCTAATGATCGACCAAATGGGTCGGGTTCGAAAGTATAAGCGATCGTTTAGATCGCTTACCTTACGACCCTATCTAAGCACTATACTAACAGTGACGAGCTAAGCATGTTAGAACATGCTTAACTGAGTTTAGAAAACAGGTTTGGCATCAAAACAAACGGTTTTGATGCTCACGAGTAGTTTGGTTACAAAATACGCAAGAATACGTATTCTGCCCGAAACTACGGCTCGTCACTGAGCCTAGATAACGTGGTAATCAGTAGGTATAGTCACTAGGGACTATAACCATCGTGATCACGCTCACGTTATGAAGTTCAAACGAACTTCGCATCGACCATAAACTGGTCAATGCAGAAAGTCAAACATAGTTCGACTTTCGGGCTATAAAAGCGATAAAAGAACGAAGGAACACTTACAAAGGGTCCCCGCTAGTAAATCTTGATCGAGTAGCTCAGGTATGAAGTGATTTGCTTCAACTTAGAGCACTTTTAATCAGATTTGTGAGGAATGAGGTGAAAATGTGATGGGTATTTATAGGAAAAGTAGAGCCGTTAGGATCGTTTCTTGAATATCGTGCCACGATCCGAGCCGTACACTTGTCACAAAGTTGTGGTGGCTAAAAAATGGACACCATAGGAGTTTAACAAGTGTCATTTGGCCTTTGGGAGGTGTTAAGGGCTGAACAAAAGAGTTTATGCATTTTTTTATATATATTTTTTTTCTATTTTTTTTTATTATTTTAGCAGTTTTGCAGTTTTGGTTCCTGTGCGCGTATCGTCGTGTTTTGGCACTTCTAACACCCGTCAAGCCCATTTTTAAGCTTCACAAGGATGTTAAAGTATAGGAAACATGAAAAATGCTCAAAAATATCTCGGATGTCGGTTCGTTTGGTCGTACGATCGCGATGTTCGCTTAATTACGACGGTATGCGCATAAGCGCGAAAAACGATCCAAATGACGCGACGAATGGATTTTTCTTATGCCAAACACTAAAATAAAATATTTTAGTGCTTACATAAATTTTTGGATGTCCGGATGTATTCAGAACGTAAGTTATGCGCGAAAATGCAAACTTGTGCACTTTTTGACACTTTTAGTCCCTGAATGATCCAAAAGTTTATTTTAGCACACCGAACCCCTCAAAGCCTATTTCTAAGCTATGTAAAGGATATTTAAGGTGTGTTTAACTTATGGTCATGTTCCGGAATGTTCGTTACAGTTCAAATTGACATACTTTCGCAGTTTGTCATATTTAGTCCCTGTAAGCGAATTAACTTGTTTTTGCCATACCAAAGCCTTCAAAACTTATTTCTAAGTTATGTAAAGGTTATTTAAGGTATGTTGAGTATATGTTGATGTTCCGGAGTATTTCTCGCATTAAACTGAGTACGTTTACGCACTAGTTTGCGTATAACTCTCCAGAAAGCGATGTAGAGTTTGAAATTACATAAAAGTCAAAACATGAAAAATGTATAACATAACAAAACAAACATTTGTGATCAAATAACGTTGTTTTATTGATAACGGAACTGTTCATAGTGATTACAAGCACAGTTGTTACACAGAAAGCGATTTAGAGTTTGGAATTGAACAAAAATTGATATGTGCAAATGATACACATATTTTTACAAATCCCAAGTATGAAATACAATATTTCATTGGTTTGGTATTTGTTTGATGGCCGTGAAGGCACAGGTGTTACAGAAACTGTCATTTTGGAAACTTATATTCAGATCAGAAGCTCCAGGCGGCCCGCATTATACTTGCCTAATCCTGAAGCGGGCCGCGTCAGACTTCCTGACCAGATAAACTGCATTTAACAGCAGATTCCAGCTGTTCTATCCACCACCACACATTCACACATGCTTAGTCAGCTGATAAGGATCAATTTTAGCCACCATAAGGTTCCGACACTTGTACGGATGCGATTAAAGCACGGTTTCCATGAAACGATCTTAACGGTGGACCGAAAACTATATATACCCATCCACCCCCATTGCTAAACTCACTAGAATTCTGATTTGAGGAGCTCTAAGTTGAAACCATTGTTTCATACCTGAGCTACTTGAATCGGGATTAGCATTCGGGGACCCTTCGTAAGTATTCTTTCGTTCTTTTCTTTATTTTACTGCTTTTAGAGTCAGAAAGTCAAACTTTGTTTGACTTTCAGCGTTGACCAGCTTATGGTCAATGCGAAGTTCGTTTGAACTTCGCAACGTGATTGTAATCGCGTTGGTTATAGTCCCTTGGGACTATGCCTACTGATTACCACGTTGTCTAGGGTCGTAGGGTAAGCGATCTAATAAATCGCTTATACCTTCGAACCCGACCCAGTTTGGTCGATCATTAGGATCCGACCAAATACATTAGGTGACCATAGTGTATAGGGAATAACCTTCCGAGGTTATACCTTATGGTCACATCGTTTAAGTAGTTGTATGATAGGTAGTTTATATGCCTTAGGTAAATTACCAGAATACCCTTTTCATGTATAATTGGTAATTAAGCATATGTAACCTAAACTTTTGTCACATAACTGATTATGTAACATGTTTAGGCAAACACTTGTCATAGGGCTAGTTAGGCGATCCGAATGCGTTTCACGCGAACGACGCGTTAAAGTAGCATAAGCTACTTAAACGGGTCGTAATGGGTCGTAAACACTTAGATTAAGGTTTCATTTAGCATGTAGGCTTTGTTGAACCATACTACACGAGTCTCCATACTCGTTTGGTTTACAAACCCTCATTCTACCCGATCTTCCGATCTAGGTCCGGTTTATTAACATAGTTACCTATATTAGGTGCCGTTCGATTCCGTGATCTCTAGCATTGTTTGGTTGTTACTCAAGGACTACTGAGCAATCTCAAGTGAGTACATAGACCCCTCTTTTACTGTTTTCCAAACTGTTTTGGGGTGAAACACATGTGCCTACTTGTTACTTTCATGCTTTCTTGTTTTCACATCATATACTTGCTATGTTTATTAGTACATTATAGTACATGATTTCATTACATTTCTGCTATGTATGTTGACTGATAGCATGCTAGCACATTGATTTACATGACTTTTCTACTTTGTATGTTAACTTAGCATACTTAGCACATTATTTTACATTGCAGCTCTGTTGCATATGTTCCAGTAACATATGGACACATTGTTTTACAGCTCTACCTTGTATGTTTACTCTAGCATACTAGGTACATTATCTTCATCACATGCTTACATTTTGGTATGACATTTGGTTTGTTTAAATGAGACAATGTACATTCATTAACACCGATCATGCCGCTCGGTAGTAGGTAGTGGTACCATAGGACTTGACAAATCCCATTCCTGAAATCTCGGGTTTGTTTGGACGTAAGGAATGACCGAATCCGAAAACATATTCTTTTGATAACTCATTTTTACATAGTTATCCGACTGTCTCAAGGCTTGGATGTATGAATTTTCACAATACCACATAAATGTTCATATTCAGTATAGCATGCATATATTTTACAAAACATAACTTTGATTTAAACCAAGTTTTACTTCAATACTTTGTTTTGTACATTTTTACTTATGGTTTAAGTAGTCTTAATTTTACTTACCATACATATCATTTTGGTTATACATTACTTGACTACTTTTGGATTATAAACATTTGACATGGTTTATACAAGGACTTTTGACTATTGGTTTAAACATAGACTTATTACATTGTTGGTTTGGTTTGAGTAAGTGATTAATTAACGAGGCGAGTGTAATATGATACAAACATGGTGGATACCCCGCTGCTACTTCCTATATATAAGTGTTTGTATGATATCACATATTGTAGCGTTATTTGAATTATTTCAGTTTGAGACGTATAACATTTTATACAAATAACATACTTTTCACAAGACATTGTTTTACAAAACAACTTATCTTTTACAAACTCATTTTTACTTGGTTATTCATTTAACCATACATTATTCTCTTACTTATACTTATCATCTGATCTTATTGCTTTTCAAACGATTTACAAAACAAAGCAAACTACAAGGTTCATGACTAAACATTTTCTTAAACATAAGTCATGAATCTCATTTTCACAAAAACCTATGTATCTCACAGGCATTTTTATGCTGACGTACCTATTTTCACATGTGTTTCAGGAAATGAAGCATAGGATTGATCAAGATAAACTTAGGCGGACATGGGCCTTAGTGACAATAAAAGATGCAAGACTAGTTAATTATGTTGTATTTCCTTGTTTGTTAAGACATTGTAACACTTTTAATCAATAAAACGAAACTTCAATTGCCATGGATTTGAAACAATTAATTCTGTTACAACACTCCCCGACATTTCCGCCACGTTTTGTATGTTCCACGTGGTCAGGGTGTGACAAGCTGGTCGATCGAGCGGTAGCTCGATTGGATGGCTGGTCGATCGGCTGGTCGCCTGGTCGATCAGTCACCTTGTTTGAGTGTTCGGTGCGACGAGTTTTGTTGTTTTGATTGCGATTGCGAGCATTGCGATGCAATAAAGTTTCCTAGTCAAATTACTTTTTATCCCAACTACTATATCACCATACAAGCATCCTTATTTCATATTCGTTTAGCGTTTGTGATTCGGTTGCGATAGAGTTTCGATTGCGTTTCTATTGATCACCACAATATAACATAAATAAACATGCACAAGTAACACATAAGGCACACACACACGTATAACGTTAACCAAAATGCTTAATTCGAGTTGCGAGTGCGATTGCGATAAATCGATTAAGCATGCGATAAATAGCGATAAATATGCGATTATTAATAGATACTCCAGATAATACAATCAACGCGACAATAAAATAGACTAAATCAAGTCAAAGAAGTCAAAACAGGAATTGAGCAAGGAGAGACAGATCGCAATTAGCAATCTTTTCTTCCTTTGACTTCAATCTTGACTTTGACTTTGACTTCCGAAACAGAGGGTGTTACACTATCACCAGCTACGCATTCAAGAGGAGGACATACCCAAAACCATTTTTCGCACTCGATACGGCCACTATGAGTTCGTTGTTATGCCCTTTGGTTTAACCAACGCACCCGCGGTTTTCATGGACCTGATGAATCGCGTGTGTAAACCTTATCTCGACCGCTTCGTCATCGTGTTCATCGATGATGTCTTCATCTACTCCAAGTCGAAAACCGAACACGCGCAACATCTACGTTTGGTTCTCGAGCTACTCCAGGGAAATCGACTCTATGCCAAGTTCTCCAAGTGTGAATTCTGGCTGGAGGAGGTTCAATTTCTTGGTCACATTGTCAATAGTCAAGGTATTCACATCGATCCCGTGAAGATTGAAGCAGTTAAGAGTTGGATTACACCTAAGAACCCGTCTGAAGTCCGCTCTTTTCTCGGACTAGCAGGCTATTATCGACGATTTATCGAAGGATTCTCAAAAATCGCTGTGCCGCTTACCGCTCTCACGCCTAAAGACAAGCCTTTTTTTTGGGGAACTGAACAAGAGTATGCTTTCCAAACCCTCAAGCACATGCTCTGCAATGCTCCTGTTCTCACTTTACCCGACGGAAACGACGACTTTATAGTCTATTGTGATGCCTTGAACCTTGGTATTGGTTGTGTCCTCATGCAACGGGACAAGGTCATTGCTTACGCATCTCGTCAGCTCAAAATCCACGAGAAGAACTATACAACCCATGATCTCGAGCTAGGCGCCGTTGTTTTTGCGTTAAAGATTTGGCGACACTACATGTATGGTACCAAGTGTATGATCTTCACCGATCATAGGAGTCTGCAACATATCTTTGACCAGGAGGAACTTAATATGCGTCAACGTCGATGGGTAGAACTTCTCAACGATTACGACTGTGAGATTCGTTATCATCCTGGCAAAGCAAATGTTGGGATCGGAGGCTCTCATGATTGTGTTTGTTTGTGTAATTTGAACAATGAATGAATATGAAACAATGTAAAGTGCAGCGGAAATGAATAACAAACTTTGTAAACACAATCAAAGGAGAAAATAGTTTGATAAACATTTGCTTTTCATAGAGTCGAAAGATTACAATTCAAAGCAAAAGATTACATTGCAAGCTTACAAACTAAGCTCCCCCTCAGCCTGATACTACAGTGGTTGGTTGCACAAGATGAAAGGATTGAACTGAGGAGAAGAACTCTCTCAGGACGAATCAAATGTAACAGTACAGAGTACTGTTTCATTTATAGACAATCCAAACCGCTGAGGCATCTCAGCTGACGTCACCATGAAAGCGACGTCTAACAGCCTAACAACCTGTATCTATTGTTCTTATACAAACACTGCTAAACCTAACCATTGACTATATATAAAACAGATGATATACTAAACTACTGCTCTCTCTTTATGTCAGTGCTTTCCTCAAGGTTGATCAGTCCTTGATTGGGCAGTGCTTTGTCATCAGCAGTGCTTAGTTCTCAGCAGTCTTTTGGCTTCATCAGTAGTTAGAAGAACAGCAGCAGTTGTATCCGGGCAGTGGATGCAAGACCATCAGATGTTATAATCTCTTTCAAGGGAGAAGACTAAGTGTAAACTGCTGCTTATTGTGAATCCACTGTCATGATCCGGTTTTGGCTTTCATTATCTGTTCCTCTGGTAATGCCAAAACCCTTCATTATTCTGGATCTTTATTTCTCATCAGAAGTTCTTTGACTTGTTCTTTAAATTTCAACTCAAAATCCTGAGAACTTGTATCATCATCATCCCTGCACAATGTAAGCTCAAGGAGATCTTGTAGATCTTCAACACCCAGGCCTAGTGCTTGATTCCTTGATATATGCTTCACTTCACCATTGATTCTGACCAGAGTCAATACATGGGTCTTTTGATCAGAGAGCCACTTTAGTATTTTTAAACCAAATGGGTTTCTTGGGAGAGATTTATTTGAAGATGAGTTGGGAGAGGTTGGCCTTGTAAAAACTTGCAGACTTTCAGACATTCGTTTGAAGGCCATTTCAATGACATTGTTTGCTGCAGCTATGTCTTCTGCAGTCTCCTTTTCTATCTGCTCCTGTCTCTTTTGTTGATCTGGCTCTATGTCTGAAACTTCTGAAGTGTTTGGTGATGCAGGCTTAGTTAACACCTTCTTAAAAAGGTTTTCAAGCTTTTCTGAGCTCTCTTCTTTTAGACCCATTTTCATGATGGTTTCTGTAAAGTACTCAGCTTCCTTTTCCTTTACCTCTTCACTAGTCAGCTATTTTCCTTCTTCTCGGTTTGACACAAGAATAGGATTTTCTGTTGACTTGAACAGTGTTTTGAGGTTTTCAATCTGTTGTTCAAGTTTCATCATTTGTTCATGTTTCTTTGAAGTGCCTGAAACAGTTATCTTCCTTTTCTTCAGCCTTTCATAGGCTTCATCAGTATGCTGCTTTGACCATTTTGATATGGCATTGGCAGTGTCCACTTTTGCATCCACCAACTCCTGTTTCTTTCTTTTGTATTCAGCTGTTAGGTCAGTGATGAGCTTTTTGTATTTGCTCCAATTTGGAGCATTTTTCTTCTTTCTAGGGTCGTTCTTGATTCTATCAATCCTATCAGCCTCATGCTTTAAAGCCACTATTGGCCATTCTTCAAATTGGTTTTCTTCAGCAGGATAAAATTTTTCTTGCATGATGTATGCAAGAAGTTTTCTTCTCATCTCTTTTCGTTGATCTGCCTTTTCTTTGCTCAGCTCTTGTGAAAAATCTTTTATTTGTTTGACTTTTGTGAGCAGAAGTTCCAATCTTTCAGCAATGGCTTCATCACCTTGACCTTCACATTCAACCTTGGCTCTTATCTTAGCCTGTCTTGCTTTGAGCTCAAGATATTCATCCATGTCTTCTGGAACTAGGAAGCCAACGAGTGAAGGAAATCTTCTGTTTGAAGGATCATCATCAGTGTAGAATTGCCTCATCTCATTTTTTATAGCTTCTTGTTCCAACGGATATTTTGCAGCAGTGGGATCATACTTATCCTCATTTGACTGAGTAAGTTTTCTTTTTCTGGTGTAGAGCTTTGCGGATGAAGAGGATTTTGATTATGATGTAGGAATGATGAGAGCAGTGGTGGATGGTTGACTAACAGCTGTTGAAACAACTGGTGGTTCAACCTCTGTTGTCATTACAACTACTGATGTGTCAGTAGATGTCTTCTGCTTTTGAGCAGGAGTTGAAGGTGGTGAAGTGATTTTTGATGGTGGTGGTGACTCATCATAAGAAATGAAAACCCTTCTCCTTTTTATTGTAGGAGAGGCTGATGATGTCGTTGGTGGATCAGTGGTTTGAATGGGGGAAAGTGTCTGACAAACAGTTGTTGAAACAACTGGTGTTTCAACCACTATTGTCATTACAGCAGATGTTGTAACATCTGCTGTCTTCTGCTTTATGGCAGCAGGCAATGATGGTGATATGATTGTAGATGATGATGGTGGTAGAGCAGTGGTTGTGGTGGTGTGTGTTGAAGTTGTGTGTGTTGATGAGATGGCAGCTGTTTGGCTACTGACAGCAGTTTTTGTAACCACTGTTGTATCTGCTGTTTGGATGGAAGTTTCAGATTTTGAATCTTTTGAGATTTTAGATGGCTGTTTTTCTTGTTCTGGTTCAACATACAGACCATCTTCAATTCCATTTTTCTTCAACTGTTTGACATTCTCCCCCTTTTTGGCATTATCTGCAAGGGGTTTATCCATAAAAAGGATAGTAGAGGGAACTTTTCCAGAAGTGCTTTGGAGATGAGCCTTGATAGCTTTGATGTCTGCTTGAGTATCTTTAAATCTCGACTCCACCATGTTTGTCAACATTTTCACTTGTATCTCATGCTGCTGATCAGCCATCTGTTTTTGTTTTTCAAGTAAGGGCTGGAAAATATTCCACAACTCATTTGGAGCAATTGCAGGTTGTACAGATCCTTGAGCTGGAGCAGCAGTGGATTGTGCTTTTTGAGCTTTTAGCAGCTGCTGCACCATATCCTTTATCTCAGCAACTGATGTTTCAAGTTTTTCAACTCTGCCCGTCAATTCCTGATATTTTGAATCATCACCCACTTTAAGGGTATCATCTGAATCCCCACCAGCAGTGGTTGTATCAATGTGTGACTTAGGAACTGAATCCCAAAAATCACCCATTGATGCCCCTTGTTCTTGGTACTGGGGACTTCTTTCTTCAGCACTTGATAAACCTTTGATGGTACCAGTGGTTATAATCAACTCACTGGTGGTTACCGATGGTGCTATGGAAGAAATTGCATTCAAGGGAGTCTTACTAATGAAACATGTGACACCCCAGGAAAACCATACAACTTAACTAGCTTCCTCAGTGAGTGCCTACCAAATTTCGGGACGAAATTTCTTTCAACTTGGGGATGATGTGACAACTCGAAATTTAGAACCTTTCGTTGTATGCTTGAACGTTAAGTGACTAACTGATTTGATGATTTGATGAATGATATG
Organism: Helianthus tuberosus; assembly: GCA_030545235.1. Taxonomy (NCBI): domain Eukaryota; kingdom Viridiplantae; phylum Streptophyta; class Magnoliopsida; order Asterales; family Asteraceae; genus Helianthus; species Helianthus tuberosus. The sequence goes on from CM060399.1 coordinate 82,351,574, forward strand.
TGTGGACTTATATGATTATGTGTGTGCGTGTATGTATGCGTATATTTACATATGAACCGAGACGACAAGAACCCGACTCGAGACCATGTGGTCTCGAGTGAACAGTGCGACATGTGGGCCGGTTGGGCCGTGCACCTCACCCGAAGCCCACTAGGGTGCACCATTGTAGACTAGTATATAACATTAGTTGATAGCCAACCTTACCATCTTTTGGGACAACCTACATTCACCCTCACACACACTCCTACCTTCTCTCTCTCTAAAACCCTAGAAACACAAACCTTCACTCTCTCTCGGATCAAACCGGCCGACCACAAGAGGGATTTCGGACTAGCTTGTGCTCACCAAGAAAAGCTTCATCTTTCACCACTACTTCTCTAACCGGTTAGTGATTCATGTTAGATGTTGTGTTTCGGTTGTTGATAATGTATGATGAAGATTATGTGATAATATGTTTACTTGTTGAGCTTATGCATGATGAATACACCCTTCTTGAGTAATCGGTTCATAAGTGTTTCATGAAGTGTGTTTATATTCGATTAAAGATGATATGTTAATGTATTGATTATGTTGGGATGAATAATGTATGCTTGACTACGAGTGAATGTTATCGGTTCCATATAGGCTTAAATCCGAGTGGCTTGGTTATGTTTAGAAGGTTTATTACTCATGAAATCGGATGTTGTACATGTGGATTAGATGGGTATGTTCAAGGGTTTTGATGGTTGTTCATGTTATGACTATGATTAATGCTAAAAGCCCTAAAAGATGATGAACAAGTTTGATGAGCAACATGAACTACATGAATATTTGAAGAACATGATGAATGTGATATGAATGTGTTATGATATTTGAAAATTGCCATGTTTGATCTATTTTGGTTAAGTGTTAGACAATTAGACATGTTAGTGTATTGTTATTGGATAGTACATGAATTCACAACAGTGAAATATTATTGGCCAAGTACAATATGGAATTCAGCAAATGTTCCCAGCCGAAACCTCCTGTCTCGACTCGAGACCACCATATGCCAACTCGAGATCCCCGATTGCGACACAGGTTGCGAGTCGCAAACGCCTGGTTGCGACTCGAGACCAAAACAGCACAACTCGAAATCTCAGTTACGAGTTCGGTTGCGACTCGAGACCAAAACAGCATGAACCGAGACCACGATTGCGAGTCCTGTTGCGACTCGAGACCGTGACCATGATAACTCGAGACCGCCGTTTGCGACTCAGGTTGCGAGTCGAGAACACCTAGTTGCGACTCGAAACCAACATGTTTGCGACTCGAGAACATAAGAGCACAACTCGAGACCACACACTTGTGCACGCTGAATTGGACTTGCATGATTATGGGCTTAAGTAATTGGGCCGGACTCTTGGGCCTGATGCACAGATCTTATACGTTGATGATTGAATGTGAATATTGTTGAACTGCCATGATTAAACGGGTATGCCATGAACGATACTTGAATGCATTATGCTAGAAACATACGTGTACTGCTTGAATACGAACCTGATTGGTATGATGCGACTATGATAGGACGTGAGTGACCACAATATTGCTTGTGTGACTTTTCTGTGTACCTACCGAGCAAACCAAGGTGAGTTCACACCCTCTACAAAGCATGGGATTCCCTGGGTCGGGAATTGGGGTTAAGGAACATGGGTTCCTCGTCCTCCTTGGGTAGGACAGCAATGGTTCAGGAATGTAATTCCTCGTCCTCACGGACAGATAACTCGTACTAGACCAAAACTCTATCACGAAGTCCCTCATTTTTATATCGACTTAATCGCCGGGCCAATGGCGAGCGGGTCATTAGTTAGATAGCGCTATTTAGGTCTGACAAACCTCACACCGTGCCGCAGAGGACGGGCGTGAACTAATGGATCTGGGGCACGTCAATGATGATAGACATTGACAGTTTCAGGGCACATAAACATGACTACAGTCAGCAGTCGATATGGTAACGAGTCTAGTGTATACATGGGGTAGCCCCCACGGCCGAAATGCCAGATAACTAACACGGGGTAGCCCCCACGGCTGGATTGCCAGAGTAACCGGGAATAAACAATTCACGTTTTTAACTATGGGGTAACCCCCACGGCAGGATGCCAGCTAAAGGAAACTGTTTTCGAAACAACTTAAAACGAACACCCAACCGTGAACTCACTCAACTTGTTGTTGACTCGTTACTACATGCTTTGCAGGTCCTTAGGTTCTTAACTGGAGCTTGCATGGAGGAGGATCGTTGTGGGACATGGACGACTGTGTGCCATGTTGAACTTTGAAACAATTAAACTTGTGTTTTGATTTAAGACTTATGCTTCCGCTTGCAACTTATCTATGTTTTGTTTGAACACCAATTGTATTGGTTGGATTTTTATAACTACTTATATGCTTGTTCAATATGATTGGTGGCTGGATCCTGGTCAGTCACGCCTCCAAGCGGTAGCACTCCGCAGGTGGATTTTGGGGGTGTGACAGATTGGTATCAGAGCCATTGGTTATAGAGAACTTGGTTTTAATAAAGGAAAAGGGTTTTATTAAAATCAGACTATAACCTGTACAGTGCTCAACGGTCCACAACGACGCTTCACTCCACATGCAAGGCTCGACACTCTAGGTGATATGGTCTGTGTATATTGCCTACTTGTTAGTTACATAGTACATTGCTTATGGTATACTTGGTTAGCATGACTACAGTTGCTTGAACACGTGCGTGCTTACTCTATTTTATCGTCGTACTTTCGCGAACCCCTCTCACTCACGTTCTTCTTAATATGAAGATCATGTCTGGACGCGTTAACCTGACACAAGCCTAGTTGACGGCTCTGATCAACGAACGAGTTGCCGCAGTACTTGCAGCTGCACACGCAGGAGGTATATCCTGCAGTCCGAACTCATTCTAGGATCTTTAGAATCCTACTCTCGTGAACCAACCTTTGTGTTAAACTCTGTCTTTTCTTTCACCCACGATAGGTCAACATGCTCAGCCACCCGTGTGCACTTTTAAGACTTTCATGGACTGCCGACCAACTACTTTTAGCGGCACTGAAGGAGCAGTAGGTCTCCTACACTGGTTTGAGAAACTAGAATCTGTCTTCGAAATGTGCGAATGCCCTGAGGCGCGCAGGGTGAAGTATGCTACTGGTACTCTCGAGGGTTTAGCCCTCACATGGTGGAACGCTCAAGTTCAGATGCTAGGGCTGGTTGCTGCCAACGCCACCCCATGGGAAACTTTTAAGGAGATGATCAAAGAAGAATACTGCAGTCGTGATGAGATTCACAAACTGGAAGTGGAGTTCTTCAACCTCAGGATGACGGGGTCCGAAATTGAAACTTATGTGAAAAGGTCGAACGAACTGGCAATTATGTGCCCTACTATGGTGGATCCTCCCATCAAACGCATCGAACTATTTCTTCAGGGCTTAGTGCCGGAAATCCAAAGTCATGTGACTTCAGCGAACCTCGCCACCTACCAGCAAACTGTTCAGTTGGCTCACCGTCTCACGGATCAGGCGGTGGAGCAGAACAAGTTACCAAAACGCATAGGCGCTGCAACTACTTCTGGTACCTCTAGTGACAACAAACGGAAATGGGATGGAACTTCAAGTAAGGGTTCAACTCCTGTTCATTCCCAGTCTCAGCAGAGAAAGACTGAGGACTACAAGAGCCCTAATCAGCAATCGTTTGGTGGTCAAAGTCATGGTGGGTACAAAGGAAATCACCCCAAATGCAATCGCTGCAGCCTGCACCACAGCGGGCCATGCACCAGGGGCAACTGTCATCGGTGCAACAAGCCTGGTCACGCTGCAAAGGATTGCAGGAGCTTATACCCCGCCAATCAGAATCGTCAGCAAGCTCAACAGAATCAACGCCAGCAGCAACAGCAAGGTGATAACAAAGGGTGCTTTCAGTGTGGGGCTGAGGGCCACTTCAAGAGAGACTGTCCCCAACTGAACAGGAACCATAACAACAACAACAACAATAAAAACAATCAAGGGAATGGTAACAATGGGAACAACAACAACAATGGCGCCAGGGGGCGGGTGTTTGTGATTGGCCAAGGTGAAGCAAGGAATGACCCCAATGTTGTGGCGGGTAAGTTCCTTCTCGACGACTTTTATGTTTCAGTTTTATTTGATTCGGGTGCCAATACTAGCTACATGTCACTAGAAGTTAGTCGAATGCTTAAGCGTATTCCAACACCTTTGAACAACAAGCACACCGTAGAGCTAGCAAATGGTAAGAGTTTAGAAGCCACACACATAGTCAAGGGTTGTAAGCTTATTCTCGCTGACCAGACCTTCTCTATCGACCTCATTCCTATTGTTTTGGGTAGTTTCGACGTTGTCATTGGGATGGATTGGTTATCCCAACACCGAGCAGAGATTCTTTGCAACGAGAAGGTTGTCCGTATTCCAGGTTCCGGTGGTGAACCTCTCATGATTCATGGCGACAAGAGGAGTGCTGTTGAGAACGTCATTTCTCTCCTTAAGGCCCAAAAGTGCTTGCGAAAGGGGCACACTGCCATTTTGGCTCTCATTACTGACACCTCACAAAGAGAGAAGAAGATAGAAGATTTCCCAGTTGTACGCGATTTTCCAGAGGTATTTCCTGAGGAATTACCTGGTCTTCCGCCTCATCGCCAAGTCGAGTTTCAGATCGAACTAGCTCCTGGAGCTGCGCCCATAGCCCGTGCACCTTATCGTTTAGCCCCATCAGAGTTGAAGGAACTCTCTACGCAACTACAAGAGCTCCTGGATAAGGGTTTTATTCGTCCAAGCTCATCGCCCTGGGGAGCTCCAGTATTATTTGTAAAGAAGAAGGACGGTACTTTCAGAATGTGCATCGACTACCGGGAACTCAACAAGGTGACGGTGAAGAATCGCTATCCTCTACCGCGTATCGACGACTTGTTCGACCAGCTGCAAGGGTCGAGCTACTATTCGAAGATTGATTTGAGATCGGGATATCACCAGTTGAGAGTCCGGGAAGAGGACGTCTCCAAAACAGCTTTCAGAACTCGATACGGGCACTATGAGTTTTTGGTCATGCCTTTTGGGATGACAAACGCACCTGCGGTTTTCATGGACTTGATGAACCGAGTGTGCAAGCCTTACCTGGACAAGTTCGTTATAGTCTTCATCGACGACATCCTGATCTATTCCAAGAGTCGGGAGGAACACGAGCAGCATCTGCGACTTATTCTGGAACTCCTTCGAACAGAACAGCTTTATGCAAAATTCTCGAAGTGCGACTTCTGGCTTCGAGAAGTCCATTTCCTAGGCCACGTGGTAAACAAGGATGGGATTCACGTTGATCCATCCAAGGTAGACTCGATTAAGAACTGGCCTGCACCTCGCACACCAAAGGAAATTCGCCAATTCTTGGGTTTGGCGGGATACTACCGGAGATTCATTAAGGATTTTTCTAAGATTGCACAGCCTCTCACCTCACTAACGCAGAAAGGCGTTGTTTATCGATGGGGAAACGCACAGGAATTAGCATTTCAGCATCTAAAGGATAGGCTTTGCAGCGCACCTATCCTTTCCTTGCCAGAAGGCACAGACGATTTTGTGGTCTACTGCGACGCATCAATTCAAGGTCTTGGTTGCGTGTTGATGCAACGAGACAAAGTTATAGCCTACGCCTCACGCCAACTCAAGGTTCATGAAAAGAACTACACTACGCACGATTTAGAGCTGGGAGCTGTTGTTTTTGCACTTAAGTTGTGGCGGCATTACCTGTATGGTACCAAGTGCGCGATCTACACCGACCACAGGAGCCTCGAGCATATCTTCAAGCAGAAGGAACTGAATATGCGGCAACGACGATGGGTCGAGCTACTAAATGACTACGAGTGCTCAATCAGGTATCACCCGGGCAAGGCCAATGTTGTGGCTGACGCCCTCAGTCGGAAGGACACTGCGCCTAAGCGCGTGCGAGCTTTACAACTCACGATCCACTCTAGTCTCCCTTCCCAGATACGAGCTGCTCAGATAGAGGCACTGAAACCAGAAAACGTCAGGGCTGAAGCCCTACGCGGATCAAGGCAACGATTAGAACAAAAGGAAGACGGTGCTTACTACGTAACGGGACGCATTTGGGTCCCACTCTATGGCAACCTACGAGAGCTTGTGATGGACGAAGCACACAAGTCTCGCTACTCAGTACACCCTGGATCAGATAAGATGTATCATGATATCAAAACTACGTACTGGTGGCCTAGCATGAAGGCCCACATAGCAACCTACGTCAGCAAGTGTTTGACTTGTGCAAGAGTCAAGTCTGAATACCAGAAACCCTCAGGCCTACTCCAACAACCAGAGATACCTCAATGGAAATGGGAGCAAATTTCCATGGATTTTGTTACTGGCCTACCTAGATCCCAGCGCGGGAATGATACTATTTGGGTGATCGTGGATCGACTCACAAAGTCTGCACACTTCCTGGCTATCAAGGAAACGGATAAATTCTCCACTCTTGCAGAAATATACCTCAAGGAAGTTGTCTCGAGGCACGGGGTGCCCACCTCTATTATCTCGGACCGAGATGCGCGTTTTACTTCAGAACTGTGGCAAGCAATGCACAAATCCTTCGGCTCACGATTAGATATGAGCACAGCGTATCACCCTCAGACGGACGGGCAGTCCGAGCGCACTATTCAAACCTTAGAAGACATGCTTCGTGCATGTGTAATCGACTTTGGCAACCGCTGGGAAAAGCATCTGCCACTTGTGGAATTCTCGTACAATAACAGCTACCACACCAGCATTAAAGCTGCTCCATTTGAGGCATTGTACGGACGTAAATGCCGGTCACCTCTTTGCTGGGCAGAGGTGGGAGATAGTCAGATCACTGGTCCAGAATATGTGGTAGACATGACCGAACAAATTGCTCAAATACGAAAACGCATGACGGCAGCCCGTGAACGTCAGAAAGTTTACGCCGACATGGGCAGGAAACCGCTTGAGCTCCAGGTTGGGGAGCGGGTACTACTCAAAGTTTCACCCTGGAAGGGTGTGGTTCGTTTTGGTAAACGCGGTAAACTTAACCCACGATACGTTGGACCTTTCGAAGTCATTGAGAAGATAGGCAGGGTGGCCTACAAACTCAACTTACCAGCGGAACTCGGTGCAGTTCACAACGTTTTTCACGTGTCGAATCTGAAGAAGTGTCCGTCAGATGAGACCCACGTAGTTCCTCTGAAGGAACTCACTATCGACGAACAGTTACGATTCGTCGAGGAACCAGTCGAAATCACGGACCGAGATGTTAAGGTCCTCAAGAGCACCAGATTACCTCTCGTTCGAGTTCGTTGGAACTCACGTCGCGGCCCAGAGTTCACCTGGGAGCGCGAAGATCAGATGAAACAAAAGTATCCCCAACTGTTCGCAAACAGTACACCCACTACTGAGGCCGAAGCTACGGAATTTCGGGACGAAATTCCAGATCAACGGGGGGCGGATGTGACACCCCAGGAAAACCAGGAAAACCATACAACTTAACTAGCTTCCTCAGTGAGTGCCTACCAAATTTCGGGACGAAATTTCTTTCAACTTGGGGATGATGTGACAACTCGAAATTTAGAACCTTTCGTTGTATGCTTGAACGTTAAGTGACTAACTGATTTGATGATTTGATGAATGATATGTGTGGACTTATATGATTATGTGTGTGCGTGTATGTATGCGTATATTTACATATGAACCGAGACGACAAGAACCCGACTCGAGACCATGTGGTCTCGAGTGAACAGTGCGACATGTGGGCCGGTTGGGCCGTGCACCTCACCCGAAGCCCACTAGGGTGCACCATTGTAGACTAGTATATAACATTAGTTGATAGCCAACCTTACCATCTTTTGGGACAACCTACATTCACCCTCACACACACTCCTACCTTCTCTCTCTCTAAAACCCTAGAAACACAAACCTTCACTCTCTCTCGGATCAAACCGGCCGACCACAAGAGGGATTTCGGACTAGCTTGTGCTCACCAAGAAAAGCTTCATCTTTCACCACTACTTCTCTAACCGGTTAGTGATTCATGTTAGATGTTGTGTTTCGGTTGTTGATAATGTATGATGAAGATTATGTGATAATATGTTTACTTGTTGAGCTTATGCATGATGAATACACCCTTCTTGAGTAATCGGTTCATAAGTGTTTCATGAAGTGTGTTTATATTCAATTAAAGATGATATGTTAATGTATTGATTATGTTGGGATGAATAATGTATGCTTGACTACGAGTGAATGTTATCGGTTCCATATAGGCTTAAATCCGAGTGGCTTGGTTATGTTTAGAAGGTTTATTACTCATGAAATCGGATGTTGTACATGTGGATTAGATGGGTATGTTCAAGGGTTTTGATGGTTGTTCATGTTATGACTATGATTAATGCTAAAAGCCCTAAAAGATGATGAACAAGTTTGATGAGCAACATGAACTACATGAATATTTGAAGAACATGATGAATGTGATATGAATGTGTTATAATATTTGAAAATTGCCATGTTTGATCTATTTTGGTTAAGTGTTAGACAATTAGACATGTTAGTGTATTGTTATTGGATAGTACATGAAATCACAACAGTGAAATCTTATTGGCCAAGTACAATATGGAATTCAGCAAATGTTCCCAGCCGAAACCTCCTGTCTCGACTCGAGACCACCATATGCCAACTCGAGATCCCCGATTGCGACACAGGTTGCGAGTCGCAAACGCCTGGTTGCGACTCGAGACCAAAACAGCACAACTCGAAATCTCAGTTACGAGTTCGGTTGCGACTCGAGACCAAAACAGCATGAACCGAGACCATGATTGCGAGTCCTGTTGCGACTCGAGACCGTGACCATGATAACTCGAGACCGCCGTTTGCGACTCAGTGGTGATGTTTGAACAAGACAGTGGTTAGAGGTAAAGTAATGATCAGCAGTGGTGATGATTTGAAAACACATTACATCAGCAGCTTTTACAGGAATTTTCATTCAAGGTTTTACCACAAGTCATTTGCACATTTTGAAGCTTTTTCAAATTTCTGACAGTGGTTTAGTACCCCAGATGATGTAGACTTTTTACCAAGGCAACTCATCCTTGCTATAATATTTGAATTAAAACATGAGTGCCTAAGTATTTTAAGATTTGTTGACAATCAATCATTTTTATAAAGTAAGACCAAACTTGAGTTTGTCATGACCTCAACAACTATACCATTTTCTTTTGATCTGCTTGAGGATAATTTAACCAACAACAATAAAGGTTATCTATCCTGACAGGAGATTGAAACTTTTACTATAAAAAACCAGTAAAAGTTCAAAAATATATCATCCAAAAAAATAGAGAATAATATATCCTGCTTTATCCGAGAAAATCCTTTTTAAGAGGAAAATAATTAAAGGATTTTCTAAAAACAGCACCAAAAGAACCTGGTAAATCAATAATAAAGCACATAATTATCTCATGCTCAAATGTATGAGAATGGTCAGTGGTATGAATTTTAACTGCATTTTGTCCACTGTTTGGTACCATTCTCTTGTTGATTGATTGACAGTAAACAAATGAGGACACAAGAACACATAAGTTTTCAAAAACCCTGGTGTAGATTTTGTTACTATGTGATGATTCTGAAAATTTGTCTAGTCCTTTTAAAAGTTTATTCACTGGAAATACCATGGTTACCTGAACCTTTTCCTGAACCAATGACTGCACACAGTTGCTTTGATGACCATTTTTACCCCAACTTTTGGCTCTAAAGTGTTTTATGTATATACTCTTTTCTTCTGACTTCAAAAGTTTTGAGATAAACACACTTCTGAGTTTTTGTGCATTTTCTTCTTCCCTTTTTACCCTTCCCATTAATAAGTAATGAAATACTTACTAGGAGGTTTTTATTGAAGGAATACTTAATCCATAATCATTTTGCAGTAATGTTTTAAGAGGTTTAGCCATATTTATATAAATTTTTGACCAATCTCACATTACATATGATACGGACTATCTTGACTCCTGTTTTCTTAATGTATTTCAACAGAGTTAATTTGTTCCTTTTGAGGATCTCAACCTGTTTTCAACACATAAGATCTAATGACTTAAAGTTTTAATTTTCCTCTTTTTACATTAGCAAAAACACTAATGTTCTTATGAACATAGGCTTTTGTTAATCCGAGGTTCAACTTTATCATCTAATGTAGTGACATCACAAGTTTTCATCACAACAGTTGAAATCAATTTTGAAAATAAGAAATAATCCCATAGTTCAACAGATATGTTTTCAGATCTGAAAATTATGATTGACTTGTGCATGATATCACTTGTTGTGTGAAATTTGTGTGTCTTATGACATCTTGGTTGTTTTACAGAGTATTTGAACAACAGCTTTATGCGTGATCATATGTTACTCTGTTTTTCAACAAAATACAACCAACCTTAGTATCAATCAATTTTGAGCTGAACTGTAATGTCAAATTGATTGTTAGATCGAATTTGACTGTCCAGGCTCTGATACCAATTGTTGGGATCGGAGGCTCTCATGATTATGTTTGTTTGTGTAATTTGAACAATGAATGAATATGAAACAATGTAAAGTGCAGCGGAAATGAATAACAAACTTTGTAAACACAATCAAAGGAGAAAATAGTTTGATAAACATTTGCTTTTCATAGAGTCGAAAGATTACAATTCAAAGCAAAAGATTACATTGCAAGCTTACAAACTAAGCTCCCCCTCAGCCTGATACTACAGTGGTTGGTTGCACAAGATGAAAGGATTGAACTGAGGAGAAGAACTCTCTCAGGACGAATCAAATGTAACAGTACAGAGTACTGTTTCATTTATAGACAATCCAAACCGCTGAGGCATCTCAGCTGACGTCACCATGAAAGCGACGTCTAACAGCCTAACAACCTGTATCTACTGTTCTTATACAAACACTGCTAAACCTAACCACTGACTATATATAAAACAGATGATATACTAAACTACTGCTCTCTCTTTATGTCAGTACTTTCCTCAAGGTTGATCAGTCCTTGATTGGGCAGTGCTTTGTCATCAGCAGTGCTTAGTTCTCAGCCGTCTTTTGGCTTCATCAGTAGTTAGAAGAACAACAGCAGTTGTATCCGGGCAGTAGATGCAAGACCATCAGATGTTATAATCTCTTTCAAGGGAGAAGACTAAGTGTAAACTGCTGCTTATTGTGAATCCACTGTCATGATCCGGTTTTGGCTTTCATTATTTGTTCCTCTGGCAGGGTTCAATCCCAACAGCAAATGTCGTAGCCGACGCTCTCAGCTGACGGAGCTACCTACTCAGCATTCGTGATACCCAAGCTCAATACGATCTCGAAACCCTCATCCACGAAGCTCAGCATGCATGTTTTAATGAACGCACTCTGAAGAAGGAAAGAATCTACCACGACGGAGCCCAGCTTGTGAATAAGTCGAATGGGATATCCACTTTCTGGACCGAATTTGGATCCCTAAACGGACCAATTTGTGACAGATATTGATGGACGAATCCCACAAATCCCGGTATTCTATTCATCCCGGTGTCGACAAAATGTACCAGGACCTTCGCTACAAGTACTGGTGGCCGGGCATGAAGAGGGATATCGCCCTCTACGTTGGGAAGTTCCTGACCTGCTCGAAAGTCAAGGCTGAACACCAAAGACCCTATTGTTTACTCGAACAACCCCCGATCCCTATGTGGAAGTGGGAAATTATAGCTATGGATTTCATAACAAACTCCCGCGCACGCCATCAGGTCACGACAGCATCTGGGTTGTTGTTGACCATTTGACCAAATCAGCTCACTTTTTGCCAATACGGGAAGACTACAAGGTAGAACGATTAGCCCGAATATGCACCAATGAGATCATTTGTCGACATGGGATGCCTCGCGACATCATCTCTGACCGTGACGCTCGGTTTACCTCGCGACTGTGGGAAACGTTTCAAGCGGCTCTCGGTACTACGCTTAATCTAAGTACCGCATTCCACCCCCAAACCGACGGTCAGACTGAAAGAACAATTCGTACTCTTGAAGACATGCTCCGTTCGTGTGTCATAGATTTCGGTGGTAATTGGGATGCTTACCTACCTTTAGTCGAATTCACGTATAACAACACTTATCATTCCAGCATTCAAATGGCACCAATCGAGGCCTTATACGGAAGAAAATGTCGATCGCCTATTGTGTGGCACGAGATCGGGCACTCGCAATTAACCGGTCCTGAGCTATTACAAGAAACGACTGACAAAGTCCTCCAAATTCGAGACAATCTGCTGAAAGCTTAGAGTCGATAGAAAAGTTACGCCGATAGACGACGCAAGCCCCTTGAATTTGGCGTTGGCGACTACGTACTCCTAAAGGTATCACCTTGGAAGGGTGTAGTCAGATTCGGCAAGAAAGGGAAACTAGCGCCTCGATATGTTGGACCTTTTAAGATTTTGGAAAGGATCGAAAAAGTTGCCTACAGACTCGAACTACCAGAGGAACTTAGTAACGTTCACCCGACCTTACACGTTTCAAACCTTCGAAAGTGTCTTGCTGAGCATGATTTAATTGTACCTCTTAATGATCTCCAAATAAACGAAACACTACACTTCATGGAGAAGCCTGTCGAAATCATGGATCGCCAAACCAAGTAGCTCAGATGCTCGCGCATTCCTATTGTGAAAGTTCGATGGGAAGGCAAACGAGGCGCAGAGTTCACTTGGGAACTCGAAAGCGACATGAAGGCGAAGTACCCGCAGTTGTTTGTTACGGCTTCGGCCTAATTTCGGGACGAAATTCCTTCAACTAGGGGAGGCTGTAACACCCCGTGTTTCGAAAGTCAAAGTCAAAGTCAAGATTGAAGTCAAAGGGAGACAAGATTGCTAATGGCGATCTGTCACTCCTTACTCAATTCCTGTTTAGACTTCTTTGACTGTAGTTAATCTATTTTATGTTTTGCATTAGTTGTATTATGTGGAGTACTTATTAATAATCGAGGTTTATTCGATATTTATCGCATGTTTTATCGCTTTATCGCTATCGCAATCGCACTCGCAACTCGATTTACACATTCTAGATATTGTTATACGTGTGTGTGTGCCTTATGTGTTACTTGTGCATGTTTATTTATGTTATGTTGTGGTGGTTAATCGAAACGCAATCGAAACTCAATCGTAATCGAATCGCAAATGCTAAACGAATATGAAATAAGGATGCTTGTCTGTTGATATAGTAGTTGGGATTAAAAGTAATTTGACTAGGAAATTCTATTGCATCGCAACGCTAGAAACGACAAAGCCCGTCTCACCGAACACTCGAATCAAGTGGCTAATCGACCAAGTGACCAGCCGCTCGATCGACCAGCCATTCGATCGGGCTGCCACCCGATCGGCCAGCCCCTCTCCTCCCTTTTCCTTTTTGGGAAACCCTATAAATACCCCTGTCAACATCAAACTTTCCACTTTTGCACACTCCTGTCCGACCAGCGCTCCAATCTCACTTTTCCTTCGATTTCTCGCAATTCCAGTAAGATCTCAACCCAAATCTTCTACTTTCTTGATCTACAAGCACTCCTACACCATTCTATCTTTTGAATCTTAACTTTTAACCATGAAATCACTAGATTTGAGGTGTTCTAGGATGATGTCATCATGTTGTTCTTATGAACTTCATGTTTTGGCTTCAATCCACCAAGAACAACTTAGATCCGAACGATTTCCACACAAATAAACAAAGATCTTACATAGATCTAAACATATTCAAGGTGAAAAAGGAATGAAAGATGGTTTCTAACTTTTTTCAACTCTTTTACACTCAATGCCTCAAAAACCGATAGAATCGGAGCTTGTTCTAACCTTCTACTCTTGCATGTGAAGTTTTGGTTCATGTCACACCCCCAAAATCCACAAGCGGAGTATCACCACAGGAGGCGTGACTGACCAGGATCCAGCCACCAATCATATTGAACAATGTAATTTAAATAAATAAAAGTCCAACCACACAATGTAATTGGTGTTCAAACAAGTTAATCCAATTCAAGTTATCAGCGGAAGCAATAAAGTTTAAAACCAAAAACCAAAGTATAAGTTTAAAAGTTCAATGTTTATCATGGAACTCAGCAGTCCATGTACCACAATGACTTCCGCTCCCCTGCAAGCTCCAGCTAACATCTAACGACCTGCAAGGCATGTAACAACGTGTCAACAACAAAGTTGAGCGAGTTCACAGTTGGTTATCCAATTTATAGTTGTTTCAAAAAAAAACCACGAGTTCATTTAAAAACCATGAGTTATCTAATCCATTGTTTCCCAAACCTTAACTAGTTACCCCATGTAACCACTAGACCGTTACCATATCGACAACTGACTGAGAAAGTTGTGGCCTACGTCAATGTCTATCATCATTGACTAAGTGCCCAGATCCATTAGTATACGCCCGTCCTCCCGGCACGGTGTGAGGCTTGTCAACCCTAATAGCGCTATTAACTAATGACCCGATCGCCATTGACCTGACGATTAAGTCGATATAAAAATGAGGAACTTAATGATAGAGTTTTGTCTAGTAAGTTATAGGTTGTCGTCCTTCCAACTGAGGACGGAGGTACGTAATCTATCCAAGGAGAATACGCAGGTTAATGTTGTCATCCTTCTCAACGAGGATGGAGGTACATATTCTGTTAAAGGTGAATATGTAGGATTCGTTTTAGCTTCTTAACCCATTCCCAAACCACCGGGAATCCCATGCCTTATAAAAAGTGTGAACTCACCTTGATTTGCTCGGTTTGTTAATCTACTTTATCACAGTTTATCAGTCAAAGCCTATACTATGCATCATACGAAATCAGTTTATGTTTGCAAGATTCACGTATAAATACAAGTCACAGTGAGTATCAATTCAATGGTCACCGAATAGCACATAGTAGTTACACAACTTGTTCAAATTCACAGTTCACACGTATGTTCTTTAACAATGCCTAACAGTAAGTATACTATGCATGAGAAGTAGATCATGTCTCTTTGGTCATAGTAAATTATTGGTAAGAGTAACTACCATAACTTTAACATCCCTCAATAGAAATTAACTTAGTTCACTGCGTCTGTTTACCCACTGGATGAAACTCCCCATGTTTCATCATGATTCCTTACTGAAGAAACCCCAGGTTTCATCGTGATCCTTCATTACGAAACTCCCAAGTTTCGTCATGATTCCCCTTTGACGAAACATCACAGGTTTTGTCGTGATGTGTGTTTCGTCAAGGTGTTTGTTTCGTCGGATCACATGTACAGTTACCAATCACCATCAACACATACTAGCAGTTACACACTATCGTCCTGAACAACGGATCAATCAACATTCATTCATGCTCATACTACCCTAGACATGAACAAACATTAACCCTTCCTGTGTACCCGTTTACATTCCCTACATATAATTATAGTCGAACATGCTTATTAATGCACACACTCAAACCCTAGTTATCGCTTAACAGTATCATCATGAAATCCTTAATCGAGTCAATTCATATACATACAAACACTACAGTTCTCAAACATCATACCTTCTAGATCATCAAATCCATTAGCTTTCTAATCACTGATTCATCGAGAAATATCATGAACAATTTCAGTTTCTTAACACATAACAAATACGTCGCATAACACAAACAATCAAGAGTTAACGCTAGTGCTAACGGACTAACCTAGAAGGATCGTAGTCTCGCGCAAGAACACCGGATTTGTGCTTTAGGGAAATCAAATAGAGGGAGTGATGCTTCGCAGAGAGTTTGTTGTCATCACTTGGTGTAGACAGGATTAGGGTTTGAGTTTATGATTGACGGTTTCAATAACACAAGGTAATGTTTTAAATCGTTCGATGTTGGGCCGTAACTACCTGGGCCGTAACTACCTGGGCCGGCGGCCCTTATGGCGAAACATCCATGTTTTGTCGGTCAAGGATATGGCGAAACTCTCCTGTTTCGTCGAGGAACACATGACGAAACCTCTAGGTTTCGTCGTGGTGTGTGTGTGGTGTGTAGCTCACCATGTTTCGTCGATTGTGGAATTATAATCTCAAACAGTTAATAAATTTCTATCACTCATCAATCAAACAGTAACACAATATCTCAAGCATAATCAAACATGTACAAATACAAAGCAAACAAGTTATGCAAACAAAATTATGAACAAATAACGTGTAAAGGAAAGACCTTGAGAACTCGGGTTGTCACAGTTCAAGATCTGGATTCTATCCATGAGATGACCGATTTCGAGTTAAACATGGAACACCGTCCCGGACAGTTAACCGGCCGGATTTGGGTGATTCCTGTCCGATCAGGTTACTAAGTTGTGACGAGGTTTCTGTTGTCTAAAACGATATCAAATGTGACAACTCGTATTTCAGAACCTTCTTTATACTTTCATGTAACGTATGTAAACACTGTGTGAGTATATGAACCTTGTGATTGATTAAATGTTATGTTGTTATGATTATGTGATGATGTGTATTGTATAGTATTAAGCCGATCGTACAACGCTATTCGAATCGCACAAGCCTTTGGGCTTAACTACCTTCGGCCCACTTCTCTTGAACTTGAACCGAATGGGCAGCCATGTTAAGGGTTCGGCCCACTTCACCATACGTATACACACCCTTAGAAAGTTGTTCTCACTTGTTGCAAAACATTCACACACACAAAACCCTAGTGCTCACACTCTCTCCCTCACGAAAAAGAAGGCAGCCGAACACCCTCTCCATCCAAGATCTTTCTTTGTTCGGATCACCCTCACCCACCTCTAATCGGTTAGTGTTCATGATGTTATGGTTCTTTGATTTTGTTTAATGATTAAGTATGATAAACAATTATCTTATGTGATTATGATTAAGTGAATCGGATATTAGTAAGAACCGAATATGTGTTAAATAATCATGACTTGTTTATGGGTTGTGGATGAATGAGTTGGAGAATGTTAAATGATCGCTTATTATTGCTTATGATTGCTAATCACTAGGGGTTGTTCATGTGAATCGAACCACTCATGTAGATATGCTTAAACCAAATTAGAATTCATGTTTAGGTAATGATAATCCTGATTCGCATGCATGTAATCGGCTGGACACTCATGAAATTGGAACATATGATAATATTTGATAAGTTGTTGTTCATGTGTTGTTTATGTGTTTATTAGGGTTTATGCGAATTGAATGATTAGAACTCTTATGTGATCTAATGTTAAATTGATAGGAAACTGTTAAGTTGTTAATGGATAAAAATAAAAGGAAACTTGGCAATTGGCTTCAAGAAATTAAAGTTGTATAACTGATTTCCATATTTTTCGAATCACTAAACCTGATCGCACAAGACCTCTTGTCGTACAAGAGGTCCACTCGCACAAGGGGTTCAGTCGAACAAGTCATCTGAATCGCACAATCTGTTCCCGGTCGCACAAGGCTGTTGGGCCGCACAAGACGTATGAACATTTAACTGTTTGGGCTGGTTAGTTATGTTGGGCCGGGCTGGGAATGGAATCGCACAAGATAACATGGATCGCACAAGGCTTAAGTTTAATTGTCTGGGCCGTGTTATGCTTACGGATTTATTTGGGTTACATGCTATTGGGCCGGGTAGTAATGGGCTTCGATGAATGACTCGCACAAGGTCATTAGACTTGTGCGAGCCCAATTACTTAATGTCAATATGTCTTATCTGTTGAACGTGATGTTGCATGATGCTATGATCCGTATGTGTTTCTTATATATGCAATCTATGTGATACCTGTGTGCGCTACTTGAGTCAAAACCTGACTTGTATGGTAACCCTGTTAGGACGTGGTTAACCACTCATAGTTCAAGAAACCCTTTTATGTATCTGCCGAGCAAACCAAGGTGAGTTCACACAGCCAAGGCATGGGATTCCCGGGTTGGGAATTGGGTTGGATTATTTGAAATGGATAACTACTCGTACTTACGCTATCGCTAGACTATAGACCATCGTCCTCAGGATAGTCAGGACACTTACGTAAAACCTACGTAACTTAGTATCTACCATTGTCTCCCGGGTCGGGAGGACACTTACGTAAAACCTACGTAAACTAATACCTACTACTGTCTTCCGGGTCGGAAGGACACTTACGTAAAACCTACGTAAACCCCACACGTACCACTGTCCTCGGGGAAGGGCACTCACGTAAATCCTACGTGACCTTGTACGTATTCCTGTTCTCGGATTAAGAAGAACACATGGTTGCAAATAGTCTAGTAAGTACAAACATGGTAAGCCCCCATTAGTAAAGATAAACGTGGGAAACCCCCACCAGTAATACATATGACCATGGGAAACCCCCACTACTAGCACATACTTACACGGGAAGCCCCCACTAAATGCATATAGGATTTGTTATAACGAACTTACTTTTTTTGTGAACTCGCTCAACTAGTTGTTGACTCTCTGCTGCATGCCTTGCAGGACCTTAGGTACATTTGGAGCTTGCACAGGGAGGAGCAGGTCGTTGTGGGACATGGATCAATGATGCCATGTTAATTATCTAAACATTTGAATTTACATTTTTCATTGGGTTACATACTTATGCTTCCGCTACACACTTATTGATGTTTGGTTTTGAAAACACCTTTCGTATTGATGAATGACTTTTACTATTTACTTATATGTTCAATATGATTGGTGGCTTGATCCTGGTCAGTCACGCCTCCAAGCGGTGATACTCTGCGTGTGGATTTTGGGGGTGTGACAGATTGGTATCAGAGCCATTGGTTATAGAGAACTCGGTTTTAATAAAGGGAAAACGATTTTGTTAAAACCAGACTATAACCAGAACAGTGCTCAACGATCCACAACGACGCTTCGCTCCACGTGCAAGACTCAACATCCTAGGTAATAAGGTTTACGTTTATTGCCTACATGCTAGAATTACATAGAACTTTGCTCGTGGTATGCTTAGATTACATTGCTCACTATTTGTTAGTGCATGAGAACACCCGTGTGCTTACTCTCTTCTGTCATCGCACTATTCACGAACCTCTCTCACTTACGTTATCTTTACTATGAAGATCATGTCTGGACGTATCAACATGACTCAGGACCAGTTGACGGCCCTCATTAACGAACGAGTTACTGCGGCGGTTGCAGCCGCACAAGCAGGAGGTATACCCTGTAGTTACAATCCACACTAGGATCCTTAGATCCTACATTCCTAAATCAACTCTTGTGTTTAACATTACACTTATTCTTACACAACAGGTCAACCACCTGTTTGCACTTTCAAGACATTCATGGACTGTCGTCCTACTACTTTTAGCGGCACGGAAGGAGCCGTAGGTCTTCTCCACTGGTTCGAGAAGCTAGAGTCTGTGTTTGAGATGTGTGAATGCCCTGAGGCACGCAGGGTGAAATATGCTACTGGCACTCTCGAGGGTTTAGCCCTCACATGGTGGAAAGCTCAGGTCCAAATACTGGGGTTGGTTGCTGCTAACGCCACCCCATGGAACAATTTCAAAGAGATGATCAAGGAGGAGTACTGCAGTCGAGATGATATTCATAAGCTGGAAGTCGAGTTCTTCAATCTCAAGATGACGGGGTCTGAGATTGAGGCGTACACCAAGAGATCGAATGAGCTTGCATTACTGTGTCCTACTCTGGCGGACAAGCGTATCAAACTCTATCTTAAGGGTCTAGTACCGGAGATCCAAAGTCATGTGACTTCAGCAAACCATGCTACCTACCAGCAGGTTGTTCAGTTGGCTCACCGTCTCACTGATCAGGCGGTGGAGCAGAACAGGTTGCCTAAACGCATCAACGCTACTACTACCGCTACCACTTCAGTTACTCCTGCTACCCCCAGTGACAATAAGAGGAAATGGGAGGGGGATTCCAGCAAAGGTTCAGCTACCATTCAGTCTCAAGCTCAGCAACGCAAGACCAATGATTATCAGGGTCCGAGTCAGCAGTCATCTGGTAGTCACGGACAGAGAGTTTATCGAGGAAACCACCCCAAGTGCTACAATTGTAACAGGCACCACAGTGGCCAGTGCAACAAGGGTCGTTGTCAAAGATGTCTCAGGATGGGTCATGAGGCCAAGGATTGTAGGAGCCCACGACCTGTAAATCAAAACCAGCAACAACAGCCACCAGCTCCACGAAACCAGCCGCAACAACAACAACCAGGAATCAGGGGATGCTTTCAGTGCGGGGCTGAAGGTCACTTTAAGCGGGATTGCCCTCAGTTGAACCAGAACCAGCACAACAACAACAACCAGGGCAATGGGAACAACAACAATGGGGGAAACAACAACAACAACAACAACAACAACAATGTTGCTAGGGGTCGTGCATTTGTGATTGGTCAGGCTGATGCAAGGAACGATCCTAATGTGATTATGGGTAAGTTTCTTCTCGACGACTTTTATGTTACTGTACTATTTGATTCGGGTGCGGATACTAGTTATATGTCTCTGAAAGTTAGCCAAATGCTTAAATGCGCACCAACACGTTTGAACACTAAACATGTCGTAGAGTTAGCTAACGGTAAAAGTTTAGAAGCCACACACATAGTTCAGGGTTGTAATCTCATCCTCGCTGGTCAAACCTTCTCCATCGATCTCATTCCTATAACTCTGAGTAGTTTCGACATTGTCATCGGCATGGATTGGTTATCCCAACAGCAAGCAGAGATCCTATGCAAGGAGAAGATCGTTCGTATTCCACGTTCTGGTAAAGAACCTCTCGAAGTTCAAGGCGACAAGAGTGGTGTCGTGAGTGGCATCATTTCTTTCTTGAAGGCTCAGAAGTGCTTACGA
Organism: Helianthus tuberosus; assembly: GCA_030545235.1. Classification (NCBI taxonomy): domain Eukaryota; kingdom Viridiplantae; phylum Streptophyta; class Magnoliopsida; order Asterales; family Asteraceae; genus Helianthus; species Helianthus tuberosus. Next base: position 82,372,389 of record CM060399.1, read on the forward strand.
AAGGGCCACACAGCTGTTTTAGCTCTTGTTACGGATATATCGAAGAAGGAGAAAAAGATTGAGGATATTTCTGTAGTACGTGACTTTCCTCAAGTGTTTCCAGAAGAGTTACCTGGGTTACCGCCTCATCGCCAGGTCGAATTTCAGATCGAGCTCGCTCCAGGAGCAGCACCCATAGCTCGAGCACCTTATCGCTTAGCTCCAACCGAACTGGAAGAACTGTCTGAGCAACTGCAAGAACTCTTGGAAAAGGGTTTCATACGACCTAGCTCTTCGCCCTGGGGAGCTCCAGTGCTATTCGTGAAGAAGAAAGACGGTACATTCAGAATGTGCATTGACTACCGTGAACTGAACAAGGTTACTGTGAAGAATCGCTATCCACTTCCGCGTATCGACGACTAATTCGACCAGTTGCAAGGGTCGAGCTACTACTCCAAGATAGACCTGAGGTCAGGTTACCATCAGTTGAGAGTCCGGGATGAGGACGTCTCCAAAACAGCATTCAGAACACGCTATGGCCACTACGAGTTTCTGGTCATGCCTTTCGGGCTAACGAACGCGCCTGCGGTTTTCATGGATCTTATGAACAGGGTGTGCAAACCCTATCTCGACAAGTTTGTTATCGTCTTCATCGACGACATCCTGATCTATTCGAAGAGTCAGGAGGAACACGAGCAGCACTTACGACTTATCTTGGAACTCCTTCGAACGGAACAACTATACGTTAAGTTTTCAAAGTGCGACTTCTGGCTTTGTGAAGTCCACTTCTTAGGCCACGTGGTAAACAAGGATGGGATTCATGTCGATCCATCCAAGGTGGATTCGATCAAGAATTGGCCCGCTCCTCGCACACCAACAGAAATACGCCAATTCTTGGGTTTGGCGGGATACTACAGAAGGTTTATTAAAGATTTCTCGAAGATTGCTCAGCCGCTCACACTACTGACGCAGAAAGGTGTGGTTTACCGTTGGGGTAATGCACAGGAAACAGCGTTTCAGCATTTAAAGGATAGACTTTGTAGTGCACCTATCCTCTCATTGCCTGAAGGCACGGACGATTTTGTAGTCTACTGCGACGCATCTATCCAAGGTCTTGGATGTGTATTGATGCAAAGGGATAAAGTCATTGCTTATGCTTCGCGCCAACTTAAGATTCACGAGCGGAATTACACTACACACGACCTAGAGCTGGGAGCGGTTGTCTTTGCACTTAAGATATGGAGACACTACCTGTATGGTACCAAATGTGCTATTTACACTGATCACAGAAGCCTCGAACATATCTTCAAACAGAAGGAACTAAATATGCGACAGCGACGATGGGTCGAACTGCTAAATGATTACGAATGCTCAATCAGGTACCACCCAGGCAAAGCCAATGTTGTGGCTGATGCCCTCAGTCGAAAAGACACCGTGCCTAAGCGCGTGCGAGCTCTACAGCTCACTATTCAGTCTAGCCTTCCTTCTCAGATACGAAATGCTCAGGTAGAAGAATTGAAATCAGACAACGTCAGGGCTGATGCCCTACGTGGCTCAAGGCAACGCTTAGAACAGAAGGAAGATGGTGCTTATTACGTAACAGGACGCATCTGGGTCCCACACTATGGCAATCTACGCGAGCTCGTAATGGATGAAGCTCATAAGTCTCGCTACTCGGTACATCCAGGTGCGGATAAAATGTACCACGACATCAAAACTACATACTGGTGGCCTAGCATGAAGGCCCACATAGCCACATACGTTAGCAAATGCTTGACTTGTGCGAGAGTCAAGGCAGAATATCAGAAACCGTCAGGACCACTCCAACAACCTGAGATACCACAATGGAAATGGGAACAAATTTCCATGGATTTTGTTACTGGCTTACCTAGATCTCAGCGCGGAAATGATACTATTTGGGTGATCGTGGATCGACTCACAAAGTCTGCTCACTTCTTGGCTATCAAAGAAACAGACAAGTTCTCTACCTTAGCAGACATTTACTTAAAAGAAGTGGTCTCGAGGCACGGGGTGCCCACCTCCATCATCTCTGATCGTGACGCACGTTTTACTTCAGAATTGTGGCAAGCTATGCATAAATCTTTTGGCTCTCGTTTAGACATAAGCACAGCGTATCATCCTCAGACCGACGGGCAGTCTGAGCGCACTATTCAAACTCTAGAAGACATGCTTCGGGCGTGCGTAATTGACTTTGGCAATGGTTGGGAAAAACATCTGCCACTTGTGGAATTTTCATACAATAACAGCTACCACACCAGCATTAAAGCTGCTCCATTCGAGGCATTGTACGGGCGTAAATGCCGGTCACCTCTCTGTTGGGCAGAGGTGGGAGATAGTCAAATCACAGGTCCAGAAATGGTAGTTGATACTACAGAAAAGATTGCTCAGATACGACAACGCATGGCGGCAGCTCGTGACCGTCAGAAAGCATACGCTGATAAAGATAGAAAACTACTCGAATTCCAGGTTGGAGATCGAGCGCTACTCAAAGTTTCACCCTGGAAGGGTGTAGTCCGTTTTGGCAAACGCGGCAAACTCAATCCACGATACGTCGGACCTTTCGAAGTTATTGAGAAGATAGGCAGGGTAGCCTACAGGTTGAACCTACCAGCTGAACTCAGTGCAGTTCACAACGTCTTTCACGTGTCGAATCTGAAGAAGTGTATGTCAGATGAGACCCACATAGTTCCCTTAAAGGAACTCACTATCGACGAGCGGTTGCACTTTGTCGAAGAACCAGTTGAAATCACGGACCGGGATGTTAAGGTCCTCAAAAACACGAGAATCCCTCTTGTACGAGTTCGTTGGAACTCCCGCCGCGGCCCAGAGTTCACCTGGGAGCGTGAGGATCAAATGGAACTCAAATATCCCCAGTTATTCGGAACCAATGCAACCACTACTGAGGCTGAAGCTACTACTGCGGAATTTCGGGACGAAATTCCAGATCAACGGGGGGAGGATGTGACACCCCAGGAAAACCAGTGAACGATACAACTTACCTAGCTTCCTCAGTGAGTGCGTACTAAATTTCGGGACGAAATTTCTTTTTAGTTGGGGATAATGTGACAACTCGTATTTCAGAACCTTCTTTATACTTTCATGTAACGTATGTAAACACTGTGTGAGTATATGAACCTTGTGATTGATTAAATGTTATGTTGTTATGATTATGTGATGATGTGTATTGTATAGTATTAAGCCGATCGTACAACGCTATTCGAATCGCACAAGCCTTTGGGCTTAACTACCTTCGGCCCACTTCTCTTGAACTTGAACCGAATGGGCAGCCATGTTAAGGGTTCGGCCCACTTCACCATACGTATACACACCCTTAGAAAGTTGTTCTCACTTGTTGCAAAACATTCACACACACAAAACCCTAGTGCTCACACTCTCTCCCTCATGAAAAAGAAGGCAGCCGAACACCCTCTCCATCCAAGATCTTTCTTTGTTCGGATCACCCTCACCCACCTCTAATCGGTTAGTGTTCATGATGTTATGGTTCTTTGATTTTGTTTAATGATTAAGTATGATAAACAATTATCTTATGTGATTATGATTAAGTGAATCGGATATTAGTAAGAACCGAATATGTGTTAAATAATCATGACTTGTTTATGGGTTGTGGATGAATGAGTTGGAGAATGTTAAATGATCGCTTATTATTGCTTATGATTGCTAATCACTAGGGGTTGTTCATGTGAATCGAACCACTCATGTAGATATGCTTAAACCAAATTAGAATTCATGTTTAGGTAATGATAATCCTGATTCGCATGCATGTAATCGGCTGGACACTCATGAAATTGGAACATATGATAATATTTGATAAGTTGTTGTTCATGTGTTGTTTATGTGTTTATTAGGGTTTATGCGAATTGAATGATTAGAACTCTTATTTGATCTAATGTTAAATTGATAGGAAACTGTTAAGTTGTTAATGGATAAAAATAAAAGGAAACTTGGCAATTGGCTTCAAGAAATTAAAGTTGTATAACTGATTTCCATATTTTTCGAATCACTAAACCTGATCGCACAAGACCTCTTGTCGTACAAGAGGTCCACTCGCACAAGGGGTTCAGTCGAACAAGTCATCTGAATCGCACAATCTGCTCCCGGTCGCACAAGGCTGTTGGGCTGCACAAGACGTATGAACATTTAACTGTTTGGGCTGGTTAGTTATGTTGGGCCGGGCTGGGAATGGAATCGCACAAGATAACATGGATCGCACAAGGCTTAAGTTTAATTGTCTGGGCCGTGTTATGCTTACGGATTTATTTGGGTTACATGCTATTGGGCCGGGTAGTAATGGGCTTCGACGAATGACTCGCACAAGGTCATTAGACTTGTGCGAGCCCAATTACTTAATGTCAATATGTCTTATCTGTTGAACGTGATGTTGCATGATGCTATGATCCGTATGTGTTTCTTATATATGCAATCTATGTGATACCTGTGTGCGCTACTTGAGTCGAAACCTGACTTGTATGGTAACCCTGTTAGGACGTGGTTACCCACTCATAGTTCAAGAAACCCTTTTGTGTATCTGCCGAGCAAACCAAGGTGAGTTCACACAGCCAAGGCATGGGATTCCCGGGTTGGGAATTGGGTTGGATTATTTGAAATGGATAACTACTCGTACTTACGCTATCGCTAGACTATAGACCATCGTCCTCAGGATAGTCAGGACACTTACGTAAAACCTACGTAACTTAGTATCTACCATTGTCTCCCGGGTCGGGAGGACACTTACGTAAAACCTACGTAAACTAATACCTACTACTGTCTTCCGGGTCGGAAGGACACTTACGTAAAACCTACGTAAACCCCACACGTACCACTGTCCTCGGGGAAGGGCACTCACGTAAATCCTACGTGACCTTGTACGTATTCCTGTTCTCGGATTAAGAAGAACACATGGTTGTAAATAGTCTAGTAAGTACAAACATGGTAAGCCCCCATTAGTAAAGATAAACGTGGGAAACCCCCACCAGTAATACATATGACCATGGGAAACCCCCACTACTAGCACATACTTACACGGGAAGCCCCCACTAAATGCATATAGGATTTGTTATAACGAACTTACTTTTTTTGTGAACTCGCTCAACTAGTTGTTGACTCTCTGCTGCATGCCTTGCAGGACCTTAGGTACATTTGGAGCTTGCACAGGGAGGAGCAGGTCGTTGTGGGACATGGATCAATGATGCCATGTTAATTATCTAAACATTTGAATTTACATTTTTCATTGGGTTACATACTTATGCTTCCGCTACACACTTATTGATGTTTGGTTTTGAAAACACCTTTCGTATTGATGAATGACTTTTACTATTTACTTATATGTTCAATATGATTGGTGGCTTAATCCTGGTCAGTCACGCCTCCAAGCGGTGATACTCCGCGTGTGGATTTTGGGGGTGTGACATCAAATCATCTCGATAAAACGACAAACTATCATAATGACCAAGGAAGAAGACGATCAGGTCGACCAGGATGGAGTGTTGTCTGATCAGACTGCTGTCCGAATGGACAGCTACCCGAACGACCGGACACCCAAACGACTTGCACCTTGGCCCCACTTTTGGTTTTCAAATCAAACTTCAAGAGTTTTGGAACACCGAACGGATTGCCGTCCGATCGGGTTACCACCCGATCGACCGACCATCTGACTATGTGATGTTTTGGAACTTCAATACTTAAACAAATTTTCAACATGTATAATGCACATGTGTTGCCACCCGATCGAACAACCATCCGATCGAGTGACAACCTGCTGTGAACTTGTTCTCGCTGAAGTGCCCAACCTATCGGACTATCGCCCGATCGATCGAACGGTCGTTCGATCGATCGACCTGAAAGGTAGCTATACTTCTATGTTTTCAAATGCTACAACAACATCTTCAAAAGTCAAACCATCATACAAAAACACATCCTACCCAAAGGAAGAAACAATCCACTCAAACGGTCACCCGATCGGACGACCGTTCGAGCGAGTTGTCACCCGAACGACCGGCTGCCCGAACGGACTGCCATCCGATCAGACTGCTATTCGACCCACTGGCACTTGTTTTGTTTTACGCGTCACTCATCGTTATGCTATCGATATGTTCAGGCTAACCTTACTCTCTAGCGCTCCCTTCAATCCATCAACTGCTGTGAGTATACTCGATCCCTTTTTGCTTTACACACTTTTGGGTGTTACATACGTTACTTATTCTAAATCACATCGAGCACACTACGCAATACTTTAAATGCTAACTGATTACCGCATGTTATACGTGACTAAATGAATGCTTGTTTGTTATGTTTACACATGGAATGCTGTCTACCTGCCTTAGCAACGGTAGTACTATTTGATTGGACTCAGCACCTGTTCACTCAGGGGTTGTTAAGGAGAATTAATTACATGGGTCACAAGGGTGATCATGCAATACGAACTGCTTTGGGCAGTCAACTCGCAGTCATTGGTATTGATAGGTTCATGTCGATAACTAACATGCCTCATTTTACACTGTGTACGTGCTGGTTATGCGTAACGATTTCGAACTCTATATGCTATTATCAAACTTGTATGCTCACCTTTACACTATGTGTATTGACTTTTACTTTAACGTATGTGACAGGTGCTTAGGATGCTTATTTGCTTAGCTTGCTGTGAAATCGAGGCTAGGAAAGACCTAGGTCAACTATAAACAATTTTCTGTAATAAAAATCTGAGTTGTCAGAACAGAACAATTTGACTAGATCTTGCCTGTAATAATTATGTTATCTTTTATGACATGGTATGGGACATGTTGCTTTAAATAAATGGTAGTTATAGTTGTTATGGAAACTTCTGGACAATCTGTTTCGCTCAGTGCCACGCCCCGATGTTTCCACCATCGGTTGGGGTGTGACACAAGCCAAGCTGACGGCTCTAATCAATGAACGAGTTGCTGAAGCACTCACACCAGCTCAAGCAGGAGGTATAACCTGCAATTTCGACCTACCCTAGGATGTCTTGATCCTACTTTTGTGATCCTACTCTCGTGCTTAACTTTGTCCTTTCTTGCTCGCGCGACAGGTCAACCTGCTCAGCCTCCTGTGTGTACATTCAAAACTTTCATGGATTGCCGACCCAATACCTTCAACGTGTGACAACTCGAATTTCCGACGTCCTTTATTCGCAATTAATGCACGTTGACTTTGACCATATAGTTGTGATATGAAAAATGCATTGTGTTTACTTGATTTTGTGTTGTTGTTATTGCATATTAGTTTAGAAACCACATGAACATCAGTCATGTCAAGATGAATTACATTTTCCTACTTTTACACTTAATTACTATGTTTGATATGATTGATGGCTTGATCCTGGTCAGTCACGCCTCCAAGCGGTGATACTCCGCGGGTGGATTTTGGGGGTGTGACAGATTGGTATCAGAGCCATTGGTTATAGAGAACTTGGTTTTAATAAAGGGAAAACGATTTTTGTTAAAACCAGACTATAACCAGAACAGTGCTCTCAACGATCCACAACGACGCTTCGCTCCACGTGCAAGGCTCAACACCATAGGTAATACTATTCATGTTACATTACCTACATGCTAGAACTATATAGAACTTTGCTCGTGGTATGCCTAGATTACAGAACTCACTACATGCTATTACTTGAGAACACTTGTGTGCTTACTCTCTTCTGTCATCGCACTATTCGCGAACCTATCTCACTTACGTTATCTTTACTATGAAGATCATGTCTGCACGTATCAACATGACCCAGGACCAGTTGACGGCCCTCATTAACGAACGAGTTACTGCGGCAGTTGCAGCAGCACAAGCAGGAGGTATACCCTGCAGTTACAACTCACACTAGGATCCTTAGATCCTACATTCCTAAATCAACTCTCGTGTTTAAACTTGTCCTAATTCTTTTACACAACAGGTCAAGCACCTGTTTGCACTTTCAAGACTTTCATGGACTGTCGTCCATCCACTTTCAGCGGCACTGAAGGAGCCGTAGGTCTCCTGCACTGGTTTGAAAAGATAGAGTCTGTGTTTGAGATGTGTGAATGCCCTGAGGCACGCAGGGTGAAATACGCTACTGGTACTCTCGAGGGTTTAGCCCTCACATGGTGGAAAGCTCAGGTCCAAATACTGGGGTTGGTTGCTGCTAACGCCACCCCATGGAACAATTTCAAAGAGATGATCAAGGAAGAGTACTGCAGTCAAGATGATATTCATAAGCTGGAAGTCGAGTTTTTCAACCTCAAGATGACGGGGTCTGAGATTGAAGCGTATACCAAAAGGTCGAATGAGCTTGCGTTACTGTGTCCTACTCTGGTGGACAAACGTATCGAACTTTATCTTAAGGGTCTGGTGCCAGAGATCCAAAGTCATGTGACTTCAGCAAATCATGCTACTTACCAGCAGGTTGTTCAGCTGGCTCACCGTCTCACTGATCAGGCGGTGGAGCAAAACAGGTTGCCTAAACGCATCAGCGCTACTACTACCGCTACCACTTCAGTCACTCCTGCTACTCCCAGCGACAATAAGAGGAAATGGGAGGGGGATTCTAGCAAGGGTTCAGCTACTGTTCAGTCTCAAGCTCAGCAACGCAAAACAAATGACCACCAGAGTCCGAATCAGCAATCATCAGGTGGTCAAGGGCAGAGTGGATATCGGGGAATTCACCCGTGGTGTAGAAGGTGCAACAAACACCACAGTGGAAGATGCCGCAGAGAACAGTGTCAAAGATGCCTCAAGATGGGTCATGAGGCTAAGGATTGTAGAAGCGTACGGCCAGCAAATCAGAACCAGCAACAACAACCACCTGCTCCACGAAACCAGCCTCAGCAGCAGCAGTAGGGAAACAGGGGATGCTACCAGTGTGGGGCTGAAGGTCATTACAAGCGGGATTGCCCTCAGTTAAACCAGAACCAGAACAATAACAACAACAACAATCCGGGCAACGGGAACAACAACAACGGTGGGAACAATAACAACAATGGTGCTAGAGGCCGTATGTTTGTGATCGGTCAGGGTGATGCCAGGAATGATCCCAACGTGGTTATGGGTAAGTTTCTTCTTGACGACTTTTATGTTACTGTACTATTTGATTCTGGTGCGGATACAAGTTACATGTCTCTAAAAGTTAGTGAAATGTTAAAACGTGCACCAACTCTCTTAAACACCAAACATGTCGTAGAGTTAGCTAATGGTAAAAGCCTAGAGGCCACGCACATAGTTAAAGGGTGTAATCTTATCCTCGCTGATCAGACTTTCTCCATCGACCTCATTCCTATACCCTTGGGTAGCTTTGACGTCGTCATTGGTATGGATTGGTTATCTCAACAACAAGCGGAGATTTTATGCAAAGAAAAGGTTATTCGTATTCCTCGTTCGGGCAAGGAACCTCTCGAAGTTCAAGGCGACAAGAGTGGTGTCGTGAGTGGCATCATTTCCTATTTGAAGGCTCAGAAGTGTTTACGCAAGGGGCACACTGCTATACTAGCACTCGTTACAGATACCTCGAAGAAAGAGAAAAAGATTGAAGATATTCCTGTAGTACGAGACTTTCCTCAAGTGTTTCCTGAGGAATTACCTGGGTTACCGCCTCATCGCCAGGTCGAATTTAGCTCGAGCACCTTATCGTTTAGCTCCAACTGAATTGGAAGAATTGTCAAAGCAGCTACAAGAACTTTTGGAAAAGGGTTTCATACGTCCTAGCTCTTCGCCCTGGGGAGCTCCAGTGTTATTCGTAAAGAAGAAAGACGGTACGTTCAGGATGTGTATAGACTACCGTGAACTCAACAAGGTGACGATCAAGAATCGTTATCCTCTTCCGCGCATAGATGATTTATTCGACCAGCTACAAGGGTCGAGTTACTACTCCAAGATAGACTTAAGGTCAGGATATCACCAGCTGCGAGTCCGGGATGAGGACGTCTCCAAAACAGCATTTAGAACTCGCTACGGCCACTACGAGTTTATGGTCATGCCATTTGGGCTAACGAACGCGCCTGCCGTATTTATGGATCTTATGAACAGGGTGTGCAAACCCTATCTCGACAAGTTCGTCATTGTTTTCATAGACGACATCCTGATTTATTCGAAAAGTCAGGAGGAACACGAGCAGCATCTACGACTCATACTGGAACTTCTACGAACGGAACAGCTATACGCTAAGTTTTCCAAATGTGACTTCTGGCTTCGTGAAGTCCACTTCCTAGGCCACGTGGTAAACAAGGATGGGATTCATGTAGATCCATCCAAGGTAGATTCGATCAAGAATTGGCCTGCGCCTCGTACACCAACCGAAATACGCCAATTCTTGGGTTTGGCGGGTTATTACAGACGTTTCATCAAGGACTTTTCAAAGATTGCTCAGCCGCTTACACTACTGACGCAGAAGGGTGTTGTTTACCGTTGGGGTAACGCACAGGAAACAGCGTTTCAGCACTTAAAGGATAGACTCTGTAGCGCACCTATCCTCTCATTGCCTGAAGGCACGGACGATTTCGTAGTCTACTGCGACGCATCTATCCAAGGTCTTGGATGTGTATTGATGCAGAGGGATAAAGTTATTGCTTACGCTTCGCGCCAACTTAAGGTTCACGAACGGAATTACACTACACACGACCTAGAGCTGGGAGCGGTCGTCTTTGCACTTAAGATATGGCGACATTACTTGTACGGTACCAAATGTGCTATCTACACTGACCACAGAAGCCTCGAGCATATCTTCAAACAGAAAGAACTGAATATGCGACAGCGACGATGGGTTGAATTGCTAAACGACTACGAATGCTCAATCAGGTACCACCCAGGCAAAGCCAATGTTGTGGCTGACGCCCTCAGTCGAAAAGACACTGCGCCTAAGCGTGTTCGAGCCTTACAACTCACTATACAGTCTAGTCTTCCTTCCCAGATACGGGATGCTCAGGTGGAAGCATTGAAACCAGACAACGTCAGGGCTGAAGCCCTACGTGGCTCAAGGCAACGATTAGAACAAAGGGCAGACGGCGCTTACTACGTCACAGGACGCATTTGGGTCCCACTGTACGGCAACTTACGCGAGCTGGTAATGGATGAAGCTCACAAGTCTCGCTACTCGGTACACCCTGGTTCGGATAAAATGTACCACGACATCAAAACTACATATTGGTGGCCTAGCATGAAGGCCCATATAGCCACATACGTTAGCAAATGCTTGACTTGTGCGAGAGTCAAGGCAGAATATCAGAAACCATCAGGACCACTCCAACAACCTGAGATACCACAATGGAAATGGGAACAAATTTCCATGGATTTTGTTACTGGCCTACCTAGATCTCAGCGCGGAAATGATACTATTTGGGTGATCGTGGATCGACTCACAAAGTCTGCTCACTTCTTGGCAATCAAAGAAACAGACAAGTTCTCTACCTTAGCAGACATTTACTTGAAAGAAGTGGTCTCGAGGCACGGAGTGCCAACCTCCATCATCTCTGATCGTGACGCACGTTTTACTTCAGAACTGTGGCAAGCAATGCATAAATCGTTTGGCTCTCGTTTAGACATGAGCACGGCGTATCATCCTCAGACCGATGGGCAGTCTGAGCGCACCATTCAAACTCTAGAAGACATGCTTCGGGCGTGCGTAATTGACTTTGGCAATGGTTGGGAAAAACATCTGCCACTTGTGGAGTTTTCATACAATAACAGCTACCACACCAGCATTAAAGCTGCTCCATTCGAGGCATTGTACGGGCGTAAATGCCGGTCACCTCTCTGTTGGGCAGAGGTGGGGGAAAGTCAAATCACAGGTCCAGAAATGGTAGTCGATACTACAGAAAAGATTGCACAAATACGACAACGCATGGCGGCAGCACGCGACCGTCAGAAAGCATACGCTGATTTAGACAGGAAACTACTCGAATTCCAAGTTGGGGATCGAGCGCTACTTAAAGTTTCACCCTGGAAGGGTGTGGTTCGTTTTGGCAAACGCGGCAAACTGAATCCACGATACGTCGGACCTTTCGAAGTTATTGAGAAAATAGGCAAAGTGGCTTACAGATTGAACTTACCTCCTGAACTCAGTGCAGTTCACAACGTCTTTCACGTGTCGAATTTGAAGAAATGTACGTCAGATGAGACCCACGTAGTTCCCTTGAAGGAACTCACTATCGACGAACGGTTGAACTTCGTCGAGGAACCTGTTGAAATCACGGACCGGGATGTTAAGGTCCTCAAGAACACGAGAATCCCTCTTGTACGAGTTCGTTGGAACTCCCGCCGCGGCCCAGAGTTCACCTGGGAGCGTGAAGATCAAATGGAACTCAAATATCCCCAGTTATTCGGAAACCAAGCAACTACTACTGAGGCTGAAGCTACCGATGCAGAATTTCGGGACGAAATTCCAAATCAACGGGGGGATAATGTGACACCCCAAGAAAACCAGTAATCTTCGCAAACATGCTCAGGGGAGCCGCGATACAATTCAGGTAAACAACGTCACACCATTAGCTTTCCTCAGTAACTGCATGCTAAATTTCGGGACGAAATTTCTTTCAAGTTGGGGATAATGTGACAACTCGAATTTCCGACGTCCTTTATTCGCAATTAATGCACGTTGACTTTGACCATATAGTTGTGATATGACAAATGCATTGTGTTTACTTGATTTTGTGTTGTTGTTATTGCATATTAGTTTAGAAACCACATGAACATCAGTCATGTCAAGATGAATTACATTTTCCTACTTTTACACTTAATTACTATGTTTGATATGATTGATGGCTTGATCCTGGTCAGTCACGCCTCCAAGCGGTGATACTCCGCGGGTGGATTTTGGGGGTGTGACACAACGGTACGGAAGGAGCTGTAGGTCTTCTCCACTGGTTCGAGAAGATCGAATCCGTTTTCGAGATGTGTGAATGCCATGTAGCTCATAGGGTGAAATTTGCTACTGGAACACTTGAAGGCAGTGCGTTAACTTGGTGGAACGCACAGGTTCAAATGCTAATGCCACCCCATGGAACGACTTCAAAGATCTAATCAAAGAGGAGTACTGTCATCGCGACGACATTCACAAGCTAGAGGTGGAGTTTTACAACCTAAAGATGACGGGGTCTGAAATCGAGGCGTATACTAAGAGATCAAATGAAATAGCTGCCTTGGGTCCTACTATGGTGGATCCTCCTATCAAACGTATCGAGCTGTACCTCAAGGGTTTAGTCCCAAAGATTCAGAGTTTGGTGACCTCAGCTAACCTCCCTACCATCCAGCAAGTCATACGACTGTCCCACCATCTCACTGATCAGGCAGTTGAGCAGAACAAGCTGCCCAAGCGTATTAGTGCTACCACTACTTCTGATACTCCTAACGACAACAAGCGTAAATGGGATGGAAATTCGAGCAAAGGTTCTACTTCTGTTCAGTCTCAGTCTCAGTCTCAGCAGTGAAAGACTGACGACTACAAGAGCTCTGGTCAACAATCTTCAGGTAATCAGAGTCAAGGAGGGTACAGGGGAAATCAACCTAAGTGCAATCGTTGCAACTTGCACCACAGCGGGCCGTGTAGCAAGGGTCGTTGTCATAGATGTAACAAACCAGGTCACGCATCAAAGGATTGCAGGAGCCCATATCCTGCGAATCAGAATCGTCAGCAGTAGCAACAAGCTCCATAGAACCAGTAGCAACAACAGCAAGGTAATAAATGGTGTTTTCAGTGTGGTGCTGAAGGCCACTTCAAGAGGAACTGCCCCTAGCTGAACCAAAATCAGAACAACAACAACAATCAGGGAAATGGAAACAATGGGGGAAACAATGATGGCAATGGTGCCAGGGGACGTGCTTTCGTGATTGGACATGGTGATGCGAGGATTGTGATGGGTAAGTTCCTACTGGATGATTTCTTTGTTTCAGTTTTGTTTGATTCGGGTGCCGATACTAGTTACGTGTCCTTAAAAGTTAGTCAGATGCTTAAGCGTACCCCAACACTTTTGAACACTAAGCACATTGTAGAACTAGCAAACGATAAAAGTCTCAAGGCCACACACATAGTTAAGGGTTGTAATCTTGTTCTTGCTGGTCAGACCTTCTCTATCTGTCACACCCCGACCACGTAGAACATACTAAACGTGGCGGAAACATCGGGGAGTGTTGTAACAGAATTAATTGTCTCAAATCCATGGCAATTGAAGTTTTGTTTTATTGATTAAAAGTGTTACAATGTCTTATCAAGCAAGGAAATACAACTTAATTAACTAGTCTTGCATCTTTTATTGTCACTAAAGCCCAAGTCTGCCTATGTGTATCTTGATCATCTTATGTAACAGCTCCTGAAAAACACATGTGAAAATAGGTACGTCAGCATAAAAATGCCTGTGAGATACATAGGTTTTGTGAAAATAGGTTTCATGACTTATGTTTGAGAAAATGTTTAGTCATGAACCTTGTTATTTGCTTTGTTTTGTAAATCATTTGAAAAACAATGAGATCAGATGATAAGTATAAATAAATGTAAGGTTAAATGAATAACCAAGTAAAATATGTTTGCATAAGATAAGTTGTTTTGTAAAACAATGTCTTGTGAAAAGTATGTTACTTGTATAAAATGTTCTATGTCTCAAACTGAAATGATTCAAATAACGCTACGATATGTAATACCATACAAACACTTATATATAGGAAGTACCAGCGGCGTATCCACCATGCTTGTATCATATTACACACACATCGTTACTTAATCACTTAATCAAACCAAACCAAACAATGTAAAATGTCTATGTTTAAATCAATTGTCAAATGTATTGAATAATATGTCAAAGTATTCATGTCAAGATGTAAATCATGTCAAAATGTCTATGTCAAATATCCATGTCAAATGTCTATGTCAAATATCCATGTCAAATGTCTATGTCAAATATCCATGTCAAATGTCTATGTCAAATATCCATGTATGGCAAGTGAAATGTCTCAACTAAACCATATGCACAAAAACAAAGTATTGAAGTAAAACTTGGTTTAAATCAAAGTTATGTTTTGTGGGAAATACATGATCAATGTCAATCATGTTAAAATGTCTATGTCGAAATGTCTATGTCAAATGTCTATGTAAAAATGTCATGTAAAACGATGTACTAAGTAATGCACACAATGGCAATACATAGCATGAAATGTAATGAAATCATGTACTATAATGTACTAACGAACATAGCAGTATATGATGTGAAAACAGGAAAGCTTGAAAGTAACAAATAGGCACATGTGTTCCACCCCAAAACAGTTTGGAAAACAGTAAAAGAGGGGTCTATGTACTCACTTGAGATTGCTCAGTAGTCCTTGAGTAACAACTAAACAATGCTAGAGATCTCAGAATCAAACGGCACCTAATATAGGTAACTATGTTAATAACCGGACCTTAATCGGATGATTGGATAGAATGAGGTTTCGTAAACCAAACGAGTGTAGAGACTCGTGTCATTTGGTTTAACAACGCCTACATACTAAATGAAACCTATCCTAAGTGCTTGTGACCCATTACGACCTGTTTAGGTAGCTTATGCTACTTTAACGCGTCGTTCACGTGAAACACGTTCGGACCGCCTAACTAGTCCTATGACAAGTAATATATGCCTTAACATGTCTAATATGGTTGTCAAATCAGTTTAGATGTCAAAAGTTATGTTACATATGTTTAAAATGAATTTTGGCATCAAAGGGGTATTTTGGTAATTTACCTAAGGCATATAAACTACCTATCATACAACTACTTAAACGAAGCGACCATAAGGTATAACCTCGTAAGGTTATTCCCTATATACTATGGTCACCTAATGTGCTTGGTCGGATCCTAATGATCGACCAAACGGGTCGGGTTCGAAAGTATAAGCGATTGATTAGATCGCTTACCTCTACGACCCTATATAAGCACTAAACTAAAAGTGACGAGCTAAGCATGTTAAAACATGCTTAACTAAGTTTTAGAAAACAGGTTTGGTATCACAACAAACGGTTGTGATACCTAAGAGTAGTTTGGTTACAAAATACGTAAGAATACGTATTCTGCCCGAAACTACGGCTCGTCACTGAGCCTAGATAACGTGGTAATCAGTAGGTATAGTCGCTAGGGACTATTACCATCGTGATCACACTCACGTTATGAAGTTCAACGAACTTCGCATCGACCATAAATTGGTCAATGCAGAAAGTCAAACAAAGTTTGACTTTCGGACTCGAAAAGCAATAAAAGAACGAAAGAATACTTACGAAGGGTCCCCGAATGCTAATCTAGATCAAAATAGCTCAGGTATGAAACAAAGGTTTCAACTTAGAGCACAATTGATCAGATTCTTGTGAGGAATGAAAGAAAATGTGATGGGTATTTATAGATTTCGGGTAACCGTTAAGATCGTTTCATGAAAACCGTGCTCGAATCTTGTGCGTACACTTGTCCAATTGTTGTGGTAACTAAAAATGACCCTAAATGATCAGAATGGGCGATTTAGAATGTGTGGTTGTGGTTTAATCAGCTGATAATCTGCTGACTGGTTGGTATTATCTGTTCTGGCACAGGCTAGCGCACCGCTACGCTAAAAGTGTAGCGCACCGCTAGGCCCTAGTTTGGCAGAATTACACTTTTGGTCCCTGTATTGCAATCAGCCCATTTTCGACACGTTTAAGGCCCGTTAACCCCATTTCAAAGCTCTAAAATGAAGTTAAAGTATAGGGAACTTAAAACATGTTCAAAAATATGTCGGATGGTGGTTCGTTTGGTCGTACGAACGCGATGTTCGCTTAATTACGACGGAATGCGCATGAGCGCGAAAAACGATCCAAATGACGCGACGAATGGATTTTTCTTATGGCGAACACTAAAATATAATGTAGTCATGCTTACATAAATTTTTGGATGTCCGGATGTATTCAGAATGTAAGTTATGCTCGAAAATGCAAACTTGTGCACTTTTTGACACTTTTAGTCCCTGGATGACCCAAAAGTTTATTTTAGCACACCGAACCCCTCAAAGCCTATTTCTAAGCTATGTAAAGGATATTTATGGTATGTTTAACTTATGGTCATGTTCCGGAATGTCTGTTACAGTTCAAATTGGCATACTTTCGCAGTTTGTCAACTTTAGTCCCTGTAAGCGATTTAACTTGATTTTGCCATACCAAAGCCTTCAAAACTTATTTCTAAGTTATGTAAAGGTTATTTAAGGTATGTTAAGCCTATTTCACTATTCCGGAGTGTTCGTTGCATTAAACTGGTTATATTTACGCATCAGTGCGCGTATAACCTTCCAGAAAGCGATTTAAAGCTTGAAATCGAACAAGAAATGATATGTGCAAACGTTACACATATTTTTACAAATCCCAAGTATGAAATATAATATTTCATTGGTTCGGTATTTGTTTGATGGCCGTGGAGGCACAGGTGTTACACTATCAACCTTATCCCCATCGTTCTTGGTAGCTTCGACGTTGTCATCGGGATGGACTGGTTATCCCAACATCGAGCAGAGATTCTTTGCAAGGAGAAAATTGTCCGCATCCCTCGTCCTGGTGAAGAACCTCTCGTGATTCGTGGTGACAAGAGTGGTGCTGTAGTGGGCATCATCTCTTTCCTTAAGGCCCAAAAGTGCTTACGAAAGGGCCACACAGCTATTCTAGCCCTCGTTACTGACACCTCAATGAAAGAAAAGAAAATAGAAGACATTCCTATTGTACGCGACTTTCCTGAGGTATTTCCTGAGGAATTACCTGGTCTTCCGCCTCATCATCAAGTCGAGTTTCAAATCGAGCTAGCTCCTAGAGCAGCACCAATAGCTCGTGCACCTTATCGTTTAGCTCCATCAGAATTAGAAAAACTGTCCACGCAACTACAAGAGCTCTTGGACAAGGGTTTCATTCGTCCTAGCTCTTCGCCCTAGGGAGCTCCAGTCTTGTTTGTGAAGAAGAAAGAAGGTACCTTCCGAATGTGTATTGACTATCGCGAACTCAACAAGGTGACCGTGAAAAATTGTTATCCTCTCCCGCGTATTGATGACCTATTCGACCAGTTGCAAGGGTCGAGCTTCTACTCTAAGATTGATCTGAGATCGGGCTATCATCAGCTGAGAGTCCGAGAAGAGGACATCTCCAAGACAGTATTCAGATCTCGCTACGGGCACTACAAGTTTCTGGTCATGCCTTTCGGATTGACGATCGCACCTGTGGTCTTCATGGATCTCATGAACCGAGTGTGCAAACCTTACTTGGATAAGTTTGTTATTGTATTTATCGACGAGATCCTGATCTATTCTAAGAGTCAGGAGGAGCACGAGCATCATCTGCGACTTATTCTGGAACTTCTTCGAACAGAACAACTCTACGCTAAGTTTTCAAAATGCGACTTTTGGCTTCGTGAGGTCCATTTCCTAGGTCACGTGGTAAACGAGGATGGGATTGATGTTGATCCATCCAAGGTTGACTCGATCAAAAACTGGCCTGCACCCCGTACACCAACTGAAATCCGCCAATTCTTGGGTTTGGCGGGTTACTACAGAAGGTTTATCAAGGATTTCTCAAAGATTGCGCAACCTCTCACATCACTAACTCAGAAGGGTGTCACCTATCGTTGGGGTGATGCACAGGAATCCGCGTTTCAGCCACTAAAGAAGAAACTTTGTAGCGCACCTATTCTCTCGTTACCTGAAGGCACAGACGATTTCGTGGTTTATTGCGACGCGTCAATCCAAGGACTTGGTTGTGTGTTGATGCAACGTGAGAAAGTCATTGCTTATGCATCACGCCAACTTAAGGTTCACGAAAGGAACTACACTACACATGATCTAGAACTGGGAGCTGTTGTTTTCGCACTCAAGATATGGAGGCATTACCTGTACGGTACCAAGTGCACCATCTACACCGATCACAGGAGTCTCCAGCATATCTTCGATCAGAAGGAGTTGAACATGCGACAGCGTCGATGGGTCGAACTCCTGAATGATTATGAGTGCGCGATTAAAGTACCATCCGGGTAAAGCCAATGTTGTGGCCGACGCCCTCAGTCGAAAGGAGACTAAACCTAAGCGTGTGCGTGCGTTACAGCTTACCATCCACTCTAGTCTTCCTACTCAGATACGAGAAGCTCAGATTGAAGCATTGAAAGTAGAGAACATCAGGGCTGAGTCCCTGCGAGGATCGAAGAAATGGTTAGAACAAAAGGAAGACGGCACTTGCTACATAACAGGGCGCATCTGGGTTCCATTTTATGGAAATCTACGTGAGCTTGTGATGGATGAAGCACACAAGTCTCGTTACTTGGTACATCCTGGTTTGGATAGGATGTACCACGATCTCAAGACTACGTACTGGTGGCCCCACATGAAAGCTAACATAGCGACCTATGTTAGTAAATGTTTGACCTGTGCTAGGGTCAAGGTTGAATACCAGAAGCCATCAGGCCTACTTCAACAACCAGAGATCCCAACATGGAAATGGTAGCAAATTTCCATGGACTTCGTTACTGGCTTACCTAGATCTCAACGAGGAAATGATACCATTTGGGTGATCGTGGATCGACTGACCAAGTCTGCACATTTTCTGGCTATCAAGGAAACGGATAAGTTTTCTACTTTACAGACGTTTACCTGAAGGAAGTAGTTTCAAGGCACGGGGTGCCAACCTCCATCATATCCGATCGTGATGCGCGTTTTACCGCTGAGTTGTGGTAAGCGATGCACAAATCTTTTGGTTCTCGTCTCGACATGAGTACAACATATCATCCACAGACGGATGGGTAGTCTGAGCGCACCATCCAAACCCTTGAAGACATGCATCGAGCATGTGTAATCGACTTCGGTAATGGCTAGGAACGGCATCTACCTCTGGTGGAGTTTTCGTATAACAACAGTTACCACACAAGTATCCAGGCTGCCCCGTTCGAGTCATTGTACGGACGGAAATGCCAATCACCTCTTTGTTGGGCAGAGGTTGGCGATAGCCAAATCACTGGCCCAGAACTCGTCGTGGACACAACAGAGAAGATTGCTCAGATAAGACAATGAATGGCGGCAGCTCGTGACCGTCAGAAAAGCTACGCTGATAAGCGAAGGAAACCACTCGAGTTCCACGTTGGGGATCGAGTACTACTTAAAGTCTCACCTTGGAAAGGTGTAGTTCATTTTGGTAAACGAGGCAAACTCAACTCATGATATGTCGGACCTTTCGAAATCACTGAGAAAATTGGGTAGGTGGCCTATAGACTAAACCTACCTGAAGAACTCAGTGGAATTCACAACGTATTCCATGTGTCAAATCTGAAGAAGTGTCTGTCAGATGAGACCCTCATAGTTCCTCTCAAGGAACTCACTATCGACGATCAGCTACGATTCGTCGAGGAACCTATAGAGATTACTGACCGAGACGTTAAGGTTCTCAAGCGTACTAGAATACCCATTGTTTGAGTTCGTTGGAACTCCCGTCGTGGCCCAGAGTTTACCTGGGAACGAGAAGACCAAATGAAACTTAAATATCCCTAGTTGTTCGAGAAAAGTGAAACCACTACTGAGGCTGAAGCTACTGCGGAATTTAAGGACGAAATTCCAAACCAACGGGGGGATGATGTGACACCCCAGGAAAACCAAGAAACCACGCAACCTAACTAGCTTCCTTAGTAACTACGTGCTAAATTTCAGAACAAAATTTCTTTCAAGTTGGGGATGATGTGACAACCCGAGTTTTCAAGGTCTTTCCTCGACACGTTATTTGTTTCACAATTGTGTTTGCATAACTTGTTTGCCTTGTAATTGAACCAAAATTCAATGCATTAAGGATGTGGCTGGCAATCGGTTTGAAGGTGATGAAGCGGTGACCGCTCTTGTTGATCATTATTCAGCGTTTTTGGGAAAGGAGGATCCGGTTACTAATGTCAATATGGATGAAGTTTTTGTTAATGTTATTAATCCGGAAGACGCTGTTAATATGGTCCGCCAGGTTACGCGGGAAGAAGTAAAGAATGCTATGTTCAGTATAAGCGAAAACAAAGCTCCTGGTCCAGATGGTTATACGTCAGCCTTCTTTAAGCATGCGTGGGAAATAGTGGGTAATGAGGTAACGAATGCAGTTCTAGATTTTTTTGGCAATGGCAAAATCCTGAAACAGTTAAATCACACAATCTTGGCTCTTATTCCTAAAGTGGATACCCCTGATTCTGTTCTTGATTATCGGCCTATTTCATGCTGTAATGTTCTTTACAAATGCATTAGTAAGATTGTTACGGATA
The DNA here is from genome assembly GCA_030545235.1 of Helianthus tuberosus. Lineage (NCBI taxonomy): Eukaryota > Viridiplantae > Streptophyta > Magnoliopsida > Asterales > Asteraceae > Helianthus > Helianthus tuberosus. The sequence goes on from CM060399.1 coordinate 82,393,624, forward strand.
GGGTAAAAGGGAGCTTGGAGTCTTTGGTTAGTATTAACCAATCTGCTTTTGTCCCAGGCAGACGGATTTCTGATAACATTCTGTTAACTCAGGAGTTGATGCACAACTATCACTTGAATAAAGGCCCTCCTAGATGTGCGTTTAAAATCGACATTCAAAAGGCGTATGATACAGTTAGTTGGTCATGTGACACCCCAGGAAAATCAGGGAAACAACGTAACTTAACTAGCTTCCTCAGTAACCACACGCTAAATTTCGGGACGAAATTCTCTTAACAGGGGGAGAATGTGACAACCCTCGAATTTACATGTAACCGTACAGTTTATTAATAATAATTAATGTGCTTGACGACTGTGTGGAATTACTTAACTGCCTTCTGATATCTGTGTTATGCTTACACGTATTTGTTAATATGCTAATAATGTACAGATAGGTTACTAAATAGTCCTGTGTAATTTCCTAAGTGTTGAGAATTAAAAATGTTACAAAAATATATATATAGGACGCTTTACGGATTAATTAAGCACTTTAACGGAACAGTATCAAACCGAACAACTGGACATTACCCGGGACACTAAAATATTATTAAAAATATTGTTTCACCTTTTCTGAGCTAGACATGACCCCCGAACACACTAACATATTACATAAAGTATGTTACACACTAAACATTAAATATAATACTTAACTTTCCACTAGCTAAATTATTTAGCATCAAATTTCACTTAACCCCCCCCCCCCCCATATATATATATATTACGTACACGGAGGTGGCCCCATCACCTAGATCATGTAATCTTCCCAAAATCCCACTTAAATCATTTTGGGATTTGATTTAGATTATGTAGGTACTAATTGAAACACATGGACCCTTGGTTAATAATATTAGATGGATATAAGTGCACATGGACTCCACTCATCTCCCAACTTTTTCAACTCACCACAACTCTATTCCTTTCCCCTCCTTCTTCTCGGCTGTGAGCCCATCCACACACCACCATTGATTTTATTTCAAGTCCATTCAATCTTCATACTCACAAAGGTGTCTAAGGGTGATTAAGGAAGCCCGGTGCTTGCGGAATCACAAGGACCTCACCACAACGCTATTAACCACCCGTTTTTCGTCTAGTTTCTTCCCTAGCCACGAGCTAGTAGTAAGTGACTCTAAACACCCTATTAAGCTTGTCTAAAGTGGTTAATAAGAAATTTGTCGGATAAAAATTATAAACACTAAAGATCACAGACTAAAAGTCTTGTAAGAAGATGAACACGGTGGATAAAGAAAAGTTATGTGTGTAAATCATGTAGATCTTGTGTGGTTATGATTATTGGTTGATTATCTGATGTTTTGCTGATTAATATTAATATTTGATGTTGTTGTGGTCACTAAACATGATTAACGGAATCAATCGAACACCAGTTAGTAAGATATAGAGTGAAAACAGAATCTGTCTAAGCGTTACAGCCAACTTCAGTTGGCTGTAAACAGGGCATAAATTCAACGAAAAACCGATATCTCGAATTTAAAATATGTTATTATGAAATACGGTTCTAATGGCACCGGAATCGTAATTTTTGGACTTCGTTTACTATTTTTAAAGTGTTAATTTGTAACAGCAACTTAAGCTGAATTTTGACAGCAATAAATGGGTGTCATACTTTCAGTCATAACCTAAGTTTTATGATGAATCGGACCATGAAATTTGTACAGTAGATGACAACCGATTCATTTGTAATTACCCCACTGGAATTTCGTGAATCGGACACTCGATGAATTTTTAATAAATTGTTCCGTGGACTGTGGTCAGAAATACATAAATCTGAGTTCAGTCCGGAATATGAATTTTTATAAAACATTGGTAATGAACCGGACCCCGATATTTTTACACAATAAAATATGGAACGTTTAAGACATCCTGTAAAAATTTGGGAATTTTTGGAATAATTTAACTATTTTATTAAAATGTCCGAAAACAGCCGGTTTTGAATATAAATGCTGAAATGACATAAGTTGTGACTCGCGTGTCTAAATGTCGAGTATGCTATCTGTGAATGATCTAACGTGTTATACATGTTATGTGCATTATCGTATGTTTGATTTTGAGTGGGGAATGGATGGGAAACTTGGATGGGCATAAACCGTTAAAGTGATGCATGTTATGTGATAGATACGTGTAGGAACTTTGTGCTCTATATGAAAGTCACTAAATGACTAACTGATAAATTATATTAGGACGTGATTGACCGACCTTGACTGTTAGCTATATTGAGAATCTAACCGAGCAAACCGAGGTGAGTTCACACACTTTCTAAGGCATGGGATTCCCGGTGGTTTGGGAATGGGTTAAAGATTTAAAACTAAATCTACATATCCTCCTTGGGTAGGATATGTACGGCCATCCTCCAAGGATTGGATGCCATTATTAATCCTACGAATTCTCCTGGTGCAGAATACGTACGTTGTGGTCCTCCTGGTGCGGGACAACAACCTTAAAACTAGCTAGACAAAACTCTATCATGAAGTCCCTCAATTTATATCGACTTAATCGCCGAGGCCAATGGCGAGCGGGTCATTAGTTAATAGCGCTATTAGGTTTAACAAACCTCACACCGTGCCAGTCGGACGGGCGTGTACTAATGGACTATGGCAGATTGTCAGTGATGATAGACACTGATATAGGGCACAACTTATTTGCGTAGCAGTCGATATCATACCTTCTAGTAGTTCAAACGGGGAAAGCCCCCACTAATTATGGATACGGTTTGGGTAAAGAAAAAGGAAATGGTTAAACATACTTTCAACTTCGAGGTAACCCCCACGGCAAATAAGCCAACGAAAGTCAAACCACGTTTTTCAGAAACAACTTAAAACTAAACAGCCAAACGTGAACTCACTCAACTTTGTTGTTGACTAGTTGTTACATGCCTTACAGGTCGCTAAATGCTTGGAGCTTGCACAAGGAAGGAGTCGTTGTGGTGTACGGACTGTTATGTTCCGTGCTTAATATTTAAATCCTTATGAACTTACTAAACTTGCGTTTTGAAACTTTAACTTATGAACTATGGACTTATGCTTTTGAACTCACGTTTATGCTTCCGCTGTTTAAACTAAACAAGGTTAACTAGCCTTGGTCACCAATCGTATTATGTTTGGTTTTATTTACTTAATTGAGTTGTTCAATATGATTGGTGGCTCGATCCTGGTCACGTCACGCCTCCAAGCGGTGATACCCCGCATGGTGGATTTTGGGGGTGTGACAGGTCATTCCTGGAGAAGATTCTTAACAAGTTTGGTTTTCATAAGAAGATGGTGAAATGGATTATGGCGTGTGTTACTACGGCAACGTATTCATTAAGCATAAACGGTAATCTTCATGGTTTTTTTAAAGGTAAAAGGGGTCTTCGACAAGGGGATCCAATGTCTCCGTACTTGTTCACTCTCGTTATGGAGGTTCTTACCTTATTGCTCCAAAAGAATGCTCGTTCAAGCCCTTCTTTTAAGTTCCACGCTCATTGTATGAAACAACGAATTATAAATGTCTCCTTTGCTGATGACCTCTTTATTTTTGTTCATGGAAGTGTTCATTCGGTTAGGAAGATTAAAGCTGCTTTGGAGTTATTCACGAGTATGTCGGGTCTTGTTCCGAGCCAGGCCAAAAGCACGGTGTTCTTTTGTAATGTTCCTCAACAGGTCAAATCTGATATCCTTAACGAAATGCCGTTTCAGGAAGGATCCTTGCCTGTTCGATACCTAGGATTGCCGCTAATCTCTTCAAAGTTAGGAGCTGGGGAATGTAAGCTCTTAGTGGACCGTTTGGATAAGAAAGTTAATAATTGGATGACAAAATTGCTATCTTTTGCGTGTAGACTTCAGCTTATCAATTCAGTCCTCTCTTCTATGCACATTTATTGGGCCTCGGTTTTTGTTATCCCGGCTCGGGTTGTCAATGAGCTGGAAAAACGAATTCGTAGGTTCCTTTGGAATGTCGGGAGTGCTGGGAAAGTTAAAGCAAAAGTGGCATGGACCGATATATGTCTTCCTAAAGCGGAGGGTGGCTTAGGAATTCGGAGAATTGGTGATGTAAATAGAGCCCTTATCACGAAGCATATTTGGAGTATCCTTGTTAAACGGAAATCTCTATGGGTGCAATGGATTTATGCTCACAAATTAAAGAATCAAAATTTTTGGGATGTCCAGTGTAGGGGTTCCGTTAGTTGGGGTTGGCGGAAGCTTTTATCGATACGTAATATGGTTCGGCCATTTTTTTGGAAGGTCATTCGGAGTGGGTTACAAACAAATGCCTGGAGCGATAACTGGTGTCACTTGAGTCCTCTTAGGGCATTTATTACTCCGCGTCACATTGCTAATGCTGGCTTCAATCTTCAGTCTTCTGTGGCGGATATATTAGATGCTAACGGACAATGGAAATGGCCCCAAGCTTGGTATGATACTTACCCAGTTTTAATTGGCTTGACTGTTGATCAAAATAGTTCACAATTAAGTGACCGTACGATGTGGAAAGATTTGGAGGGGAATGAACGGCAATTTAGTTCGTTGGAAGTTTGGCATACCATCCGTTTGCGTAACAATCCAGTTAGCTGGGCAAATATGGTCTGGTTCAGTCAATGTATCCCGAGGCATTCTTTTCAGCTATGGTTAGTGATTAAGAACAAGTTGAAGACTCAAGACCGGTTGAAAGTATGGGAAGCGGGAAGTGAAACAAACCTAAGATTAATGTGTTGTCCTTTATGTCAGCATGATCGTGACTCTAGAGACCATCTTTTTTTCGAGTGCAAATTTGCTATGCAGGTTTGGACGAGTGTTAAATCTATGGTGGATATGAATTATGTTAATGAGTCGTGGAGTTCAGTTTTGGCGTGGATAGACCAACACGCGAACTCAACGAGATTGGAGCAAATTGTTTGCAAGTTGGTGGTAGCGGCTTCAGTTTATTTTATTTGGCAAGAAAGAAATAACAGATTATTCTCCCGGCTTCATTGTTCAGCTATTCAAGTGTCTGAGAAAATTAAAACTTCCGTGCGTCTTCGGTTGATGGGCTTTAAGTTCCAAGGTTATGCGGATCACAACCGAGTTCTGAAGAAGTGGCAGATCCCGTTAAGGGCGGTGGATGAAGACCCGGGCTGAGGAATCCGTTAGGCGGGTCTAGTTAGTGTCTATTTGGTGTGGTAGTTTTGTTTGGCTGTGTTTGTTTAGTTGTTTGGCATAGTACTTTTTGTTTGTTTCCTAGTCTTGGTATGCCAAGTCTAGTAGGTGTGGTCGCTTTGTCACACCCTTGTTCTTAGTTTCGTTGATTTATAAAATTTACCGGGGTAACCCTTTACCCAAAAAAAAAAAAAAACTTGTTTGCCTTGTAATTGTGCACGTTTGTTATATGTTTGAGATATTGTGTTATTATTTAATATATGATTAATGTGGTTAAGGTTTTTAGTTTTATAAATTTTTGAACTGTTTAAAAGTTAAAAACCATACTTGAGGAAATAATAGTGTTTCGCCACTAGCAAGCTCGACGAAACTTAGGGAGTTTCGCCATTCACTCTACTCGACGAAACTTAGGGAGTTTCGTCGCTCCCTTTGATATTTCGTAGATATGGGCTTTTGGCCCAGGTGAGGCCCATATTAGAATCAGTTATATATCTCTTATACGCACAACTTCACGTAATATCACAACCGGCGAAACCCTAGACTTCCTTTTCTCTCCTTTGCACTTGACGGCGATCACCATTCTCTTGAAGTTCTTGTTCGTTCCATCTCACATCCAATTAGTTATGATAAACCGACTCAATCTAATTGTCATGCTGTTTGTATGCTTGTCTGTTATCGTAATTGATTTCGTATGTTAATCGATTATATTACGATTGCTTGTATTAAGTTGAAACAACAGGAAGTCAGTATTGGTATGATAAGGATCCTTATAATCTGTCTGAGTGATGAAACGTGATTAGGATTTGATGTCTGTTGCTAATCTATTAGACTAGATCTGATGTTTGTGATCGTTCCTGTTATGTCCACTGCTCAGTATTGATGGTTGTGCTTGATGTTTACAGTGAATCTTTTTTCGGTCAAAGGGGGTCTACCAATTGTGTGCCCACTAGTGACCTTTTCTTGCATAAGATAGATGAGACTGTTGTCGAGTACATGGTACGTCCTTTTTCTAATGATGATATTAAGAAAGCTATGTTCTCCATTGGCTCTTTAAAGGCGCCAGGTCCTGATGGTTACTCTTCGGATTTTTTCAAACATGCTTGGAGCATTATTGGTCTTGACATTTGTGATGCTGTTCAGGAATTCTTTCAGTCGGGTAAAATCCTTAAGGAATTAAACCACACTTTTTTGGCTTTAATTCCTAAAGTTCCGACTCCAGCCTCAGTTTCTGATTTCAGACCCATCGCTTGTTGTAATGCTCTTTACAAATGCATTAGTAAATTGATCACAGCCAGAATCTTGGAGGGACTGAATGGTATAGTTAGTTTGAATCAATCGGCTTTTATCCCTGGGAGATGTATTTCGGATAATATTCTGTTAACTCAGGAATTATTGCACAATTATCATCGTGATTATGGCCCCCCTCGCTGTGCTTTTAAAGTTGACATTCAAAAAGCATATGACACGGTGGATTGGAATTTTTTGGAGGCCATTCTTAATGGTTTTGGATTTCATCCAACTATGGTTAAATGGATAATGGTTTGCGTCTCTTCTACCTCGTTTTCAATTTGTGTTAACGGCAATGTTTGCGGGTATTTCAAAGGAAAGAGAGGTTTAAGGCAGGGAGACCCGATGTCTCCATACCTCTTTACCCTAGTTATGGAAATCTTGACTTCTATATTGCAAAACGCATCGGCAATTGATGCTTCATTCAGATTTCATAATAGGTGTGTCAAGCAACGGATTATAAACCTTTGTTTTGCGGATGACCTTTTCCTCTTTGCTAGAGGGGAAGTTGCTTCAGTAAAGATGATTATGAGCTCTCTCAACAGGTTTAAAGACATGTCGGGCTTACATCCTAGTCTTGCTAAAAGTACTATATTCATGTGTAATATTGATAGGAGAGTAAAAAGAAGAATTCTCAATTTGGTTCCTTTTCAGCAAGGAGTCTTCCCTATTCGGTATTTGGGGGTTCCCCTTATAACCACTAAATTGTCTTATCGAGATTGTAGGGTCCTGATTGAGAGGATGGAAAGCAGAATCTCTGATTGGAAGAATAAGACTCTCTCTTTTGCAGGAAGACTCCAGTTAATTCTTTCAGTTCTCTCGGCTATGAGTATTTACTGGGCGTCGGTGTTCACTTTGCCGATTAGAATAATAAGAGAACTTGAGCAAAAAATGAGAGGTTTTCTTTGGTGCCATGGGCCGTTGATGAGAGGTAAAGCTAAAGTTTCTTGGAAGTCCATTTGTCTCCCTAAAGCTGAAGGGGGGTTAGGTATTCGAAGGCTCAAGGATATGAATATAAGTCTTATGACCAAACATATCAATAGTATTCTAATTGGAAGGCAGTCGTTATGGGTGGATTGGATTAAATTATATCACTTAAAAGACAGGAATTTTTGGGACATTCCGGTGCCAAGCAATTGCAGTTGGGGTTGGAGGAAACTTTTGAAAGGGAGACACCATGTGCAACAGTTTTTCTGGACCAGAATTGGAGATGGTATGTCTACATCGGCTTGGTATGATTCGTGGTGTGAAGTGTGCCTGTTGGGGAGTTTTATATCCCCTCCGATTATGAGACAAGCTGGTTTTTCTATTCATACTAAAGTTTCGGATCTTATCTCTGATGGGAATTGGAATTGGCCGAATCATTGGTTAGTCTCCTACCCGATTCTAAATCAGCTTGCGCCTCTCTTTTTAACCGAAGGTACTCGGGATATTACTATGTGGAAAGATGTAGATGGTCGCCTTGCCCCATTCAGAACTTCTGATGCTTGGGATTGCATCCGTTTTCGAGATCAACAGGTGAACTGGTACAACTTAGTTTGGTTTTCGCAATGCATTCCAAGGCATGCTTTTGTCTTGTGGCTGATTTTCAGACGAAAGTTAGTCACTCAAGACAGATTAAGGAAATGGAACATCACTAATGGGGGTTGTATGAATTTAATGTGCTGCCTTCTTTGCCAGAATAATATTGATTCTCATGAACACCTTTTCTTTCAATGCAACTTTGCATCTAAGATTTGGATGACAGTTCGGGATAATTCTGCTATGAACACTGTGGGATCGGATTGGGATAGCATTGTGGATTGGTTACTGCCTCGGGCTCGGTCGAGATCTATTACTACTGTTATTGGTAAACTCTTGGTTGCTGCATCAGCTTATTTTATCTGGCAAGAAAGGAACTCCGGGTTTTTCAATAACCAGTTGCGTCCCCCGGAGAAGTTGGCTGAACTCATTATCAATAATGTTCGACTAAAGCTTAAATCACTAAAGTTCAAAGACACAAGACATGTGCGGAGGGTCTTACAAAAGTGGGAGATTATTTTGGTAGACTGTTAGTGTCAATTCATGTAATCTTCCATTTTTTGTCTTTTGGTTTCCCTTGTTAGGGTGGTTGTTTTGTCTTTGTCTTGGTTTACACATTAGCGGTATGTCGCTTTTGTGAACTAGGTGGTGCTTTTGCCACCTACTTGTTCTTTTTGTTTGTGATTAATAGATTCACCGGGGTAACCCTTTACCCAAAAAAGTTGTTTATGTATATTAAGTGAATCGGTAATACAGATGCGTGCATCATGGTGATCGGGTAGACTAGGGTTCATGTCTTGGGTTGTAGGCTTGATCAGTTTTGGAGTTTGGGAAGTAATTACGGGAATTAAGGGAATTAAGGGAGTAGTTATGTATGAGTTGTTATCTTGGTCAACGAAACACTTGAGTTTTGCCATTTACCTAGTCGATGAAACACCTGAGGTTTCATCACTCTCATGCCGACGAAACATATGATGATTCATCACCCAACCTGCCGACGAAAGACTTGGATGTTGCGTCGCCCTGAATGTCACCACATCAACAGACTGTGGTCTAGAATGTGCATGGTAATGTATGACTCTGTTACTGTCTGGAACTGTCTATTGTTGTCTGTTACTGACTGTTACTGTCTGTTAGTTATGATTGTGGAAACCTGAGTTGATTTGAATAGCACACTTAACTATTTATTTCTATTGTGAATCATGCATGAGAATTATGGAGTCGTATGAACTTGAATAACTGTTAAGATGTTCGAATGCACACTGTGACTGTATATTATATGTGAACCTTGTGAATGCAAACTGATTACGTATGTATGAATACTATAGGCTTTGACTGATTAACTGTGAACAATTAACTTAACAAACCGAGCAAACCAAGGTGAGTTCACACTTTCTATAAGGCATGGGATTCCCGGTGGTTTGGGAATAGGTAAATGAACTAAAACGGAACCTGCATATTCTCCTTGGGTAGAATATGTACCTCCATCCTCCATGGGAAGGATGACAACATTTAATCCTGCGTATCCTCCTTGGGTAGATTACGTACCTCCATCCTCCATAGGAAGGATGACAACATAAACATACTAGACAAAACTCTATCATGAAGTCCCTCATTTTTTTATATCGACTTAATCGCCGGGCCAATGGCGAGCGGGTCATTAGTTAAATAGCGCTATTATGTTTGACAAGCCTCACACCGTGCCGCAGAAGATGGGAGTGGACTAATGGATCTGGGCACTTAGTCAATGATGATAGACATTGACGTAGGGCACATAAACATGACTCCAGTCAGTTGTCGATATGGTAACGGGTCTAGTGGTTAACATGGGGTAGCCCCCACTGCTTATGGTTTGGGAAACAAGGAATTGATTTACACATGGTTTTTGAAAGAACTTATGGTTTTTGGAACAACTTTAAAATGGATAACCAACTGTGAACTCGCTCAACTTTTTTGTTGACTCGTTGTTACATGCCTTGCAGGTCGTTAGATGCGTAGCTGGAGCTTGCATGGGAGCAGGAGTCGTTGTGGGACATGGACTGTTGAGTTCCATGTTAAACATTTGAACTTTTAAACTTATACTTTAGTTTTAAACTATATGCTTCTGCTGATAACTTGAACTTGATTAACTTGTTTCGAACACCAATTATATTGTGTGGTTGGACTTTTATTTAATAACATTGTTCAATATGATTGGTGGCTGGATCCTGGTCATGTCACGCCTCCTGCGGTGATACTCTGCGTGTGGATTTTGGGGGTGTGACAGATTCAAACCCTAAAATCCACCATCTTCCGTCGCTTCTTCTCCATTATGTTCAATCATGTGAATCGATTGGATTCTTATTCTTTGTTTTAGCTTTCTTTGCGAATTTTATTAAAATTGATGATTTGAACATATCAAACTCATCTTTGAAATAAAAAACAACCTTGATTAGATGGGTTTATTAAAGATAAGATTTTTTCAGTGATTTATGTTCATCTGTGTCAGATTGGGTTTGTAAACTTGAAAACTCTATGGGTTTTTCTTTTCAGGTGTGTTTGAGATTGAATCTGAATTGAAAAGGGTATAAAGATTTTACATTTGATTGGTTGTTGAAAACAGGGAACTAACGAAAAAGATGAAGATCAAATACTAAGGGAACAAGGGAAATTGTGTTATTTATTGGAACACATAAAAATATAAAGGCCTGTGGGAAGACCGATTACCAGTGGAGCTTTTCTCTGTTGATGGTGTAGATTATCACAAAACTTGCTTCAAGTGTAGCCATTGCAAAGGTACCCATAAGTTATGATAATGGTTGTCCTTTGTGATATGTATCATTTGGTTTATAAATAATGTATTGGGGTTAATTTTTATGAAGTATAAGATAATTTTTATGAAATTAGTTCTGGTTAATCCGTTGATATGCCAATTTTTGTCATACACTAGCAAGCCTTGCTGTAACTATTGGCACAAGTGGCAGCCCAACATGGTGATCAGTCCAACCCAAAGTACTGGCACTCCCGGAGCTGCACAGGGTCAGTTTTTACGAAACATGTGATGTGTTGGTTTATTTTGGTTATTTTTAGATTTACTGTGAATGTATGGGAAAATGGTTAAAACGTATATACTTGGTTTGATGTTTTGTTATCGAGGTGGTCAAAATGGTAGCGCGAGTTCTACTGCAAGCACTCCAATCCAAGCATGGGTACAAGGAGCTATTGCTAAGATCAGTAGCACTTCTGATGGAGTTTCTAAAGCAACTATTTATCCCATAAGTGGAACGTCTTCAAGCATGGGGAAGTTATTGAGGTCAATGGTGACAACATTAAAATTGCTTCTACTTCATGCAAGACGGTAAGTATTGTTTCTCAACCTCTGCTAATTGTTTATTTTTTTTTTCATTTTAATTGTCATCTTTTTAGCTAATTGTAAGTTTAGTAAAGGAGTGTTATTTGTTCGGAACCGGTGCTCTGTAATATTAGTAGGAAATGAGAAATGGGTGCCTTGTATTCAGGTGGTTACTATTTTCTTTATGTTTCACCTTGATTCTAATTCCAGGTTGTTGCCAAGTCATTAAATGTATATCCCAAAGACGCCGAAGCACCACCATGTGGAGTGGTTGACATGACAAAGCTGGCTTATTTTCATGAACCATGGTTTTAAATAATTTGGGATCCAGATACGATATTAACGAGATTTATGTGAGTTTTGTTATAATGTTATCCCCTGTATTCTTATCGTTTTCTACAAATATCTCGATGTTACTTAATTGAAGCTAACGAACTAAAATGGTGCTACCAGAATTACACAAGGAGTATATTAATAGCCGTAAATCCTTTCACAAGATTGCCACATTTGTATGATAGCCATATGATGGCACAATACAAAGGGGTAGCATTTGGGGAATTGAGCCTTCATCCTTTTGCAGGTGCAAATGCAGCATACAGGTACTGTTTCACATTCAACATTTCGGTATATTACATTTTTACGCTTAAAAAAGTTGAACGATTTATTACATTTGTGCAGAGTTATGATCAACGAAGGTATAAGTCAGTCAATTTTGGTTAGTGGAGAAAGTGGGGCTGGTAAAACTGAAAGCACAAACCAGCTGATGTGTTATCTTGCTTACATGGGATATAAAGCTTCTACTGACGGAAGGAGTGTTGAACAGAAAGTTCTAGTGGTGTTTAGTTATAAACATTAAGTTTTTCATTATTTAATGTACTTTCATATAACTAAAAAATAAGTATTAATCATAATCAAACTATTGTTTATACCGAGACTATTATAACACTAATGCCGTGAAGGTAAACTACAAGAAGCTTATACAGTTGCTGGTGGGATAGCAGAACATGCGTTTTCTTTGATTAAAATGATTCATTCCTACGTTGGAGAGAAAAAAAATGATGAGTCGGTTTTCAGATGCGTTAATACCAACTTTAGCTCAAGGTATTAAACAAGGTTTGTTAAAAGGAATGGTTTTTGGTAGCATCAGAATTATATTTTCTATTTTTGCTCTTATGAGCTGGAATGGGAGCATCTTGGTCATCAAAAAAGGAATCAAAGGGAGGAGTTTATACCAAGACTATTATGACACTAATACCGTGAAGGTAAACTACTGCATTTTACTTTATGCTGCCTTTATGTTACGGGTTATATGGGTTTGAGTTTGGATAAGTTGACCTGCTGACTTGTGGACATGGTTTTAGAGTTATGTACTTTGTAGAGTTTATGCATTTTATTTTAGTTTAATGGGAATTGCCATAAGAGATTACATGAAAAAATTTTCACCTATTTCGAGGTTAGCAGAGTAAGCCATCATACGTCCATAGAAGTCATCGTAAGTTAGGATCAAACTCCCCATTTTAGTTTGTAGTTTCACTAGAATTTTGAAACTGGAGTGCTCTCTTTTGAAGATTTCTAATCTCTTTTGGAACTTGAGTGCTCTCTTTTGAAGATTTCTAATCTCTTTTAGAACATGGGTTTCACTAAAATGTTTCCTTCTTATTACAGGTGAATGACGCACAACTTAGCACCATGAAGACCCTATAACAGTGAGTTTCCTTCTTCTAGCATAGCTATATGATTTTGATTCTATGTTAATTTCATTTCATTATGAGTAGCGTCTTAAACCGAAATATGTATGTACATTTGAAGCTTAAAACATGAGTGTTTGATACAATCTCTTATATTGTTATGTAAATTGATTCAGTGTCTTTCTAATTATGAGTTTAAGTATGTTGATGGTGCTATACACTTGTAACACATGTGCCTCCACGGCCATCAAACAAATTCCAAACCAATGAAATATTGTATTTCATACTTGGGATTTGTAAAAATATGTGTATCGTTTACACATATCAACTCTTGTTCGATTTCAAACTCTAAATCGCTTTCTGGAAGGTTATACGCGCACCGATGCGTAAATATAACCAGTTTAATGCAACGAACACTCCGGAATAGTGAAATAGGCTAAACATACCTTAAATAACCTTTACATAACTTAGAAATAAGATTTGGAAGGTTTGGTATGCCAAAAGCAAGTTAATTCGTCTACAGGGACTAAATATGACAAACTGCGAAAGTATGCCAATTTGAACTGTAACAGACATTCCGGAACATGACCATAAGTTAAACACACCTTAAGTATCCTTTATATAGCTTAGAAATAGGCTTTGAGGGGTTCGGTGTGCTAAAATAAACTTTTGGCTCATTCAGGGACTAAAAGTGTCAAAAAGTGCACAAGTTTGTATTTTCGCGCATATCTTACGTTCTGAATACATCCGGACATCCAAAAATTTATGTAAGCACTATAATATTTTATTTTAGTGGTTGGCATAAGAAAAATCCATTCGTCACGTCATTTGGATCGTTTTTCGCGCTTGTGCGCATTCCGTCGTAATTAAGCGAACATCGCGTTCGTACGACCAAACGAACCAATATCCGACATATTTCTGAGCATGTTTCATGTCCACAATGTTTAGGCAACATTTTAGGGCCTTAAAGTTGGCTTTACGGGCCTTAGAAGTGTCGGAAATGGCCTTAAACACGTGCAGGGGCTGAAACTGTCATTTTGGAAACTTATATTCAGATCAGAAGCTCCAGGCGGCCCGCATTATACTTGCCTAATCCTGAAGCGGGCTGCGTCCGACTTCCTGACCAGATAAACTGCATTTAACAGCATATTCCAGCTGTTCTATCCACCACCACACATTCACACATGCTTAGTCAGCTGATAAGGATCAATTTTAGCCACCATAAGGTTCCGACACTTGTACGGATGCAATTAAAGCACGGTTTCCATGAAACGATCTTAACGGTGGACCGAAAACTATATATACCCATCCACCCCCATTGCTAAACTGACTAGAATTCTGATTTGAGGAGCTCTAAGTTGAAACCATTGTTTCATACCTGAGCTACTTGAATCGGGATTAGCATTCGGGGACCCTTCGTATGTATTCTTTCGTTCTTTTCTTTATTTTATTGCTTTTAGAGTCAGAAAGTCAAACTTTGTTTGACTTTCAGCGTTGACCAGCTTATGGTCAATGCGAAGTTCGTTTGAACTTCGCAACGTGATTGTAATCACGTTGGTTATAGTCCCTTGGGACTATGCCTACTGATTACCACGTTGTCTAGGGTCGTAGGGTAAGCGATCTAATAAATCTCTTATACCTTCGAACCCGACCCAGTTTGGTCGATCATTAGGATCCGACCAAATACATTAGGTGACCATAGTGTATTGGGAATAACCTTCCGAGGTTATACCTTATGGTCACATCGTTTAAGTAGTTGTATGATAGGTAGTTTATATGCCTTAGGTAAATTACCAGAATACCCTTTTCATGTATAATTGGTAATTAAGCATATGTAACCTAAACTTTTGTCACACATTACTTGACTACTTTTGGACTATCAAAATTTGGCATGGTTTATACAAGGACTTTTGACAATTGGTTTAAACATAGACATTATACATTGTTGGTTGGTTAAGTGACTTAAGTAACGAAATGTGAGTAATATGATACAAGCATGGTGGATACGCCGCTGGTACTTCCTATATATAAGTGTTTGTATTATATTACATATCATAGCGTTATTTAAATCATTGATTTTGGACTTATACATTTTATACAAGTAACATGTTTTCACAAGACTTTGTTTTACAATACGGTTTATTTTATACAACTCATTTTACATGGTTATTCATTTAACCATACCTTATTCTTTTACTTATACATATCATCTAAACTTATTGTTTTTCAAGCGATTTACAAAACAAAATCAAATTACAAGGTTCATGACTAAACATTTCTTAAACTTAAGTCATGAATCCTATTTTCACAAAACCTATGTATCTCACAGGCATTTTTATGCTGACGTACCTATTTTTACATGTGTTTTCAGGAGCTTTTCCGTAGGATGACGATCATGACACTAGGGCGGACCTGTGCCTTAGAGATTTAAAACGAAGATAGACCATGTTTAATTATGTTAAAAACTCTTTGATTCCTGTTTAAAACAATGAAACTCTTGTGTTTATAAATAAAATACAACTTTGAATGCCATGGTTATGAAACAATTAATAATGTTACAACACTCCCCGACGTTTTCCGCCACGTCTTATATGTTATATGTGGTCGGGGTGGGACAGGTTGTTACTCAAGGACTACTGAGCAATCTCAAGTGAGTACATAGACCCCTCTTTTACTGTTTTCCAAACTGTTTTGGGGTGAAACACATGTGCCTACTTGTTACTTTCATGCTTTCTTGTTTTCACATCATATACTTGCTATGTTTATTAGTACATTATAGTACATGATTTCATTACATTTCTGCTATGTATGTTGACTGATAGCATGCTAGCACATTGATTTACATGACTTTTCTACTTTGTATGTTAACTTAGCATACTTAGTACATTATTTTACATTGCAGCTCTGTTGCATATGTTCCAGTAACATATGGACACATTGTTTTACAGCTCTACCTTGTATGTTTACTCTAGCATACTAGGTACATTATCTTCATCACATGCTTACATTTTGGTATGACATTTGGTTTGTTTAAATGAGACAATGCACATTCATTAACACCGATCATGCCGCTCGGTAGTAGGTAGTGGTACCACAGGACTTGACAAATCCCATTCCTGAAATCTCGGGTTTGTTTGGACGTAAGGAATGACCGAATCCGAATACATATTCTTTTGATAACTCATTTTTACATAGTTATCCGATTGTCTCAAGGCTTGGATGTATGAATTTTCACAATACCGCATAAATGTTCATATTCAGTATAGCATGCATATATTTTACAAAACATAACTTTGATTTAAACCAAGTTTTACTTCAATACTTTGTTTTGTACATTTTTACTTATGGTTTAAGTAGTCTTAATTTTACTTACCATACATATCATTTTGGTTATACATTACTTGACTACTTTTGGATTATAAACATTTGACATGGTTTATACAAGGACTTTTGACTATTGGTTTAAACATAGACTTATTACATTGTTGGTTTGGTTTGAGTAAGTGATTAATTAACGAGGCGGGTGTAATATGATACAAACATGGTGGATACGCCGCCGGTACTTCCTATATATAAGTGTTTGTATGATATCACATATTGTAGCGTTATTTGAATTATTTCAGTTTGAGACATATAACATTTTATACAAATAACATACTTTTCACAAGACGTTGTTTTACAAAACAACTTATCTTTTACAAACTCATTTTACTTGGTTATTCATTTAACCATACATTATTCTCTTACTTATACTTATCATCTGATCTTATTGCTTTTCAAACGATTTACAAAACAAAGCAAACTACAAGGTTCATGACTAAACATTTTCTTAAACATAAGTCATGAATCTCATTTTCACAAAACCTATGTATCTCACAGGCATTTTTATGCTGACGTACCTATTTTCACATGTGTTTCAGGAAATGAAGCATAGGATTGATCAAGATACACTTAGGCGGACATGGGCCTTAGTGACAATAAAAGATGCAAGACTAGTTAATTATGTTGTATTTCCTTGTTTGTTAAGACATTGTAACACTTTTAATCAATAAAACGAAACTTCAATTGCCATGGATTTGAAACAATTAATTCTGTTACAACACTCCCCGACATTTCCGCCACGTTTTGTATGTTCCACGTGGTCGGGGTGTGACAGAAAAGATGGTATCAGAGCTAATGGTTATAGGGAATTAGGTTATTAGTAATGCTTTGACCTAGTCTATAACCTTCTTAGGACCCTAACGCGAGTTTACTTGCGTTTAGTCATAAAACAATACTGTCACCTATCCTTAGGCGACAACCACAACAAGAACATAAATCTCAAAACCGCTATGAAAACTAATCATCTGTTCTAGGATGATTGATTACTAGGTTTTGAACCCTCTGTTGTAAGGTTTTGAACTCTCTATTATATGGTTTTGAACCCCTTTGAGTTTTCAAAATCTCGTCAAGGTTTTGGGTTTTAAATAATGTGAACACATGCAAACTGGAAGGGTGAATGCCTGTATTCTGGGTTTTCTGTCTAGGCAAGCACTTCGTATACATCTCATCAGACGCGAGACCAGTTGTGCTTACCTGGGAATTCTTGGGATGAGTGTTCACTTATAGGCGAGCATGTCTTCGCGATACATTATTTTTGACCCATTTACTTTGATTTGTCACCATCTCATTTGTTTGCCTTAGGTAACAAACAAATGATCACAATTTTCATTCGTTACCATTCTGTATTGATTATCCAATAACCTTTCACTCGTTTCTTCCTATGTCTTTCATTTCCTTCTAGAATGTCTATTCCTCTCAGCACTGGTTAAACGCCCGAGCGAACAGCCAAATTTGTCCAGCAAATAGGCGAAGTGATTCAGAAGACTGTGGATTTAGGCATTGCCATGGCTCGTCTCAACAATGAAGCCTCTCGTCTCGACAATGAAGCCACTCAAGAGCCACCAAAGGAAGCAGAAGTCAAGCCAGCACCAAATTCAAGGAAGCGTAAGGCTTCAAGGAAACCGCAGCGGTTACACCTAATCAAGCGGGACCTAGCCAAGTGGCAAGGCCACCAGCTAGGAAGCCGTACTTAGGAACTGCTCCTAGGTGCAAGCGATGTAACGGTCATCATTCAAACCTCATACCCTGCTTCAAATGTACCTTCTGTGGACGGCGGGGACAATTGGTCAACACATGCCGCTTTGCTATCCAAAACAAAGCTGTTGCAAATCTTGCTGCTACCCAACTCCAAGTCAACCCTACTCAAGCTCGTTTTCCGCCTGGTACTTGCTACAACTGTGGCGAGACGAGCCATTTCAGGAACAACTGCCCGAAGATAGTCAGTGCAAATCCAACCCTTGGATGAGCATTCGGCTGAACAAAGGATGTTGCTGTCTTATGCCTTTGTTTCTTTTGTTTTCGTGTATTGTGAAACAATATGTCTTGTTCATAAATAAAAGTTGTTGATCACAATTCTGATATACAAGTATAATAACAAGTGTTTATGGCATTTCCCTATAATACCTACATTAAGGAACTATGTTCCTTACAAACTACTTTTGTTGTGACAACCCGAACTTTCAAGATAACTGGCGGTTAAGCGTGTGATTATAACTTCTCGTTATTTCTCTTTTATGTGTTATATGTTCTGTATTGGTAATATTCTGTTAAGCTTAAACTAGAACGTACGATAACTCTATTGTGTTGCTACACACTTAGTTACACTTAGGTATGTGGGCCGCACCCACCTCAAGTGCTATTGGGCTGCTATTTTATTACCTAACCCGACCCAATACCCTTAG
Organism: Helianthus tuberosus; assembly: GCA_030545235.1. Taxonomy (NCBI): domain Eukaryota; kingdom Viridiplantae; phylum Streptophyta; class Magnoliopsida; order Asterales; family Asteraceae; genus Helianthus; species Helianthus tuberosus. Next base: position 82,412,398 of record CM060399.1, read on the forward strand.
ATTAGTTCCTTGTGCTCACAACTCCTTGGACCAGCCCAATACCTCTAAACAAGTCGGCCCAACCTTCCTATTCTCCTTTTATACGGGAACTAGATATTATGTTGTAATTAGTTGCTAACCCTAAAACAACCTCTACCCCTCACTTGGATCGCGAAGGCAGACGGTACCCCCCCCCCCCTCGTGATTACCATCATCAGACTCTCCATAATTCTTCGGTTAGTATATCAAACCATTGTGTTAATTTGTTTGTGGTTCTGGATGATGGCATGAACATATGCTTATATGTGATATTATGTGTTTTAGTATTATGCATGAACATACGATAAATACTGGCGGATTATTGTTGATGAATTGTTAATATAAACAACATAGTTAGAGTATGTAAATGAGGAATAATCAATGTGATGGATGCGTCATGTTAATGATGAATAATCGATGAAGCGGACGTGTATATCTTGTTCATGTGTATACCTTGTTTATGTGTATATCTCGTACATATGTGCATCCTGTTTATATGTATATTTTGCTCATGTGTATGTATTGTTACATGTATGTGTCGGCAATAGGGGATTGCATGACATCTGTTATGATGAAGGTGAGTAATGGATGCTAGTACTAGTCTGATAATATTAGAGTGTTAGGTTCATACTTGGGCCATGTTATGTGAAGGTGGAATAGGTGGGGCAACGTGATAATGATCATCACCCATGATCAAACAACCTATTAATTGCATGAAACATGATAGTATATTGTAGGTTTGTATTATAAATCATAGTGGCTGTCATATGAATAAAAGTGGCGGCCATGTGGTCTTGATCTAATCAAATTATATGTGTATTTTAATAAGGATGTCATTGATTATATACTTTTGCTGATTTCGATGATATGATTTTATGTTGGTAATTTATTCGAAAAATATTGGATAATGATGGCATATTGAAGCAATAACTTGGACTGTTAATATTGGGCTGCACGCATCATAATTTGTGTTGGGCTGTTAAGTCGTTGTTTGGCTTGTATGGTTGTGATACGAAATAGTGTGTGGCCTGAATGTTTAGTTTGTTATTGTGATGATTTTGTGATGATGCAACCTGCTGGAATACTCAAAATGTTGGCCATATTAGATAAAGTTTGTACACATTTAATAGTTTGTCAGTATCACATGAGGTTGGTATAATCAAATGATAACTCTTTCAAAATTTCATGATAAAAGTTTATAGGTCCAATAGGCTATCAATTTGTGTCAGCCATTATTTAGATCCCATTTAACTCATATTCAGTTTTGTGTAATAACCAGGGGCCGCACACCTTGGCCCGTCGCACACACACACACTGTTGACTGGGCCGAAGACTATTGGGCCTTGTCATTTAACGAATTGCAGCAGGCCATTCTTTGGGTTTGAATATATATTGTGGGCCTTGACTGTTGGGCCGCACACTTGGCATGCATAAGCTGGGCCACTCACGAAATTATTCAAGGACCAACATGTGTGTAATTGTTTAAGTGACTTACATATCATAATTTATGATATACTACTTAATTTAAATGTAAATACGTGATACTTGTGCTACGTGTTGAATACGTGTTTATGTGTTGTTATCTGAATACAAATCTAATGAAAAATGGTAACTATAATAGGACGTGATTGACTAAAAGAGTTTTAACAAGTAGTTATCTTACCGAGCAAACCAAAGGTGAGTTCATTGCTCTTTCTCAAGCATGGATCCCAGGGAAGGGATAACGGGTAACGTTCCGAGGGGGAATGCATGTGTAATGGGATTTTGGTTATCGTACTCAGTTTTCTATCATTGTAAGACCACAATATCTACCGGTACGTTGCTTGTAGGGCAACGGGGGTTATTAGTTGATAGCGCTATTAGGTTTGGCACCCTCACGACGTTCGAGGAGAACGGGCGTGAACTAATTACCTTAAAACATGACCAATGCTTTGATAGAGGCATTGGGGTTGGCAATCACATATCATATGGCCATTCGGTAATCGAGTAATAACAACATCGAAACATCAAATCATCAGAACAACATAACAACATTTCATTTTGTTAACTGTTTTACACACGTGACGGATAACTAAACTCGGTAAACAAAACTTTGAACTCACCAGCGTAGTCTGACACACTTGTTTGCATGCTTGTAGGTCGTTAGCTGTTACACACTGGAACTTGTGACCTGGAGCGGCTGGAGTGGACATGGTCTTAACGAACATATTTACCTTATTGGTTTATTGATACATTATATACTTTATTGCTTCCGCTGATTACTTTGGTTTTCATTTAAACTTACAAACAGTATTTTAGTTCAATCAAGTATTTTATCATTTTATTGAACATGTTTGATATAATTAGTGGCTCGTTGTTGGATCGTCGCACTCCTAATAGGGACATGCCCTAGGTGAGAATTTGGGGGTGTGACACTTGTGATTCTCTCTTTCAAATGATCGCTCATGAGTCCCTCGAAAATTTAAGTACTCGTTTCATTCTAAGATGCGAAGTACAGAAAATAAAGTGACATTATGAGTAATCATGCTTCAGCACATCTTTACCTTTAAATCCTTGGTTAGATAACTAAGGGTATTTTCAAATCTCATGCCCATTACGTTTTGATTTTTTCAACATACACAGTACAAGTATTTCAACACAATCTTCATGATCTCAAAACATTTCATATAGTTTGAAAACAATTTTTCTAGATACATTGTCTATGTTATTTCAAAAACATTGGCCATGTTATCAAAACCAACCTTTCTAATTTCAAAATATTTCATATAGTCTGAAGACAATATTAACACAATACATTTTCTTATCAAGTGCATGATTTCGAAAAGCATCATTCATGTCTTTCAAAAAAAAAACCTTATACATAATTTCAAAATTCATCTCGCATGATTTTAAAACATTTTTGTAAATATATCTATCTAATACACCTACTTTATGATTTCAAAAGTATTATATATAAGGTTTCAAAAACGTTAAACACATTTTTCTTAAAGGAACCCCATGCATAGTTTTCAAAAATATTTTCCTCATACATTGACTTAACCTTCAAATTCTGCTTCATATGTCGCCTTGACATATCAAGCATTTCAACTTCATAAGCATTTTACATCATGTTTTGACCTAAGCACATCCAGTGCAAGGTTTCAAAACATCTTCAACTTTTAAATCCATATGGGATCTTTTTATTTTCACAATTAGATCCTTGTGGATAATTGTCATACAAATCAGAGTCCTTAATTGGATTCCTTATGTACCTAAATTCGAACATTTCGGTTCCTTATAATCGAAAACGAATTTTTCTTTTAAAAATCTTTCTATCTTTATAGTTAGATTCTTGATAACGTTTAAAGTATCAAATGAAATCCACGGAATGGATTCCTCGCGTGCTTTAAATGCATGTACTCAATTAACAAGACAAATTAATAAACAATCTTTGTGGTTATATGACTATGTGTTTATGCATTTTGTGTTTTTGTATACTCTGGATATTCGTTATCCAAATCCTCGCAGGATCTTTCATATCTTCTATGTAATAGTTAAGACCCTTGGATTATATAAGTACCGCTCCATGTTTCATAAGAGATCCTTTTAGTGGTCTAGTCTAAAAGATTGATTCACAATTTGGTTAAAGAACGACATCTAGTGATGTAGCTGAACAGACTCCTTGATAGTCTATTTAGATCATTTATTGATTTAATTAAAAGGATTCTATGGCGGTCTAGTCACACTCATCACAAGTTTGTTCATTTGGTTTTCCCCTACACATTATAAAATAGATTGTGTGAACTATGCAAGGAATTGTCTAATTATGGACGCGTACATAATTATGAGATTCAGTGCACGGTAACCACAGTAAGATTTATTATGTGTAAGAACCGATAGTGACAAAAATAACGAAATGAGAACGATGTAATGGAGGTACGGTGGACGCACCAATGACGCTTCATATACTTGTATATAAGTATCCCTCTTACATTGCAATCATGATGTTATTAAAGATTACTAGAAGTTCAGAACCCTAACCAATGTTGTTCGATCTTTTCAAACTTCATGTTTTCAAACTCTCACAAGTTTCCTCTAAAATAAAATTCGGGACGAAATTTCCTAAAGTAGGGGAGACTGTAACACCTGTGCCTCCACGGCCATCAAACAAATGCCAAACCAATGAAATATTGTATTTCATACTTGGGATTTGTAAAAATATGTGTATCGTTTACACATATCAACTCTTGTTCGATTTCAAACTCTAAATCGCTTTCTGGAAGGTTATACGCGCACCGATGCGTAAATATAACCAGTTTAATGCAACGAACACTCCGGAATAGTGAAATAGGCTAAAAATACCTTAAATAACCTTTACATAGCTTAGAAATAAGATTTGGAAGGTTTGGTATGCCAAAAGCAAGTTAATTCGTCTACAGGGACTAAATATGACAAACTGCGAAAGTATGCCAATTTGAACTGTAACAGACATTCCGGAACATGACCATAAGTTAAACACACCTTAAGTATCCTTTATATAGCTTAGAAATAGGCTTTGAGGGGTTCGGTGTGCTAAAATAAACTTTTGGCTCATTCAGGGACTAAAAGTGTCAAAAAGTGCACAAGTTTGCATTTTCGCGCATATCTTACGTTCTGAATACATCCGGACATCCAAAAATTTATGTAAGCACTATAATATTTTATTTTAGTGGTTGGCATAAGAAAAATCCATTCGTCACGTCATTTGGATCGTTTTTCGCGCTTGTGCGCATTCCGTCGTAATTAAGCGAACATCGCGTTCGTACGACCAAACGAACCAACATCCGACATATTTCTGAGCATGTTTCATGTCCACAATGTTTAGGCAACATTTTAGGGCCTTAAAGTTGGCTTTACGGGCCTTAGAAGTGTTGGAAATGGCCTTAAACACGTGCAGGGGCTGAAACTGTCATTTTGGAAACTTATATTCAGATCAGAAGCTCCAGGCGGCCCGCATTATACTTGCCTAATCCTGAAGCGGGCCGCGTCCGACTTCCTGACCAGATAAACTGCATTTAACAGCAGATTCCAGTTGTTCTATCCACCACCACACATTCACACATGCTTAGTCAGCTGATAAGGATCAATTTTAGCCACCATAAGGTTCCGACACTTGTACGGATGCAATTAAAGCACGGTTTCCATGAAACGATCTTAACGGTGGACCGAAAACTATATATACCCATCCACCCCCATTGCTAAACTCACTAGAATTCTGATTTGAGGAGCTCTAAGTTGAAACCATTGTTTCATACCTGAGCTACTTGAATCGGGATTAGCATTCGGGGACTATGCCTACTGATTACCACGTTGTCTAGGGTCGTAGGGTAAGCGATCTAATAAATCGCTTATACCTTCGAACCCGACCCAGTTTGGTCGATCATTAGGATCCGACCAAATACATTAGGTGACCATAGTGTATAGGCAATAACCTTCCGAGGTTATACCTTATGGTCACATCGTTTAAGTAGTTGTATGATAGGTAGTTTATATGCCTTAGGTAAATTACCAGAATACCCTTTTCATGTATAATTGGTAATTAAGCATATGTAACCTAAACTTTTGTCACATAACTGATTATGTAACATGTTTAGGCATATAACACTTGTCATAGGGCTAGTTAGGCGGTCCGAACGCGTTTCACGTGAACGACGCGTTAAAGTAGCATAAGCTACCTAAACGGGTCGTAATGGGTCGTAAACACTTAGGTTAGGTTTCATTTAGCATGTAGGTTTTGTTGAACCATACTACACGAGTCTCCATACTCGTTTGGTTTACAAACCCTCATGCTACCCGATCTTCCGATCTAGGTCCGGTTTATTAACATAGTTACCTATATTAGGTGTCGTTTGATTCCGTGATCTCTAGCATTGTCTGGTTGTGTAACATCTGTGCTTGTAATCATTATGAACAGTTCTATTATCAATAAAACAATGTTATTTGATCCCAATGTTTGTTTGGTTGTGTTTTACATTTTTCATGTTTTGACTTTTATTCAATTTCAAACTCTATATCGCTTTCTGGAGAGTTATACGCAAACTGGTGCGTAAACATAACCAGTTTAACGCGAAAAATACTCCGGAACATCATCATATACTTAACATACCTTAAATAACCTTTACATAACTTAGAAATAAGTTTTGAAGGCTTTGGTATGGCAAAAACAAGTTAATTCGCTTACAGGGACTAAACTTGACAAACTACGAAAGTATGCCAATTTGAACTGTAACAGACATTCCGGAACATGACCATAAGTTAAACACACCTTAAATATCCTTTACATAGCTTAGAAATAGGCTTTGAGGTGTTCGGTGTGCTAAAATAAACTTTTGGGTCATTCAGGGACTAAAAGTGTCAAAAAAAATGCACAAGTTTGCATTTTCGCGCATAACTTACGGTCTGAATACATCCGGACATCCAAAAATTTATGTAAGCACTAAAATATTTTAGTTTAGTGTTTGGCATGAGAAAAATCCATTCGTCACGCAATTTGGATCGTTTTTCACGCTTATGCGCATTCCGTCGTAATTAACCGAACAACGCGATTGTACGGCTAAACGAACCGACATCCGGCATATTTTTGAGCATGTTTCATGTTCCCTATACTTTAACATCCTTGTGAAGCTTAAAAATGGGCTTGACGGGTGTTAGAAGTGCCAAAACACGACGATACGCGCTCAGGAACCAAAACTGCAAAAAAATATATATATATATAAAAAAAATAAAAAAAATGCAGCAAAAAGCCATTTTAAACATAAGTTAGCAGCCCCTAACACTTCCCAAAGGTCAAGTGCCACATGTTAATCTCCTATGGTGGCCAAAATTAGTTACCACAACATTTTGACAAGTGTACGGCCTAGATCGTGCCCCCTTTTCCAAGAAACGATCCTAACGGTTGTGGGTTTACTATAAATACCCAACCCATTTTCACTCATTCCTCACTAGAATCTGATCTAAAAGACTCTAAGTTGAAACCATTGTTTCATACCTGAGTTATTTGGATCTAGATTAGCATTCAGGGACCTTTCGTAAGTATTCTTTCGTTCTTTTATCGCTTTCGAGTCCGAAAGTCAAACTTTGTTTGACTTTCTGCATTGACCAGTTTATGGTCGATGCGAAGTTCGTTTGAACTTCATAACGTGAGCGTGATCACGATGGTTATAGTCCCTAGTGACTATACCTACGGATTACCACGTTATCTAGGCTCAGTGACGAGTCGTAGTTTCGGTCAGAATACGTATTCTTGCGTATTTTGTAACCAAACTACTTATGGGTATCAAAACCGTTTGTTTTGATACCAAACCTGTTTTCTAAACTTAGTTAAGCATGTTTTAACATGCTTAGCTCGTCACTTTTAGTTGTGCTTGTATAGGGTCGTAAGGTAAGCGATCTAAACAATCGCTTATACTTTCGAACCCGACCCATTTGGTCGATCATTAGGATCCGACCAAATACATTAGGTGACCATAGTATATAGGGAATAACCCTCTGAGGTTATACCTTATGGTCGCTACATTTAAGTAGTTGTATGATAGGTAATTTATATGCCTTAGGTAAATTACCAAAATACCCCTTTATGCCAAAATTCATTTTTAAACATATGTAACATAACTTTTGACATCTAAACTGATTTGACAACCATATTAGACATGTTAAGGCATATATTACTTGTCATAGGACTAGTTAGGCAGTCCGAACGCGTTTCACGCGAACGACGCGTTAAAGTAGCATAAGCTACCTAAACGGGTCGTAATGGGTCACAAGCACTTAGGATAGGTTTCATTTAGTATGTAGGCTTTGTTAAACCATACTACATGAGTTCCCATACTCATTTGGTTTACGAACCCTCATTCTATCCGATCTTCCGATTTAGGTCCGGTTTATTAATGTAGTTACCTATATTAGGTGCCGTTTGATATTCCGAGATCTCTAGCATTGCTTGGTGGTTATCTTAGGACTTCTGAGCAATCTCAAGTGAGTACATAGACCCCTATTTTACTGTTTTCAAACTGTTTTGGGGTGGAACACATGTGCCTACTTGTTACTTTCGTGCTTTCCTGTTTTCACATCATATACATGCTATGTTTGTTAATACATTATAGTACATGATTTCATTACATTTCATGCTATGTATGTCCATTGTGTGCATACTTAGTACATTGTTTTACTTTACATTTCTGCTATGTATGTTGACTGACAGCATGCTAGCACATTGATTTACATGACTTTTCTGCTTCGTATGTTAACTTAGCATACTTAGTACACTGTTTTCATATAACATGTTCACTTTTGCTATGACATTTGGTTTGCACAAACGAGACTATTATACTTTCATTAACATTAGCTACGCCGCTCGGTAGTAAGTACTGGTACCATAGGACTTGACAAATCCCATTCCTGACATCCCGGGTTTGTTTGGATGTAAGGAATGACTGAATCCGAATACAATTCTTTTGATAACCTTGACTGAAAGGGTTATCCGACTGTCTCAAGGCTTGAATGTATGCGTTAACTTACCACATAAATGTTTGTATCAATGTAACATGTATTACTTTGCGAAACATAACTTTTTGATACATTCAAAATACTTTGTTTTGTACATTTCTACATTTGGACTATTTGACAATACTTTACTTACAAGACATAACATTTGTTACACATTACTTGACTACTTTTGGACTATCAAAATTTGACATGGTTTATACAAGGACTTTTGACAATTGGTTTAAACATAGACATTATACATTGTTGGTTGGTTAAGTGACTTAAGTAACGAAATGTGAGTAATATGATACAAGCATGGTGGATACGCCGCTGGTACTTCCTATATATAAGTGTTTGTATTATATTACATATCATAGCGTTATTTAAATCATTGATTTTGGACTTATACATTTTATACAAGTAACATGTTTTCACAAGACTTTGTTTTACAATACGGTTTATTTTATACAACTCATTTTACATGGTTATTCATTTAACCATACCTTATTCTTTTACTTATACATATCATCTAAACTTATTGTTTTTCAAGCGATTTACAAAACAAAATCAAATTACAAGGTTCATGACTAAACATTTCTTAAACTTAAGTCATGAATCCTATTTTCACAAAACCTATGTATCTCACAGGCATTTTTATGCTGACGTACCTATTTTCACATGTGTTTTCAGGAGCTTTTCCGTAGGATGACGATCATGAAACTAGGGCGGACCTGTGCCTTAGAGATTTAAAACGAAGATAGACCATGTTTAATTATGTTAAAAACTCTTTGATTCCTGTTTAAAACAATGAAACTCTTGTGTTTATAAATAAAATACAACTTTGAATGCCATGGTTATGAAACAATTAATTCTGTTACAACACTCCCCGACGTTTTCCGCCACGTCTTGTATGTTATACGTGGTCGGGGTGTGACAGAAGAGTTGGTATCAGAGCCAATGGTTATAGGGAATTAGGTTATTAGTAATGCTTTGACCTAGACTATAACCTTACTAAGGCTTTGTCGTTTGCCGGCCCAGCACTATTTAAGCCCAATAACTTGAAAACATGGGCTTGGCCCAATGATACTATTATTGGAAACATGGGCTAAGATGCGAAATTTTTTGTGGTCTCAAGATACTGTTTTCCAGAAGGGCAAAGCTAAGGTTTCTTGGAAAACAGTTTGTCTTCCTAAATATGAAGGAGGGTTGGGTATTCGGCGTATTGGCGATGTAAACAAAGCTCTTATGGCTAATCATTTTTGGAGTATTCTTTCTAGGAGGAAGTCTTTGTGGGTGGATTGGGTTCATATTCACAGATTAAAAGGTAAGAACTTCTGGATTGCTAAAATTCCTTCTACATGTAATTACTCGTGGAGGAAAATTCTTCAGCTTCGTCCGTATTTGAGGGAGTTTTTTTGGGTTGATATTGGTAATGGGACATTGGCCTCGGCTTGGTATGATATTTGGAGTGACATTGGGCCGATTGGGGATTTTCTTGCGCCTAGAGTTATTTCAAATGCAGGCTTCCGGTTAGAGGCGTCGGTTTCTGACATTAACGACAATGGTGAGTGGAAGTGGCCGGTTGCGTGGAGAGACTTATATCCGGTTCTGATTCAGCTTGATCAAATCCAAATTATGCCGAATAAACCTGATAAGATTATGTGGCGTGATGGTCATAACGCGAGGGTTTTCTCTTCTTCGGAGGTTTGGAACTCGGTCCGTCATAAAGAAACCGAGATTGCATGGAGCTCTATTGTCTGGTTTACTCAATGCGTCCCGAGGCACGCGTTCTTAATGTGGCTGATCATGAAAGGTAAGTTGCTCACTCAAGACAAACTTCTCAGCTGGGATTTTTCTCGAAGAAAGAATATGAATATGATGTGTTGTTTGTTATGCTATGCCAATCATGACTCTCATAGTCACTTGTTCTTTGAATGTGATTTCTCTTCAAAAGTTTGGCATATTGTGAGACAGAAAGTGGATATGGATTCGGTTCATCCTAAGTGGGAGGAGATTGTAAATTGGCTTCTTACTCGATCTTCTTCTAAGTTAGCTTCTGATTATGTTGCGAGACTTTTGGTGGCGGCTAGTGCTTATGTTATTTGGCAGGAACGCAACATCAGGCTTTTCAAAAATCGGATGAGACCTCCGGAGATTGTTAGTGACAAAATCATTAGTTTGGTTCGATACAAGTTGATGGGAGCGAGACTCAAGAATACTGAAAATGTTCGAAGACTTTGTAGGAAGTGGGAGATTCATGGAAATGACATTAATGATGATGGAGGCTGATTACCTTTCTCATTTATATTGTTTTTGGTGGTCTAGAGTGTAGTCTAGTGGGACTCTTGGTGTTTTTCGTTGTTTGTTTTTGGTTAATTTTGTTTACTTTCATAGGGCATGTCCTATGATTGAACTAGTGTAGGCTCTCTACACTACTTGGTTTTATTGGTTGTGAATATATAGAATCACCGGGGTAACCCTTTACCCAAAAAAAAAAACTACACAAGTGATACATACAAGACACGAGATTCAGCGGACGAGATCCGACTATACAACTCATTCATCGAATACACAGTTAACGAACATTTGAACAACTCGTTCATCGAATACACAGTTAACGAACATTTGAACAACTCATACATCGAATACACAGTTAACGAACAGTAAAGACATACAAGTCTTACACATACTCAAGACAAAAGACTTGTACTCAAGTTATTTACAAAGACCGAAGTGTCTAACAAAAATAAGAACATTTGTAGGTCTCAACGCTATTCAGGACGACCGCACGTGAGATCTTATTTACATCTATTCACAGGACGCGATACTGTGAGTTCATGTTCCCCTATTCATTTAAATGTTTTACAACTTTACAACTATCGGGGAAGATACATGTTCAAAGTATGTTAAAGTTAGGTAATGAAACACCTTAGATCATGTGCGAATTAGGGCCATACTATAAGCACCATTAATCCAGTTTGGACCAAGGAACAAAGGACTAGATCTATTGGGTTTTGGCGAGCCCCACTCTTGGTCGTGGACCCATACAGAAGAGTGCGTTTGTGTCCCAGTCGATAGGAATCGACATAAAATCGTCTAGGGTTGGTTTGCTTCCTATTTCGTCACACATATTAATGTCCTTGCAAAACATTAATGATCAACGATTTCATTGCGCTTTACATATTACAACTCACATTTTTCATACATCGTTTACAACTAAATTGCATGAATTCACCAAATTTTGTTGATGTTTTCCAAACTTAACATGTATTTCAGGGAATTAAAGGACCATGTCGGATTTCCCAGTCAAGATAACAAGTACAGGAACTCCATGCCATCTTTTGAAGGGTTTAACTATTATATTTCGCCTCTTTGCGGAAATATGATGGTTTAAACCTTTGTAGTTTATTTCAAGTTAATGTATGAAACAATAACGCTTATTTTCATGTTAATGGTTTGTAACCGACACACTAAACTTATGATGTAATCTTTTGAAACACTATGTAATGGCAATGGAGTATGTTTTATTCATATAGATTGTTCATGTACATCGATATTTATGCAATGAAAACCAGACAGATCACACCTTGCGTTTCCGCTATGAGCGGGTGTGACAGATTGGTATCAGAGCATCGATTGTAGTGAACCAGGATTCTTTATTGAGTCTAAGTCTACAATCACTAGGGATCTCTCATGAAAACCATCTAAACACAAACACATGTTTTCATTTGCATAAACATTTTTCATGGTCCTTTTTCAACAAGAATTCATCTCATAACAAATCAAGCAAGGACATTAGTGTCTTAGTCATCTAAATGGTAGACATGCAACTTTAAGTTAATCCACACAACTCAAGTAGGATAACTTAAAATGAACTCTATGTGAAAACTACATTTCGTGTATATATGTAAAATAACAAATGCTCATACGTGTTGAACAACTTATTTCTCAGGATATCATGTCTTCCTCTGAAGGAAGCAACATATATGACGACGTAGACCCGATGGAGCTATCCTCCTCCGACGAGTATGTACCGGCAGTCCAGGTCATTACGTCCGACAGCGAGTCGGCATCTGACGATGATTTGGATGACTTTCAGCCATTCGCGATTGTTGATGACATTATCGACGCTGACATGTTAGGAGACATCATTGATGATGATGTGCTAGATGTGCCCCCTCTACTTAACGAGATAGTTATCATGGGTCACCCGGAGGGTGAACATGTGGTCGAGGTTATACCATGGGATGTCCTTCCTCTTGCTATTATGCCTTTTATTGACGAGTTCGACGAGGATGACGACGCTGTAGTTCCTGTGATTCCCGTGGAGCATTTAGGTGATGAGTTGGGAGACGGGGATGTTCATGACGTGGTTATTTTGGAGGTCGCTGCACCGGTAGTCCCGGTTATTGTCATCTCTTCTGATTCCGATACTGATGCAGATGCTTCTTCTTATGCATCTGTTACTTCCTCTGCACTGCAGGCCATTGGCCTACAGCGCAATGCAGACATTGAGATGGATGATGTCATACCTGATGAGCCAGTTGTCCCTGCACATGATCATGTTGCTCCTATTCTACCACATGTAGACCATACTGACGAGGCAGGACCCTTAGGACACGCCCATGTACCACCCGGGGACATGGATCTATACCCACATGTTATGCCCATTACCGATCCATATCACCCAGTGCATGACCCAGCTGCTACTATGGAGTTACGTGCTCGTGTGTTGACACTTGAGCATCAGATAGACTTTATCATCCGTCGAGTTAGTGAACTCGAGGATGAGCTTACTCACCTTATTGGTTTGGTACTTCTTGCTCCACCACCACCACCAGGGTCACCCCCATTACCTCCACTACCACCCCAGATGCCACCAGTGGATCTACCGCCAGTTGATTTGCCTACTCGTATTCTGACGCTTGAGCAGCAGATGGTATTCCTGAACCGTTTGGTTCTAGATTTGGAGGGTAGGGTTTCTGATGTTCACAGGTTGTTGTTCCCGATTCCACCACCAGTTTTTCCCCCACCATAGACTATGTTTGCAGGTATTATGCTTTTGGGACGGGTATCTATATCCGTTTTATGTACATATTGATGATACACCAAGTTTTGAAGACAACCGACATATAGCGGGTCACACAGTTGGAAGGAAGATGTTGTTATCTCTTTTGTTGTACTAGACTAGTATGACCGGGTTATGTAGCCCGAGTCTATTTTTGTTCCTTTCAAACGATTATGTAACCGGTTGACTATATATATATGAAAAACTTGGTGTTATATATTAAATGCATCTGAGTGGTCTGGTTGGACATATCTTATTGTTTATGTTAACTTATTTACTTGCATTATATGTTTGGTGGTGATATTGCTATTAATGTTATGAATATTTTTTTTACAAACCAAATCAACGTCTAATCTTTATCCTATTTCTCCTTTGGAAGAATCATGCCACCGAGGAGAGTCTTACGTTCACGGACTAATCCACCCCCACCTCCACCAATGCCTACGACCGAGGCGGAACTAAATGCACTTATAGAACAGAGAATCGCTCAAGCTATCACACTGTATGAGGCATCCCGTGTCGAACAAAGTGGAGGCACCGGCGGATCGGGAGGCCAGGGTCCAGGCGGTACTTCAGGTGGAACCAATAATACGGGTAACATTTAGCTGTTTTGTTACAACTTACCAAATTTCTTTCTTAATCTATTCGTGCGATTCACTGTTTGCTCATTCAAAATCCGTTGTCTAATTTCAGGGTGCACATTCAAGCAGTTTCTAGACTGCAAGCCGCTTAACTATGATGGCACAGGCGGTGCTGTGGCTTATGTGAGATGGACGGAGAAAACGGATTCCACTATAAGAATGAGCAGATGTTCCGCTAATCAGCAAGTCACTTTCGTTACTGGCTTGTTTCTCAACGAGGCCCTTACATGGTGGAACCTACAAGTGCAAACTTTGGGTGAAAACGCTGCTTATGCGTTAACTTGGGATGAACTGAAGGAACGTATGAGGGATAAATACTGTTCTCGTGCTGAACTCCAGAAGTTGGAGAACAAGTTTTGGAACCTTACCATGGTCGGAGCTGATATCACGGGATATACTCAAAGATTTCACGATTTGTCCCGTGTAATTCCTTATCTTGTAACACCAGAGTACAAGCGTATCGAACGCTACATCTGGGGACTTTCTGACAAGATTCGAAGTCTGGTTACTGCAGCTAAACCCACGACCATTACTCAGGCTGTGACTATAGCCGTGAGTCTTACTGAAGACGGGGTCAGGATGAAGATATTCACTGAGAAAAGTGATGACAAGAAGGAAACACATGTTGAGTCTTCCAACCGTGGGAAGCGGAATTACTCGAACTTCAAGAGGGGAACCCGTAGTAACAACAACAACAGTAACAACAACTACAACAACAATAACAGTAACCCCAGCAACAACAACAACAACAGGCGACAGAATAACCCGCAAAAGGATGCAAGGGTGTTTGTAGCCACAAACGACACTGGTCCTAAGAAGTACGCTGGTACTTTACCTAAGTGTGAACGATGCAAATTTCATCACGTGGGTGATTGTCGGGTTGTCAAGTGTGATAAGTGTGGCAAGCTTGGCCACCGTACCGAGTCATGTTGGGGAACGGGAAATAATACTGGATCGGGAAGTGGATTTGGTAACAAGAATGGAAACGGGAATGGTCGTAATCAAGGATGTTTTGGATGCGGAAGCAAAGATCACTACAAGAAAGACTGTCCTAAAGAAATTCAAGCTCGTGGTCGATCATTTGTGATTGGAGCCAAGGATGCGCGCCAAGACCCTAATGTGGTCACTGGTACGTTTCTCCTCAATGATCATTTCGCATCCATATTATTTGATACCGGAGCCGATTTTAGTTTTATCTCTATAGAATTTAAAAATATTCTGCGCTTGGAACCTAGTAAACTAGATGTTCCATATTCTATAGAATTGGCTAACGGTAGACTAATAGAGACGGGAGAAGTTGTTAAGGAGTGTACCTTAGAACTTGGCGAACAAAAATTCAATATCGATCTCTTACCTGTCGAATTGGGTAGTTTCGATGTAGTGGTTGGCATGGATTGGTTATCCAAAAATCGAGCTGAAGTCGTTTGCCACGAGAAGATCATTCGCCTACCACTACCGAACAAAGAGACACTTGTTATACATGGAGAGAAGCGTGACACCCCATTGCGGATCGTCAATTGCATGAAAGCGCAGAAATACTTACGGAAAGGTTATATTGCCTTTCTAGCGCATGTTGTAGACAAGAAGGCCGATGGGCCGAAGTTGACAGATATTCCGGTAGTAAAAGAATTTCCTGAAGTCTTTCCTGAAGACTTACCAGGACTACCGCCTTATCGACAAGTCGAATTTCACATCGACTTGGTACCAGGAGCTGCACCTGTAGCCAGATCTCCATATCGATTAGCACCTTCTGAAATGCAGGAATTGTCCACACAACTTCAAGAGTTGTTGGATAAGGGATTCATCAGACCGAGTTTCTCGCCTTGGGGAGCTCCAGTTCTCTTTGTGAAAAAGAAGGACGGGACATTCAGAATGTGTATCGACTACAGAGAGTTGAATAAACTCACCATCAAGAATCGGTATCCACTACCGAGGATTGACGACTTATTCGATCAACTTCAAGGGTCGAGTTTTTATTCAAAGATAGACTTACGATCGGGGTATCATCAGTTACGAGTTCAAGAAGAAAGCATACCGAAAACGGCTTTTCGGACTCGTTACGGTCATTACGAGTTTCTCGTTATGCCTTTTGGTTTAACGAACACACCGGCGGTCTTCATGGATTTAATGAACCGCGTGTGCAAGCCGTATCTCGACAAATTCGTCATAGTGTTCATTGACGACATCTTGATATACTCACGATCGGCAACCGAGCATGAACAACATTTGAGAACCATCTTAGAACTACTCAAAAAGGAGAAACTATACGCGAAGTTTTCCAAATGTGAGTTTTGGATTCGTGAAGTACAATTTCTCGGGCATATAGTGAACGAGAAGGGTATTCAAGTAGACCCGTCGAAGATTGAATCGATTAAGAATTGGGAAGCGCCCAAGACTCCTACTGAAGTGTGACAATTTTTGGGCTTAGCGGGATATTATCGGAGATTCATTGAGAATTTCTCAAAGATTGCTCAACCGCTAACTTCTCTTACACAGAAAGACAGGAAATTCGATTGGGGAGAGAAACAAGAAGCAGCATTTCAACATCTTAAAGACAAGTTGTGCATTGCACCAGTCCTATCATTACCCGACGGTACCGATGACTTTGTGGTATACTGTGATGCTTCGCATCAAGGTTTGGGTTGTGTACTCATGCAACGTAAAAAGGTTATCGCGTACGCGTCCCGCCAACTGAAAGTTCACGAGAAGAACTATACCACTCACGACCTAGAGTTAGGCGCGGTGGTATTTGCTTTGAAAATTTGGCGGCATTACTTATATGGTACACAGTGCACTATTTTCACAGATCATAGGAGTCTACAACACATATTCAACCAAAAAGAATTAAATATGCGTCAGCGACGTTGGGTTGAATTATTAAACGACTATGATTGTGAAATCAAGTACCATCCGGGCAAGGCGAACGTTGTAGCAGACGCCTTGAGCCGCAAGGAACGAGTTAAAACACTAAGAGTGCGAGCACTAGAGATGACGATTCACACAGATCTTACCGCACGAATTCAAAATGCACAACAAGAAGCGCTCAAGGAAGAACATATTCTAGAAGAATCACTTCGAGGCATGGAAAAACAGTTAGTACCAAAGGAGGATGGAACTTTATACTTTGCGGGTAGAATTTGGGTTCAATTCTTTGGAGGTCTCCGAGATCTCATTTTTGAGGAAGCACATAGGTCAAAGTACTCGATCCATCCTGGATCAGATAAGATGTACCAAGACTTAAAAGAGTACTATTGGTGGCCTAACCTCAAAAAGGATATTGCTAGCTATGTTAGAAATTGCTTGACCTGCGCGAAGGTCAAGGCAGAGTATCAAAAACCATCAGGTTTACTACAACAACCCGAGATTCCCGCTTGGAAATGGGAACAAATATCGATGGACTTCATTACGAAGTTACCCAGGACCTCGAAAGGTCATGACATGATATGGGTAATCGTCGATAGATTGACAAAGTCCGCACACTTCTTACCGATTCGGGAGAAGGATAGTACTGAGAAACTAGCGGAAATATATCTCAAAGAAATAGTGGCTCGTCATGGAGTGCCTATTTCAATCATTTCGGACCGAGACGGTCGTTTTGTTTCAAGAATATGGAAATCATTTCAAAAGGCCTTTGGATCTCAATTGAATCTAAGTACGGCCTTTCATCCACAAACTGACGGCCAGAGCGAACGGACAATCCAAACACTCGAAGATATGCTTCGTGCATGTGTTATGGATTTAGGCGGCAATTGGGATAATCATCTACCTCTAGTTGAGTTTTCCTACAATAATAGTTATCATACAAGTATACAAGCTGCACCGTTCGAAGCTCTTTATGGTCGAAAGTGTCGCTCTCCGCTATGTTGGGTGGAAACAGGCGATAGTCAATTAATTGGTCCAGAACTAGTCCAAGATACTACGGATAAAATTTTTCAGATTCAAGACCGTATTAAGGCGGCTCGCGATCGACAAAAGCTCTACGCAGATGGAAAACGAAAACAAGCATCTTTCGAGGTTGGAGAGAAAGTTTTGTTAAAAGTCTCACCTTGGAAAGGCGTAGTGAGGTTCGGTAAACGTGGGAAGCTTAACCCGCGTTACATTGGACCATTTGAAATCTTAGAAAAGATTGGCACTGTTGCCTACAAGTTGAAGTTACCTGATGAACTTAGCAGTGTACACCACACGTTTCATGTGTCGAATCTTAAAAAGAGTCCAATACAAGTAACCGTTGCCATTCCTGTGGATGAAATTCACATTGACGACAAACTCCATTTCACTGAAGAACCTGTTGAGGTCACGGACTGGAAGGTCAATAAAACACGGAGAAGTCGTATCAAATTTGTAAAAGTTCGTTGGAATTCTCGTCACGGACCCGAGTATACTTGGGAACGTGAAGACCGAATGAAGGAAAAATATCCTCACTTATTTCCGAAGACTCCTGCAAAGAATAACAAAGCTAGAATTTCGGGACGAAATTCTAAATAACAAGGGGAGAATGTGACAACTGCCACTTTCGGGTAATTTACTTACATTTAAAACAGTGATTTACATTATACAAGCATGTGTTTTGAATACTCTGACTGCATGATTACATGGTATACATCTTAGAAAACTCATGGAATATTCATTGGTTATTACACATGATTCATTTTTATTGGGTACATTTGAAATAGTGCAAACAATTCACCGAAACAACTAGAGTAGTGCCTAGTGAACTAGAGTGCTGACGAAAACTCCGGGTCCGCAGAAAACATCTGAAATGACATCTTAAGGACTCGGATGAGAGTCCACTATCAATTATATGTTAAACCCTATATGGGAATACAAGAGTTCGGTTAATATTTTACAAATGCCCGGTAGCACTAAAAACTGTCCGAAATGCGCTAAAAGTGACCATTTCATGAATTTTCCGCAAAATTCAGCAATTGTATTTTATTACAAGATGCAAAAATTGATGTTTAGGCACCAATTTCATATAAAAATAATTATGGAATATCGATTTCACACATAACTGGAATTTTTCCTACAACTTCCATAAGCGTACCTTTCGACTATTTACTAGCGAAACGAGCGCTACACATCTAGCCGAACTATATTTTGGCACAAGTAGCGAACTAGTTAACATTATTTTTGATCTTATAGCGCTAGTTGATGGTCATTTCAAGTCAAGAAACATCTCGGAAAATTGCAAACCCTTAACACCAAAATACTTACATCTTTTTATTCTTGTGAAATCTAAAAAAAATAACTAACACTTTTCACCATGCAAGACCCCCCCCCCCCATGTTGTAACCGTGAACAAGGGGTCCCACCCCCTTGTTTATTTTGGTAAAATATCTAAGTAATTACTTTGTTTTACAAGTGGATAAGTATGGTGATTTATTTCAACACTTAACCATTAAGTCTTCTAGCACATTACTCCTCATTTCATCATTCATCATCCAAGAACACTCTTACCATCTTCATCTTTTTCACAAGAACACCCTCAAAAACCCAATAATTTTTATCATCTCCTTTATGATCAACATGGATTTCTTTGGAACATAAGGTGATCTAAAGCTCTTGGAAGTGAAAGGAAGGATTTTTATTCATACAAAAGTGTTCCACCATCAAGATCATCATCTTCTTAGTTCATAATAATCTCTAAGATCATCCCTAGCCTAGTGCTAGAAGTAAGCTTCTATATATATTTTTTTTATACATATTATGTTTATGATTGTTATTATAACTAATAATAACTATATAATCATACATAATAAACAAGAAAAATACAATGAAGCAAAGATAAAAATCATGATATAATTATGTTTGTTTATATTGTGATCTTAGACTTATTATATGCATATTAGATCTTGTTATGATGATTATGCTACAAATAAAGTGTTAGAAGATGTTGAAAGATATGATCTAAAAATTATACATGTTTATGTTAAAGGGTTTTAACATAAAGGATTAAAGGGATGATCATATCTAGTGATCTTGTGAAAGTAATTAGAGTTTTTATTTAAAAACAAGACTTTCACAAGATTATAAAAAATAACATACAACTAAAGATTTTTATAAAAGTTGTTAAAACTAGAATTAAACTTGGTTTTTGAACTAGTTAACATATGAAAGGATCATGTTTAAAACCCTACATGATTTGCATAACATCTTGATAATTTCATGTTATAAAAGTCTCATAATGTTTAGTTAAGATGTTGAATAAATTGTTGTTGATTTAATAAAGAAAATGATATGTTTAATGAAACATGGTAAAGATAAAAATACAAAGGTTATATGGCCAATTTTTATAAAAACTTTATTTTATAAAATAACAACCTTTTTGGGTAAATCTCTACAAGATTTAAAAAGGTTATTAAAGAAGGGTTTATAAAATAAAAGACAAGAAAAATATATATTTTTTAAAAAAAATATATATTTGGTTACTTTAACAATTTTTGTGTGATATATTACTTGGTGTATTAGTTAAATA
This sequence comes from Helianthus tuberosus, assembly GCA_030545235.1. Lineage (NCBI taxonomy): Eukaryota > Viridiplantae > Streptophyta > Magnoliopsida > Asterales > Asteraceae > Helianthus > Helianthus tuberosus. Next base: position 82,433,102 of record CM060399.1, read on the forward strand.
TATCAAAGTAGGAATATGCATCTAATGTCACATTTAAACTCAAAACACTTCATAACAAAAGTCCTACAAGACTTCACATATATATACGCCTTAAAACGAATTACGGACGATCCGAATGAGCGGACACCATTTATGGTCAAAACGGACGACGGACGAATCCTTAAACGAGTCACAAATCCGAGGAGTTACTACGACGTTTAGACGATCTTTCGACACGAAAATATACATACACTATCGATAACAAAGTTTGGATGTTTATGAACTTATAAAAACTAGTATGTTTTTATTAACTAAAATGTATACTTAGTGTATTTTTATAAAAATGTTTTTATAAAAAAATGAAAGACTTATACTTATTATAAATGGGCTTATTATATTTAATGGGCTATTTTATTATAAATGGGCTTACACTTTACTAGACTATTTTATTATAAATGGGCTTACACTCTTAATGGGCTTATACTTCATAATGGGCTTAACATAAACACATGGGCTAAGCCCAATACAAACATATGGGCCAAAGCCCAACACTATTCAAGCCCAACACTATTCAAGCCCAACACTATTCAAACCCAATACTATTCAAGCCCAACACTATTCAAGCCCAACATTATTCAAGCCCAACACTATTTGAGGCCCAACACTATTTGAGGCCCAACACTATTTGAGGCCCAACACTATTTGAGGCCCAACACTATTTGAGGCCCAACACTATTTGAGGCCCAGCACTATTTAAGCCCAATAACTTGAAAACATGGGCTTGGCCCAATGATACTATTATTGGAAACACAACTACACAAGTGATACATACAAGACACGAGATTCAGCGGACGAGATCCGACTATACAACTCATTCATCGAATACACAGTTAACGAACATTTGAACAACTCATTCATCGAATACACAGTTAACGAACATTTGAACAACTCATACATCGAATACACAGTTAACGAACAGTAAAGACATACAAGTCTTACACATACTCAAGACAAAAGACTTGTACTCAAGTTATTTACAAAGACCGAAGTGTCTAACAAAAATAAGAACATTTGTAGGTCTCAACGCTATTCAGGACGACCGCACGTGAGATCTTATTTACATCTATTCACAGGACGCGATACTGTGAGTTCATGTTCCCCTATTCATTTAAATGTTTTACAACTTTACAACTATCGGGGAAGATACATGTTCAAAGTATGTTAAAGTTAGGTAATGAAACACCTTAGATCATGTGCGAATTAGGGCCATACTATAAGCACCATTAATCCAGTTTGGACCAAGGAACAAAGGACTAGATCTATTGGGTTTTGGCGAGCCCCACTCTTGGTCGTGGACCCATAGAGAAGAGTGCGTTTGTGTCCCAGTCGATAGGAATCGGCATAAAATCGTCTAGGGTTGGTTTGCTTCCTATTTCGTCACACATATTAATGTCCTTGCAAAACATTAATGATCAACGATTTCATTGACGCTTTACATATTACAACTCACATTTTTCATACATCGTTTACAACTAAATTGCATGAATTCACCAACTTTTGTTGATGTTTTCCAAACTTAACATGTATTTCAGGGAATTAAAGGACCATGTCGGATTTCCCAGTCAAGATAACAAGTACAGGAACTCCATGCCATCTTTTGAAGGGTTTAACTATTATATTTCGCCTCTTTGCGGAAATATGATGGTTTAAACCTTTGTAGTTTATTTCAAGTTAATGTATGAAACAATAACGCTTATTTTCATGTTAATGGTTTGTAACCGACACACTAAACTTATGATGTAATCTTTTGAAACACTATGTAATGGCAATGGAGTATGTTTTATTCATATAGTTTGTTCATGTACATCGATATTTATGCAATGAAAACCAGACAGATCACACCTTGCGTTTCCGCTATGAGCGGGTGTGACAAGAAATAGGCTTTGAGGGGTTCGGTATGCTAAAATAAACTTTTGGGTCATTCAGGGACTAAAAGTGTCAGAAAGTGCACAAGTTTGCATTTCCGCGCATAACATACGTTCTGAATACATCTGGACATCCAAAAATTTATGTAAGCATGACTATATTATATTTTAGTGTTCGCCATAAGAAAAATCCATTCGTCGCGTCATTTGGATCATTTTTCGCGCTTATGCGCATTCCGTCGTAAATAAGCGAACATCGCGTTCGTACGGCCAAACGAACTGACATCAGACATATTTTTGAGCATGTTTCATGTCCACAATGTTTAGGCATCATTTTAGGGCCTTAAAGTTGGCTTTACGGGCCTTAGAAGTGTCGGAAATGGGCTTAAACACGTGCAGGGACTGAAACTGTCATTTCTGAAACTTTTTCTGATCTGTGGCTCCTAGGCGGCCCGCCTCAGTTTCTTAACATCCTTAGGCGGCCCGCGTCAGTCCTTCTGACCAGATTAAGTGTATTAAACAGCAAGTTGCAGCTGTTTGATCCTCACCCACACATTCCCAATTGCTTAGTCAGATGATAAGGACCAATTTTAGGCACCATAACTTTCCAACACTTGTACGGGTAGGATTAAGGCACGTTTTCCATGAAACGATCTTAGCGGTGGACCGAATACTATAAATACCCCACCCCCCATGCTTCAAAATTACAAGAACTTTGATTTGAGAAACTCTAAGTTGAAACTATTGTTTCATACCTGAGATTTTTGAATCGAAGTTAGCATTCGGGGACCCTTCGTAAGTATTCTTTCGTTCTTTTCCTTATTTTATTGCTTTTCGAGTCAGAAAGTCAAACTTTGTTTGACTTTCAGCGTTGACCAATAATGGTCAATGCGAAGTTCGTTTGAACTTCGCAACGTGAGTGTAATCACGTTGGTTATAGTCCCTTGGGACTATGCCTACTGATTACCACGTTGTCTAGGGTCGTAGGGTAAGCGATCTAATAAATCGCTTATACCTCGAACCCGACCCATTTGGTCGATCATTAGGATCCGACCAAACACATTAGGTGACCATAGTAGGTAGGGAATAACCTTCCGAGGTTATACCCTATGGTTACATCGTTTGAGTAGTTGTATGATAGGTAGTTTATATGCCTTAGGTAAATTACCAGAATACCCTTTTCATGTATAATTGGTAATTAAGCATATGTAACCTAAACCTTTGTCACATAACTGATTATGTAACATATTTAGGCATATTCTACTTGTCATAGGGCTAGTTAGGCGGTCCGAACGCATTTCACGCGAACGACTCGTTAAAGTAGCATAAGCTACCTAAACGGGTCGTAATGGGTCGTAAACAATTATGTTAGGTTTCAATTAGTATGTAGGCTTTGTTAAACCATATTACACGAGTCTCAATACTCGTTTGGTTTACGAACCCTCATGCTACCCGATCTTCCGATTTAGGTCCGGTTTATTAACATAGTTACCTATATTAGGTGCCGTTTGATTCCGAGATCTATAGCATTGCTTGGTGGTTATCTTAGGACTACTGAACAATCTCAAGTGAGTACATAGACCCCTCTTTTACTGTTTTCCAAACTGTTTTGGGGTGGAACACATGTGCCTACTTGTTACTTTCATGCTTTCCTGTTTTCACATCATATACATGCTATGTTCGTTAGTACATTATAGTACATGATTTCATTACATCTTATGCTAGGTGTGCCCATTGTGTGCATTACTTGGTACATTGTTTTACATTACATTTCATGCTAGGTGTGCCCATTGTGTGCATTACTTAGTACATCGTTTTACATTACATTTCATGCTAGGTGTGCCCATTGTGTGCATTACTTAGTACATCGTTTTACATTACATTTCATGCTAGGTGTGCCCATTGTGTGCATTACTTAGTACATCGTTTTTCATTACATTTCACGCTACGTATGTTCATATGATTACATACTTAGTGCATCGTTTTCACATGCTTACATTTTGGGTATGACATTTGGTTTGTTTAACATGGAACAATACATTCATTAACATTGATCATGCCATTCGTTAGTAGGTAGTGGTACCATAGGAATTGACAACTCCCGTTCCGGACATCCTGGGTATGGGGATGAAAGGAATGACCGAATTCGATATACATAATTTAGATAAACCTTTAATTTGTTTAAGGGTTTATCGCCACAGTCTCAAGGCTTGGATGTATGCATTTTAACAATGCCACATAAATGTTTGTATCAGTATAGCATGCATTTGTTACACAAAACATAACTTTGATTTAAACGATGTTTTACTTCAATACCTTGTTATTGTGCATTTTACATATGGTTTAGTTTGATACATTTCACTTACCATACATGACATTTCTGGTTACACATTACATGATCTACATTGAACATAAACATTTTGACATTTATATACACATTTGGTGGTTTACATTGGACATAGACATTTTGATATGGTTTACACAATGACACTTGACAATTGGTTTGTACATGAACAAGTTACATTGGTGGTTGTTTGGGTAAGTGATTTGAGTAACGAGGCGTGTGTAATATGATACAAACATGGTGGATACGCCGCTGGTACTTCCTATATATAAGTGTTTGTATAATATTACATAGCGCAACGTTAATTAAATCATTTCAGTATAGACATATTACATTTTATACAAATAACATACTTTTCACAAGACATTGTTTTACATAAACAGTTTATCTTATACAACTCATTTTATATGGTTATTCATTTAACCTTACATTTACTTATACATATCAACTGATTTTATCACTTTTCAAATGATTTACAAGACAAAGCAAATTACAAGGTTCATGACTAAACATTTTCTTAAACACAAGTCATGAATCCTATTTTCACAAAACCTATGTATCTCACAGGCATTTTTATGCTGACGTACCTATTTTCACATGTGTTTTCAGGAGCTTTTCCGTAGGATGATGATCAGGACACTAGGGCGAACCTGTGCCTTAGAGACTAAAAACGATGATAGACTTTGTTTAATTATGTTATAAACTCTGTATTTCCTGTTTAAGACAATGTAACTCCTATGTTTATAAATAAAATACAACTTTGAATACCATGGTTATGAAACAATTTATTCTGTTACGACACGCCCCGATGTTTCCGCCGCGATTTGTTGTTTTACGCGGTCAGGGTGTGACAGAAGAGTTGGTATCAGAGCCAATGGTTATAGGGAATTAGGTTATTAGTAATGCTTTGACCTAGACTATAACTTTTCTAGGACCCTAACACAAGTTATCTTGTGTTTAGATCTTAAAACATGTACATCACCTATCCTTAGGTGATTATTAAAACAAGAACCAAATTTTCCGAAACGATTTTTGAAAAACAATCATCTATTTTTGAATGATTTATTACAAGGTTTTGAACCCTCTATTGTAAGGTTTTGAACCCTCTGTTATATGGTTTTGAACCCTTTTCAGTTTGGTTTTTTTTGGCCTTGTGCCTTCAAATTTTCAAAATCCCGTCAAACGTTTTGGGTTTTAAATAATGTGAACACGTGCAAACTGGAAGGGTGAATGCCTGTATTCTGGGTTTTCTGTCTAGGCAAGCACTTCGTATACATCTCATCAGACGCGAGACCAGTTGTGCTTACCTGGGAATTCTTGGGATGAGTGTTCACTTATAGGCGAGCATGTCTTCATTATACATTATTTTTGACCCATTTACTTTGATTAGTCACTGTGATTCGTTTGTTTGCTTGGTAATGCGGACGAATGATCACCATCCTTGCTTTTGTTGATTTTGTTTCATCTCATTCTCTTCATCCAATCATCTCACTCGTTTCCTTTCATGTTTTCCTCTTTTAGAATGCCTCCTCGACGCGAGAACCAGATAGCAACTGCCGAACTAGCAGAAATTATTGCGCAGCAGATGGCTGCTCAATTCCCAAATCTCTTTGCTCAATGGAATCAAGCCAACAATAACAACAATGTTCCATGCAAATACAAGGATTTTAACCAGGCTAAATCACTCAAGTTTAGTGGTTCTGAAGGAGCAACTGGGCTTCTTCAGTGGTTCGAAAGCATTGAGAATACTTTTCACCACGTGCAGTGCCCGGATAATCGCAAGGTCGAGTTCTCCTCGAGCGTGTTTCAGAAGAGGGCTCTTACATGGTGGAATGGGGTAATGAGAGACCGAGGTGCGGAAGTTGCTCTCGCACATACATGGGCTGAACTTAGAGCCCTTATGATGAGGGGATTCTGTCCTCGTCATGAGCAGCGAGCGTTGGAGAAAGAGTTTGATGTTTTGAAGCAAGATAGTGGTGAGCACAGGGCTTATACTGATCGGTTTGAAGAGTTGAGTTTGCTTTGCCCAACTATGGTTACCCCACTTGACAAGGCTATCGAAAGATACATCGACGGCCTACCTGACTCGGTACAAGACATTCTTACTGGTAGTGAACCTGCCACACTCCGTCAGGCGATCGAGTTATCAGCGACATTGACTGAGTCGCAGATTCGAAAGGGAAAGCTACACAGGAAGGGTGACAAGGGCAAGAAACAGTCGGCTGACAAGGGGGATAACAAGAAGGGTCAAAACAAGAATGGAAAGGACTCTGGTTCTTCGAAGAGGTCAAGGAAGCGTAAGGCTTCCCAAAATTTTGCTATCACTGCCCAAGCTAATCAGGCAGCTCCCAACCAACCCGCACAGCTTCCAGCAAAGAAACCCTATACAGGGAATGCACCTTTTTGTAATAGATGCAACAGTCACCATCAGCCGCAACATCAGTGCCGTTTCTGTACTAGCTGTGGGAAGTCAGGTCATCTTGCCGATGTTTGTCGGTTTGCTCAGAATCGCGCAGTTCAAAACCCGGCTCAACAAGTTGCACAGCCTCCTGCTCAGCAACAGGGTCAAGCTGCACGACTACAATACCCACCAGGTGCTTGTTACAATTGTGGGGATCTGACCCACTACAGAAACCGATGCCCAAGGCTAGCTAACCAGAATCAGGTTCAGGCTCCGGCTCGAGGCCGAGCCTTTAACATGAATGCCCAAGAGGCACAGGCTGACGATAATGTGGTGAACGGTACGTTCTTTAATAATAATCAGCCTGCATCTGTTCTTTTCGATTCTGGTGCCGATAAGAGTTTCGTGTCATTGTCTTTTGAGCCTATGCTTCGCGTGTCTAGAACGAAACTAAGTAAATCTTTGACAGTAGAGGTTGCTAGTGGTGAACCCATTATTCTTGATTCTGTTCTTCACAACTGCCAGTTGAACCTTAACGACCATCTTTTTCCTATTAACCTCACGCCTATGCAACTTGGAAGCTTCGACGTTATTGTGGGAATGGATTGGTTATCTAAGCATCACGCAGAGATAGTTTGTTCTGAGAAGATTGTTCGTGTGCTGCTTTCGACAGGCGAGATCCTACAGGTTCAAGGTGAGAAACCGTCTGGTGGTCTCAAGCTTATGTCTTGTTTTAAAGCTCGGAAATATCTGCGGAAGAACTATGTGGCTTTCTTAGCACATGTTACAGAAGATAAAGGCAAGGGAAAGACTATTTCAGATATTCCTGTCGTTCGGGATTATTCTGAAGTATTCCCTGAAGATTTACCTGGTCTACCTCCAGCACGCCAAGTCGAGTTCCGCATTGATCTCGTACTTGGTGCAAATCCCGTTGCCAGAGCTCCATATCGTCTTGCACCGTCTGAGATGCAAGAGTTATCTAAGCAGCTTCAGGAGCTCTCTGATAAAGGTTTTATCCGTCCCAGCTTTTCACCCTGGGGTGCTCCCATTCTTTTTGTTAAGAAGAAGGATGGATCTTTTAGGATGTGTATCGATTATCGTGAGCTTAACAAGCTTACCATCAAGAATCGATATCCCCTACCTCGCATAGACGACCTCTTTGATCAGTTACAAGGCGCTTCTTATTTTTCGAAGATTGATCTGCGTTCCGGATATCATCAACTTCGGGTGCATGAAGAAGATATTCCCAAGACAGCGTTCCGTACTCGATGTGGGCATTATGAGTTCACAGTCATGCCATTCGGTGTGACTAATGCTCCTGCTGTTTTCATGGACTTAATGAATAGGGTCTGCAAACCCTATTTGGATCAGTTCGTCATTGTTTTTATTGACGACATCTTGATTTACTCTAAGACGCGAGCTGATCACGAGCAACATCTTCGTCTTACCCTAGAACTCCTAAAGAAAGAACAACTTTTCGCCAAATTCTCCAAGTGTGAATTCTGGCTTAAAGAGGTTCAATTCTTAGGACATATTATCAACGAACGAGGTATTCATGTAGATCCCTCCAAGATCAGTGCGATTAAGGATTGGGATACACCTTCTACTCCCACTGAAGTTCGTTCTTTTCTTGGTCTAGCGGGTTATTATCGCCGCTTCATAGAAAACTTCTCGAAAATTGCAGTTCCTCTAACTGCTCTAACTCAGAAGAAAATGCCCTTTTATTGGGGATACAAACAAGAGGAAGCTTTTCAACACTTGAAGCAGAAGCTTTGCGATGCGCCTGTTCTATCATTGCCTGAGGGTGACGATGATTTTGTCGTGTATTGTGATGCATCGAAATTGGGTCTTGGTTGTGTTCTGATGCAAAGGAACAAAGTCATAGCCTATGCATCGAGGCAGTTGAAGATTCATGAGAAGAACTACACCACTCATGATCTTGAGTTGGGTGCAGTTGTTTTTGCTCTAAAGATCTGGAGACACTATTTGTACGGTACAAAATGTGTGGTTTTCACGGACCACAAAAGTATTCAGCATATCTTCAACCAGAAAGAACTCAACATGAGGCAACGACGTTGGGTTGAGCTTTTAAACGACCACGACTGCGAAATTCGCTACCATCCTGGTAAGGAGAATGTCGTAGCTGATGCATTGAGTCGTAAGGAACGTACTAAGCTTCATTGTGTACGTGTTCAATCTGTTATTCAAGCTCGATCTGATATCCAAGTACGCATTTCTCAGGCTCAACAATCTTGTGTTTCACAAGGTTTGATGGATAAAGAATTTCCTTACCACATAACACCTGCTCTTGAATTGAAGGACAATGGATCATATTATTTCATGGACCGTTTGTGGGTCCCAAGCCAGGATGATCTTCGTACCTTGCTTATGGATGAAGCCCATAAGTCTCGTTATTCTATTCATCCGGGCTCAGATAAGATGTATAAGGATCTTCGTATTCACTATTGGTGGCCTGGTATGAAGAAAGACATTGCCTTATACGTATCAAAATGCCTTACTTGTCTTAAGGTTAAGGCTGAACATCAGCGTCCTTCGGGTTTATTGGTGCAACCAGAGATCCCAGTTTGGAAATGGGAAAACATTACTATGGATCTCATTACTAAACTTCCACGCACCAAGAAAGGTCATGATGCCATCTGGGTAGTCGTTGATCATCTCACAAAGTCAGCGCATTTCTTGCCAATCCGCGAGGATTTTCCTACTGACAGACTTGCTCAAATCTATGTAGATGAAATTGTGGCTCGACATGGTGTTCCTTTGAACATCATTTCTGACAGAGATGCTCGTTTCACTTCTCATTTTTGGAGAACCATGCAATCTGCTATGGGGACCCAACTTAATCTGAGCACAGCTTATCATCCGCAAACGGATGGTCAATCTGAGAGAATAATCCAGACTCTGGAGGATATGCTTAGAGCTTGTGTGATCGATTTTGGTGGTAGTTGGGATTCACATCTTAAATTGATTGAATTCTCCTACAACAACAGTTATCACACCAGTATCAAAATGGCTCCTTTCGAGGCTCTCTATGGTCGAAAATGTCGTTCACCAGTCTGCTGGAATGAGATCGGCGAGGCTCAACTTACTGGACCTGCCCTCATTTTAGAAACTACTGACAAGATCAAGAAAGTTCGTGATAACCTTCAGGCAGCTAGAAGCCGTCAGAAGATTTACGCGGACCCAAAACGCAAGGCCTTGGAATTTCAAGTCGGTGATCGTGTATTACTTAAGGTCTCACCTTGGAAAGGTGTGATCAGATTTGGAAAGAAAGGAAAACTTGCACCTAGATACGTTGGACCATTCAAGATCGTCGAAAGAATCGGAAAGGTAGCCTACAGACTTGAGTTACCTCCTGAACTGGGAAATGTTCATCCAACTTTTCACGTGTCCAATCTCAAGAGGTGTTCAGCTGATGAGAACTTCCACATACCGCTTGACGAAATTCGTGTTGGCAAAACACTGAAATTCGTTGAAAAGCCAGTGGAAATCATGGAACGTGAAGTCAAGTGGCTTAAACGCAAGCGCATTCCTTTGGTCAAAGTTCGCTGGGAAGCTAAACGTGGACCCGAGTTTACTTGGGAACGCGAAGATCAAATGAAGGCGAAATATCCGCATCTTTTCCCACGAGTTTCCTCTAAATAAATTTCGGGACGAAATTTCCACAAGTAGGGGAGACTGTAACAACTATGCTTGTAATCATTATGAACAGTTCTATTATCAATAAAACAATGTTATTTGATCCCAATGTTTGTTTGGTTGTGTTTTACATTTTTCATGTTTTAACTTTTATGAAATTTCAAACTCTATATCACTTTCTGGAGAGTTATACGCAAACTGGTGCGTAAACGTAATCAGTTTAATGCGACAAATACTCCGGAACATCAACATATACTCAACATACCTTAAATAACCTTTACATAACTTAGAAATAAGTTTTAAAGGCTTTGGTATGGCAAAAACAAGTTAATTCGTTTACAGGGACTAAACTTGACAAACTGCTAAAGTATGCCAATTTGAACTGTAACGAACATTTCCGGAACATGACCATAAGTTAAACATACCATAAATATCCTTTACATAGCTTAGAAATAGGCTTTGAGGGGTTCGGTATGCTAAAATAAACTTTTGGGTCATTCAGGGACTAAAAGTGTCAAAAAGTGCACAAGTTTGCATTTCCGCGCATAACATACGTTCTGAATACATCTGGACATCCAAAAATTTATGTAAGCATGACTATATTATATTTTAGTGTTCTCCATAAGAAAAATCCATTCGTCGCGTCATTTGGATCATTTTTCGCGCTTATGCGCATTCCGTCGTAAATAAGCGAACATCGCGTTCGTACGGCCAAACGAACTGACATCAGACATATTTTTGAGCATGTTTCATGTCCACAATGTTTAGGCATCATTTTAGGGCCTTAAAGTTTGCTTTACGGGCCTTAGAAGTGTCGGAAATGGGCTTAAACACGTGCAGGGACTGAAACTATCATTTCTGAAACTTTTTCTGATCTGTGGCTCCTAGGCGGCCCGCCTCAGTTTCTTAACATCCTTAGGCGGCCCGCGTCAGTCCTTCTGACCAGATTAAGTGTATTAAACAGCAAGTTGCAGCTGTTTGATCCTCACCCACACATTCCCAATTGCTTTGTCAGATGATAAGGACCAACACCATAACTTTCCAACACTTGTACGGGTAGGATTAAGGCACGTTTTCCATGAAACGATCTTAACGGTGGACCGAATACTATAAATACCCCACCCCCCATGCTTCAAAATTACAAGAACTTTGATTTGAGAAACTCTAAGTTGAAACTATTGTTTCATACCTGAGATTTTTGAATCGAAGTTAGCATTCGGGGACCCTTCGTAAGTATTCTTTCGTTCTTTTCCTTATTTTATTGCTTTTCGAGTCAGAAAGTCAAACTTTGTTTGACTTTCAGCGTTGACCAATAATGGTCAATGCGAAGTTCGTTTGAACTTCGTAACGTGAGTGTAATCACGTTGGTTATAGTCCCTTGGGACTATGCCTACTGATTACCACGTTGTCTAGGGTCGTAGGGTAAGCGATCTAATAAATCGCTTATACCTCGAACCCGACCCATTTGGTCGATCATTAGGATCCGACCAAACACATTAGGTGACCATAGTAGGTAGGGAATAACCTTCCGAGGTTATACCCTATGGTCACATCGTTTGAGTAGTTGTATGATAGGTAGTTTATATGCCTTAGGTAAATTACCAGAATACCCTTTTCATGTATAATTGGTAATTAAGCATATGTAACCTAAACCTTTGTCACATAACTGATTATGTAACATATTTAGGCATATTCTACTTGTCATAGGGCTAGTTAGGCGGTCCGAACGCATTTCACGCGAACGACGCGTTAAAGTAGCATAAGCTACCTAAACGGGTCGTAATGGGTCGTAAACAATTATGTTAGGTTTCAATTAGTATGTAGGCTTTGTTAAACCATATTACACGAGTCTCAATACTCGTTTGGTTTACGAACCCTCATGCTACCCGATCTTTCGATTTAGGTCCGGTTTATTAACATAGTTACCTATATTAGGTGCCGTTTGATTCCGAGATCTATAGCATTGCTTGGTGGTTATCTTAGGACTACTGAACAATCTCAAGTGAGTACATAGACCCCTCTTTTACTGTTTTCCAAACTGTTTTGGGGTGGAACACATGTGCCTACTTGTTACTTTCATGCTTTCCTGTTTTCACATCATATACATGCTATGTTCGTTAGTACATTATAGTACATGATTTCATTACATCTTATGCTAGGTGTGCCCATTGTGTGCATTACTTGGTACATTGTTTTACATTACATTTCATGCTAGGTGTGCCCATTGTGTGCATTACTTAGTACATCGTTTTACATTACATTTCATGCTAGGTGTGCCCATTGTGTGCATTACTTAGTACATCGTTTTACATTACATTTCATGCTAGGTGTGCCCATTGTGTGCATTACTTAGTACATCGTTTTTCATTACATTTCACGCTACGTATGTTCATATGATTACATACTTAGTGCATCGTTTTCACATGCTTACATTTTGGGTATGACATTTGGTTTGTTTAACATGGAACAATACATTCATTAACATTGATCATGCCATTCGTTAGTAGGTAGTGGTACCATAGGAATTGACAACTCCCGTTCCGGACATCCTGGGTATGGGGATGAAAGGAATGACCGAATTCGATATACATAATTTAGATAAACCTTTAATTTGTTTAAGGGTTTATCGCCACAGTCTCAAGGCTTGGATGTATGCATTTTAACAATGCCACATAAATGTTTGTATCAGTATAGCATGCATTTGTTACACAAAACATAACTTTGATTTAAACGATGTTTTACTTCAATACCTTGTTATTGTGCATTTTACATATGGTTTAGTTTGATACATTTCACTTACCATACATGACATTTCTGGTTACACATTACATGATCTACATTGAACATAAACATTTTGACATTTATATACACATTTGGTGGTTTACATTGGACATAGACATTTTGATATGGTTTACACAATGACACTTGACAATTGGTTTGTACATGAACAAGTTACATTGGTGGTTGTTTGGGTAAGTGATTTGAGTAACGAGGCGTGTGTAATATGATACAAACATGGTGGATACGCCGCTGGTACTTCCTATATATAAGTGTTTGTATAATATTACATAGCGCAACGTTAATTAAATCATTTCAGTATAGACATATTACATTTTATACAAATAACATACTTTTCACAAGACATTGTTTTACATAAACAGTTTATCTTATACAACTCATTTTATATGGTTATTCATTTAACCTTACATTTACTTATACATATCAACTGATTTTATCACTTTTCAAATGATTTACAAGACAAAGCAAATTACAAGGTTCATGACTAAACATTTTCTTAAACACAAGTCATGAATCCTATTTTCACAAAACCTATGTATCTCACAGGCATTTTTATGCTGACGTACCTATTTTCACATGTGTTTTCAGGAGCTTTTCCGTAGGATGATGATCAGGACACTAGGGCGGACCTGTGCCTTAGAGACTAAAAACGATGATAGACTTTGTTTAATTATGTTATAAACTCTGTATTTCCTGTTTAAGACAATGTAACTCCTATGTTTATAAATAAAATACAACTTTGAATACCATGGTTATGAAACAATTTATTCTGTTACGACACGCCCCGATGTTTCCACCGCGATTTGTTGTTTTACGAGGTCGGGGTGTGACATAGGACAACAAAACGTGGCGGAAACGTCGGGGAGTGTTGTAACAGAATCATTGTTTCATAACACATGGAAATTTAAATATTGTTTTATTGATTAAAAGAGTTACAATGTCTTGACAATCAAAGAAACATAACATAAATAACTAGTCTTGCATCTTTTATTGTCACTAAGGCCCAAGTCCGCCTATGTGTATCTTGATAAGTCCTATGCATCATATCCTGAAAACACATGTGAAAATAGGTACGTCAGCATAAAAATGCCTGTGAGATACATAGGTTTTGTGAAAACAGAATTCATGACTTATGTTTGAGAAAATGTTTAGTCATGAACCTTGTAATTTGCTTAGTCTTGTAAATCATTTGAAAAACGATAAGATCAGATGATATGTATAAATAAGAGGATAATGTATGGTTAAATGAATAACCATGTAAAATGAGTTTGTAAAAAAAAGTAAGTTGTTTGTAAATTAATGTCTTGTGAAAAGTATGTTATTTGTATAAAATGTTATATGTCTCAAATTGAAATGATTAAAATAACGCTACGATATGTAATACCATACAATCACTTATATATAGGAAGTACCAGCGGCGTATCCACCATGCTTGTATCATATTACACACGCCTCGTTACTTAAATCACTTACTCAAACCAAACCAACAATGTAAGATGTCTATGTTTAAGCCAATTGCCAAACGTATTGAATAATATGTCAAAATGTTTAATGCCAAGATGTAAGTCATGTAATGTATAACCAATGTCAATAATGTTTATGTGTCAAATGTAAATCATGTAATGTGTAACAATGTTTATGTGTCAAATGTAAATCATGTAATGTGTAACCAAAATGATATGTATGGATGATCGTCCAAAACATGATGAAGTTGTGAAGGGGGATCGGGGTAAGCCGCCAGTACAGTATAAGGGATTGGCCAGTAGAGTCGTGAATATAGACGGTAATCCGGTGCTTCCGAGGAGGGGTACGGTGCAGAACGTGCAGTCTGATCCGAAATTGTTTAATGTCATTGATGAGTTATCAAAGATTACCATTCCTGTTCAATTGCCGGAATATCCAGAATCGGAACATAATGTGCCTGCTCATGGTTTTCAAGGATCACAAACGGTGCAAGGTAGCAGCTCAAACCCTAAGTCTTATGTGGATTCGGTTGTAGGTAGTAGTGTTCCGAAAGTTAACTTTCGATCTTTGTCGAGTTCGGTTGTGCATGAAGGTTGTGACGTCGTTCTTTCTAAGGAATCTGTAAGAACAGTGCAGCAAAAATTGTCTAATACCATTTACGGGTATTTTTTGGGAGACCGTCTTGCTTTCCCGGTTGTTGACTATTATGTTAAAGTGAATTGGAAAAAATATGGTTTGCAAAAGACGATGATGAACGCAAACGGTTTTTTCTTTTTTAAGTTTAATGATGAAGGTGGAGTGTTGAATGTGATTAAAGATGGTCCGTGGATTATCAGGTCTCAACCTATTTTCCTGAATATTTGGACTCCTACTACTAAGTTGGAGAAGAAAGAAGTAAAGCAAGTGCAAGTCTGGGTGAAAATTCATGATGTTCCTATTGCGGCATATACGGAGGATGGCCTTAGTCTTATAGCTACAACAATTGGAAAGCCAAAGATGCTGGATTCTTTTACTACATCTATGTGTACGGAATCATGGGGCCGTAGTAGCTATGCTAGAGCTTTGGTGGAAATTTCGGCTGATAAGGAATTTCGTGAGGAAATCACGATGGCTATACCTGAACCTGACGGGGAGGGTTTTATTAAAGAAACTATGTATGTGGAATATGAATGGAGTCCACATCGTTGCGCTACATGTTGTGTTTTTGGGCACTCTAATGACATGTGTCCAAGGAAGCCAATGAAACATGCTAGATATGAGGATCAAAGTCGCAATATTCAAAGAAATAAACAAGTGAAAAAAACACCCATTGTGGATCACGAGGGTTATACGGAAGTTCATGGCAAGAAAGTGGCTAGGAAGGTTGGTATTCCGGTGAACAAAAATAAAAGTAAATTTGAATATCGGCCGGTGGGATCAAAGACTCACCCGAATGTTTCTAACGGTTCAACGTCTATGCCGGTTAAAGTGAACAATTCTTTTGAAGTGTTGAACCAAGTTGATTCGGAGGAAGGTACAAGCAAGAAAGGGCCGAATAGGGATCACGAGGAGACGGATGATGAAGTTGAGGAGGTATATAATGAAACAGATATTTTTATGCAGCAAGGGTCTTTAAATATTAGAAGTAAACAAGGGGCAGGCACTCCTTCTCAGGTAGTTACTGATGGTTAGTCTTGCAGTATGGAACATAAGGGGGTTGAACCGCCCGCTTAAACAAATGGAGGTTCGACTGGCTGTGAAGGATTATAATTTGAGTTTGTGTGCTATTTTGGAATCGCATGTGAATGTGAAGAATCTGGGTAAAATGTGTAAATCGGTTTTTCGCTCGTGGGATTGGACTTCAAATGGTGGATGTTGTGAGAAGGGCACAAGAATTATTATTGGGTGGAATCCTGGTATTTTTGATGTCATGATTTTAGCTCAATCGTCTCAGGTGATGCATTTACAACTAGTGTTTAAATTGGATAAAAGGATGGTTTTTTGTTCTATTGTTTATGCTGCCAATTATTATGCGACTCGAAGGGATTTGTGGCATCAACTTTCTATGCATAAAAACCTTGTTGCTAATAAACCTTGGGTTATTATGGGTGACTTTAATTCAGCTCTAAACATAGAGGACAAATCTATGGGAACGTCTTCTAGTTCTATAGGCATGAGGGAGTTCCAAGCTTGTGTTGATGACATTGAAGTGGTTGACATAAATCGGACGGGTATCCATTTTACATGGAGCCAAAAGCCGAAACCGGGGGTGGGGTTATTAAAGAAAATTGATCGTGTAATGGGAAATACTCCTTTTGTGGCTAATTACCCGAACTCGGTTGCAATATTCAAGCCATATCGTCTTTCGGATCATTGTCCATGTATTTTATCTATTCCGGAAGCGTTGAAGATGAAGCCGAGGTCTTTTAAATTCGCTAATTTCTTGGTTTTTAAACCAGAATTTTTAGAGATTGTCAAAAAGTATTGGGATTCAAATGTGGACGGGGTGCATCAGTTTAGAGTTGTCAAAAAACTTCGGTTGCTGAAAAACCCGCTCAGATCTTTGTTATTCAAGCAAGGTAATCTCCACAAGAAAGTTGAAAGCCTTAGATCGAAACTGGATGTGATTCAACAAAATATTGATCAGGACCCGTTAAACGTTGATCTCCGGGCTGAAGAGGCTGCTACTAGTCGTGATTTACAGGAGGCGTTGTTGGATGAGGAGCGTTTCTTGAAACAAAAGTCAAAGGTAGATTGGTTAGCGGCGGGTGATATGAATACTGCGTTTTTTCATTCTTCTTTGAAAGCGAGAAATCATTTTACCAGAATTGAGGTTATTAAAGACGTAGGAGGGACTAGTTATGAAGGTGATATGGTGTATAAAGCGTTTGTTCAGCACTATGAGAAGTTTTTTGGTTCTCAAGGTGATATATCGATGGAGCCGGCTCCAGATTTATTTCCACACAGATTATCTCATAATGTTGCTATTAATATGGTTCGACAGGTAACAATGGAGGAGGTCAGAAAAGCTATGTTTTCTATTGGTAATGACAAAGCGCCTGGGCCGGATGGATATACGGCGGCTTTTTTCAAAAGTGCGTGGTCTCTGGTTGGCACGGATGTCTCTAAAGCCATTATAGATTTTTTCGAGACTGGTAACATGCTTCAGGAAATGAACCATGCTCTTATTTTCCTTATTCCTAAAGTTTCGACTCCTACGATTGTTACTGATTTCCATCCGATTGCTTGTTGTAATGTCTTCTACAAATGCATCAGTAAGATTATTTCAGAAAGAATTAAAGGGGCTTAAAAGGACATTGTTAGCATAAACCAATCTGCGTTTGTTCCTGGTCGAAAAATTTCGGATAACATTCTTTTAACCCAAGAGTTAATGCATAATTATCACAGAGACGTGGGTCCTCCTAGATGTGCTTTTAAAGTAGATATTCAGAAAGCGTATGATACTGTCGATTGGAGGTTTCTTAAAAGTGTTCTGAGTGGGTTTGGTTTTCATAGCAACATGGTTGGGTGGATTATGACGTGTGTTTCAACGACCTCTTTTTCGGTCTGTGTTAATGGCACGGTGCATGGTTTTTTCAAGGGTAAGCGTGGGCTGAGGCAAGGAGATCCAGTGTCCCCTTATTTATTTACTCTCGTTATGGAGGTCTTAACTGGTATTCTTCATCATTCTGTTCGAATTGACTCTTCGTTTAAGTTCCATAACAGATGTGAAAGGCAGCAAATTATAAATCTTTGTTTTGCGGATGACTTATTTCTGTTTGCTAAGGGGGAAGTGAATTCGGCTAATTGTATTATGTCTTCTCTCGCGAAATTCACCAAGATGTCGGGGTTAGTTCCTAGTAACCAGAAAAGCACGATTTTCTTTTGTAATGTTAAGGATCATGTTAAACAAGCTATTCTGGATATTATGCCTTTTACGGAAGGAAAGTTACCCGTGAAGTACTTGGGGGTTCCTCTGATTTCGGCTAGGCTTGGTTACAATGATTGTCGAGTGCTTGTGGAGAGATTGGAAAAACGCATTATGCATTGGAGGAACAAACTTTTATCTTTTGCAGGAAGACTTCAACTTATTATTTCAGTGCTCTCTTCTATGCATATTTACTGGTCCTCGATTTTTATCTTGCCAGCCCGGGTATTAGACGAATTGGAGATATGAACAAAGCTTTGATGTCGTCTCATATTTGGAGTATTGTTTCTAAGCGTGACTCTCTATGGGTTGATTGGATATATTCGTATCGGTTAAAAGATAAGAGTTTTTGGGTTAGCAAAACCCCTTCGAATAGTTGTTGGTCATGGCGGAAACTCACTCAATTACGGCCATTGGTTAGGAAGCATATTTGGTCGGAGTTGGGTAATGGTATTAATACTTCAGCATGGTTCGATAACTGGAGTGTTTTGGGGCCTCTTGCTGATTTTGTGTCGCCCAGAACTTGTCACACCCCGAAATTATCAGAGCTGGCGTGACTGGACTGGTATCTTCATTGCACAGCGGAAGCAAATAAGCTAAGTCTTTTAGAAAATGAATGCCACTAAGTACTCGACTCCACATGGTTCTCCTATTCCAACCGTGCCTTAACTTTGAAATGCAACCTGAGAAAGAACATGCGAGAAAAATCAACAAAAAGTTGAGCGAGTTCATAGTTTGTTTGTAAAAGATTTGGAATAAATCTTTTGAATAACCGGTTTGTGAAATAATACTGAGAAAACGAATTTAGAAATCATTTTCTTGCCAAGTCACATGGAAACTTTGTATTTGTAACGCATTAATGCCGTAAAACCATGTATTTGTAAACTCTTGTTTTTGAGATGTTCGTATAACCGTCAATGCCCACCCTGACTTTGACTCCATACCCGCATAAATCCTATGCCTTGAATTTTGTATAAAACATGGTATTTAATTTGTATGAACAAGTATTTTTGTAAGTATATATGTCCCTGGTATGTAGCAATAAGGAAAAAGAAGCTTTGTTTTGCAAAAATTGTCAATATGATATAGATAAAGTTTCAACAAAAGTGGTTGTCGATATGTCTTTATAGCAAAAGAGTAATACTTGTAACAAAATGAGAAGTGTGACGGGTCTCGCTTACACTTCTAAGCAACAAAATGAGAAATGTGACGGGTCTCGCATACATTTCTGAGAAGTGTGACGGGTCTCGCTTACACCTCTAAGTAATAAAATGAGAAATGTGACGGGTCTCGCATACATTTTTGAGAAGTGTGACGGGTCTTGCATACACCTCTAAGTAACAAAATGAGAAATGTGACGGGTCTCACATACATTTCTGAGAAGTGTGACGGGTCTCGCATACACCTCTATGTAACATATATTTTACCCCAGCCTCTAAGGCTAAACCTCCCCAACCTCTAAGGTTGAACCTCCCAGCCTCTAAGGCTGACCTCCCCAGCCTCTAGGCTGACCTCCCCAGCCTCTAAGGCTGAACCTCCCCAAGTCATAAAAATCATTCACATTTTGATAATACGCATTTGTTTTGTAAAAACCGGTATGTTTAGTATAAACCTTTCGTAAATCATTTGAGTTCCTCGAAATCCATTCGTAATATGATTTAGAAATACGAGTTTTCATTCGTTCAAAACTTTGAATGTTTTTGCAAAATGTGCATGTCTTTCCACCCCGAAAACATTTACAAAAATGTAAAATCGTAAAAAATGGGGTTGTTAACTCACCTGAATTGCCTTGTGCAAGGCTAGCTAATTACGACTTCGTGATGTCGTTTCCAAGATGAGACTCGCTAGCGTGCATTCTACAATATTCCTAACACGGAATATCTTATAAGTTTCTAAATAAATACGGTAACTAAACTACGTGTCACCGAGCTTTACCGAATCGCTAACCGAATGATCTGTTGATATGTTGTTAACTTAATAAAAACAATTAAGTTATACTTGTTAAGTTTCGTTTACTAAGTCTAGAAAGTACTTAGTTTTCGAGAAATTCGAATATATAAATATTTATAAAAATATAAATATATTGATAGGATATTGTTTGTTGTTCCGAGAGGTCGTATGTGTATGTGACGAGTGTTTAATGAAAAGAATATATAATAAACTCGTATTATATATCGTATGTCGTTTGAGGCAATTGAAATAAATATAAAAGTCTATATTTATTTTACAAAAGGATTCATCGAGTTGTTGAATGTTTGAAATAAATATATACTATATTTATTTTTATAAAAGAATCGTCGTGTCGTTGATTGTTGAAATAAATATATAAAACTATATTTATTTTATAAAAGAATTATGTGTCATCGTTGTTTCTTGTATATTATAAGGTGTCGTCGAAGGAACATATACGTTTGTATTTGTTCTATAAAAGTTTATTTGAAACCGAAGGTTTGTTTGATAATAAAACGCGTTTTGTTTTACAGGTTTTCTCGAAAAACGGGCAGAGTTTCCTTTGTTTTTGAACACCCCCGACAACATAGTTGTCGTTATTTTATCAAAATTCAATCATATAACAATATATGTAAAGTTTTTCGTCCAGGTATTAAAAGTAATTAAACTATAAACGAATCGGTTCAGGCTCGTTTTTCACGTAACAAATAAAGTTATAGTCACGCCGTAAATCTTTACCGAATCTTCAAGTCTTTTCTGTTATGCGTTGACCAGCTGACTTATGTTGACCGTTGACCCGAGCCCGCTGACCCGAAACCCGAACCCGGATTGCGGCTGACCAAGACCCGAACCAAACCGAAACTTAAAATCTGACCCGAGAGCCTGATCTGAAATTTGAAAGTCCGAACCAAAACCTCCTGTTGACCGAACCGGATCTGAGCCCCGAACCAACTCTGAAACTTGAACTGAAGTAGTCACCACCACAGCCACCACCGCCGCTGGTGTCTCTGGAGCCGGCTGCCACCGTCGGCCATCACCTGACATCATCATCCGGAAACTTGTCAGAAAAACAATAGCACCACCACTGTCGTGACGGCGGCGCTGCCGTCGTGACCACACCTATGCCGACTCTCTCTCTCTTCTCGGTGTCTCTCTCTCTCTCTGCTCCTTGTCGCCGCTCACCACCACCCGACAGTGGTGGTGGTGGTTCGTCTTGCCACACAAAGGGGGGGCTGTTTCGCCCGTCGGAGAGAACCACCGGCCGCCGCCGGTTTCCCTGTGGTTGTCGCCGGACTGAAATTAGAGGGAGAGAGGGAAGGTGACCGAGAGATGTGTGTTGTGTCTGTGTTTGTATTGAGAGATGGAGGGTGTTTGATGAAAGCTCAAATCTTCGATTTTTATGCGAGTAATGTGTGGTATCAGACAAAAATGTTAGGTATTTATCTTTTCATTTCAAAATGGGGATATTTAGTGCATGGAAACTATAAAATAAAATAATGAGAAGGAAACGGTGTGGTGGGTGACAGAAGGGACAAGATATGGGTTTATTTCTTTCAAATGAATATGAGTTAGTCAAGATAAGGGGTGTCGGCAGATTAAAAAAATGAGGTGTTAGAGTTATACCCTTCTTTTATACTAGATTTGGGTTTTGTGGGTTTGGGCTTGGGCCCCAGGCCCACAAGCCTAATCCCCGTGTTTATGTGACTCGTCTACACATCGAACCTGCTTCAAAACCCGAACTATCTGTAGCGTCGTAACTTAATATTTTAGTATCAAAATACGTAAAATGAGGTCGGTATTCGTTGTTTGTGTGTTTAATTATCGGTTGCGTAAAAGCGCGTAATTTGTTTCGGTTGTCGTTACAAATCAGTTCTTCGATCCGGTTACGACTACGATTATTAAAATATAATTACGAATCAAAATATATCGTAAAAATTTAATATTTGTCGGCGTTGTAAGTATTCTGCACGGTATCAGTTCGTTGTCGCAGATTCCACGCGAATCTTCATACGTGTACTGTAAAGTCGGATAGACGTTCCTAGGTACTGCAAAGGCCTAATTAAGTTAATTTGCGTTGTAAACACTATTTATCATCGCGTTAATCACCTGTTAATCACGTAATTAAGGGCCGTAAATCACTGGTTGTCACATTCTCCCCCTGTTACAGAAATTTCGTCCTCGAAATTTAGACTATGTTATCTCCTCAGAATTGTGACAACCTGGGTCACTGTGACCATCAAACAAATACCGAGCCAATGAAATATTGTATTTCATACTTGGGATTTGTAAAAATATGTGTATCGTTTGCACATATCAATTCTTGTTCAATTTCAAACCCGAAATCGCTTTCTGGAAGGTTATACGCGCACCGATGCGTAAAATATAACCAGTTTAATGCAACAAACACTCCAGAATAGTGACATAGGCTTAACATACCTTAAATAACCTTTACATAACTTAGAAATAAGTTTTGAAGGCTTTGGTATGGCAAAATCAAGTTAAATCGCTTACAGGGACTAAAGTTGACAAACTGCGAAAGTATGCCAATTTGAACTGTAACAGACATTCCGGAACATGACCATAAGTTAAACATACCATAAATATCCTTTACATAGCTTAGAAATAGGCTTTGAGGGGTTTGGTGTGCTAAAATAAACTTTTGGGTCATTCAGGGACTAAAAGTGTCAAAAAGTGCACAAGTTTGCATTTTCGCGCATAACTTACGTTCTGAATACATCCGGACATCCAAAAATTTATGAAAGCATGACTACATTATATTTTTGTGTTCTCCATAAGAAAAATCCATTCGTCGCGTCATTTGGATCGTTTTTCGCGCTTGTGCGCATTCCGTCGTAATTAAGCGAACATCGCGTTCGTACGACCAAACGAACCATCATCCGACATATTTTTGAACATGTTTCATGTCCACAATGTTTAGGCAACATTTTAGGGCCTTAAAGTTGGCTTTACGGGCCTTAGAAGTGTCGGGAATGGCCTTAAACACGTGCAGGGGCTGAAACTGTCATTTCTGAAACATATATGCAGATCAGAAGCTTCAGGCGGCCCGCATTGTGTTTGGCTGATCCTGAAGCGGGCCGCTTTAGCCCTTCAGATCACCCAAAGGTCAAGTTTCAGCTGTTATAATCGTTTTTACCCCTTCCAAAGGTCAAATGACACTTGTTAAACTCCTATGGTGGCCAAAAATCAGTACCACAACATTGTGACAAGTGTACGCACGAGATTCGATCACGTTATTCAAGAAACGATCCTAACGGTTACCCGAATACTATAAATACCCATGCCATCCAACCTCATTACTTACTAGAATCTGATCAAAATGCTCTAAGTTGATGCCATTGCTTCATACCTGAGCTCTTTGATCTAGATTAGCATTCGGGGACCCTTCGTAAGTCTTCTTTCGTTCTTTTATTGCTTTTCGAGTCCGAAAGTCAAACTTTGTTTGACTTTCTGCATTGACCAGTTTATGGTCGATGCGAAGTTCGTTTGAACTTCATAACGTGAGCGTGATCACGATGGTTATAGTCCCTAGTGACTATACCTACTGATTACCACGTTATCTAGGCTCAGTGACGAGCCGTAGTTTCGGTCAGAATACGTATTCTTGCGTATTTTGTAACCAAACTACTTATGGGTATCAAAACCGTTTGTTTTGATACCAAACCTGTTTTCTAAACTTAGTTAAGCATGTTTTAACATGCTTAGCTCGTCACTTTTAGTTTAGTGCTTAGATAGGGTCGTAAGGTAAGCGATCTAAACAATCGCTTATACTTTCGAACCCGACCCGTTTGGTCGATCATTAGGATCCGACCAAGCACATTAGGTGACCATAGTATATAGGGAATAACCTTACGAGGTTATACCTTATGGTCGCTTCGTTTAAGTAGTTGTATGATAGGTAGTTTATATGCCTTAGGTAAATTTCCAAAATACCCCTTTGATGCCAAAATTCATTTTAAACATATGTAACATAACTTTTGACATCTCAACTGATTTGACAACCATATTAGACATGTTAAGGCATATATTACTTGTCATAGGACTAGTTAGGCGGTCCGAACGCGTTTCACGCGAACGACGCGTTAAAGTAGCATAAGCTACCTAAACGGGTCGTAATGGGTCACAAGCACTTAGGATAGGTTTCATTTAGTATGTAGGCTTTGTTAAACCAAATGACACGAGTCTCTACACTCGTTTGGTTTACGAAACCTCATTCTATCCAATCATCCGATTAAGGTCCGGTTATTAACATAGTTACCTATATTAGGTGCCGTTTGATTCTGAGATCTCTAGCATTACTTGGTGATTATCTTTAGACATCTGAGCAATCTCAAGTGAGTACATAGAACCCCCTCTTTTAAATGTTTTCAAGGTGTTTATGTGAGTACATAGACCCCTCTTTTACTGTTTTCCAAACTGTTTTGGGGTGAAAGACATGTGCCTACTTGTTACTTTCATGCTTTCCTGTTTTGACATCATATAACTGCTATGTTCA
Organism: Helianthus tuberosus; assembly: GCA_030545235.1. NCBI lineage: Eukaryota > Viridiplantae > Streptophyta > Magnoliopsida > Asterales > Asteraceae > Helianthus > Helianthus tuberosus. The sequence goes on from CM060399.1 coordinate 82,458,041, forward strand.
TTAGTACATTATAGTACATGATTTCATTACATTTCATGCTATGTATGCCATTGTGTGCATATTTAGTACATTGTTTTACATTGCATTTTGTTGCATATGCTCATCTAGTATATGAACACATTATATTACATTTTGAACCGTTGTATCTATGAACCGTTAGTATCTGTGAACCGTTGTACCTGTGAACCGTTTGTATCTGTGAACCGTTGTATCTGTGAACCGTTTGTATCTGTGAACCGTTTGTATCTGTGAACCGTTGTATCTGTGAACCGTTTGTATCTGTGAACCGTTTGTATCTATGAACCGTGTGAACCGTATTTGACCATACATAAACACTTCTACAATTGTTAAACATTACTTTGGTGGTTTGGTTTGATTAAGTGATTAAGTAACGATGCGTGTGTAATATGATACAAGCATGGTGGATACGCCGCTGGTACTTCCTATATATAAGTGTTTGTATGGTATTACATATCGTAGCGTTATTTGAATCATTTCAGTTTGAGACATATAACAGTTTATACAATTATCATACTTTTCACAAGACATTGATTTACAAACAACTTATCTTAAACAAACACATTTTTACATGGTTATTCATTTAACCTGACATTTATTTATACATATCATCTGAATTTATCATTTTTCAAATGATTTACAAAACAAAGCAAATTACAAGGTTCATGACTAAACATTTTCTCAAACATAAGTCATGAAACCTATTTTCACAAAACCTATGTATCTCACAGGCATTTTTATGCTGACGTACCTATTTTCACATGTGTTTTTCAGGAGCTGTTGCATAAGATGATCAAGATACACATAGGCAGACTTGGGCTTTAGTGACAATAAAAGATGCAAGACTAGTTAATTATGTTGTATTTCCTTGGTTGATAAGACATTGTAACATTTTTAATCAATAAAACAAAACTTCAATTGCCATGGATTTGAGACAATTAATTCTGTTACAACACTCCCCGATGTTTCCGCCACGTTTAGTATGTTCTACGTGGTCGGGGTGTGACAAGAATTGTGTTGTTGGCAGGTAAGTCCGAATAATAACAAAGTGAATGACCGCGTAATCAAAACAAGACTTATTCAAATCATGTGAATTTAATGATATTCCTCAACAATAAGAACCCAACGGTTTAAAAGTAATGTGTTTCAAAAATTGATGTCAAAGGAAACAAAGACGTATAGATACAGTCACTAGTGTGACTAAGTTAACAGGGATCCAACAATGAATGGGAACTTCGCCAATCGAATTCCAAATGATTGTTCACAATATGCAATTGAATTCTAGAAGCAATAATATCCACTAAACGAAACTTAGAATCAACAAGCTCGAAAGTAATAGTTTGCATGAAACGCTTGATCATGATCAGCACAAGCTGCAAGTTATACCGACGCCACAAGGTGTCGCAATGAATGAAACAAGTCAATAATAGGGGTGATCGAACAAGTATCACCTGTGTTTAAAGTCAAATGAAAGCGCCATGAAGTAAATATGAATGTTTGTTCCAACAACCATCGAAAGATTTTTAATTAAAAATGGAACATCAAAGAAATAATGTTTTCGATCGAAGATGAAGAAGCAATGGATATCGCAAACATTCGATCGATAATGAAAGAACCGTTAGTAGGTACACCGAAATATAAAATGAATTTGTGTACCATTGTCTTAACACACTATTGTATTAAGACTGCTGTAATATGATAAACCAAAACGGATTTGAAGCAATTCAATAAATAATTAATTAAATACGTGCATGAGATATGTAAACGAGTTTAGCACAAGCTTCAAATAAGTGAAAATATCACCACAAGTCAACAAACAATTTAATGGAGTCGAATGCCAAACAAGTTTACTTCGACTTTTAACAAATAAAACACTTGTTAAAACGAATTTTGAATATGATGCTCCCAATACATCATATAGTTTCCTGAATTGAATACGTGTACTGAACAAGTTCAAACAATTGAATTTGGTTTCGGCGCAAGCCGACAATAAATACATGTATTGACAAGAATCTTTCGGCCTGGTCACAACGGAAAAACCATGTATGTAACTTGAAAAGAAGAGAATTTTCAAGAAATGAAGCGAATGAATATTCGTTATACTGAAAGAAATGATCGTGATACAATGACCATTAAGAGGAGTAGAGATACGAAAATCTACTCAGTAAATGTGAAAGTCGAAATTTCAATAAAAGAAATTTGAGGACTTTACCTGGGGTTTCGTGTGATATCCGGTTGTTAGGTAACATTACCATGGAATGTCGAACATAACGTATTTGTTGTTAATTAGGTAGGGGGAATACGAAGGCATGCGTCTTCTCCTTAGTATGACTCGTGTCATTGCAGGATCGCGTGCCAAGCCGCCGCTTCCTGATCGTTAGTTCTCCCGCTGATAGGAATCTAACGTCGTCGAATTGCGCCATCGTGTCTTTTCAAAGGCCTCGCCTCGATAGTTGTATGTGCCGTACTTCAACCCCCGTGGACGTACATATTAAGTTTCGCGTATACCTGTGCACTAGCGTTTCATTCCGCGTAGAATGTGATGTACCCCGACATCCGTTGACGTAAAATTTAAGTTCCATGTATTCTCGTGCACTAGCGTTCTGTTCTGCGTAGGCTGTCTGCTCAGGAAGTTAAAATGTCATAGACAATCTGGATAATAGTGTGTGCCCGAGTTAGTAATCGCAGTTCCTACGTGATGACCTTTAATGAACTTCAACATAAGTTTCCAAAGGTCTTAAATGCATGTTTCCTAAACTCTCAGCGTTTTGTGTACTGTATGTAATTGTTTTATGTACCGTGTGTAAAACACCCCAGTAGCGTATGTTTGGAAACAAAACTTTGACTGTTTGTTTTTCGGCAACGGTTGGAGACCATATTCGAGTACTAGGCGTTCTGTATGTATTCAACATCTTAATAGTCTAAGTCCCAGATAAAAATGAGGTTAGAGCCTAGGTATTCCTACAGAAAACCTTATTCGCTGTAACCTATAGCTCTGATACCAATCTGTCACACCCCGAAATTATCAGAGCTGGCGTGACTGGACTGGTATCTTCATTGCACAGCGGAAGCAAATAAGCTAAGTCTTTTAAAAAATGAATGCCACTAAGTACTCGACTCCACATGGTTCTCCTATTCCAACCGTGCCTTAACTTTGAAATGCAACCTGAGAAAGAACATGCGAGAAAAATCAACAAAAAGTTGAGCGAGTTCATAGTTTGTTTGTAAAAGATTTGGAATAAATCTTTTGAATAACCGGTTTGTGAAATAATACTGAGAAAACGAATTTAGAAATCATTTTCTTGCCAAGTCACATGGAAACTTTGTATTTGTAACGCATTAATGCCGTAAAACCATGTATTTGTAAACTCTTGTTTTTGAGATGTTCGTATAACCGTCAATGCCCACCCTGACTTTGACTCCATACCCGCATAAATCCTATGCCTTGAATTTTGTATAAAACATGGTATTTAATTTGTATGAACAAGTATTTTTGTAAGTATATATGTCCCTGGTATGTAGCAATAAGGAAAAAGAAGCTTTGTTTTGCAAAAATTGTCAATATGATATAGATAAAGTTTCAACAAAAGTGGTTGTCGATATGTCTTTATAGCAAAAGAGTAATACTTGTAACAAAATGAGAAGTGTGACGGGTCTCGCTTACACTTCTAAGCAACAAAATGAGAAATGTGACGGGTCTCGCATACATTTCTGAGAAGTGTGACGGGTCTCGCTTACACCTCTAAGTAATAAAATGAGAAATGTGACGGGTCTCGCATACATTTTTGAGAAGTGTGACGGGTCTCGCATACACCTCTAAGTAACAAAATGAGAAATGTGACGGGTCTCACATACATTTCTGAGAAGTGTGACGGGTCTCGCATACACCTCTATGTAACATATATTTTACCCCAGCCTCTAAGGCTAAACCTCCCCAACCTCTAAGGTTGAACCTCCCAGCCTCTAAGGCTGACCTCCCCAGCCTCTAGGCTGACCTCCCCAGCCTCTAAGGCTGAACCTCCCCAAGTCATAAAAATCATTCACATTTTGATAATACGCATTTGTTTTGTAAAAACCGGTATGTTTAGTATAAACCTTTCGTAAATCATTTGAGTTCCTCGAAATCCATTCGTAATATGATTTAGAAATACGAGTTTTCGTTCGTTCAAAACTTTGAATGTTTTTGCAAAATGTGCATGTCTTTCCACCCCGAAAACATTTACAAAAATGTAAAATCGTAAAAAATGGGGTTATTAACTCACCTGAATTGCCTTGTGCAAGGCTAGCTAATTACGACTTCGTGATGTCGTTTCCAAGATGAGACTCGCTAGCGTGCATTCTACAATATTCCTAACACGGAATATCTTATAAGTTTCTAAATAAATACGGTAACTAAACTACGTGTCACCGAGCTTTACCGAATCGCTAACCGAATGATCTGTTGATATGTTGTTAACTTAATAAAAACAATTAAGTTATACTTGTTAAGTTTCGTTTACTAAGTCTAGAAAGTACTTAGTTTTCGAGAAATTCGAATATATAAATATTTATAAAAATATAAATATATTGATAGGATATTGTTTGTTGTTCCGAGAGGTCGTATGTGTATGTGACGAGTGTTTAATGAAAAGAATATATAATAAACTCGTATTATATATCGTATGTCGTTTGAGGCAATTGAAATAAATATAAAAGTCTATATTTATTTTACAAAAGGATTCATCGAGTTGTTGAATGTTTGAAATAAATATATACTATATTTATTTTTATAAAAGAATCGTCGTGTCGTTGATTGTTGAAATAAATATATAAAACTATATTTATTTTATAAAAGAATTATGTGTCATCGTTGTTTCTTGTATATTATAAGGTGTCGTCGAAGGAACATATACGTTTGTATTTGTTCTATAAAAGTTTATTTGAAACCGAAGGTTTGTTTGATAATAAAACGCGTTTTGTTTTACAGGTTTTCTCGAAAAACGGGCAGAGTTTCCTCTGTTTTTGAACACCCCATACATCATAGTTGTCGTTATTTTATCAAAATTCAATCATATAACAATATATGTAAAGTTTTTCGTCCAGGTATTAAAAGTAATTAAACTATAAACGAATCGGTTCAGGCTCGTTTTTCACGTAACAAATAAAGTTATAGTCACGCCGTAAATCTTTACCGAATCTTCAAGTCTTTTAGTATCAAAATACGTAAAATGAGGTCGGTATTCGTTGTTTGTGTGTTTAATTATCGGTTGCGTAAAAGCGCGTAATTTGTTTCGGTTGTCGTTACAAATCAGTTCTTCGATCCGGTTACGACTACGATTATTAAAATATAATTACGAATCAAAATATATCGTAAAAATTTAATATTTGTCGGCGTTGTAAGTATTCTGCACGGTATCAGTTCGTTGTCGCAGATTCCACGCGAATCTTCATACGCGTACTGTAAAGTCGGATAGACGTTCCTAGGTACTGCAAAGGCCTAATTAAGTTAATTTGCGTTGTAAACACTATTTATCATCGCGTTAATCACCTGTTAATCACGTAATTAAGGGCCGTAAATCACTGGTTGTCACAGAACTATTGCGGATGCAGATTTTAGGTTGGATAACTCCGTGGCTGATGTGTATTCTAATGGTGCTTGGTTGTGGCCTACGGCTTGGAGGGATATATTTCTGGTTCTTATTCAGATTGATCAAGTTCAATTGGATCCGGTAAAAGTCGACAGAATATTATGGAAAGATGGTGATGATGTTAATGAGTTCTCGTCTTCGGGGGTATGGCATTCACTTCGGCATAGAGAACCGGAAGTCGATTGGTGTAAAATTGTGTGGTTCGGCCAGTGTATTCCGAGACATGCTTTCATGATGTGGTTGATTATGAAAGGTAAGCTTCTCACGCAAGATAAAATTCTGAAATGGGATTTCGCTCGGAGAAAAAACATGAACATGATGTGCTGTTTATTATGTTATGAGAACTTTGATTCTCACAAGCACTTGTTTTTTGAATGTAAATATGCTTCTCAAGTGTGGAGTACAATTAGAAATAGGGTGGGGATGGATACGGTTTCGGCAAAATGGAGTGAGATTGTTAGCTGGCTTTGTACTCGTCCGCAACAAAAGCAGGTCGATACTTATGTGGCTAAACTACTTGTAGCTGCTGCGGCTTATAGTATTTGGCAAGAGAGGAATGCCAGATTGTTTAAAAACCAATTAAGACCTCCTGAGAAGGTTAGTGAAGTAATCGTGAAAACAGTTCGATACAAGTTGATGGGAGCAAAGCTGAAGAATACCGTTAGGGTGCGCAGAATTCTTGAAGAATGGGAGATCCACACGAAAGAAAAGGACGATGATGGGGGATGAGTAGTTGTGTTTTTGGTCCGTCTAGAAGTCTTGTCTAGGTGTATTCCTTTATTTGGTTGTTTTTTGTTGTCGGTTTGGTTTTTGTTTGGTTTACTTTCATGGGGAATGCCCCATGATTAAACTAGTGTAGACTCTCTACACTACTTGTTTTCTTTGGTTGTGAATATATAGAATCACCGGGGTAACCCTTTACCAAAAAAAAATGATATGTATGGCTAGTGAAATATATCAACTAAACCATATGCACAAAAACAAAGTATTGAAGTAAAACAAGGTTTAAATCAAAGCTATGTTTTGTGGAAATGCATGCTATACTGATACAAATATCTATGCGGTATTGTGAGAATGCATACATCCAAGCCTTGAGACTGTGGCGATAAACCCTAAAACAAATTAAAGGTCTATCTTGTTGTAAATGTATATCGAATTCGGTCATTCCTTTCATCCCCACCTACCCAAGATGTCCAGAACGGGAGTTGTCAATTCCTATGGTACCACTACCTACTAACGAACGGCGTAGCTAATGTTAATGAATGTATTGTTCCATTGTAAACAACCCAAATGTCATACCAAAATGTAAACATGTGATGAAAACAACTGTACTAAGTATGTAACAAATGGACATACATAGCATGTGACGTGAAACAAATGTACTAAGTACGCACACAATGGGCATACATAGCATGAAATGTAATGTAAAACAATGTACTAAGTACGCATACAATGGGCATACATAGCATGAAATGTAATGTAAAACAATGTACTAAGTACGCACACAATGGGCATACATAGCATGAAATGTAATGTAAAACATGTACTATAATGTACTAACGAACATAGCTGGTATATGATGTGAAAACATGGAAAGCATGAAAGTAACAAGTAGGCACATGTGTTTCACCCCAAAACAGTTTGAAAACAGTAAAAGAGGGGTCTATGTACTCACTTGAGATTGCTCAGAAGTCTTAAGATAACCACCAAGCAACGCTAAAGATCACGGAATCAAACGGCACCTAATATAGGTAACAACATTAATAAACCGGACCTAATATCGGAGGATCGGATAGAATGAGGGTTCGTAAACCAAACGAGTATGGAGACTCGTGTAATATGGTTTAACAAAGCCCACATACTAAAACGAAACTTAACCTAAGCACTTACGACCCATTACGACCTGTTTAGGTAGCTTATGCTACTTTAACGCGTCGTTCGCGTGAAACGCGTTTGGACCGCCTAACTAGTCCTATGACAAGTAAAATATGCCTTAACATGTTTAATATGGTTGTCAAATCAGTTTAGATGTCAAAAGTTATGTTACATATGTTTAAAACGAATTTTGGGATCAAAGGGGTATTTTGGTAATTTACCTAAGGCATATAAACTACCTATCATACAACTACTTAAACGAAGCGACCATAAGGTATAACCTCGGAAGGTTATTCCCTATATACTATGGTCACCTAATGTGTTTGGTCGGATCCTAATGATCGACCAAATGGGTCGGGTTCGAAGGTATAAGCGATTTATTAGATCGCTTACCCTTACGACCCTAGACAACGTGGTAATCATTAGGCATAGTCACAAGGGACTATAACCATCGTGATTACAATCACGTTGCGAAGTTCAAACGAACTTCGCATTGACCATAAACTGGTCAATGCAGAAAGTCAAACAAAGTTTGACTTTCGGACTCGAAAAGCAATAAAAGAACGAAGGAACACTTACGAAGGGTCCCCGAATGCTAATCTAGATCAAAATAGCTCAGGTATGAAACAAAGGTTTCAACTTAGAGCACATAAGATCAGATTCTTGTGAGGAAAAGTGAAGGGTGGAGGTGGGTATTTATAGTTTTTGGTTCACCGTTAGGATCATTTCTTGGAAAAGGGGGCACGATCTAAGCCGTACACTTGTTGGAAAGTTGTGGTAACTCATTTGCCATCCACCATAAGAGTTTGACACTTGGCACTTGGCCTTTGGAGAGTGTTAAGGGCTGTGAAAAGCTGAAAAAAAACGTTTTGCTGCATCTGGCCCCTACTTAAGGACCTAGTTTGGTAGATTTACAGTTTCAGTCCCTGTAACCTCAAAACTTGGTTTTCGATGCGTTTTTTTTGACATGTTTAAGCCCCGTTAACCCCATTTCAAAGCTCTAAAATGAAGTTAAAGTATAGGGAATTTAAAATGTGTTCAAAAATATCTCGGGTGTCGGTTCGTTTAGCCGTACGGTTACGTTGTTCGGTTAATTACGACGGAATGCGCATAAGCGCGAAAAATGATCCAAATGGCATGACGAATGGATTTTTCTTATGCCAAACACTAAAATAAAATATTATAGTGCTTACATAAATTTTTGGATGTCCGGATGTATTCAGAACGTAAGTTATGCGCGAAAAATGCAAACTTGTGCACTTTCTGACACTTTTAGTCCCTGAATGACCCAAAAGTTTATTTTAGCACACCGAACCCCTTAAAGCCTATTTCTAAGCTATGTAAAGGATATTTAAGGTGTGTTTAACTTATGGTCATGTTCCGGAATGTTCGTTACAGTTCAAATTGGCATACTTTCGTAGTTTGTCAAGTTTAGTCCCTGTAAGCGAATTAACTTGTTTTTGACATACCAAAGCCTTCAAAACTTATTTCTAAGTTATGTAAAGGTTATTTAAGGTATGTTAAGTATATGTTGATGTTCCGGAGTATTTGTCGCATTAAACTGATTACGTTTACGCACCAGTTTGCGTATAACTCTCTAGAAAGCGATATAGAGTTTGAAATCGAACAAGAATTGATAATGTGCAAAGGATACACATATTTGTACATGTCCCAAGTATGAAATGCAATATTTCATTGATACAATATTTGTTTGATGGCCGTGGAGGCACAGGTGTTACAGTCTCCCCTACTTTAGGAAATTTCGTCCCGAAATTTTATTTAGAGGAAACTTGTGAGAGTTTAAAACATGAAGTTGAAAAGATCGAACAACATTGGTTAGGGTTATGAACTTCTAGTAACTTTAATAACATCATGCTTGCAATGTAAGGGGGATACTTATATACAAGTATATGAAGCGTCATTGGTGCGTCCACCGTACCTCCATTACATCGTTCTCATTTTGTTATTGTTGTCACTATCGGTTCTTACACATAATAAATCTTACTGTGGTTACCGTGCACTGAATCTCATAATTATGTACGCGTCCATAATTAGACAATTCCTTGCATAGTTCACACAGTCTATTTTATAATGTGTAGGGGAAAACCAATGAACAAACCTGTGATGAGTGTGACTAGACCACCATAGGGTCCTTTTAATTAAATCAATAAATGATCTAAATAGACTATCAAGGAGTCCGTTCAGCTACATCACTAGATGTCATTCTTTAACCAAATTGTGAATCAATCTTTTTGACTAGACCACTTAAGGGTCTCTTATGAATCATGGAATAGTACTATATAATCCAAGGGTCTTAACTATTACATAGAAGCCCATTCAGGATTTAAGGTAGTACCTTTTTGAATATCCTACTATGAATCCCTCATATAAAGATATGAAAGATTCTATGAGGATTTGGATAACTAATACCCAGAGTATAAAAACAAAAAGAAAACATAAGATGAATAAACACATAGTCACATAACCACAAAATTGTTTGTTAATTGCGTACAAGCATTTAAAGCATACTAGGAATCCATCTCGTGGATTTCATTTGGTACTTTAAACATTATCAAGAATCTAACTATAAAGATAGAAAGATTTTTAAAAGAAAATTTCGATTTCGATTATAAGGAACCGAAATGTTCGAATTTAGGTACATAAGGAATCCAATCAAGGACTCTGATTTGAATGATAATCATCCACAAGGGTCTAAATGTGAAGATAAAAAGATCCCATATGGATTTTAGAAGTTGAAGATGTTTTGAAACCTGTTTTGAAACCTTGCATTGGACGTGCTTAAATCAAAACATGAAGTAAAATGCTTATGAAGTTGAGATGCTAGCTATGTCAAGGCGACATATGAAGCGGAATTTGAAGGCTAAGTCAATGTATGAGGAAAATATTTTTGAAAACTATGCATGGGGTTCTTAAAAAAATGTGTTCAATGTTTTTGAAACCTTATATATAATACATTTAAAATCATAAAGTAGGTGTACTAGGTAAGTATATTTATAAAAGTGTTTAAAAATTATGCGAGATGAATTCTGAAATTATGTATAAGGTCTTTGGGAAACATGAATGATGCTTTTGAAATCATGCACTTAATAAGAAAATATATTGTATTAATATTGTTCTCAGGCTATATGAGACATTTTGAAATTATGAAGGTTGTTTTTGAAAACGTAGCCAATGTTTTTGAAATAACATAGACAATGTATTTAAAAAAAATTGTTTTCAAACTATATGAAATGTTTTGAGATCATGAAGATTGTTTTTGAAATACTTGTACTGTGTATGTTGAAAAATCAAAACGTAATGGGTATGAGTTTTGAAAATACCCTTAGTTATCTAACCAAGGATTCAAAGGTATTGATGTGCAGAAGCATGATTACTCATAATGTCACTTTATTTTCTGTACTTTGTTTCTTAGAGTGAAACGAGTACTTAAAATTTTCGAGGGAATCATGAGCGATCATTTGAAAGAGAGAATCACAAGAGTAGTTTGTAAGGAACATAGTTCCTTAATACAGGTATTATAGGGAAATGCCATAAACACATGTGATTATACTTGTATATCAGAATTGCGAACAACAACTTTTATTTATGAACGAGACATATTGTTTCACAATACACGAAAACAAAAGAAACCAAGGCATAAGACAGCAACATCCTTTGTTCAGCCGAATGCTCATCCAAGGGTTGGATTTGCATTAGCAAGCTTTGGGCATTTGTTCCGGAAATGGCTTGTCTCGCCACAGTTGTAGCACGATCCAGGCGGAAAGCGAGCTTGAGCAGGGTTGGCTTGTGGTTGGTTTGGACCACTTTGGTTTGGGGTAAATCGACAAGCATTTGCCAGGTGACCCAGTCGCCCACATGATGCACACAAACGACACTGTAGGTGAGCTAAGTGGTGTGCATTACATTTGTCGCATATTGGTGTAGTTCCCTTGTATTGCTTCTTAACAGGTGGTGTTGCCACCCGGACGGGTCTTGTTTGATTTGGTACTGCTGTAGTTGGGCAAACCCTTGCCGTATGACCTATAAGTCCACAAATTTGGCATTTGCGGCACTTCACGCTAGCCTGATGATGAAGGCTACATTGGTTGCACAAGGGTGCAGTTCCGTTGTATGGCTTCCTAGCAGGGGGTTGAGCTGGTTGGTTGGGGACGGCTTTACCATTGTGAGCGACCATGGCGAAGTTCTGAGAAGCCTTTCGCTTTTTTGACTTCTTAGGGGATCGTTCATCCATGGTCTTTGATTCCTTGATTGGTTTCTTGGCTGGTGGTGCCGTCACTTGGCTAGGTCTTGCCTGTTTTGGTGCAACCGCTGCGGGATTCTTTGAAGCTTTACGTTTCTTTGGTTTTGGTGAAGGCTTGGCTTCCGTCTCCTTTGGTGATTCTTGAGTGGCTTCATTCTGGAGACGATACATGGCAGTAGCTAATTCGACAGTCTTCAGGACTACTTCGCCAATTCGTTGGGCAAATTTGGCAGTCTGCTCGGATATCTGGGCGTCATCGTAATGGAGAGACATTCTAGAAGAAAATGAAAGACATAGGAAGAAACAAGTGAAACGTCATCGGATAAACAATACAGAATGGCAATGCATAAGAATTTGCGTTCATTTGTTTGTTTCCTAAGGCAAACAAATGAGATGGTGACTAATCAAAGTGAACGGATCATATTAATGTATCATTGAAGACATGCTCGCCTATAAGTGAACACTCACCCCAAGAGTTCCCAGGTAAGAGTGACTGGTCCGATACTGCGGATTTGTACGGACACTCTAGCCTTCGACAGAAAACTCAGGGTACAGGCATTCACTCTTCCAGTTTGCACGTGTTCACATTATACGACCCAAACTTTGACGATATTTTTGAAAATTCAAAGGGGTTCAAAACCATATAACAGAGGGTTCAAAACCTTACAATAGAGGGTTCAAAACCTAGTAATCCATCATCCTAGAACAGATGATTAGTTTTCAAAGCGGTTTTGAAATTTATGTTTTTGTTGTGGTTGTCGCCTAAGGATAGGTGGCAGTATTGTTTTATGACTAAGCGTAAGTAAACTCACGTTAGGGTCCTAGAAAGGTTATAGACTAAGTCAAAGCATTACTAATAACCTAATTCCCTATAACCATGAGCTCTGATACCAACTTTTCTGTCACACCCCGACCACGTAGGACAACAAAACGTGGCGGAAACGTCGGGGAGTGTTGTAACAGAATCATTGTTTCATAACACATGGAAATTTAAATATTGTTTTATTGATTAAAAGAGTTACAATGTCTTGACAATCAAAGAAACATAACATAAATAACTAGTCTTGCATCTTTTATTGTCACTAAGGCCCAAGTCCGCCTATGTGTATCTTGATAAGTCCTATGCATCATATCCTGAAAACATATGTGAAAATAGGTACGTCAGCATAAAAATGCCTGTGAGATACATAGGTTTTGTGAAAATAGAATTCATGACTTATGTTTGAGAAAATGTTTAGTCATGAACCTTGTAATTTGCTTAGTCTTGTAAATCATTTGAAAAACGATAAGATCAGATGATATGTACAAATAAGAGAATAATGTATGGTTAAATGAATAACCATGTAAAATGAGTTTGTAAAAAAAGTAAGTTGTTTGTAAATTAATGTCATGTGAAAAGTATGTTATTTGTATAAAATGTTATATGTCTCAAATTGAAATGATTCAAATAACGTTACGATATGTAATACCATACAATCACTTATATATAGGAAGTACCAGCGGCGTATCCACGATGCTTGTATCATATTACACACGCCTCGTTACTTAAATCACTTACTCAAACCAAACCAACAATGTAAGATGTCTATGTTTAAGCCAATTGCCAAACGTATTGAATAATATGTCAAAATGTTTAATGCCAAGATGTAAGTCATGTAATGTATAACCAATGTCAATAATGTTTATGTGTCAAATGTAAATCATGTAATGTGTAACCAATGTCAATAATGTTTATGTGTCAAATGTAAATCATGTAATGTGTAACCAAAATGATATGTATGGCTAGTGAAATATATCAACTAAACCATATGCACAAAAACAAAGTATTGATGTAAAACAAGGTTTAAATCAAAGCTATGTTTTGTGGAAATGCATGCTATACTGATACAAATATCTATGCAGAATTGTGAGAATGCATACATCCAAGCCTTGAGACTGTGGCGATAAACCCTTAAACAAATTAAAGGTCTATCTTGTTGTAAATGTATATCGAATTCGGTCATTCCTTTCATCCCCACCTACCCAGGATGTCCGGAACGGGAGTTGTCAATTCCTATGGTACCACTACCTACTAACGTACGGCGTAGCTAATGTTAATGAATGTATTGTTCCATTGTAAACAACCCAAATTTCATACCAAAATGTAAACATGTGATGAAAACAACTGTACTAAGTATCTAACAAATGGACATACATAGCATGTGACGTGAAACAAATGTACTAAGTATGCACACAATGGACATACATAGCATGAAATGTAATGTAAACAATGTACTAAGTACGCACACAATGGGCATACATAGCATGAAATGTAATGTAAAACAATGTACTAAGTACGCACACAATGGGCATACATAGCATGAAATGTAATGTAAAACATGTACTATAATGTATTTTTTTTTTTTGGGTAAAGGGTTACCCCGGTGATTCTATATATTCACAAAACATAAACACAAGTAGTATGGAAAGCCCATACTAGTTCTAACATGGGACATCCCCCCATGAAAGTAAACAAGAAAAAACAAAACTCTAAAGCACAATTCAACACCCACTAGACCATAATCTAGATAAAACAAATTAAAACAATTCAGAAAACACTAGCCACCATCGTCAAGCATCGAGTCTTCATGAATATCCCACATCTCTAGAAAGCGTCTCACTTTGTCCGTACTCTTGTATTTAGCTCCCATAAGTTTATATCGAACAGTCTGAAAAATCAAGGAGATAATTACTTCTGGAGGTCTTGTCTGATTTTTAAAAAGACGTGCATTCCGCTCCTGCCAAATGAAATAAGCTGTAGCTGCCACTATAAGACGACTTGAAATATTATACGCCGATTTGGACGCCCCTCTAGTTAAAAGCCAATTCATGATGTCTAACCACTTAGGATCAACCGTATTCATATTCACTTTATCCCTTACCGAACACCAAACCTGAGCCGAGAACTTGCATTCGAAAAACAGATGATCATACGAATCATTATTCTCGAAGCATAGTAAGCAACACATCATATTCATGTTTTTTCTTCTAGACAAATCCCACTGTAGAATCCTATCCTGAGTCAAAAGTTTCCTACGCATGATAAGCCACATAAGGAATGCATGCCGAGGAATACAGTGCGAGAACCATACCACATTCACCCAGTCAACTTCCGTCTCCCTAGATCTGATAGATTGCCACACACACGAAGACGAATAGTCATTCAGTTTGTCACCATCTTTCCAAAAGAATCTATCTCTACTATTCAGGTTAATTTGCAAATTATCAATCTGAATCAAAACAGGGAACAAATCACGCCAAGCCGTAGGCCACTTCCAAGAGCCATTCGCCCAAACATCTTTAACCGAATCATGAAGAGCAAATCCAGCTTCATAAATAATCCTCGGAGATATGAAATTGGCCAATGGTCCGCACTCACACCAACGGTCGTACCATGCGGATGTCATCCCCCCATCTCCAATCTTTGACCAAACATGATTTCTAATAACTGGCCATAACTGGAGGATTTTCCTCCAACTCCAGCAACACACCGAAGGAATTCTACATGCCCAAAAATTAGTATTCCTTAATCGATTAGAGTATATCCATTGAACCCAAAGAGAATTGTCACACCCCGACCACGTAGAACATACCAAACGTGGCGGAAACATCGGGGAGTGTTGTAACAGAATTAATGTTTCAAATCCATGGCAATTGATGTTTCGTTTTATTCATTAAAAGTGTTACAATGTCTTAACAAACAAGGAAATACAACATAATTAACTAGTCTTGCATCTTTTATTGTCACTAAAGCCCAAGTCTGTCTATGTGTATCTTGAACATCTTATGCAACAGCTCCTGAAAAACACATGTGAAAATAGGTACGTCAGCATAAAAATGCCTGTGAGATACATAGGTTTTGTGAAAATAAGATTCATGACTTATGATTGAGAAAATGTTTAGTCATGAACCTTGTTATTTGCTTTGTCTTTTAAATCATTTGAAAAACGATAAGATCAGATGATAAGTATAAATAAATGTAAGGTTAAATGAATAACCAAGAAAAATGTGTTTGTATAAGATAAGTTGTTTATAAATCAATGTCTTGTGAAAAGTATGTTATTTGTATGAAATGTTCTATGTCTCAAACTGAAATGATTCAAATAACGTTACGACATGTAATACCATACAAACACTTATATATAGGAAGTACCAGCGGCGTATCCACCATGCTTGTATCATATTACACACGCATCGTTACTTAATCACTTAATCAAACCAAACCAAACAATGTAAGATGTTCATGTCAAGATGTAAATCATGTTAAAATGTCTATGTCAAATATCCATGTCAAATGTCTATGTCAAATATCCATGTCAAATGTCTATGTCAAATATCCATGTCAAATGTCTATAGTCCAAAAGTAGTCAAGTAATGTATAACCAAAATGATATGTATGGTAAGCAAAATGTAGACTACTTAAACCATAAGTAAAAATGTACAAAACAAAGTATTGAAGTAAAACTTGGTTTAAATCAAAGTTATGTTTTGTAAGATATATGCATGCTATACTGAATATGAACATTTATGCGGTATTGTGAAAATTCATACATCCAAGCCTTGAGACAGACGGATAACTATGTAAAAGTGAGTTATCAAGAGAATATGTATTCGGATTCGGTCATTCCTTTCATCCCCTTTCCCTGGGATGTCCGGAACGGGATTTGTCAAGTCCTATGGTACCACTACCTACTACCGAGCGGCATGATCGGTGTTAATGAATGTATAGTATAGTTTAAACAAACCAAATGTCATACCAAAATGTAAGCATGTTTTATGAAGATAATGTACCTAGTATGCTAGAGTAAACATACAGGGTAGAGCTATAAAACCATGTGTCCATATGTTACTGGAACATATGCAACAGAGATGCAGTATAAAACAATGTACTAAGTATGCAAAGTCATCATACAAAGTAGAAAAGTCATGTAAAACAATGTACTAAGCATGTTATCAGTCAACATACATAGCAGAAAAGTCATGTAAATCAATGTGCTTAGCATGTTATCAGTCAACATACATAGCAGAAAAGTAATGAAATCATGTACTATAATGTACTAACAAACATAGTCGGTATATGATGTGAAAACAGGAAAGCAGGAAAGTAACAAGTAGGCACATGTGTTCCACCCCAAAACAGTTTGGAAAACAGTAAAAGAGGGGTCTATGTACTCACTTGAGATTGCTCAGTTGTCTAAAGATAACCACCAAACAGTGCTAGAGATCTCGGAATCAAACGGCACCTAATATAGGTAACTATGTTAAATAACCGGACCTAAATCGGAAGACTGGGTAGCATTAGGGTTTGTAAACCAAACGAGTGTGGAGACTCGTGTGATATGGTTTAACAAAGCCTACATACTAAATGAAACTTAACCTAACTGCTTACGACCCATTACGACCCGTTTAGGTAGCTTATGCTACTTTAACGCGTCGTGCGCGTGAAACGCGTTTGGACCGCCTAACTAGCCCTATGACAAGTGTTATATGCCTAAACATGTTACATAATCAGTTACGTGACAAAAGTTTAGGTTACATATGCTTAATTACCAATTATACATGAAAAGGGTATTCTGGTAATTTACCTAAGGCATATAAACTACCTATCATACAACTACTTAAACGATGTGACCATAGGGTATAACCTCGGAAGGTTATTCCCTACCTACTATGGTCACCTACTGTGTTTGGTCGGATCCTAATGATCGACCAAACTGGGTCGGGTTCGAGGTATAAGCGATTTATTAGATCGCTTACCCTACGACCCTAGACAACGTGGTAATCAGTAGGCATAGTCCCAAGGGACTATAACCATCGTGATTACAATCACGTTGCGAAGTTCCTACGAACTTCGCATTGACCATTACTGGTCAACGCTGAAAGTCAAACAAAGTTTGACTTTCTGACTCGAAAAGCAGTAAAAATAAGGAAAAGAACGAAAGAATACTTACGAAGGGTCCAAGAATGGAAGGTTTGAACCCGAACACTCTCAGGTATGAAGTGTTAAACACGACAACTTAGAGAGCAAGTTCAGATTCAAAGGTGTGAATTTTTGGGTGTGATGTTGGTGGGTATTTATAGGAAATGGTCCACCGTTGGGATCGTTTCTTGGATAACGTGCCATGAATCCAACCCGTACACTTGTCGGAACCTTATGGTAACTAAAATTCCATTCTTATCTCATGACTAGACAATTGGAAACATGTGGTTGTGGTTAAATCTGCTGAAAACAGGCTGTTTAAACATTGCACCTGGTCTGGAGACCCCATACGCATCGTATGGTATATATACCATACGCATCGTATGGGTGAACTTTGGCAGAATTACAGTTTTGGTCCCTGAACTGTATTTAGGCCATTTTTGACACGTTTAAGGCCCGTTAACCCCATTTCAAAGCTCTAAAATGAAGTTAAAGTATAGGGAACTTAAAATGTGTTCAAAAATATCTCGGATGTCGGTTCGTTTAGCCGTACGAACGCGATGTTCGCTTAATTACGACGGAATGCGCATAAGCGCGAAAAACGATCCAAATGACGCGACGAATGGATTTTTCTTAAGGCGAACCATAAAATATAATGTAGTCATGCTTACATAAATTTTTAGATGTCCGGATGTATTCAGAACGTAAGTTATGCGCGAAAATGCAAACTTGTGCACTTTTTGACGCTTTTAGTCCCTGAATGACACAAAAGTTTATTTTAGCATACCGAACACCTCAAAGCCTATTTCTAAGCTATGTAAAGGATATTTATGGTATGTTTAACTTATGGTCATGTTCCGGAATGTCTGTTACAGTTCAAATTGGCATACTTTCGCAGTTTGTCAACTTTAGTCCCTGTAAGCGAATTAACTTGATTTCAGCATACCAAACCTTCCCAAAACTTATATCTAAGTTATGTAAAGGTTATTTAAGGTATGTTAAGCCTATTTTACTATTCCGGAGTGTTCGTTGGATTAAACTGGTTATATTTACGCATTAGTGCGCGTATAACCTTCCAGAAAGCGATTTAGAGCTTGAAATCGAACAAGAGTTGATATGTGTAAATGATACACATATTTTTACAAATCCCAAGTACGAAATATATTATTTCATTGGTTTGGTATTTGTTTGATGGCCGTGGAGGCACAGGTGTTACAGTCTCCCCTACTTTAGGAAATTTCGTCCCGAAATTTAGAGGAAACTTGTGAGAGCTTTAAAAAAACATGGAGTTGAAAAGATCGAACAACATTGGTTAAGGTTCTGAACTTCTAGTAACCTTAATAACATTATGCTTTCAATGTAAGAGGGATACTTATATACAAGTATATGAAGCGTCATTGGTGCGTCCACCGTACCTCCATTACATCGTTATCATTTTGTTATTGTTGTCGCTATCGGTTCTTACACATAATAAATCTTACTGGGTTTCTGTGCATTGAATTCCATAATTATGTAGGCCTCCATAATTACGTAGTTCCTTGTACAGTCCGCACAGTCTATTTTATAATGTGTAGTGTAAAACCAAATGGACAATCCTGTGATGAGTGTAACTAGACCGCCATAGAGTCCTTTAGACTAAATCAATAAATGATTTAAATAGACTATCAAGGAGTCTGTTCAGTTACATCACTAGATGTCATTCTTTAACCAAATTGTGAATCAATCTTTTTGATTAGACCACTAAAGGGTCTCTAATGGATCATGGAGCAGTACTATATAATCCAAGGGTCTTAACTATTATATAGAAGTCCATTAAGGATTTAAGGTAGTACCTTTTGAATATCCTGCTACGAATCTCTCATATGAAAATATGAAAGATCCTGCGAGGATTTGGATAAAGAATATCCAGAGTAGTAAAAACACCAAAAATGCATAAAAGAAAACATAAGATGAGTAAACACATAGTCACATAACCACAAAATTGTTTGTTAATTTGTCTTGTAAATTGCGTACATGCATTTAAAGCACACTAGGAATCCATTCCGTGGATTTCATTTGGTACTTTAAACGTTATCAAGAATCCAACTATAAAGATAGAAAGATTCAAAAAGAAAATTCGATTTCGATTATTAGGAACCGAAGTGTTCGAATTAAGGTACATAAGGAATCCAATTAAGGACTCTGATTTGAATGATGATCATCCACAAGGATCTAATTGTGAAGATAAAAAGATCCCTTATGGATTTTAGAAGTTGAAGATGTTTTGATACCTTGCACTGGACGTGCTTATGTCAAAACATGAAGTAAAAATGCTTATGAAATTGAGATGCTAGATATGCCAAGGCGACATATGAAGCAGAATTTTGAAGGTTAAGTCAATGTATGAGGAAAATATTTTTGAAAACTATGCATGGGGTTCTTTTAAGAAAAAGGTGTTTGACGTTTTTGAAACCTTATATATAATACTTTTGAAATCATAAAGTAGGTGTATTAGATAGATATATTTACAAAAATGTTTTAAAAATCATGCGCGATGAATTTTGAAATTACGTATAAGGTTTTTGAAAGACATGAATGATGCTTTTCGAAATCATGCACTTGATAAGAAAATGTATTGTGTTAATATTGTCTTCAGACTATATGAAATGTTTTGAAATTAGAAAGGTTGGTTTTGATAACATGGCCAATGTTTTTGAAATAACATAGACAATGCATCTAGAAAAATTGTTTTCAAACTATATGAAATGTTTTGAGATCATGAAGATTGTTTTGAAATACTGGTACTGTGTATATTGAAAAATCAAAACGTAATGAGTAAGAGATTTGAAAATATCCTTAGTTATCTAACCAAGGATTCAAAAGCACAGATGTGCAGAAGCATGATCACTCATAATGTCACTTTATTCTTTGTACTTTGTTTCTTAGAATGAAACGAGTACTTAAAATTTTTTTGAGGGAATCATGAGCAATCATTTGAAAGAGAGAATCACAAGTGTAGTTTGTAAGGAACATAGTTCCTTGATGTAGGTATCATAGGAAAATCATACACATATGTAACGATACTTGTATATCAGCATTTGTGAACAACGATTTATTTATAAACAAAACAGATTGTTTCACATTACAAGGAAACAAAAGAACAAAAGGCATAAGACAGCATCATCCTTTGTTCAGCCGAATGCTCATCCAAGGTTTGGATTTGCACTGACTATCTTCGGGCAGTTGTTCCTAAAATGGCTCGTATCGCCACAGTTGTAGCAAGTACCACGCGGGAAACGAGCTTGAGTAGGGTTGACTTGTGGTTGGTTAGCAGCAAGGTTTGTAACAGCTTTGTGTTGGGCAACAAAGCGGCATGTATTAATCAGATGTCCCCACCGTCCACAGTAGGTACATTTGGAGCAGGGTATGAGGTTTAAATGATGACGGTTACATCGCTTGCACCATGGGGCAGCTCCCAAGTACGGCTTCCTAGCTGGTGGCATCGCTACCTGGCTAGGTCCCGCTTGATTAGGTGTAACCGCTGCGGGTTTCATTGAAGCCTTACGCTTCCTTGATTTTGGTGCAGGCTTGACTTCCGCCGCCTTCGATGGTTCTTGAGTGGCTTCATTGTCGAGACGAGAGACTTCATTGTTGAGACGAGCCATGGAAATGCCTAGATCCACAGACTTCAGTATCACCTCGCCTATTTGCTGGGCAAATTTGGCTGTTTGCTCGGACATTTGACCAGTGCTGAGAGGAATAGACATTCTAGAAGAAAATGAAAGACAGAGGAAGAAACGAGTGAAAGGTTATTGGATAATCAATACAGAATGGTAACGAATGAAAATTGTGATCATTTGTTTGTTACCTAAGGCAAACAAATGAGACGGTGACTAATCAAAGTAAATGGGTCAAAAATAATGTATCGCGAAGACATGCTTGCCTATAAGTGAACACTCATCCCAAGAATTCCCAGGTAAGCACAACTGGTCTCGCGTCTGATGAGATGTATACGAAGTGCTTGCCTAGCCAGAAAACCCAGAATACAGGCATTCACCCTTCCAGTTTGCACGTGTTCACAGTATTTAAAACCCAAAACCTTGACGAGATTTTGAAAACTCAAAGGGGTTCAAAACCATATAACAGAGAGTTCAAAACCTTACAATAGAGGGTTCAAAACCTAGTAATCAATCATCCTAGAACAGATGATTAGTTTTCAAAGCGGTTTTGAAATTCATGTTCTTGTTGTGGTCGTCACCTAAGGATAGGTGACGGTATTGTTTTATGACTAAACGCAAGTAAACTCGCGTTAGGGTCCTAAGAAGGTTATAGACTAGGTCAAAGCATTACTAATTACTAATAACCTAATTCCCTATAACCATTAGCTCTGATACCATCTTTTCTGTCACACCCCGACCACGTAGAACATACCAAACGTGGCGGAAACATCGGGGAGTGTTGTAACAGAATTAATGTTTCAAATCCATGGCAATTGATGTTTCGTTTTATTCATTAAAAGTGTTACAATGTCTTAACAAACAAGGAAATACAACATAATTAACTAGTCTTGCATCTTTTATTGTCACTAAAGCCCAAGTCTGTCTATGTGTATCTTGAACATCTTATGCAACAGCTCCTGAAAAACACATGTGAAAATAGGTACGTCAGCATAAAAATGCCTGTGAGATACATAGGTTTTGTGAAAATAAGATTCATGACTTATGATTGAGAAAATGTTTAGTCATGAACCTTGTTATTTGCTTTGTCTTTTAAATCATTTGAAAAACGATAAGATCAGATGATAAGTATAAATAAATGTAAGGTTAAATGAATAACCAAGAAAAATGTGTTTGTATAAGATAAGTTGTTTATAAATCAATGTCTTGTGAAAAGTATGTTATTTGTATGAAATGTTCTATGTCTCAAACTGAAATGATTCAAATAACGTTACGACATGTAATACCATACAAACACTTATATATAGGAAGTACCATCGGCGTATCCACCATGCTTGTATCATATTACACACGCATCGTTACTTAATCACTTAATCAAACCAAACCAAACAATGTAAGATGTTCATGTCAAGATGTAAATCATGTTAAAATGTCTATGTCAAATATCCATGTCAAATGTCTATGTCAAATATCCATGTCAAATGTCTATGTCAAATATCCATGTCAAATGTCTATAGTCCAAAAGTAGTCAAGTAATGTATAACCAAAATGATATGTATGGTAAGTAAAATGTAGACTACTTAAACCATAAGTAAAAATGTACAAAACAAAGTATTGAAGTAAAACTTGGTTTAAATCAAAGTTATGTTTTGTAAGATATATGCATGCTATACTGAATATGAACATTTATGCGGTATTGTGAAAATTCATACATCCAAGCCTTGAGACAGACGGATAACTATGTAAAAGTGAGTTATCAAGAGAATATGTATTCGGATTCGGTCATTCCTTTCATCCCCTTTCCCTGGGATGTCCGGAACGGGATTTGTCAAGTCCTATGGTACCACTACCTACTACCGAGCGGCATGATCGGTGTTAATGAATGTATAGTATAGTTTAAACAAACCAAATGTCATACCAAAATGTAAGCATGTTTTATGAAGATAATGTACCTAGTATGCTAGAGTAAACATACAGGGTAGAGCTATAAAACCATGTGTCCATATGTTACTGGAACATATGCAACAGAGATGCAGTATAAAACAATGTACTAAGTATGCAAAGTCATCATACAAAGTAGAAAAGTCATGTAAAACAATGTACTAAGCATGTTATCAGTCAACATACATAGCAGAAAAGTCATGTAAATCAATGTGCTTAGCATGTTATCAGTCAACATACATAGCAGAAAAGTAATGAAATCATGTACTATAATGTACTAACAAACATAGTCGGTATATGATGTGAAAACAGGAAAGCAGGAAAGTAACAAGTAGGCACATGTGTTCCACCCCAAAACAGTTTGGAAAACAGTAAAAGAGGGGTCTATGTACTCACTTGAGATTGCTCAGTTGTCTAAAGATAACCACCAAACAGTGCTAGAGATCTCGGAATCAAACGGCACCTAATATAGGTAACTATGTTAAATAACCGGACCTAAATCGGAAGACTGGGTAGCATTAGGGTTTGTAAACCAAACGAGTGTGGAGACTCGTGTGATATGGTTTAACAAAGCCTACATACTAAATGAAACTTAACCTAACTGCTTACGACCCATTACGACCCGTTTAGGTAGCTTATGCTACTTTAACGCGTCGTGCGCGTGAAACGCGTTTGGACCGCCTAACTAGCCCTATGACAAGTGTTATATGCCTAAACATGTTACATAATCAGTTACGTGACAAAAGTTTAGGTTACATATGCTTAATTACCAATTATACATGAAAAGGGTATTCTGGTAATTTACCTAAGGCATATAAACTACCTATCATACAACTACTTAAACGATGTGACCATAGGGTATAACCTCGGAAGGTTATTCCCTACCTACTATGGTCACCTACTGTGTTTGGTCGGATCCTAATGATCGACCAAACTGGGTCGGGTTCGAGGTATAAGCGATTTATTAGATCGCTTACCCTACGACCCTAGACAACGTGGTAATCAGTAGGCATAGTCCCAAGGGACTATAACCATCGTGATTACAATCACGTTGCGAAGTTCCTACGAACTTCGCATTGACCATTACTGGTCAACGCTGAAAGTCAAACAAAGTTTGACTTTCTGACTCGAAAAGCAGTAAAAATAAGGAAAAGAACGAAAGAATACTTACGAAGGGTCCAAGAATGGAAGGTTTGAACCCGAACACTCTCAGGTATGAAGTGTTAAACACGACAACTTAGAGAGCAAGTTCAGATTCAAAGGTGTGAATTTTTGGGTGTGATGTTGGTGGGTATTTATAGGAAATGGTCCACCGTTGGGATCGTTTCTTGGATAACGTGCCATGAATCCAACCCGTACACTTGTCGGAACCTTATGGTAACTAAAATTCCATTCTTATCTCATGACTAGACAATTGGAAACATGTGGTTGTGGTTAAATCTGCTGAAAACAGGCTGTTTAAACATTGCACCTGGTCTGGAGACCCCATACGCATCGTATGGTATATATACCATACGCATCGTATGGGTGAACTTTGGCAGAATTACAGTTTTGGTCCCTGAACTGTATTTAGGCCATTTTTGACACGTTTAAGGCCCGTTAACCCCATTTCAAAGCTCTAAAATGAAGTTAAAGTATAGGGAACTTAAAATGTGTTCAAAAATATCTCGGATGTCGGTTCGTTTAGCCGTACGAACGCGATGTTCGCTTAATTACGACGGAATGCGCATAAGCGCGAAAAACGATCCAAATGACGCGACGAATGGATTTTTCTTAAGGCGAACCATAAAATATAATGTAGTCATGCTTACATAAATTTTTAGATGTCCGGATGTATTCAGAACGTAAGTTATGCGCGAAAATGCAAACTTGTGCACTTTTTGACGCTTTTAGTCCCTGAATGACACAAAAGTTTATTTTAGCATACCGAACACCTCAAAGCCTATTTCTAAGCTATGTAAAGGATATTTATGGTATGTTTAACTTATGGTCATGTTCCGGAATGTCTGTTACAGTTCAAATTGGCATACTTTCGCAGTTTGTCAACTTTAGTCCCTGTAAGCGAATTAACTTGATTTCAGCATACCAAACCTTCCCAAAACTTATATCTAAGTTATGTAAAGGTTATTTAAGGTATGTTAAGCCTATTTCACTATTCCGGAGTGTTCGTTGGATTAAACTGGTTATATTTACGCATTAGTGCGCGTATAACCTTCCAGAAAGCGATTTAGAGCTTGAAATCGAACAAGAGTTGATATGTGTAAATGATACACATATTTTTACAAATCCCAAGTACGAAATATATTATTTCATTGGTTTGGTATTTGTTTGATGGCCGTGGAGGCACAGGTGTTACAAGAATCCCTCCTGGTAATAATGCTCCATACATGCAAGGCCATAAGAGCTTTATTAACATCTTGAATTCTTCGCAACCCAAGGCCTCCTTCATATTTCGGCTTACATATAGAGCTCCATGAAATCTTAGTTTTCCCTCTCTGAAAAGAACCATCTTGAGACCACAAAAAATTCCTCATTCTGTTCTCTAACTCCTTGATAACCCTAGCTGGAAGAATTAAGACAGAAGCCCAAAAAATATGCATAGAGGATAAAACAGATAAAATAAGCTGAACTCTACCCGCAAAGGACAAAAGCCGATTCTTCCAACTTGAAATGCGATTCTCCAATCTTTCAATCAAAACACTACAATCTTTGTAAAGGAGCCTAGACGAAATCAAAGGGACTCCCAAATACCTGACTGGCAACTCCCCTTCCACAAAAGGAATAATCCCTAAAATAGCCCCCTTAACATGCTGCGGAACATTACAAAAGAAACTGGTACTCTTTTGAACATTCGGAATCAACCCAGACATACGAGAGAATTGAGAGAGCGCATTCATAATACATGTAGCAGATTTGACATCACCTCTAGCAAACAAAAACAAATCATCCGCAAAGCAAAGGTTGATAATACGTTGACGTTGACACTTGTTATGAAATCTGAAAGACGAATCAATCGAAGAGGCTTGTTGTAACTTACACGTCAAGACTTCCATAACCAAAGTGAAAAGGTAAGGAGAAATAGGATCCCCTTGCCGGAGCCCACGTTTGCCCTTGAAGAAACCATGAACACTACCATTCACACAAATAGAATATGACGGAGTAGAAACGCAAAGCATAATCCACTTTATCATCATCTGGTTAAAACCGAAACCCAGTAACACCTCTTCAAGAAACTTCCAATCAACCGTATCATAGGCTTTTTGGATATCAACTTTAAACGCACACCTAGGAGGCCCATAATCTCTATGATAATTATGCATTAATTCTTGTGTAAGAAGAATATTGTCCGATATTTTCCTACCAGGAACAAACGCTGATTGATTTATGCTAACAATATCATTAAGAGCCACCTTTAAACGATCAGACACAATCTTGCTAATACACTTATATATGACATTGCAACAAGCAATAGGACGAAAATCCTTTACCGTAGCAGGGGTAGTCATTTTAGGCAAAAGAACAATAAGAGTATGATTTATCTCCTGAAGCAACCGACCTGTAATAAAGAAATCCATAACAGCATTCGTCACATCAGAACCCACAATCTCCCAAGAACTCTTAAAAAAAGCCGCTGTGTACCCATCCGGACCTGGAGCTTTATCATTACCGATAGCAAACATAGCCGTTTTGATCTCCTCTACTGTAATCGGCCGAACCATACTATCAGCAACAGTCATACTCAGACGATTCGTGAATATCTCCGGCGACAGACTCAAAGAAATATCACCTTCAAACCCTAAAAACGTCTCAAAGTGATTGACAAACGCATCTGGAACGGACTCGCCTTCACAAAAAATCCCATTATTATCGGTAATACCTTCAATTCTTGTTCGATGATTTCTAGTTTTAAGCGACAAATGAAAAAATTTTGAATTTGCATCCCCCGCTCGTAACCAAGCCACTTTAGATTTTTGCTTTAAAAATCGTTCCTCATCAAGGCACGCTTCTTGAAAAACTCTGGTAGCATTAACTTCTTCACGTCTAGCATCTTCATTAAACGGCTCTCTTTCGACTTCCTTTTGAATCGCATCTAGCTTTCCACGTAATTCTTCAACTTTTTTGTGAAGATTTCCTTGCTTGAATAAAAGAGATCTAAGAGGAGACTTTAATGCACGAAGCTTTTTAACCAACCGAAACTGATGAACACCCGTAATAGCCAGATCCCAATTCTTCTTAACAACTTCCAAAAAACCCGGTTTATGGACCAAGAAATTTGCAAACTTGAATGAACTAGGTTTTTTCTTCTCCATCTTGTTAATTCTAAGAATGCACGGGCAATGGTCAGAAACTCGGTAGGGTTGAAACATCGCAACCGCTTCTGGAAAATCACTAACAAACTGAATATTACCCATAGCCCTATCGATCTTCTTTAATAACCCAACCCCTTTCTTTGGCTTTTGAGTCCACGTGTAATGGAACCCTATACTCTTAATATCCGCCACTTGAATCTGGTTAACACATTCTTGAAACTCCCGCATACTAGTAGATATACCTGACGATCCCATAGATTTATCTTCTAACTTCAAAGCGGAGTTAAAATCCCCCATAATAACCCATGGTTTATTCCCTACCAGAATTTTATGTCTAGCCAAATGATTCCACAACTCTCTTCTAGTGATATAAAAATTTGATGCATAAACAATCGAACAGAAAATAACCTTTTTGTCACTTTTAAACATCATTTGCACATGAATAACTTGAGATGTTTGAGCTAACACCATTATATCAAACACATCTGGGTTCCATCCAATAATGATACGAGTACCTTTCTCACATTGGCCACCATTAGACGTCCATTCCCAATTTCGAAAAACTGAATTACACACTTTATCAAGTTTACTAATTTCAACATGAGACTCCAACACCGCACAAAAACTAACACCATTCTCCTGCACTACTTGACGAACCTCCTTTTGCTTAAGAGGGCTGTTCAACCCCCTTATATTCCAAGTAGCAAGACGAACCATCGGTAACAATAGTAGGAGGAGTGCTTGCCCCTTTAGTGTCTTTCGGTTTGTAGGCATCGCCCACCAGAAAATCATTTGTTTCGTTATAAACTTCTGTCACCTCCTCATCATCGGAGTCTTCAAAACCATCCCCCTTCGGCTGTTTACTACTTTGCCCTTCATCCGCTTCAACCGAATTTAAAACATTAAATGGGTTCGTAGATTGAAAAGTCGGGCCAGCTGATTTAATTTTTAAATCAGCTTTTCGTATGTTGGAAATAGGTCTATACTCAAATTTTTGTTTCGGTTTAGGAATGTTAATACCCGTTTTCCTGGCCACTTTCTTGTTTTGCACTTCCATATATCCATCATCATCTACCTTAGGATTGGCCTTAGTTTGAGACTTACCTTGATTACCAAGTAACTTACCACCTTTCTGAATAACAGGTTTCGGATTCTTAGGACAAGTGTCATTAGCATGACCGAACACGCAACATGTTGAGCATCTTAAAGGATTCCATTCATATTCAACATACATCGTTTCCTTCATAAATCCATCACCACTCAGGTTGGGGATAGCCATAGTTATTTTCTCTTTAAGCTCTTTCTCCGCTGTCACTTCAATCAGGGCCCTAGCAAAGCTACTCCTACCCCAATTGTCCACACACATAGACGTAGTGTATGAGTCAAGCATCTTCGGTTCACCTATGGCCGTAGCAATCATACTAAGCCCGTCTTCCGTATAGGCGGCAATCGGAACTTCATGAACTTTAACCCAAACTTGAACTTTCTTAACCTCCTTTTTCTCTAACTTAGTATTTGGTGTCCATTCTTGAAGAAAAAACGGTTGCGACCTAATAATCCACGGACCAGCAGCTAAAGCATCCAACATTCCTTTATGGTTCTCGAACTTAAAAAAGAAAAAGCCATTTGCATTCATCATTGACTTCTGCAACCCAAACTTTTTCCAGTTCACCTTAACAAAATAGTCAACGACAGGATACGCAATACGATCTCCCAAAAAGTATCCATACAACGTATTTGCTAACTTATCTTGAACTACCCGAACAGATTCCACAGGAAGAACAATATCACAATCCTCATGCTGAGCCAAACAAGCAAGAGACCTGAAATTCACTTTTTGAACATTATGGTTTTTCACAGAATCTGCATAAGACATAGGTTTGCTGACATCCGCATCCTTATTAGCAGCTTCATCCATAGCCGACTCTCCTTTATCCAGATTATCAACCATCACCGGCTCTGTAATCTTTATTATGTACTATAATGTACTAACGAACATAGCAGGTATATGATGTGAAAACATGGAAAGCATGAAAGTAACAAGTAGGCACATGTGTTTCACCCCAAAACAGTTTGAAAACAGTAAAAGAGGGGTCTATGTACTCACTTGAGATTGCTCAGAAGTCTTAAGATAACCACCAAGCAACGCTAGAGATCACGGAATCAAACGACACCTAATATAGGTAACTACATTAATAAACCGGACCTAATATCGGAGGATCGGAGAGAATGAGGGTTCGTAAACCAAACGAGTATGGAGACTCGTGTAATATGGTTTAACAAAGCCCACATACTAAAACGAAACTTAACCTAAGCACTTACGACCCATTACGACCCGTTTAGGTAGCTTATGCTACTTTAACGCGTCGTTCGCGTGAAACGCGTTTGGACCGCCAAACTAGTCCTATGACAAGTAAAATATGCCTTAACATGTTTAATATGGTTGTCAAATCAGTTTAGATGTCAAAAGTTATGTTACATATGTTTAAAACGAATTTTGGCATCAAAGGGGTATTTTGGTAATTTACCTAAGGCATATAAACTACCTATCATACAACTACTTAAACGAAGCGACCATAAGGTATAACCTCGGAAGGTTATTCCCTATATACTATGGTCACCTAATGTGTTTGGTCGGATCCTAATGATCGACCAAATGGGTCGGGTTCGAAGGTATAAGCGATTTATTAGATCGCTTACCCTTACGACCCTAGACAACGTGGTAATCATTAGGCATAGTCACAAGGGACTATAACCATCGTGATTACAATCACGTTGCGAAGTTCAAACGAACTTCGCATTGACCATAAACTGGTCAATGCAGAAAGTCAAACAAAGTTTGACTTTCGGACTCGAAAAGCAATAAAAGAACGAAGGAACACTTACGAAGGGTCCCCGAATGCTAATCTAGATCAAAATAGCTCAGGTATGAAACAAAGGTTTCAACTTAGAGCACATAAGATCAGATTCTTGTGAGGAAAAGTGAAGGGTGGAGGTGGGTATTTATAGTTTTTGGTTCACCGTTAGGATCATTTCTTGGAAAAGGGGGCACGATCTAAGCCGTACACTTGTTGGAAAGTTGTGGTAACTCATTTGCCATCCACCATAAGAGTTTGACAATTGGCACTTGGCCTTTGGAGAGTGTTAAGGGCTGTTAAAAGCTGAAAAAAAACGTTTTGTTGCATCTGGCCCCTACTTAAGGACCTAGTTTGGCAGATTTACAGTTTCAGTCCCTGTAACCTCAAAACTTGGTTTTCGATGCGTTTTTTTGACACGTTTAAGCCCCGTTAACCCCATTTCAAAGCTCTAAAATGAAGTTAAAGTATAGGGAACTTAAAATGTGTTCAAAAATATCTCGGGTGTCGGTTCGTTTAGCCGTACGGTTACGTTGTACGGTTAATTACGACGGAATGCGCATAAGCGCGAAAAATGATCCAAATGGCGTGACGAATGGATTTTTCTTATGCCAAACACTAAAATAAAATATTATAGTGCTTACATAAATTTTTGGATGTCCGGATGTATTCAGAACGTAAGTTATGCGCGAAAAATGCAAACTTGTAAACTTTCTGACACTTTTAGTCCCTGAATGACCCAAAAGTTTATTTTAGCACACCGAACCCCTTAAAGCCTATTTCTAAGCTATGTAAAAGATATTTAAGGTGTGTTTAACTTATGGTCATGTTCCGGAATGTTCGTTACAGTTCAAATTGGCATACTTTCGTAGTTTGTCAAGTTTAGTCCCTGTAAGCGAATTAACTTGTTTTTGACATACCAAAGCCTTCAAAACTTATTTCTAAGTTATGTAAAGGTTATTTAAGGTATGTTAAGTATATGTTGATGTTCCGGAGTATTTTTCGCATTAAACTGATTACGTTTACGCACCAGTTTGCGTATAACTCTCCAGAAAGCGATATAGAGTTTGAAATCGAACAAGAATTGATAATGTGCAAAGGATACACATATTTGTACATGTCCCAAGTATGAAATACAATATTTCATTGATACAGTATTTGTTTGATGGGCGTGGAGGCACAGGTGTTACAAAAAGACATTTGGAAGCCCAAAGAATTTGAAGAAATCACAACACAAGATGGAGACTTGAAGCATTCGGATGCGGGATCAAGTGGGAGTTCCACAACACATTATTTGTGTCAATATTCACCCTTTAGGAAGGACCTTTTGGCACACTTGTTTCGGCTAACAAGTGTGGTCAAAATAGTTGGCTATGGTTATGCACCTAATGATATTTGTGTTGTGCTTGTGTGGTTGTTTATTTTGTTGTTTGATGATATTTGGATATGCATGCTTAACAAACTAATAATCAACAACAAGCTTAAAATTGGTTCTTTAAAAGATCATTAAAATTGGTTAATAAAAGGTTATTAAAAATTAATGATTTTATAATAAAATGGGTTTTATTAAAAAGAACCTTGAAAATTTATTTTCACTAAAGTACCAAGGATTTGAATGCATGCAATTGTATGGTACATAAAGTTTTCTAAACTAGATTTTTGAAAACTCAAAATCCCTTTTATAAAACAAGTCAAACACCATCCTTTTATACAACACTCGAATCACTTGGGAACTCTTTTGTGGGATAAAGGTCACCTAACCATATTTGAGGGAACTTGTATATTCGAGGTGGGTTTACCATGTTTGTGGGATAAAGGTCACCTAACCACTTATGTGAATAAACTCACACGTGTGTGTAAGTTGGACGACTTGATTTGGAAACCATGAACTTAGGGTCACCGAAGCATGGGGAACAAAGGTGTTGATGGGATTAAACATGTCAACTAAACATAAAGATGTTTAACCGATCCCATATGGCTAGAAGTTGCAAAGAGTTGCAATTGTCAAACGTTGACTACCTTGTTAATTTAAATAGAGGGATAAAGGTCACCTAACCAATATTTAAATGTAACGTTGGATTCTAGATTTTAATTATTAATTGTCTATGAGACACAAAAGGGTATTAATGATTAAAATATAATAATATCGAAAATACTAAAATTGAACCTTGTTAAATTTTGTAGATGGCAGCTAACAATATTACCAAAACCGTCCGTAACCTATCACTAAAAATAATCCTTAATAAGAATCGTTTCAATCAAAACACTTTATGGATTAATATCGAAACTTAAGAATCGTTCTCAAGTAAGAAAAGATATCCTATGTGTTGAACGATCCTATTCCCAATGAACATCTTATGGAAGATAAGGATGCCTATAACGATTGGATTAAGTATATTGAGGATACTATGCAAGTTGTCTCATGTTAGGAATTATGATTCCCGAAATTCAAAAGGGTTTTGAACATCATGGGCATACGACATGATTGAAGGAAATGTTCCTACAATATGCAAGGATAGAACGCTTTGGGCACCTCAAGCATGTCGAATGGAGGAAAACCAATCAGTCTCATCTTATGTCTTTAAGATGAAAAGCCACATTGATCACCTAGAAAGGCTCAATATGGGATAAAATGGTTTTATCCATTCTAACGATCAATGAGGGTGGCAACTAGAAAGGGCATCACCCCGACACCAAAGCAAATGTTGAAAATGGAAACGGGTAATTCAAAGGGAAATGATTAGGAAGACTAAAGCGAAACCACCGAAACCAAAAGAGAAGAAGGCAAAGGTTGCCATGAACGATCCATGCTTTGAGTGTGGTGAGATAGGGCAATTAAATAGGAATTGTCCAACCTATCTCAAAGAGTTGAAAAACAAGAGGGATGCTAGGCAAACCTCAGGTACAATCTTAATGATACATATTGACCTTAATGTTATTTCTTTTAACACATGGGTATTAGATACCAGATGTGGAACTCATGTTTGCAATTCGTTGCAAAAGGTTCAAAAGAAATAAACATTACAAGAAAGGAGACTATGTTTTGAAACTTCCAAATGTTTTAGAAATTGTTTTAAAATGTCATGAATGCTCCTAGTTTGACTAGGAACATTATTCAAGTTTCCCTTATAAGACAATATGGTTTTGACTTAAAGCTTGTAAACAATGACATTTATATTTCGATGAATGACATGTTTTACTTTAAAGCTATGCTTTCAAATGGTATTTATGAATCGGTTCATAATAATACATCATTTGATAGTTCAATGTACCAAGCAATCACCAAGAAACTCAAAATGGATTTGAGTAAGACCTATCTTTGGCATTATCGCCTTGGTCATATAAACAGAATCGCATACAAACACTTCAAAAGAAAGGTCTTTTGGAAACAAATGAAATTGGTTTATTTGATATATGCGAATCATGTTTAAAATGTAAAATGACTAAGAAACCCTTAAGTGGGAAAGGGCAAAAGATTTATTAGGTATCATACACTTGGATGTATGTGATCCTTTTAAGCCAATGACTAGGAATGGTGAAAGATACTTCATTAATTTTACCGACAACTATAGTAGTTATGGTTATGTGTACTTGCTAAGACACAGAGTTGAAGTTTTGAAATGTTCAAAGTCTTCAAAAGGTGAAGTACAAAATTAACTCAATCAAAGTTCTTCGTTTCGATAGAGGAGGAATCAAACTCTATTTGGATATGGTTCGATCTATGATGGCTAGGAGCGCATCATCTTTATCATATGGGGTTACGCTTTGCTCTCCGTGGTCCGTATATTGAATATGTCCCAAAACCAAGAAAGTGGATATGACACCCTTTTGAAATATGGGATGGAAGGGTTCCATCATTATCATATTTAAAGGTAAGGGGTTGTAAAGCTTATGTTAAGCTATACACCTCAAATAAATTGAAAGTCCGCTCCACTAAGTGTATCTTCGTATGATATCCTAAAGATGGTATAGGATATTAATTCTACGATCCAACAGAGCAAAAGGTATTTGTTGCTCGAAAGGCTAAGTTCTTGGAAGCTAAGTTCCTTATGGAAGGAGCTAGTAGAACAGTGGAACTTGATGAGGATCAAGAACCACAAGCCGATACACGTTTGGTTGATACTAGCGCTCAACTAGAGGTTGTTGAAAACGATCAAGTGGTTGATCATGACACACAAAAACGTTCGCAGATCTGGTAGAAATAGTAGTCCACCTGAAAGATATAGATTTTTCATAGATGGATGCTACGTGGTAGATTCAGGTGAACCTACCACATACCATGATGAAATGTCAAAATCCGATTATGACAAATGGCTTGAAGCCATGAACGTAGAGATGATCCATGTATAACAACCAAGTATGGGAATTGGTTGTAGCACCTCTTAACTCCAAAGTAGTTGGAAGTAAGTGGGTTTTCAGGAAGAAAACAAATATGCATGGTAACTTGGATACTTGTAAAGCGAGACTTGTAGCAAAAGGTTTCACTCAAACTCAAAGGGTTGATTATGATGAGACCTTCTCACCCGTGGCGATGCTAAAGTCAATAAGGATATTATTTGCCATACCTACATAATATGATTATGAGATTTGGCAAATGGATGTCAAAACGACTTTCCTTAATAGATATCTTGTGGAAGATGTCTATATAGTTAAGCCTGAAGGTTTTGTCGATCCAAAACATCCTGACAAAGTATGCAAGTCAAAGAAATCAATCTATGGATTGAAACAAGCATCTAGAAGTTGAAATCACCGTTTTTGATGAAGAGATTAGGGAATATGGATTCATCAAAAACGTCGATAAATCTTGTGTACATGAAAGCTAGTGGGAGCATTATTACTTTCTTAGTATAGTATGTCAATGACATTCTATTATTTGGAAATGACATTCCAGCCATTGAAAGTGAAAAGCCTGACTTGGAAGTTGTTTTTCTATTAAGGATTTTGGTGAAGTCGCCTATATTTTGGAATAAAGATCTATAAGGATAGGTCAAGGCGCTAAATAGGTTTAAACCAAAGTGCATACATTGACAAAGTCTTGAAAAGGTTCAAGATAAAGAACTCTATGAAAGGTTTGGTACCTATTCAAGAGAGGACAATATTGAGTGCGTCTCAATGTCCAAGCTCAAAGGATGAGAAAGAAAGAATGAAAGGAATCCCATATGCGTCTGCTATAGGATTCATTATGTATGTAATGATATGCACTAGACCGGACAAGTTATGCGCTTTAAGCATGACGAGAAGATACCAGCGAGAAACGGTCATTGAGTGACTGTTATAAATATATTGAAATACCTTAGAAGGACTAAGGATATATTTCTAATATATAGATCTGGTGAAAAGAACTCGTTGTAAAGGATTACAGGGATGCGAGTTTCAGAATTCGTTGTAAATGGTTACATGGATATGAGTTCCAAACTGATCGAGATGATTCTCGATCACAATCAGGGTAGCATTGTCCACTACAGAATCAAAATACATCGCCGCTTCATTGATCGAGATAATTCATATGGATCTGCCACTTGAATTATTACCGATCTAAGGGTAGTCCCTACCATTCAGGACCCCTAGTGATCTTTGTGATAACGATGGTGTGATTGCTTAAATCACGGAACCTCGTGTACATCAAAAGACTAGGCACATTGAGCGGAGTTTCAACTACATAAGGGATGAAGTTGAAAAAGGGAAAGATATGTATTCACAAAGTTCACACTGATCATATTGCGAATCCACTCACGAAGCTCCTTGAATGGGCAAAGCATTAAAGGGTCATACTTGTGCCTTAGGACTTCGATATTCTATTGATTGGATTTGATCTATTTTGTATTTGGATATTGGAACAATTGTTAATATAACTCTTTATGGTATTTTGACTTATGTTCCATTTTAGCATGTTTAAATCCGTGAATAAGTTACTTATTCTAAATGTCCGTAGTCGATCATACTTGTGGGAACAAATATGAATGTAAGACTATTATGAACTTGGATTGGTGGATATTCATTAGGTACGAATATAGAGCAAAGTGTTGCTGCCAAAGTTCATAGATATTTGCGGGAGACAAATATTGGACTGACTCGCTCTCAAATATTACTGCATGGAATCATTTGTGATTGATCATAAGTAAATTTGAGTAAAGGAGAACATCATAGTGTAACAACTGTGCTTGTAATCACTATGAACAGTTATGTTATCAATAAAACAATGTTATTTGATCACAATGTTTGTTTTGTTATGTTTTACATTTTTCATGTTTTGACTTTTGTTCAATTTCAAACTCTACATCGCTTTCTGGAGAGTTATACGCAAACTAGTGCGTAAACGTACTCAGTTTAATGCGAGAAATACTCTGGAACATCAACATATACTCAACATACCTTAAATAACCTTTACATAACTTAGAAATAAGTTTTAAAGGCTTTGGTATGGCAAAAACAAGTTAATTCGCTTACAGGGACTAAATATGACAAACTGCGAAAGTATGTCAATTTGAACTGTAACGAACATTCTGGAACATAATCATAAGTTAAAAACACCTTAAATATCCTTTACATAGCTTAGAAATAGGCTTTGAGAGGTTCGGTGTGCTAAAATAAACTTTTGGGTCATTCAGGGACTAAACGTGTCAAAAAGTGCACAAGTTTGCATTTTCGCGCATAACATACGTTCTGAATACATCCGGACATCCAAAAATTTATGTAAGCACTAAAATATTTTATTTTAGTGTTTGGCATAAGAAAAATCCATTCGTCGCGCAATTTGGATCGTTTTTCGCGATTATGCGCATTCCGTCGTAATTTACCGAACATCGCGATCGTACGACCAAACGAACGTTGGTGACCGATCGGATAATATTTAAATCCCACAAATATTCCGTTATGATTAAAATCTTATTTTAATCAGGTCCGTGTTGAAAAATAAATTAAAACGCCTAAAAACGTTATTTTTCAAAGTTTAAGCGCGTACCGTGTGTTTCTGCGCAACACAGTGCTTCTACTGCAAAACGCAGACAACGCAGCCAGTCATGGCAACTGAAATTTATTTCAGTAATAACTTGGCAAGTTTATTTTTATAGAGTAATAAAAATAATTTAGAACGCCATAAACCGGGATTTAAACGCTAGATAAAATACCCGGTACCCAGTTAAATACCCGTCCTAGCCATATACTAGGAATATGCTTGGCATATGCTTGGAATATGCTAAGGTATATGCTTGGAATATGCTAAGGTATATGCTTGGAATATGCTAAGGTATATGCTAGGAATATGCTAGGAATATTCTAGGAATATTCTAGGAATATTCTATATGGAAAAACTATAAATACCCACCATATGTTTCATTCATAATCA
This sequence comes from Helianthus tuberosus, assembly GCA_030545235.1. Taxonomy (NCBI): domain Eukaryota; kingdom Viridiplantae; phylum Streptophyta; class Magnoliopsida; order Asterales; family Asteraceae; genus Helianthus; species Helianthus tuberosus. The sequence goes on from CM060399.1 coordinate 82,495,888, forward strand.
CTAGAAATTTGATTTGAGAAACTCTAAGTTGAAACACTAGTTTCATACCTGAGATTTTCGAATCGAGTTTAGCATTCGGGGACCCTTCGTAAGTATTATTTCGTTCTTTTCCTTATTTTTACTGCTTTTCGAGTCAGAAAGTCAAACTTTGTTTGACTTTCAGCGTTGACCAGTAATGGTCAATGCGAAGTTCGGTTGAACTTCGCAACGTGATTGTAATCACGATGGTCATAGTCCCTTGGGACTATGCCTACTGATTACCACGTTGTCTAGGGTCGTAGGGTAGGCGATCTAATAAATCGCCTATACCTTCGAACCCGACCCATTTGGTCGATCATTAGGATCCGACCAAACACATTAGGTGACCATAGTAGGTAGGGAATAACCTTCCGAGGTTATACCCTATGGTCACATCGTTTAAGTAGTTGTATGATAGGTAGTTTATATGCCTTAGGTAAATTACCAGAATACCCTTTTCATGCATAATTGGTAATTTAGCATATGTAACCTAAACTTTTGTCACGTAACTGATTATGTAACATGTTTAGGCATATAATACTTGTCATAGGACTAGTTAGGCGGTCCGAGCGCGTTTCACGCGCACGATGCGTTAAAGTAGCGTAAGCTACCTAAACGGGTCGTAATGGGTCGTAGACACTTAGGTTAAGTTTCATTTAGCGTGTAGGCCTTGTTAAACCATATCACGTGAGTTCCTACACTCATTTGGTTTACAAACCCTAATGCTACCCAGTCTTCCGAGTTAGGTCCGGTTTATTAACATAGTTACCTATATTAGGTGCCGTTTGATTCCGAGATCTATAGCATTACTTGGTGGTTATCTTTATACAACTGAGCAATCTCAAGTGAGTACATAGACCCCTCTTCTACTGTTTTCCAAACTGTTTTGGGGTGGAACACATGTGCCTACTTGTTACTTTCATGCTTTCCTGTTTTCACATTATATACATGCTATGTTCGTTAGTACATTATAGTACATCATTTCATATCATCTTATGCTAGGTGTGCCCATTGTGTGCATTACTTAGTACATTGTTTTACATGACATTTCCTGCTAGGTGTGCCCATTGTGTGCATTACTTAGTACATCGTTTTACATGACATTTCATGCTAGGTATTCCCATTGTGTGCATTACTTAGTACATCGTTTTACATGACATTTCACGCTATGTATGTTCATTTGATTACATACTTAGTGCATTGTTTTCACATGTTTACATTTTGGTATGACATTTGGTTTGTTTACATGGGACAATACATTCATTAACATTAGCTACGCCGTTCGTTAGTAGGTAGTGGTACCATAGGAATTGACAACTCCCGTTCCGGACATCCCAGGGTAAGGGGACAGAAAGGAATGACCGAATTCGTTGATATAAGACAGATAGACCTTTAATTTGTTTAAAGGGTTTATCACCACAGTCGCAAGGCTTGGATGTATGCATTTTCACAATACCGCATAAATGTTCATATTAAATAGTTGCATGCATTTATACAAAACATAGCTTTGATTTAAACCAAGTTTTACTTCAATACTTTGTTTTTGTGCATATGGTTTAGTTTGAGACATTTCACTTGCCATACATGACATTTTGACATAGACATTTGACATTTTGACATAGACATTTGACATGGATATTTGACATAGACATTTGACATGGATATTTGACATAGACATTTGACATGGATATTTGACATAGACATTTGACATGGATATTTGACATAGACATTTGACATGACTTACATTTGACATATTATTCAATACATTTGACAATTGGTTTAAACATAGACTTCTTACATTGGTTGGTTTGGTTGATTAAGTGATTAAGTAACGATGCGTGTGTAATATGATACAAGCATGGTGGATACGCCGCTGGTACTTCCTATATATAAGTGTTTGTATGGTATTACATGTCGTAACGTTATTTGAATCATTTCAATATTGAGACATAGAACATTTTATATAAATAACATATTTTTCACAAGACATTGATTTACAAACAACTTATCTCATACAAACACATTTTTTCATGGTCATTTATTTAACCTGACATTTACTTATACATATCATATGATCTTATTATTTTCAAATGATTTACAAGACACAGCAAATTACAAGGTTCATGACTAAACATTTTTCTTAAACATAAGTCATGAATCCTATTGTCACAAACCTATGTATCTCACAGGCATTTTTATGCTGACGTACCTATTTTCACATGTGTTTTCAGGAGCTTTTCCGTAAGATGTTGATCTTGATACTAGGGCGGACCTGTGCCTTAGAAACTTTAAAAGAAGATAGACTATGTTTAATTATGTTCTGAACTCCTTAATTCCTGTTTAAGACAATGTAACACCTTTGTTTATAAATAAAATACAACTTTGTATGCCATGGTTATGAAACAATTAATTCTGTTGCAACACGCCCCGATGTTTCCGCCGCGATTTGTTGTTTTACGCGGTCGGGGTGTGACAGAAGAGTTGGTATCAGAGCCAATGGTTATAGGGAATTAGGTTATTAGTAATACTTTGACCTAGACTATAACTTTTCTAGGACCCTAACACGAGTTATCTTGTGTTTAGATCTTAAAACATGTACATCACCTATCCTTAGGTGATTAACAAAACAAAGAACCAAATTTTCCGAATCGATTTTTGAAAAACAATCATCTGTTTTTGAATAAATTTTTACAAGGTTTTGAACCCTCAATTGTAAGGTTTTGAACCCTCTGTTACATGGTTTTGAACCCTTTTCAGTATTGGTTTTTGGCCTTGTGCCTTCAAATTTTCAAAATCCCGTCAAACGTTTTGGGTTTTAAATAATGTGAACATGTGCAAACTGGAAGGGTGAATGCCTGTATTCTGAGTTTTCTGTCTAGGCAAGCACTTCGTATACATCTCAACCAGACGCGAGACCAGTTGTGCTTACCTGGGAATTCTTGGAGTGAGTGTTCACTTATAGGCGAGCATGTCTTCGATAATACACTATTTTTGACCCATTTACTTTGATTAGTCACTGTGAGTCGTTTGTTTGCTTTGTGATACGGACGAATGACCACCATCTATGCTGTTTGCAAATTCTTGTTTTTATCATCTCATTCTTTTCATCCAATCGTCTCACTCATTCCTTTTCATGTTTTCCTCTTTTAGAATGCCTCCTCGACGCGAGAACCAGATAGCTACTGCCGAGCTGGCAGAAATTATTGCGCAGCAGATGGCTGCTCAATTCCCAAATCTCTTTGCTCAATGGCAACAAGCCAACAACAACAACAATGGTCCGTGCAAATACAAGGATTTTAATCAGGCTAAACCACTTAAGTTTAGTGGTTCTGAAGGAGCGACTGGGCTTCTTCAGTGGTTTGAGAGCATAGAGAATACTTTTCGCCACGTGCAGTGTCTCGAAAATCGCAAAGTCGAGTTTGCTTCGAGCGTATTTCAGAAGAGGGCTTTGACATGGTGGAACGGGGTTATGAGGGACCAAGGTGCAGAAGTTGCTCTCGCACAGACATGGGCTGAACTTAGAGCCCTTATGATGAGGGAATTCTGTCCTCGTCATGAGCAACGAGCGTTGGAGAAGGAGTTTGATGAGCTGAAGCAAGATAGTGGTGAGCATAGGGCTTATACTGATCGGTTTGAAGAGTTGAGTTTGCTTTGCCCGACTATGGTTACTCCACTTGACAAGGCTATCGAAAGATACATCGACGGCCTACCTGACTCGGTACAAGACATTCTTACTGGTAGTGAACCTGCCACACTCCGTCAGGCGATCGAGTTGTCTGCGACATTGACTGAGTCGCAGGTCCGGAAGAACAAGTTACACAGGAAGGGTGACAAGGGCAAGAAACAGTCGGCTGAAAAGGAAGATAGCAAGAAAGGTCAAAACTTGAATGGAAAGAACTCTGGTTCTTCGAAGAGGGCAAAGAAGCGTAAGGCTTCCCAAAACTATGCTGTTACTGCCCAAGCTAACCAGGCAGCTCCCAACCAACCCGCACAGCCGCCAGCGAAGAAACCCTATACAGGGAATGCACCTTTGTGCAATAGATGCAACAGTCACCACCAGCCGCAACTTCCATGCCGTTTCTGTGCTAACTGTGGGAAGTCAGGCCATCTTGCCAATTTTTGTCGGTCTGCTCAGAATCCCGCGGTTCAGAACCCGGCTCAACAAGTTGCTCAGCAACAGGGTCAAGCTGCAAGACCACAATACCCACCAGGTGCTTGTTACAATTGTGGGGATCTGACCCACTATAGGAATCGGTGCCCAAGACTGGCGAACCAGAACCAGAACCAGAATCAGAATCCGGCTCCGGCTCGAGGCCGAGTTTTTAACATGAATGCCCAAGAGGCACAGGCTGACGATAATGTGGTGAACGGTACGTTCTTTATTAATAATCAGCCTGCATCTGTTCTTTTCGATTCCGGTGCCGATAAGAGTTTCGTGTCTTTGTCCTTTGAGCAAATGCTTCGCGTGTCTAGAATAAAACTAGGCAAATCTTTGACAGTAGAGGTTGCTAGTGGTGAACCCATTATTCTTGATTCTGTTCTTCGCAACTGCCAATTGAATCTTAACGATCATCTTTTTCCTATTGACCTCGCGCCTATGCAACTTGGAAGCTTCGACGTTATTGTGGGAATGGATTGGTTATCCAAGCATCACGCAGAGATAGTTTGTTCTAAGAAGATTGTTCGTGTGCCGCTTTCAACATGCGAGATCCTGCAGGTTCAAGGTGAGAAGCCTACCGGTGGTCTCAAACTCATGTCTTGTTTTAAAGCTCGGAAGTATCTGCAGAAGAACTATGTTGCTTTCTTAGCACATGTTACAGAAGATAAAGGCAAGGGTAAGTCTATTTCAGATATTCCTGTCGTTCGGGATTATTCTGAAGTGTTCCCTGAAGATTTACCTGGTCTACCTCCAGCACGCCAAGTCGAGTTCCGCATTGATCTCGTACCTGGTGCAAACCCCATTGCCAGAGCTCCATATCGTCTTGCACCGTCTGAGATGCAAGAGTTGTCCAAACAGCTTCAGGAGCTCTATGACAAAGGTTTTATACGTCCTAGTTTTTCACCTTGGGGTGCTCCCGTTCTTTTTGTAAAGAAGAAGGATGGATCCTTTAGGATGTGTATCGATTATCGTGAGCTTAACAAGCTTACCATTAAGAATCGATATCCCCTACCTCGCATCGATGATCTCTTTGATCAGTTACAAGGCGCTTCTTATTTTTCGAAGATTGATCTGCGTTCCGGATATCATCAACTTCGGGTGCATGAAGAAGATATTCCCAAGACAGCGTTCCGTACTCGATATGGGCATTATGAGTTCACAGTCATGCCATTCGGTGTGACTAATGCTCCTGCTGTTTTCATGGACTTAATGAATAGGGTCTGCAAACCTTATTTGGATCAGTTCGTCATTGTTTTTATTGATGACATCTTGATATACTCTAAGACGCAAGCTGACCACGAGCAACATCTTCGTCTTACCCTAGAACTCCTAAAGAAAGAGCAACTTTTCGCCAAATTCTCCAAGTGCGAATTTTGGCTTAAAGAAGTTCAATTTTTGGGGCATGTTATCAACGAACGAGGTATTCATGTAGATCCCTCCAAGATCAGTGCGATTAAGGATTGGGATACGCCTACTACTCCTACTGAAGTTCGTTCTTTTCTTGGTCTAGCGGGTTATTATCGCCGCTTCATTGGAAACTTCTCTAAGATTGCAGTTCCGCTAACTGCTCTAACTCAGAAGAAAATGCCCTTTTATTGGGGATGCAAACAAGAGGAAGCTTTTCATCACCTGAAGCAGAAGCTTTGCGATGCGCCTGTTCTATCATTGCCTGAGGGTGATGATGATTTTGTTGTGTATTGTGATGCATCGAAATTGGGTCTTGGCTGTGTTCTTATGCAAAGGAACAAAGTCATAGCCTATGCATCAAGGCAATTGAAGATACATGAGAAGAACTACACCACTCATGATCTTGAGTTGGGTGCAGTTGTCTTTGCTCTAAAGATCTGGAGACACTATTTGTATGGTACAAAATGTGTGGTTTTCACAGACCACAAAAGTCTTCAGCATATCTTCAACCAGAAAGAACTCAACATGAGACAACGACGTTGGGTTGAGCTTTTAAACGACTATGATTGCGAAATTCGCTACCATCCTGGTAAGGCGAATGTCGTGGCTGATGCATAGAGTCGTAAGGAACGTACTAAGCTTCATTGTGTACGTGTTCAATCTGTTATCCAAGCTCGATCCGATATTCAAGCACGCATTGCTCAAGCTCAACAATCTTGTGTTTCACAAGGTTTGATGGATAAGGAATTTCCTTACCACATAACACCTGCTCTGGAACTAAAGGACAATGGATCATATTACTTCATGGACCGTTTGTGGGTCCCAAGCCAGGATGATCTTCGTACCTTGCTTATGGATGAAGCCCATAAGTCACGTTATTCTATTCATCCGGGCTCAGATAAAATGTATAAGGATCTTCGTATTCATTATTGGTGGCCTGGTATGAAGAAAGACATTGCCTTATACGTATCAAAATGCCTTACTTGTCTTAAGGTTAAGGCTGAACATCAGCGTCCTTCTGGTTTATTGGAGCAACCAGAGATCCCAGTTTGGAAATGGGAAAACATTACTATGGATCTTGTTACCAAACTCCCGCGCACAAAGAAAGGTCATGATGCCATCTGGGTAGTCGTTGATCGTCTTACAAAGTCAGCACATTTCTTGCCAATCCGTGAGGATTTTCCTGCTGACAGACTTGCTCAAATATATGTGGATGAAATTGTAGCTCGACATGGTGTTCCTTTGAACATCATTTCTGACAGAGATGCTCGTTTCACTTCTCATTTTTGGAGAACCATGCAATCTGCTATGGGGACCCAACTTAATCTGAGCACAGCTTATCATCCGCAAACGGATGGTCAATCTGAGAGAACAATCCAGACTCTGGAGGATATGCTTAGAGCTTGTGTGATCGATTTTAGTGGTAGTTGGGATTCACATCTTAAGTTGATTGAATTCTCCTACAACAACAGTTATCACACCAGCATCAAAATGGCTCCTTTCGAGGCTCTCTATGGTCGAAAATGTCGTTCACCAGTCTGCTGGAATGAGATTGGCGAGGCTCAACTTACTGGACCTGCCCTCATTTTAGAGACAACTGACAAGGTCAAGAAAGTTCGTGATAACCTTCAGGCAGCTAGAAGCCGTCAGAAGATTTACGCGGATCCAAAACGCAAAGCCTTGGAATTTCAAATCGTTGATCGAGTATTACTTAAGGTCTCACCTTGGAAAGGTGTGATCAGATTTGGAAAGAAAGGAAAACTTGCACCTAGGTACGTTGGACCATTCAAGATCGTCGAAAGAATCAGAAAGGTAGCCTACAGACTTGAGTTACCTCCTGAACTGGGAAATGTTCATCCAACTTTTCACGTGTCCAATCTCAAGAAGTGTACAGCTGATGAGAACTACTCCATACCGCTTGACGAAATTCGTGTTGGCAAAACACTGAAATTTGTTGAGAAACCAGTGGAAATCATGGAACGTGAAGTCAAGTGGCTCAAACGCAAGCGCATTCCTTTGGTCAAAGTTCGCTGGGAAGCTAAACGTGGACCTGAGTTTACTTGGGAACGCGAAGATCAAATGAAGGCGAAATATCCGCATCTTTTTCCACGAGTTTCCTCTAAATAAATTTCGGGACGAAATTTCCACAAGTAGGGGAGACTGTAACAACTGTGCTTGTAATCACTATGAACAGTTATGTTATCAATAAAACAATGTTATTTGATCACAATGTTTGTTTTGTTATGTTTTACATTTTTCATGTTTTGACTTTTGTTCAATTTCAAACTCTACATCGCTTTCTGGAGAGTTATACGCAAACTAGTGCGTAAACGTACTCAGTTTAATGCGAGAAATACTCTGGAACATCAACATATACTCAACATACCTTAAATAACCTTTACATAACTTAGAAATAAGTTTTAAAGGCTTTGGTATGGCAAAAACAAGTTAATTCGCTTACAGGGACTAAATATGACAAACTGGGAAAGTATGTCAATTTGAACTGTAACGAACATTCCGGAACATAATCATAAGTTAAAAACACCTTAAATATCCTTTACATAGCTTAGAAATAGGCTTTGAGAGGTTCGGTGTGCTAAAATAAACTTTTGGGTCATTCAGGGACTAAACGTGTCAAAAAGTGCACAAGTTTGCATTTTCGCGCATAACATACGTTCTGAATACATCCGGACATCCAAAAATTTATGTAAGCACTAAAATATTTTATTTTAGTGTTTGGCATAAGAAAAATCCATTCGTCGCGCAATTTGGATCGTTTTTCGCGATTATGCGCATTCCGTCGTAATTTACCGAACATCGCGATCGTACGACCAAACGAACGTTGGTGACCGATCGGATAATATTTAAATCCCACAAATATTCCGTTATGATTAAAATCTTATTTTAATCAGGTCCGTGTTGAAAAATAAATTAAAACGCCTAAAAACGTTATTTTTCAAAGTTTAAGCGCGTACCGTGTGTTTCTGCGCAACACAGTGCTTCTACTGCAAAACGCAGACAACGCAGCCAGTCATGGCAACTGAAATTTATTTCAGTAATAACTTGGCAAGTTTATTTTTATAGAGTAATAAAAATAATTTAGAACGCCATAAACCGGGATTTAAACGCTAGATAAAATACCCGGTACCCAGTTAAATACCCGTCCTAGCCATATACTAGGAATATGCTTGGCATATGCTTGGAATATGCTAAGGTATATGCTTGGAATATGCTAAGGTATATGCTAGGAATATGCTTGGAATATGCTAGGAATATTCTAGGAATATTCTATATGGAAAAACTATAAATACCCACCATATGTTTCATTCATAATCACTAGAAATTTGATTTGAGAAACTCTAAGTTGAAACACTAGTTTCATACCTGAGATTTTCGAATCGAGTTTAGCATTCGGGGACCCTTCGTAAGTATTCTTTCGTTCTTTTCCTTATTTTTACTGCTTTTCGAGTCAGAAAGTCAAACTTTGTTTGACTTTCAGCGTTGACCAGTAATGGTCAATGCGAAGTTCGGTTGAACTTCGCAACGTGATTGTAATCACGATGGTCATAGTCCCTTGGGACTATGCCTACTGATTACCACGTTGTCTAGGGTCGTAAGGTAGGCGATCTAATAAATCGCCTATACCTTCGAACCCGACCCATTTGGTCGATCATTAGGATCCGACCAAACACATTAGGTGACCATAGTAGGTAGGGAATAACCTTCCGAGGTTATACCCTATGGTCACATCGTTTAAGTAGTTGTATGATAGGTAGTTTATATGACTTAGGTAAATTACCAGAATACCCTTTTCATGCATAATTGGTAATTTAGCATATGTAACCTAAACTTTTGTCACGTAACTGATTATGTAACATGTTTAGGCATATAATACTTGTCATAGGACTAGTTAGGCGGTCCGAACGCGTTTCACGCGCACGATGCGTTAAAGTAGCGTAAGCTACCTAAACGGGTCGTAATGGGTCGTAGACACTTAGGTTAAGTTTCATTTAGCGTGTAGGCCTTGTTAAACCATATCACGTGAGTTCCTACACTCATTTGGTTTACAAACCCTAATGCTACCCAGTCTTCCGAGTTAGGTCCGGTTTATTAACATAGTTACCTATATTAGGTGCCGTTTGATTCCGAGATCTATAGCATTACTTGGTGGTTATCTTTATACAACTGAGCAATCTCAAGTGAGTACATAGACCCCTCTTCTACTATTTTCCAAACTGTTTTGGGGTGGAACACATGTGCCTACTTGTTACTTTCATGCTTTCCTGTTTTCACATTATATACATGCTATGTTCGTTAGTACATTATAGTACATGATTTCATATCATCTTATGCTAGGTGTGCCCATTGTGTGCATTACTTAGTACATTGTTTTACATGACATTTCCTGCTAGGTGTGCCCATTGTGTGCATTACTTAGTACATCGTTTTACATGACATTTCATGCTAGGTATGCACATTGTGTGCATTACTTAGTACATCGTTTTACATGACATTTCACGCTATGTATGTTCATTTGATTACATACTTAGTGCATTGTTTTCACATGTTTACATTTTGGTATGACATTTGGTTTGTTTACATGGGACAATACATTCATTAACATTAGCTACGCCGTTCGTTAGTAGGTAGTGGTACCATAGGAATTGACAACTCCCGTTCCGGACATCCCAGGGTAAGGGGACAGAAAGGAATGACCGAATTCGTTGATATAAGACAGATAGACCTTTAATTTGTTTAAAGGGTTTATCACCACAGTCGCAAGGCTTGGATGTATGCATTTTCACAATACCGCATAAATGTTCATATTAAATAGTTGCATGCATTTATACAAAACATAGCTTTGATTTAAACCAAGTTTTACTTCAATACTTTGTTTTTGTGCATATGGTTTAGTTTGAGACATTTCACTTGCCATACATGACATTTTGACATAGACATTTGACATTTTGACATAGACATTTGACATTTTGACATAGACATTTGACATGGATATTTGACATAGACATTTGACATGGATATTTGACATAGACATTTGACATGGATATTTGACATAGACATTTGACATGGATATTTGACATAGACATTTGACATGACTTACATTTGACATATTATTCAATACATTTGACAATTGGTTTAAACATAGACTTCTTACATTGGTTGGTTTGGTTGATTAAGTGATTAAGTAACGATGCGTGTGTAATATGATACAAGCATGGTGGATACGCCGCTGGTACTTCCTATATATAAGTGTTTGTATGGTATTACATGTCGTAACGTTATTTGAATCATTTCAATATTGAGACATAGAACATTTTATATAAATAACATATTTTTCACAAGACATTGATTTACAAACAACTTATCTCATACAAACACATTTTTTCATGGTCATTTATTTAACCTGACATTTACTTATACATATCATATGATCTTATTATTTTCAAATGATTTACAAGACAAAGCAAATTACAAGGTTCATGACTAAACATTTTTCTTAAACATAAGTCATGAATCCTATTGTCACAAACCTATGTATCTCACAGGCATTTTTATGCTGACGTACCTATTTTCACATGTGTTTTCAGGAGCTTTTCCGTAAGATGTTGATCTTGATACTAGGGCGGACCTGTGCCTTAGAAACTTTAAAAGAAGATAGACTATGTTTAATTATGTTCTGAACTCCTTAATTCCTGTTTAAGACAATGTAACACCTTTGTTTATAAATAAAATACAACTTTGTATGCCATGGTTATGAAACAATTAATTCTGTTGCAACACGCCCCGATGTTTCCGCCGCGATTTGTTGTTTTACGCGGTCGGGGTGTGACACATAGTATCCTCAGACCTGAGATACATATTGGGTCTTGATATTCACCAAATATTGTACCTTGACTTTTTCTTCGTTGTTAGTAATATGACAGTACATAAGGCTAAGCTCAGGTGTGGTACAAGGTGATTGTGAGAGACGTATGTAGTCAAGATGGGATTTGTTCCTCTTATTCGTTGAGAGTAAGATGTCTAAGGCCTGCTAAAGTTAAATCAACAGAGAGTGGTCACTCTGTGTCTCTGGATTTGACATGACATCTGTAACGAAAGGATAAATGATAGATTCACCTAAATCATTTTCAAGTAAGGGACTTGAAGGGGATGATGTAATTGAATGGGACATATAGTCATACGTATTAGGGGTAGTAAACCGTAGTTAGGCGTCATTTACTACTTGCATCAATTTTCTATGTATCTTGTGCAAGTGGGAGATTGTTGGACTCTGTATGCCCAAGACACATATTAAATTGATGTGGCTAGTACATTATGATTCAAGTCGAGTCATACCCAATAACAAGCTAGACAAACACTTACAATATTTATTTATGATATGATCAAACAAATAAATATTAACACTTAGAGTATTTAGAAATTGGTTTTCTAAATAATTGCACTTGACAAACCAATAAATTATATGGATAATTTATTTTGAGAGAATATTTTATCTTGTTATTTAATGGGTTAAATAACATGATAAAAAGTTATATAAGTCTTATAACATATGATGTTATATTTTATAAAAGTTATAAAATTAAACAAGACTTAAATTTATTTTATAAAATAATTTGATTTTTTTTATAAAATATAAGCTAGCCCCCCCCCCCCTTCCCAAGACAAAATGGCCAATCAAGTTACATGCACATCTTACATGTTAGATGGCATTTGATTGGGTGTTCTTCCCTAAACCATTTTGGTCCAATAGGGATGCATGCAAATGCATGTGTTAGAGGCTCATGCATTGGGTGTTTTGGTGGAAACTTTCTCTCTCTTGATTTAAGACTATTTTGTATGAAAAATGCAAGAAGAAGACTTAGAGAAGCTCTGAATTTTCGGTCATATTGTGGCTGATTTGAAGGTGTCTTATGTTGAAACAAATCAAGTGCAAAACTCCAAGAAACACTCTCATAATTTTGGCCAAGGGTAGGGCTTCAAGGGTTTTGATTTTACAAGTTATTTCAAGTGTAAAATCACCTTTGTTCTCTCTCTAAAATCGGCCAAAAGAAGGTTTCCAAGAGTTGGTTTCAAGAGAGTTTTTTAGTGAGTTCATAAGTGTAGAATTCCTAGCTAAACATAAGGTGTTTGTTGGAAGGCTTGGGGTATACAAGCTTGAGGTCTTCTACACTTGAAGGCAACCGTTCAAGAAGCATCACCTTCTTCATATCCATTACTCCTTGGAAGGTAGTATTCTAAACACTCTATGGTTGTGTTTCATTTTGATAGCATGCATGTTCGTATATGGATCCGAGATTGGGTTTTACATATAAAATGGTTTTTATATCTTGTAAGTAACATGTTTTAAATAATAATTTTCCGCTGCGTTTTTATTTTATATGGATAAAATACTTTGATAAACATGTAAAAAACCCAACAAGAAGATGATCAAATGGGTTATGGTGTGTGTTACTTCCACTGAATTCTCTTTGGCTATAAATGGGAATCTACATGGCTATTTTAAGGGGAAGCGGGGTCTACGCCAGGGGGACCCTATGTCTCCATATCTTTTTACTCTGGTAATGGAGATCCTCACTCTGATCCTTCAAAACCAAGTTGACGTAAACGCTGAGTTTAGATTCCATCATAAATGTGAAAAGCAAAGGACTATTAACTTATGTTTTGCAGATGATTTATTCTTGTTTGCTAGTGGTGATCCGAATTCAGCTGCGGTTATTCTAGAGTCCTTGAATTTATTCAAGGATATGTCGGGGTTGGTTCCTAGTTTGACGAAGAGCACAGCTTTCTTTGGTGGGGTTCCGAATTATGCAAAAGATCAAATCCGTAATATAATGCAATTCGAGGAAGGTGTTCTACCGGTGCGGTATCTGGGTGTCCCTCTAATCTCTTCTACATTGATATATAGTGATTGTAAAAAACTGGTTGAAAATATGGAAGCTCGAATCACTGATTAGAAAGCTAAAAGCTTGTCCTTCGCTGGTCGGCTTCAACTAATCAGATCAGTGTTATCTTCTATGCATGTTTGTTGGGCTTCCGTGTTTATATTACCAAAACGAATTGTCCATGATCTTGAAGATAGGATGCGGAAATTTCTTTGGGCTCAAGGTAATAATATCAAGGGCAAGGCGAAGGTGAAATGGAGTCGTGTGTGTTTGCCTAAGAATGAACGTGGGTTGGGTATTCGGAGAATCTTTGACATGAACAACGCGCTTATGGTAGCTCATATTTGGAGTCTCCTGACACATAGGGAATCCTTATGGGTCAAATGGGTCCATTAGTATCGTATTCGTGATAGAAGTTTTTGGGATTTGCCGGTCCAGAATAATGTCACATGGGGTTGGAGAAAGATGTTACAATTGCGGCCAATCATACGACAGCATGTATGGAGTAAGCTGGGTAATGGTGCTAAGACTCTTGTGTGGTTAAGAACAAACTGAAGACTCAGGATCGGTTAGCGGTTTGGGAAGCTGGGAGTGCAACAAATCTTAATCTTATGTGTTGCCCGTTGTGAAAAAATGATCGAGATAGCCGAGATCACTTGTTTTTTCAGTGTGCATTTGCAAATAAAGTTTGGACAAATGTGAAGAGCATGGTGAACTTGGGAAGCGTTGATAATACATGGCAGTCCTTAATGGTTTGGATCGATCAATACTCCAAGTCTTAGAAAGTTGATGACATTGTATGTAAATTGGTGATTGATGCGACTACCTATTATATTTGGCAAGAGCGGAATAGTCGGCTTTTTAGCATTAGTCATTTGACTGAGTCACAAGTTGCGGAGAAGATCAAAAGTTCGGTCCGATTAAGACTTATGGGCTTTAAGTTTCGAGTGGATTCGGCTAGGAGAAAGATTTTCAGTATCTGGAAGATTAATGATAGCAAGGATGATCAACTGGAACCGGGCTAGAAGTTTTTTTGTATTAGATTAGAGTTTCGGCCGGTTTGGTTGTGGCCGTGGTTGTGTTTTTGTTTGATACCTTGTCTGGTTGTTCTTTGTTGGTTGTTTTTTGTTTGCTGTCCTAGGCTTGGTATGCCAAGTCTAGTTGGTGTGTCGCTATGACACATCCTTGTTCTTATTGGTTCATTTATAAAATTCATCGGGGTAACCCTTTACCCAAAAAAAAAGACTCTTGTGTGGTTCGACATATGGGATACCTTATGTCCATTGAACATTTTTATAACACCTCGAATGATATCTAATACGGGTTTCAGTATGAGGTGCACGGTTGCGGACATGGTCCTAAATGGCGAGTGGGCTTGGCCGAATTCTTGGCTATCTAGATTTCCTGCTTTGCAAAATCTCCCAATGGTAGTGTTAAACTCTTATGCTCAGGATAGGATTATTTGGCGGTCCAGAGAGGGTAATGATATCGATTATAGTACGTATGGCGTGTGGGATGACATTCGGCAAGTGCAAGATCAGGTCCCATGGAATCGGTTGGTGTGGTTTTCTCTGGCTATCCCTCGTCATTCATTTCTTATGTGGCTTATTATTTCCAAGAAACTAAAAACTCATAATATAATGAGCAAATGGCGATCGTCGGGTAATGCAAACTACCACCTCTTGTGTTGTTCATTATGTACATCCGGACCGGATTCTCATGATCACCTTTTTTCGAATGCAACTTTGCAACTAAAATTTGGTATGGAGTTCGGAAGAAAGTGGGTATGCGAAATATCGGAAATACGTGGGAGGAAATTATGGATCACTTAATGCAGCATGCGGATTCTAAGCGAGCTACTCACATCATTGCCAAGTTAGTGGTGGCGGCATCCACTTATTTTGTTTGGCAGGAACGAAATAACAGGTTGTTCTCTTCGAAAACAAGGAATGCAGCTCAACTTATCGAGGTGATTCTAGTGACCATTCGAATGAAATTACATACAATGAAGTTTAAAAGAACAAGCCATGTGACTCAAGTATTACTAGAGTGGAGTTTACCAAGAGAATTGCTGATGGATCAAGATGAATTCGGCTAAGTTATGAGAGTGTCTTGTTGTAACTGTTTTTGGTTACGTGTTTGTCAAGTTTGACTTGTGTGCGTTCTGTGCGTGTTTGTTCATTACTTGGTCGTGTGTGTACTCTAGTAATGGCATGTCATTCTAGAGAACTGAGGTTTACTTTATTCCTCACTTGTTTTATTTTGGTTGATGAATGAAATTTAACCGGGGTATCCCTTTACCCAAAAAAAAAAAAGTCCAAGGTGGTCTGGTTAGCGGCTGGCGATATGAATACGGCTTTTTTCCACTCGTCGCTCAAGAATAGAATTCACTGTAGTCGTATTAATGTTATTCGAGATGCTAGCGGGAATGTTTATGAGAATGATATGGTTCAGAAAGCATTTGTTGAACATTATGAGAAATTTTTGGGATGCTCGGGTGTTACATCGCTCAGTCCGTCTCCTGATTTGTTCACTAAAACGTTGGATAGGGATGTTGCGGATCAAATGGTTCGACCAGTCA
The DNA here is from genome assembly GCA_030545235.1 of Helianthus tuberosus. Lineage (NCBI taxonomy): Eukaryota > Viridiplantae > Streptophyta > Magnoliopsida > Asterales > Asteraceae > Helianthus > Helianthus tuberosus. Next base: position 82,511,954 of record CM060399.1, read on the forward strand.
CAGCTGAAGAGGTTAAGAAGGCGATGTTTTCGATTGGGTCGGATAAAGCTCCAGGTCCAGATGGGTTTACATCAGGATTTTTTAAAAGTGCCTGGTCTATTGTTGGCAATGATGTTTCCAATGCGGTTATTGATTTTTTTGCTACAGGGAAGCTTCTTCGGGAATTAAATCATACTCTTATTGTTCTTATTCCTAAGATCCCTTCTCCGTCTGTGGTTACAGACTATCGTCCGATTGCCTGTTGCAATGTATTGTATAAATGCATTAGTAAGATTGTTGCTGAAAGAATTAAGGTGGCGTTGAATGATATTGTTAGTGTCAACCAATCGGCGTTTGTTCCGGGGAGAAAAATCTCTGATAATATTTTGTTAACACAAGAGTTGATGCACAATTACCACAGAAATATCGGTCCTCCTAAATGTGCGTTCAAAGTTGATATTCAGAAGGCTTATGACACTGTTGATTGGAGTTTTCTAAAGAACATTTTGGTTGGTTCCGGGTTTCATTCTAGCATGGTTCACTGGATCATGGTTTGTGTTTCTACTACCACGTTTTCAGTGTGTATTAATGGTGATGTTCATGATTTTTTCAAGGGTAATCGGGGGTTAAGACAAGGTGATCCTATTTCGCCGTATCTTTTCACTCTTGTAATGGAGATTCTTACGGCCATTTTACAGCATGCGGTAAGGATTGATTCTTCGTTTAAATTTCACAACAAGTGTGAACGTCAACAGATTATCAATCTTTGTTTTGCGGACGACTTGTTTATCTTCTCTAAGGGTGAGATTGCTTCGGCCAGGTGTATTATGAACTCTCTCAATTCATTTACAAAGATGTCGGGTTTGTTGCCTAGTGTTCACAAAAGTACAGTTTTTTTCTCTAATGTGCCATCGTTTGTTAAAACTGCTATTTTGAATATTATGCCGTTTATGGAGGGTACTTTGCCAGTAAGATATCTGGGTGTGCCTCTTATATCTACTCGGTTACTTTATAAAGTTTGTGATGTGTTGGTGGAGAAGTTTGAGAAACGTATTATGCATTGGCAAAATAAATTCCTATCTTTTGCGGGCAGGTTGCAACTTATTATATCGGTCTTGTCCTCTTTGCATGTTTACTGGTCTTTTGTGTTTATTATGCCATCTCGGGTGATTCTTAATTTGGAGGCGCTGATGCGTAATTTTTTATGGTCTCATGACAGTGCTTTTCAAAAGGGCCGGGCAAAAGTTTCTTGGAAAGCGGTTTGCGTTCCTAAGTATGAGGGTGGCTTAGGTATTCGCCGAATTGGTGATGTTAATAAAGCTCTTATGCAATCGCATATCTGGAGTATTCTTTCTAGGCGTTTGTGGGTTGAGTGGGTTCACTCATACAGGTTGAAAGGTAAAAGTTTTTGGGCTTGTAAAGTTCCTTCTGCTTGTTGCTGGTCGTGGAGAAAGATTCTTCAGATTCGGCAGGTTATGAGGAGGTTCGTTTGGTCCGATGTTGGGAACGGTTCTAATACTTCAGCTTGGTTCGATACGTGGAGTGAGTTAGGGCCGCTGAATCAGATCATCTCGCCTAGAGTTATCGCAAATGCGGGGTTCAATATGGACTCTAAGTTTTCTGACGTTTAGTCGAATTTTTCTTGGAGATGGCCAGTCGCGTGGAGGGATATTTTTCCAGTTCTTATCCAACTTGATCAGATGACTTTTGATCCGAATAAGGCTGATAAACTTTTGTGGCGCCAAGGGGACCGGCTCCATGATTTTTCTTCGGCTCGTGCTTGGGATTCAGTTAGGTACCGTGAGTTGGATGTTGAGTGGTGTCCTATTGTTTGGTTCGCTCAGTGCTTTCCTCGTCATGCTTTTTTAATATGGCTTATCATGAGACGCAAATTACTTACTCAGGATAAGATTTTGAATTGGGACTTCTCGCGTAGAAAGAATATGAACATGATGTGTTGTCTGCTATGTTATGCCAATCATGACTCTCATAGTCATCAGTTTTTCAAATGTAAGTTCTCTACTTAAGTTTGGCATATGGTTAGGCATAAAGTGGGAATGGAATCGGTTCAATCGAAGTGGGAGGATATTGTTGATTGGCTTCTAGTGCGGTCCAAATCCAAATCAGCAATTAACTACGTTGCAAGATTGTTAGTAGCGGCCAGTGCTTATTTGATTTGGCAGGAACGCAATGCGAGATTATTCAAGAACCAACTGAGGCCTCCGGAAACTATAAGCGAACTTATTATCCAACAGGTCCGTTACAAATTGATGGGTGCGAAGCTGAAGAATCGTGACAATGTGAGAAGGCTTCTAGGTGATTGGGAGATTTATGGAACTGAACTCCATGATGGTGGTGGCTGACTAAGTAGTTTGTTTTGCTTTTTCTAGAGATTAGTCTAGTTGTTTTTACCTGTTGGTAGTGTTTCTTTGTTTTTTCTCATTGTTTACTTTCATGGGGCATGTCCTGTGATTGAACTAGTGTAGACTATCTACACTACTTGTTTTGTTTTGGTTGTGAATATATAGAATCACCGGGGTAACCCTTTACCCAAAAAAAAAACTCTATATCACTTTCTGGAGAGTTATACGCAAACCGATGCGTAAACGTAATCAGTTTAATGTGACAAACACTCCGAAACATCAATTTATGCTTAACATACCTTAAATAACCTTACATAACTTAGAAATAAGTTTTGAAGGCTTTGGTATGGCAAAATCAAGTTTATTCGCTTACAGGGACTAATTTCGACAAACTGCGAAAGTACGCCGATTCGTACTGTAACGGACATTCTAGAACTTGATCATAAGTTAAACATACCCTAAATATCCTTTACATAGCTTAGAAATAAGCTTTGAGGGGTTCAGTGTGCTAAAATAAACTTTTTGGTCATTCAGGGACTAAAAGCGTCAAAAAGTGCATAAGTTTGCATTTTCGCACATAACTTACGTTCTGAATACATCCAGACATCCAAAAATTTTTGTAATCATTAAAATATTTTATTTTAGTGATTGACATGATAAAACTTCATTCGTTTCACAATTTGGGTCGTTTTCGCGTCCGTTACGACTTTCGTCGTAATTAACCGAACAAAGCAACTGTACGGCCAAACGAACTGACATCCGACATATTTTTGAGCATATTATAAGTTCCCTATACTTTAACTTCATTTTAGAGCCTTAAAATGAGGTTAACGGGGCTTAAACGTGTCGAAACGCATCAAAAATCAAGTTCGGAGACTCAGGGGCCTGTTCTGCCAATTAGTGAAACTTTCTGCCAGCACCACATGACCATACGGACCGTATGGGTCTGCTTACAGTCTTTAAGCATGTCCCAGTCCAGCAGAAATGGTTTCCAGCTTGATCCAGCTGTTCCCCTTATGTGCAAATGGTTTTGGGCAATCTATGGGCTGGTTTAGGGGTGCCCATGGTTTTAGAAATCAGTGGGTGCAAGTGTAAGGCTCAGATCGAAGCTCGGGTTTCAAGAAATGATCCTAGCGGTTCTACGAAATCTATAAATACCCCCACCCTTTTCACTTGCAACTCACACCTTTGACCTGATTTTGTTCTCTAAGTTGAAGTTATACACTTCACAGTTTGACTTTCTGCATTGACCAGTTTATGGTCAACACGAAGTTCGTTTGAACTTCGTAACGTGAGCGTAATCACGATGGTTATAGTCCCTTGTGACCATACCTACTGATTACCACGTTATTTAGGCATAGTGGCGAGTTATAGTTTCGGTCAAAATGCGCGTTTATGCGTATTTAGCAACCAAACTATTCTTGGGTATCAAAACCGTTTGTTTTGATATCAAACATGTTTTCAAACCTCGTTAAACATGTTTTAACATGTTTAGCTCGTCACTTTAGGTTTAGTGCTTATATAGGGTCGTAAGATAAGCGGTCTAAACAACCGCTTAGACTTTCGAACCCGACCCGTTTGGTCGATCATTAGGATCCGACCAAACACATTAGGTGACCATAGTTGTATAGGGAATAATCTTCTGAGGTTATACCTTATGGTCACTACGTTTAGTTAGTTGTATGATAGGTAGTTTATATGCCTTAGGAAAATGACCAAAATGCCCTTTTTACGCCAAAATTCATTTTAAGCATATGTAACCTAAATTTTGACATCTAAACTGATTAGGCAACATTATTAGACATATTAAGGCATATTTTACTTATCATAGGACTAGTTAGGTGGTCCGAACGTGTTTTACGCGAACGACGCGTTAAAGTAGCATAAGATACCTAAACGTGTCGTAATGGGTCGAAAGCACTTAGGATAGGTTCCGTTTTAGTTTGTAGGCTTTGTTAAACCATATTACATGAGTTCCCATACTCATTTGGTTTACAAAACCTCATCCTATCCGACCCTCCGAGTTAGGTCCCGTTTATTAACATAGTTACCTATATTAGGTGCCGTTTGATTCCGTGATCTTTCTAGCATTGCTTGGTGGTTATCTAAAGACTATTGAGCAATCTCAAGTGGGTACATAGTCCCCTCTTTTACCGTTTTCAAACATTTTGGGGTGAAACACATGTGCCTACTTGTTACTTTCGTGATTTCTATGTTTTCATATCATATGCTTGCTATGTTCATTAGTACCACTTATAGTACATGATTTCATTATGTTTTTGCTATGTATGTCCATTTAGCGCATACTTAGTACATTGTCACACCCCCAAATTCCACCATGCGGAGTATCACCGCTTGGAGGCGTGACGTGACCAGGATCGAGCCACCAATCATATTGAACAACACAATTAAGTAAATAAAACCAACCACAATACGATTGGTGACCAAAAGGAAGTAAACCGACTTTAGGTTAACAGTGTTCAGATTTAAACAGCGGAAGCATAAAACGTGAAACCAAAACATAAGTTCCCTAGTTCATAAGTTTAAAATCCAAAACGTAGGTTTAATAAGTTCGTAAGGATTAAATGTTTAGCACGGGACTTAACATCCATATTCCACAACAACCTCCTCCTCGTGCAAGCTCCATCTAGCGACCTGTAAGGCATGTAACAACGAGTCAATAACAAAGTTGAGTGAGTTCATGTTTGGTTGTTTAGTTTTAAGTTGTTTCTGAAAAACGTGGTTTGACTTTCGTTGGCTTATTTGCCATGGGGGTTACCCCGTAGTTGAAAGTATGTTTAACCAGTTCCCTTTCATTACCCAAACCATATCCAAAATTAGTGGGGGCTTCCCCATGTGAACTACTAGACGGTATGATATCGACTACTAACGAAAGTAAGTTGTGCCCTAAGTCAATGTTTATCAGCATTGACCCTTTGCCTTAGTCCATTAGTACACGCCCGTTCGAACGACACGGTGTGAGATTTGTTAAACCTAATAGCACTATTAACTAATGACCCGCTCGCCATCGGCCTCGGCGATTAAGTCGATATAAAATGAGGGACTTATGATAGAGTTTTGTCTAGTAAGTTTTAAGGTTGTTGTCCTACCCAAGGAGGACGAACGTACGTAGTTTTCCCAAAGAGAATACGCAGGATTAATATTGGCATCCTACCCAAGGAGGATGGTCGTACATATCCTACCTAAGTAAGATATGTAGATTCCGTTTTAAGTCTTTAACCAATTCCCAAACCACCGGGAATCCCATGCCTTAGAAAGTGTGTGAACTCACCTCGGTTTGCTCGGTTAGATTCTCAAATATAACTAACAGTCAAGGTAGGTCAATCACGTCCTAATATGATTACCAGTTAGTCATTTAGTGATTTTCAAATAGAGCACAAAGTTCCTACACCTATCTATCACATAACATGCATTACTTTAACGGTTTATGCCCATATAAACTTCCCATCTATTCCCGTTCATAAATACACATACGATATTGCACATAACACTTTTATTGACACATAACATGTTAGATCATTCACAGATAACATACTCGACATTTAGACACGCAAATTACAACTTATGTCCTTTCAGCTTTAATATTCAAAACTGGGCGGTTTTCGGACATTTTAATAAAATAGTTAACTTATTCCAAAAATCCCAAATTTTTACAGAATATCTTAAACGATCCATATATTATTGTGTAAAAATATCGGGGTCCAGTTCATTACCAATATTTTATAAAAATTCATTTTCCGGACTGAAATCAGATATATCTTTTTCTGACTGCAGTCCACGGAATAATTTATTTAAAATTCATCGAGAGACCGATTTACGAAATTCCAGTGAGAGAATTACAAATACATTGGTGGTCATCTACAGTACAAATTGCGTGATCTAACTCTACACAGAATTCAAGTTATGACTGAAAACAGAACGCATATTTTCAGCAGCAAAAATGCAGCTCTATCTGCTGTTACGAAATGACAATTTAAAAATAGTAAACGGAGTCCAAAAATTATGATTCCAGTGCCATTAGAACCATATTTCATAATACTTAAATCTAGACTTCAGAAAATACATTTTTCGTTAAGTTACGGTCTGGTTACAGCCAACTGAAGTTGGCTGTAATCACTAAACAGCTTTCTGTTTTCAGTCTTTAACCATCTAAAGCGCGTTCGATTGATTCCGTTAACATGTTTAGTGATCACAACAACATCAAACATCAAACATCAATATTAACCAGCAAATCATCAGGAAATCAACAAGAATCATAACATCATATTAACATCACTTCATCACTAGACTAGTTTATGTTCAAGAGTTGTTTAAGGTTCTTTAGAGTTTCTTATCATTTTGATCTCTACACATCTTTAACCACCTAAACATGATGTAAGAAGCAAAGATCTAAGTTCTTACCACTAGTTCAAGAGTAGAAATGTGGTGGATAAAAGAAGGTGGGAGTGGTCCTTCAACTTCCGAACACACCGGGCTTCGTTGTATGCCTTCTAACACCTATGTATGGCCTTAGAATGCTTGCAAGTGATCAAGTGATGGTGGTGGTGGTGCTACTAGGGGGCTGCCGAGATCAAGAAGAGGAGAGAGTGGGAGTGTTGGTGTTATGAGTGAATGGTGAAATGATAATGAAGGACTAGTGGTTTTATAGCTAAACTTCCCAACATCTTTTTAACCAATAGACTTAGTGCTCCCTAAGTACATAACAATTACAATAAACAAGTAAAAGAAATCAAAGTGGTGATCCACTTTCTAGAACCGGTTGGGGGGGGGGGGGGGGTAGGTCTAGTTGGGTTTCAATTGTAAGGTTACTAGTTTAGTTAGGATCAAATGTTCTAGTTAGTGTGTTATGGTGTGTGATGAAATATATAGTGTGTTAGGGAGTTCGGGGACCCTAACTAGCGTAAAAAAATAAAAACAATGTGTTTAACAATATTTTTGTGTTCCGGGTAAAGTCCGGTTGTTCGGTTCGGTGTTGTTCCATTAAAGTGCTTAATTAATCCGTAACGTGTCCTATGTATATATTTTTGTAACACTTTTAATTCTCAACACTTAGGAAAACACACAGGACTATTTAGTAACTTTTCTGTATACTACTAGTTTGTTAACAAATACATTTAAGTATAACACAGTAATCAGATAGAAGTTAAGTAATTCCACACAGTCGTCAAGCACTTTAATTAACATTAATAGATTGTACGGTTACATGGAATTACGAGGGTTGTCACATTCTCCCCCTGTTAAGAGAATTTCGTCCCGAAATTTAGCACCTGGTTACTAAGGAAGCTAGTTAAGTTGCATTGGTTTCCTGGTTTTCCTGGGGTGTCACATCATCCCCCCGTTGATTTGGAATTTCGTCCTGAAATTATGCAGTAGCTTCAGCCTCAGTAGTGGTTGCATTTTTCTTAAACAGCTGGGGGTACTTGAGTTTCATTTGGTCTTCTCGTTCCCAGGTGTACTCTGGGCCATGACGGGAATCCCAACGAACTCGAACGAGAGGTATCCTGGTGCGCTTGAGAATTTTAACATCTCGATTCGTAATCTCTACTGGTTCTTCGACGAATCGTAGCTGGTCGTCGATTGTGAGTTCCTTGAGAGGAACTATGTGGGTCTCATCTGACAGACACTTCTTCAGATTTGACACGTGGAATACGTTGTGAACTCCGCTGAGTTCTTCAGGTAGATTCAACTTGTAGGCGACCTTGCCAATTTTCTCAATGATTTCAAACGGTTCGACATAACGCGGATTGAGCTTGCCTCGTTTGCCAAAATGAACTACGCCTTTCCAAGGCGAGACTTTGAGTAGCACTCGATCCCCAACCTGGAACTCGAGTGGTTTCCTTCGCTTATTGGCATAGCTTTTCTGACAGTCACGAGCTGCCGCCATTCGCTGCCGTATCTGAGCAATTCTCTCAGTCGTATCTACTACGAGTTCTGGGCCTGTGATTTGGCTGTCACCAACTTCTGCCCAACAAAGAGGCGATCGGCACTTCCGTCCGTACAATGCCTCAGACGGAGCCGCCTGTATGCTGGTGTGGTAACTGTTGTTATACGAGAACTCCACTAACGGGAGGTGCTTCTCCCAGCCATTACCAAAGTCGATTACACATGCCCGAAGCATGTCTTCAAGGGTTTGGATGGTGCGTTTAGATTGCCCATCCGTCTGTGGGTGATAAGCGGTGGTCATATCTAAACGTGAGCCAAAAGACTTGTGCATTGCTTGCCACAGTTCAGAAGTAAAACGCGTGTCACGATCAGAAATGATGGAGGTTGGCACTCCGTGCCTTGATACCACTTCCTTTAGGTAAATGTCTGCAAGAGTAGAAAACTTATCCGTTTCTTTGATAGCCAGAAAATGTGCAGACTTGGTCAGTCGATCTACGATCACCCAAATGGTATCGTTTCCGCGTTGAGATCTAGGCAGGCCGGTAACAAAATCCATGGAAATTTGCTCCCATTTCCATTTCGGGATCTCTGGTTGTTGTAGTAGGCCTGATGGTTTCTGATATTCGGTTTTGACTCTCGCACAAGTCAAACATTTGCTAACGTAGGTTGCTATGTGAGCTTTCATGCCAGGCCACCAATACGTAGTCTTGAGGTCATGGTACATTTTATCCGAACCAGGATGTACCGAATAACGAGACTTATGTGCTTCATCCATCACAAGCTCGTGTAGGTTTCCATACAGTGGAACCTAGATGCGTCCGTTAACATAGTAGGCACCGTCTTCTTTTTGTTCTAGCCGCTGCCTCGATCCTCGTAAGGACTCAGCCCTGATGTTCTCTACTTTCAATGCTTCAACCTGAGCATCACGAATCTGAGCGGGAAGTTTGGATTGGATGGTAAGCTGTAAAGCATGTACACGCTTAGGTATAGTATCCTTTCGACTGAGAGCGTCAGCCACAACATTGGCCTTGCCCGGATGGTACTTGATCGCACATTCGTAATCATTCAAGAGCTTGACCCATCGGTGTTGACGCATGTTTAACTCCTTTTGCTTGAAGATATGCTCGAGACTCCTGTGATCGGTGTAAATGGTGCACTTGGTACCGTACAGGTAATGTCTCCATATCTTAAGGGCGAAAACAACTGCTCCCAGCTCCAGATCGTGAGTAGTGTAATTACTTTCGCGAACTTTGAGTTGGCGTGATGCGTAGGCAATGACCTTGTCACGTTGCATCAACACGCAACCAAGTCCTTGGATGGAAGCGTCGTAGTAAACCACAAAATCATCTGTGCCTTCAGGCAATGAAAGAATAGGCGCGCTACAAAGTCTCTCCTTTAAGTGCTGAAAAGCAGATTCTTGAGCATCACCCCAATGGTAGGTGACACCTTTTTGAGTCAGTGAAGTGAGAGGTTGCGCAATCTTGGAGAAATCCTTGATAAACCTTCTGTAATACCATGCCAAACCCAAGAATTGGCGGATTTCTGTTGGTGTACGGGGTGCAGGCCAGTTCTTGATCGAGTCAACCTTAGATGGATCTACATGAATCCCATCCTTGTTTACTACGTGGCCTAGAAAGTGGACTTCGCGAAGCCAGAAGTCACATTTCGAAAACTTGGCGTACAACTGCTCTTTTCGAAGAAGTTCCAGCATAAGTCGTAGATGCTGCTCGTGTTCCTCTTGACTCTTAGAATAGATTAGGATGTCGTCGATGAAAACAATAACGAACTTATCCAGGTAAGGTTTGCAAACTCGGTTCATGAGATCCATGAAGACCGCTGGTGCATTCGTCAACCCGAAAGGCATGACCAGAAACTCGTAATGGCCGTAGCGAGTTCTGAATGCTGTTTTGGAGACGTCCGAATCTCGGACTCTCAGCTGATGGTATCCCGATCTCAAATCAATCTTAGAGTAATAACTCCATCCTTGCAGCTGGTCGAACAAGTCGTCTATACGTGGAAATGGATAACGATTCTTCACGGTCACCTTGTTAAGTTCGCGATAGTCAATACACATTCTGAAAGTACCATCTTTCTTTTTCACGAATAGTACTGGAGCTCCCCAAGGCGAAGATCTAGGACGTATGAAACCCTTTTTCAAGAGTTCTTGTAGTTGCGTAGACAGTTCTTCGAGTTCTGATGGAGCTAGACGATATGGCGCTCGAGCTACTGGTGCTCTTCCAGGAGCTAGCTCGATTTGAAACTCAACTTGGCGATGAGGCGGAAGACCAGGGAATTCCTCAGGGAATACCTCAGGAAAATCGCGCACAATAGGAATGTCTTCAATTCTCTTCTCTTCCGTTGATGTGTCAGTAACGAGTGCTAGAATGGCAGTGTGGCCCTTTCGCAAACACTTCTGGGCCTTAAGGAAAGAGATAGTGCCTACGACAGCACCACTCTTGTCGCCATGAATCACGAGGGGTTCTTCACCAGAACGAGGAATGCGGACGATTTTCTCCTTGCAAACAATCTCCGCTTGATGATGAGATAGCCAATCCATCCCAATAACGACGTCGAAACTACCAAGTGTGATAGGAATAAGATCGATAGAGAAAGTCTGACCTGCTAAGACGAGGTTACAACCTTTAACTATGTGTGTGGCTTCAAGACTTTTACCGTTTGCTAGTTCTACCATGAGTTTGGTGGTCAAAAGTGTTGGGGTGCGCTTAAGCATGTAGTGAGGATGAGTTCCCCACTAGTTCATATACAGGACATGCCCCGTATATGTAAACAAAAACGCAAAACAAAACAAGTTACCACCTCAATCTAGCCTACTACAATCATGATAATGACTAACTAGTAGACAAACGAAAAATCAAACAAACGACTTCAACCGCCATCATCAAAAATGAAATTTCTACCAACCGGCAGCCATAAACTCCTTAATGTGAGAGGTGCTTAATGTGAGAGGTGCTTAATGTGAGAGGTGCTTAATGTGAGAGGTGCTTGCCCCTGTACTGGAAGACGTAGGATGTGTACCCGATGTCATAAACTCCTTCGTTTCATCATATATATCCTCTACCTCGTCATCGTCAGACTCCGCATTTAGCTCACGTCCCCCTTTAGATCTCCCCTGGAAGGAACCCCCGATCCCCCCAACAAACCCAATAGCACTAAACGAATTATGTGTTTGAACCTTGGATGAGCTAGTACACCACGCATTCACGTAGGAAGAACTCACTGTCTTTTTCTTTTTATCCACAGGTCTATATTCAAACTTGGGCTTTTGATTGCTAACTTGAAAACCGTTCTTCTTTACATTCTTCTTTGTCTTGACTTCCGTATAACCATCCTCATCTACTTTCGGACTGTTTGTAGGAGGTTTCACTGTCGATCGAATGCCCTTAGGACACTCCTCAGAATCATGCCCAAAAACACAACAATGGGCACATCTCGGGGGTTACCATTCATACTCCACCCTAATAGTCTCAGTAACATATTTGTTCCCATCCAATTCAGGAATAGCCATGGTAAGAGTCTCTTTCAAGTCCTGATCAGCCGATATTTCAATGAGAGCCCTAGCATAGCTGCTCCTTCCCCAAGCCTCATTACACATATCAATAGTATACGAATCAAGCCGCACCGGAGTCCCAATTTTTGAAGCCAGCATGCTTAAACCATCACCAGAATATGCCACTAGAGGGATGTCATGCAATTTAACCCAAACTGCAACCTTTTTAAATTCTTCTTTTTTAAGGGTGTTTGTAGGGGACCAAATGTTGAGAAACATAGGTTTGTTACGGATCATCCAGGGACCCCTTCAAGAACAACATCCATACCCTTTCTGTCTTCAAACTTGAAGAAAAAGAACCCATTTGAATTCATCATAGTTTTCTGAAGACCATGTTTCTTCCAATTTGTTCTCACAAAGTGTTCAACTACTGGATACACAATCCTATCCCCCAGGAAATAACCGTAAAGAGTGTTAGCTAACCTGTTGTTAACCTGGCGAACAGAATCAATCAGAAGCACTACATCCACTCCATCCATTGAAACATCTGAGTTTAGAGAACGAAACTTGACTTTAGGAACTTGATCAGCCGCATCATTGGCCTTCCTAGCAATTTTATCATCATTCTGCTTCTGATTTAAATCACTACCACGCTTAATATCACCCTGCTCGAACTGTTCATTTAGGACCACATCCGCATAAAATTGGACATGAGCATTATCATCCTGTTTCTGATCTTGAACTCGAGGAGGACTAACATCCTTCAACGGTAGCACAAATGCTACCTTTCGTTTGTCAAACACCTTCGCATAATTCTGATTGGGAGAATCAGAACTGCCAATAACATGCTCAGAATCATTAAGCGGCATCATAAAACATACCTTCTTATTCGGAATTCCAGCAACCCTAGCCGCCATAAGTGATGTTTGTCTAGGCTCAAATGGTTTACCATCAATGTTCTTAATCTTTGTCACAAACACATTAGAATTTTCTGCATTTTGGCCATCCATAACCACAATCACAAACAAGAAGTGATTGATAGTTTACGTTGTGACGGCACAATAATCAATCAGCGAATGAACGGAAGTGAAAAATGCCGGAACCCTAACTAGAATTGGTCAGCCGAATAACCTTAATCAGCGACAAAGTATGCAGTCTGCCGAAACCCTAGTCGTTTACAAGCAGCCACTCCGCAGATCACCCCGTCTTCAATCAGAAAACAAAACGAAAAATAGAAACGGAACCCTTAAAATCGAAACCCTAACCTGATTTCAAATGTTTAACGTCTAAAGGATGAATGGAAACCCTTAGATGCTAAGTAAGATCGATCAAGACCAGGAAAAGTTTTAATCTTCTAGGGTTTCACGATGTCTCCAAAATCGCCCAGAGCCCCATCTTCACGAGCCTTTTGTTAAAAAGATCGTTCGTTGATTTAGTTAAAAAAGATCCCTTAAGTGGTCTATTTACGAAGATCGTACAACGGTCTAGTTAAAAAGATCATGCGTTGATCTAGTTAAAAAATCGTTCGTTGATTTAGTTAAAAAGATCCTTTGGTGATCTAGTCAAGTCGCTTCATGTTTATTCAATTAATTTTCCCCCCTACGCATTATGAAATGAACTGTGCGGACTGTGCAAGGAATTACGTAATTATGGAGGCCTACATAATTATGGAATTCAGTACACAGAAACCACAGGAAGTTTTGTCATGTGTTAAGACCTATAGTGATAAGAGTAATGATACGGGAGAAGTCTTGGACCTCGACCAATGTCATTTAATCTTACACTCCCCAATTCTGATCTCAAGCACACACCAAGTTTCCTATGATGAATCTTCATAAGAAACATTCTTCTGTCCGTAGTTCAAAACTCCATGTTTTGTTACTACAAGGACTTCACTCTGATAGTTGACAATTTCGCTAAGAATCCTAACATGTCCCAGAGTTTTACTTAGGGTTCGAAGGATTCATTCGAAAGTGAAAACAACACAGTTGTCCTCACAAGTTTCTCCTTTTAGAAAACCAACTTACTAGAAAGATAAAAGTACTTCGATCATATCGAGGTGGCTGTCACACCCTGGCTTTGCGGAAGCGTGGTTAATTTTGGTGTGACTTCTTAATACCATAGCTTAACCATAACAAAGCTATATGAAATAAAATTATGCAAGATCATCCGTTTGATTAAGTTTTAAAACCAGAGTAACATACCATTGTCTTAAAGACTTACAACATCATAACATAAAACTTTGTCTTGAAAACCATAAACATCAACATGAAATAAACGCAGTTTAAGATTTGTGACTTGTCCAGGAAAGAGTCACATTTCCTAAACTGGGATGACCTTGGAACCCTTATGTAGCGGGAAAACATAACATACCGCGCCAGATCTTTAGTTTCCTGAAATACATGTAAGTTGAAAAATCAACAATAATGTTGAGCGAGTTCATGTGTTTAGTATGTGCGCGCGAATAAACCTTTGTAATCATTGCAAGTATGAATGTTTTGTAAACTCTGGTATGAAAGCAAATAAGGAAACATATCAGTTATTGTGTATCCACATGGTCCAACCTGCGGGCGCATGGGAGGGGATAGGACAAGGTCACCACATGGTCCAACCTGCGGGCGCATGGGTGGTGTTACGACAAGGTCACTACATGGTCCAACCTGCGGGCGCATGGGTGGTGTTAAGACAAGGTCACCACATGGTCCAACCTGCGGGCGCATGGGTGGTGTTTGTTATGCTCAAATAGGCCTATCACTCGTATCCCTCGATCGTACTACGAGGACTAATGTTCTTAAGGTTTCACCTTCCCAACCACATAACCTAACAGTTCCTTCCTTCGCTGACCATACCATGTAAGAAACATTCGTAATCATAGTAACATGTATTTCACCCCCGCAGTTAAGAAAACTGAAAACAGTTAGAGAAAAGGGGGACATGAACTCACAGTCGGTGCGTCTCTACCAAGTACTCCAAATCAGACAGCTGTGCGATGACCTACAAGTGCTAATTCTATTAGACGGACGGCCGTGCCTTAGCTTTATAGTTAAGTCTTTGGGAAATAGTTAGACAACTATTTCGTGTTTACGTTCTGTATATACTTGGTAGTTAATCTCCTTCCCAAGGATGGGGGATTCAACACATGTGCGTTCAAATTAAATCATTAAGTCTCACTTAATACATATATACATTTCCAATTCCAAAATATAAGTATTTTTCTCAAAAATATTATATTTTCATTTCACATAATTTTCCTCCAATAATACGTTGTTAAGATACGCGTTCATAAATATTTTCGTAAGTGCGTAAGTTACGTTTTAACAATCGAGTGGTAATATAATTACCGGTGTAACTTATATATTTATGGTGAAAGCGTTCGTATTATTTTGGATTCGTTAATGTTCGTAAATATTATTTTTACTCTAAAAATAATATTTATGTATTTTCACAAAATAATCATAAACAGTGTGTGAAAAATATATATATTTATCACGTTAAATTTTGTGAAAATCCCACCTCCGAATATTTAGTAAATAAAGTCATGGCGAAATTTATGTTTTGAAAACATGTCAAAAATAATTCTAACACTTGTAGTGTAAATAGTTCTAAGTGTTAGGTTTTTAGAAAAATTTCGCCAGAGTTTCCTCTGTAACTGGAGGTGGCCACGCTTTCAAGCGTATCATTTTCTTTAACAAATCAACTCAACAATTTTCTTTATTTGATCAGAACAACTTTTATTACAACAACAAA
Source organism: Helianthus tuberosus (assembly GCA_030545235.1). NCBI lineage: Eukaryota > Viridiplantae > Streptophyta > Magnoliopsida > Asterales > Asteraceae > Helianthus > Helianthus tuberosus. The sequence goes on from CM060399.1 coordinate 82,527,455, forward strand.
TCAACATATGTGTAAATTGCCAAAAATTACATGAACTTGTAGTTTTCCCAAAACTGTGGTGTATATCCCCTTAAATTTAGTAGATCTTCATATAAGGTAATTTGATCTTGTAAAAACCTCGTTTTTAGAGAAAATCCATCTTTACAACTTCCCGTCATCTTTTACAAAAATTGTTATTTTGTCGGATCTTTTTATTTCACAAGTGTTTACACACTTGTGGTTTATAAAAATCATGCTTGTTAGTGTAAGATTCATCTTTTAAAATACATGATTTCTTTGATACGTGGTTCTTTGAAAATACCACTTGCAGATGCGTAGATCTGCTAGTTTTAAACACCATTTCACAAGTAAAACTCTTTTACACAAGTTCATGATTCGCGTGTGGTAGAGTTTCACCTTTTAACCCTTGTATCATTCAAAACAAGCTTATGTTAAGATCCATGATCTTACCAAACCGGGTTAAACGATGATCCGAGCTACCACATCGTAGATCGGGCCTCAATAATCATACATCCAAAATACTACAACATTTACACAACTTATGTGCTATTAACCACCATTTTTAGTGTTTTTAGTAAACTTTAATGCTTCAAAATGCAAGATTCCGAGTTTTAACCGATAAAAATCCTTTTAACCACTTTAGATTAGTTCAAGAAGGTGTTTTAAGCATTATACCTCTAGCTCGAGGCTAGGGAAGAATCTATGCGCAAAAGAGGTGGATAAAAGCTAAGTAGAGAGGTCCTTCGCGTTCCGTTTGCTCCAAGCTTCCTAATACGCGACCCTTATCACTTGTATACCCTTGGAATGTGAAGATTAGAACCGAAAATGATGGATGGATGGTGGGTGATGTTTGGCCGTAGCCTTAGGGAGAGAGAGAGAGTTGTTATGTTGAGTTTGTGTTAAGTGAAGGAATGATGGATTATGAGAGATACTTATAGACAAAGTTAATGTGTATTATCCAATGGTTCTTGTGCCTCCAAGATATTAAGCACTTGATTAAAATAATCAAATAATGGTACTAGTGTGTCCCCCTACATGGGGACGGTTATAAAGAGGGGGGGGGGGGGGGGGTCTAGTTCATTTCCAACTAGTCTTTAGTTATTAGTTAGGATAATGGTTAGGTTAAGTATAGTTAAACTGGTTAATTGTGTGTCACGCGTTACAATGGGTGTTAGGGTATTCAGGGACCCTAACTGGCTCAGAAAAAGATAAGTAATGAAAATAACAATATTTTCATGTTCCGGGTATAGTCCGGTTGTTCGGTTGGATAGTAATCCGTTAAAGTGCTTAACAAGGCTTAAAGTGTCGTTAATACTCTTTTTAGTGACACGACTCATTCCTGACACTTTGGAAAGTGTCTAGCAATATTTTTCTCATGTTTTGGCACTTTACTAGTTAGCTAAAAGCTGAATTATTGTGTAAAGTGCTGAGTTTTGTACTTAGAGTACGTTTTAGGCACATCCAGTCATTGTGACTTATCCCTAGAGACGCAGTTCCACAACCCTTATATCCCTACACTCACTACTAGTGTAGCAAAACATTTCAGGCTCTTACAGGCCTTAGAGGCAGTGTTTGCCTGATGCTGGCTTTATCAGCATGTTCAATAGGTTATCCGTTATAGTGCTACTGTGCTTTTTGTGCATCATGGTTGTCACTAGGGTTCAGCACGTAAATAATGTAGTGACGATAAGTAAAGTATGATGCAAGTAAGTACATGTATCAGATATCAAGTAGCAGTTCATCAGCTAGTTCAAACAAGCACAGTAATTAAGCAGTAATTAATCATTAGTTAAGTCGTACGGATACTTGGTTTAGTGCGGGTTGTCACATTCTCCCCCCGTTAAATAAATTTCGTCCCGAAATTTAAGTTCTGCTACTAGATGCAGGGTTCTTAGGAAAAAGGTGGGGGTATTTCTCTTTCATCCGGTCCTCACGTTCCCAGGTGAACTCAGGACCATGTCTGGCATTCCAACGAACTTTGACGAGTTTGACACTGCTCCGGCGGGTCTTGTTTACTTTCCAATCCGTGACCTCAACAGGTTCTTCAACGAAGTGGAGCGTGTCGTCAACATGAATCTCGTCGGTGGGAATAGCAACGGTAACTTGAGTTGGACTTTTCTTTAGGTTGGATACATGAAATGTATCGTGAACACCATTCAGTTCAGCAGGTAGGTCCAACTTGTATGCTACTAGTCCTATTCTTTCCAGAATTCTGAAGGGACCAATGTAGCGCGGATTTAACTTCCCACGCTTTCCAAAGCGTGCCACCCCCTTCCAGGGTGAGACTTTCAATAGCACCATTTCTCCAACTTGGAAATCCACATGTTTTCGGTTTGGATCCGCATAGGCCTTCTGTCTGTGGCGAGCTGCTTCGATGCGTTTAAGAATCTGCGCGATCTTGTCTGTCGTCTCTTGGACGATTTCGGGACCAGCAAGCTGCCTATCACCTGCGTCAGCCCAACATAAGGGTGATCGGCACTTGCGTCCGTAAAGGGCTTCAAATGGCGCGACACCAATACTGGTGTGGTAGCTGTTGTTGTACGAAAATTCGACCAAAGGCAAATGCTTATCCCAGCTACCGCCCAAATCCATAACACACACTCTCAGCATGTCTTCCAAGGTCTGTATCGTTCGCTCGCTCTAGCCGTCAGTTTGCGGATGAAACGCAGTGCTCAGATTCAATTGGGAGCCAAAGGCTTCTTGGAAGGATTGCCATATCCTTGACACAAACCTTCCGTCTCTATCAGAGATGATTGAGAGAGGTACTCCATGGCGCGCGACGATCTCCCTCATGTAAATTTCAGCCAATTTGCTAGTGTTATCCTTCTCCCTGATGGGTAAGAAGTGTGCTGACTTCGTTAATCGGTCCACTATCACCCAAATAGTGTCATGGCCTCTTGGCGTTCTTGGCAATTTCGTAATAAAATCCATGGAGATTTGTTCCCATTTCCATTTGGGAATCTCAGGTTGTTGCAGAAGTCCTGAAGGCTTCTGGTATTCCGCTTTAACCTTAGCGCACGTTAAACATTTGCTCACATAAACAGCAACGTCGCCTTTCATCCTAGGCCACCAATAACAATCTTTGAGATCCTGGTACATCTTATCCGCTCCAGGATGGATAGAGTACCGAGATTTGTGAGCTTCATCAAAAATAACTTTCCTTAATCCACCAAACAGAGGAACCCAAATCCTTTCCTCGAAGCATAACGTTCCTTCCTCGTTTGGTACCAGTAGCTTCTCCATCCCACGGAGATATTCTTCTTCAAGGTTTCCTTCCTTGAGAGCTTCTTTCTGCGCGGCACGAATGCGCAAGGAAAGATCGGTTCGAATAATCATTTCCAAAGCCCTAACCCTTATGGGCTTGATTCTCTCTTTACGACTTAGCGCATCGGCGACCACGTTCGCCTTCCCTGGATGATACTTTATCTCGCAGTCGTAATCGTTCAGCAACTCAACCCATCGTCTTTGCCTCATATTCAGCTCTTTCTGGTTGAATATGTGCTGTAGGCTCTTGTGAACTGTAAAGATTGTACACTTTGTACCATAAAGGTAGTGTCTCCAGATCTTTAAAGCAAAAACCACTGCGCCGAGCTCCAAATCGTTTGTGGTATAGTTCTTTTCATGCACTTTCAACTGACGCGATGCGTAAGCAATAACCTTTTGGCGTTGCGTCAACACACAACCCAATCCTTGACGCGATGCGTCGCAGTATACCACAAATCGTCAGTACCTTCCGGAAGTGCTAGAATTTGCGCATTGCAGAGCTTATTCTTCAATAGTCGAAACGCTTCTTCCTGTTTGATTCCCTAATCAAACTTCTTATCTTTCTGGGTGAGAATGGTAAGGGGTTGAGCGATTTTCGAAAAATTCCTCAATGAACCTTCGATAGTGGCCAGCCAAACCCAAGAATTGTCGAATCTCGATTGGCGTCCTTGGCGTTTCCCAATTCTTGATCGCCTCGATCTTTGTGGGATCAACATGGATTCCATTTCCATTAACCACATGTCCAAGAAATTGGACTTCACGTAGCCAAAACTCGCACTTAGAGAATTTGGCATACAATTGTTCTTTCTTCAGCAGCTCCAAAATAGCTCTTAGGTGCTGTTCGTGCTCAGCCTTCGTCCTTGAATAAATCAAGATGTCGTTGATAAACACAATCACGAACTTGTCCAAGTGCGACTTGCAAACTCTATTCATCAAGTCTATAAAGACTGCAGGTGCGTTTGTCAAACCATACGTCATAACAAGGAACTCGTAGTGTCCATAACGAGTTCTGAAGGCTGTCTTTGGGATACTCTCCCCTTGTATCCTTAACTGATGGTATCCAGATCGAAGGTCGATCTTTGAATAAAAGCTTGAACCTTGCAGTTGGTCGAATAGATCATCAATCCTTGGCAGAGGATATCTATTCTTGATCGTCAGCTTGTTCAGCTTCCGGTAGTTGATGTTTATTTGAAAATCATCATCCTTCTTTTTGACGAGTAGAAATGGGGTTACCCCAAAAGGGAATTTTGGTCTGTTATCTTCCTTCTCTACCCATTTCTAAAACTTCTCTGTCAATCCTTGCATCTCCGAAAATGTAAGTCACTACGATGCAACGACTACGGGTGCAGTGCTTGGAATTAGATCGACGCGGGATTCAACTAATCGTTGAGGAGACGATTCCGGCAAGTCTTCGAAGAAGACTTCGGGGTATCTTCCAATCACAAGGATATCTTCGAGTTTCGGTTCTTCGGCTTCTTTTTCCACGACATGAGCCAAGAATGCAACACATCATTTGTGTGAAAATTTTCGTGTCTTCTTTGCCTGATAATCCGTAGGAGCGTATCCTGCTCCACGAATCACGATCATTCCTCCGTTCGTCGTCGGGGCGTGGACGTCAATCTCCGCATGGTCATTCGACAACCAGTCCATCCCAATTATCACGTCAAAGCTTCCGTTAGGCTTATTCTATCGAGAACTGGGTATCTAGGTTACTTACTACTAAAATAGTTGTATTTTCTGAAGCTAAAATTTGACAATACTGTCAAATAGAGCATAACATTGACTATTATGAGACGTACCGATATCCACGCTTGGATTCTATCCCTGCTGTTAAGCTTTCATCCACGTGCCTGAGTGTTCTTAGGGCAATACTTCCTGAAATGCCCCACATCACCGCAATTAAAACATGCTTGGCCACAGTCTTGATCGTCAGCTTCCCCGCCTTGATAGTTGTTGTTGTCGTTATTTCCTCCGCGATTTCCGTTACCATCTTGACCTCTATTTCCATGTTTAGTACCTTGCCGACACGTTTCCTTGACATGTCCCACCTTGCCACAGTTACCACATTTTCCATATCTACACCGCCCGTTATGGGGTCGTCGACAGTTGTCGCACTTTGGTAGGATACCCGTGTACTCTTTTCTCTTTTTGGCCTTGTCGTTGCTACTCGACTGGGTACCCTGTTTGAAATTTGCCAACTTCCTCTTGTTGTCCCCAGATGACTCTACATGAGTCTCCTTCTTCTCCCCAGAGGTTGAAAATTTGTTCATCCTGATTGCCTCTTCCGTCAAGGCTATACTTAGATTGATGGCCTCAGTGATTGTCGCAGGCTTGGAGGAGGTTACCATACTTATGATTTGAGGAGCTAAACCCCAGATGAAGCGCTCGATTCGCTTGTATTCTGGTGTAACCATGTAAGGAACGATACGTGATAGAACTTGGAACTTCTCCACATACTCAGCTATTTTCGGACCTTCCATCTTCAAGTTCCAGAACTTAGTTTCTACCTTCTGGCTTTCTGTTCTCGAACAGTACTTTTTATGCATTAGCTCTTTCAGCTCGTCCCATGATAGAGCATACGCAGCAGCCTCGCCCATTGTCTGAACCTGAAGTTTCCACCATGACAGACCCCCATCTAGGAACAGCCCGGAAATGTACGTGACCTGATCTCTTGGGGCGCATTTGCTCGCACGCAAAACAGTGTCAGTCTTCTCAATCCAGCGTACGAAGGCTACGGCACCCCCAGTGCCATTGAAATGCAGGGGCTGGCAGCCCAAGAACTGTTTGTAGGTGCAGCCGTTGGGTGGGTTACTTCCTGAGGTATCTCCGTTGTGCTCGGAGCGATGGGCCTCGTATTGTGCGATGACTGTAGCAATGATTCCCTGAAGTTCCGCCTCGTTGGTGGGTATGCGTACACCCTGTTTTGGAGGCATTTTCTAAAAGATGTTTCACGTAGGTTAGGTCATCGCAAATAAAATGCACGTATGCATTCAACAATATCAACACATAACATCTCATGCTATCAATAATTCATCCACATAACATCTCATGTTATAAATAAATTAGCCTCTGCAATGGTTGAGGGCTTCGAGGTAGTAACCATACCCCTGATCTGGGGTGCAAGTGTCCAAATGAATCGTTCAATCCTTTTGAACTCTGGTTTGACTAAGTAGGGGGGCGACCCTAGGTAAGTCGTGCGATTGCTGGACAAGTTCAGGAATTTCTGGTTCGTCCATTTTCAAATTCCTGAACTCCACCTCAAGCTTCTAAATTCCAGTCCTAAAACAACATTTCTTCTCAATCGTTTCCTTGAGCTCGTCCCAGCTCAGTGCATAAGTAGCGTCTGTGCCAAGGGTCTGAACCTGGAGGTTCCATTAAGAGAGTGTGCCATCTAGAAATATCCCCGAGATATAGGTAGCACTCTGTTGGGGCGAACAGTTACTCATTCTTAGAATGGAGTCGGTCTTTTCGGACCAACGAACAAATGCAACGGCGCCTCCTGTTCCGTCAAAGTTCAAAGGCTTGCAGTTCAGGAACTGTTTATAGGTGCAGCCAGTTGGAGGGTTATTTCCAGTAATGCCATCGTTGTACTTAGAGCGGAGGGCTTCATGTCGTGCATTTATCTGTGAGATGCGTTCTTGCAGCTCGGCTTCTGTCCTTGGCAACGTACTGGTGTTTGTGTCACGTCTGGGTGACATTCCCTTTTGTCGAAGTGGTGTGAAGCGGGTTAGACAACGTTTCAATTGTCTATGAGGTGTATATAGCAACATAAGCCATCATGTAATCACCCAATTTCACACGCAAATATACTCACTGTATGAGTGGGGAAGTAAATTTCTGAGCCTTCACATAAGCTTGCCAATTTGGCTTGTTGCTCGTAATAGAATGAACTCGAGGCTACATCGCGTTGGTCATTCGTGTTTAAGTTATTTCCTGATGCATGGGTTATCATTAGCTTGACCCGCAGAGTCCACCAGGCCCCCGTAATAATAAATTGTCTTGCACAGTTATCCCAAATTTTCTCTCGTCCAAGCAGATGATCAATCAAGGAGCAACAGTAGGTGCATTGGCATGAACAGGGTCATGCTCCAATGCGGGGTCAGGAGCAGCGCCTGGCTCAGGGGCCACGGCTGGCTCCAGATCAAAACTCCATCTCAAGATCAGCTGGATCAACAAACACAGGGGGTTACAGGATCCTCCAAGGGCTGGTCTAAGTGTATGGACTCAAGGTCATGGTCTGGATCAAAACCAGGTGGGAAAGCAGGATCAACCTCAATATCGTGATCGCACTCAAAGCTATGGGCGGGATCCGGTGCAGCTGATGATGCCATATCAGGGTCGGCGTCGTGTGAGTGGTGCTGCATTCCCTGTATGTGCGAAGATGCGGATGTCAGAAACTCAAATGAGTCTGGGATAGGGGAATGGACATGAGTTTCCCCTACAGGAGCATCGGCATGCAGTAGTCTAATACCAGCAGCAATAGGGCCCTGCCCTCGAATGGGTCCTCCTCCAGTAGATCGTTATCGTCGTCAGAGGCCACGTCGGGAGGCATATCATCAACAGGATAAGCGGCAAGGGCACAGGAGCAGGGATCACCGCGAGTGGCAATTTCCCAACAAGATGGCCATCAGTAGGTTCTGCTACGACTTCAGGCAGCGCACAAGGCTGAAAGTCGTCATTATCTGTGCCGGTAGTATCGGAAATGTACACCTCGTGCTTCGATGAAACTATGTCATCTGATACTATGGCCATGGGATTCGTAGTGTCCATCTTTCTAGTACTTGATGAAAGCATGACGTTTGTAACACAAACACATATACGTATAATAATCAATCATATAATCAGTTAATCACATAGTCACCAAGTAAGCATTCAAATCATTCTCCTAGTCTCACTAGCCAATTTCTCCCAGTCTTTAAGACTGCTCTATCCTCCACCTCGACCTCTTAGATCGAGCCTCGGTCCCCTTGACCGAGCCTCAGCCTTCATGACTGAGCCTACTCTTCCTAGCCTCACTAGCCAACTACCTCGGTCACCTAGACCGAGCCTCGATCCTCCAGACCGAGCCTCAGCCCTCCAGGCTGAGCCTATAATAAATCAACGTGCTCAACTACCTCGGTCACCTAGACCGAGCCTCGATCCTCCAGACCGAGCCTCAGCCCTCCAGGCTGAGCCTATAAATAATAAAATGTGTTCAACATTTGTTTGTAAAAAGTTTTGGATCTGGACTTAAGTGGTATGCAGTAAAATGTTTTCATGAGAGCCCTAGTGATCATAGTCTAGACTCGAGAAAGAATCCTAGTTCGCTATGATCAGGGCTCTGATACCAAGCTGTCACACCCTGGCTTTGCGGAAGCGTGGTTAATTTTGGTGTGACTTCTTAATACCATAGCTTAACCATAACAAAGCTATATGAAATAAAATTATGCAAGATCATCCGTTTGATTAAGTTTTAAAACCAGAGTAACATACCATTGTCTTAAAGACTTACAACATCATAACATAAAACTTTGTCTTGAAAACCATAAACATCAACATGAAATAAACGCAGTTTAAGATTTGTGACTTGTCCAGGAAAGAGTCACATTTCCTAAACTGGGATGACCTTGGAACCCTTATGTAGCGGGAAAACATAACATACCGCGCCAGATCTTTAGTTTCCTGAAATACATGTAAGTTGAAAAATCAACAATAATGTTGAGCGAGTTCATGTGTTTAGTATGTGCGCGCGAATAAACCTTTGTAATCATTGCAAGTATGAATGTTTTGTAAACTCTGGTATGAAAGCAAATAAGGAAACATATCAGTTATTGTGTATCCACATGGTCCAACCTGCGGGCGCATGGGAGGGGATAGGACAAGGTCACCACATGGTCCAACCTGCGGGCGCATGGGTGGTGTTACGACAAGGTCACCACATGGTCCAACCTGCGGGCGCATGGGTGGTGTTAAGACAAGGTCACCACATGGTCCAACCTGCGGGCGCATGGGTGGTGTTAAGACAAGGTCACCACATGGTCCAACCTGCGGGCGCATGGGTGGTGTTTGTTATGCTCAAATAGGCCTATCACTCGTATCCCTCGATCGTACTACGAGGACTAATGTTCTTAAGGTTTCACCTACCCAACCACATAACCTAACAGTTCCTTCCTTCGCTGACCATACCATGTAAGAAACATTCGTAATCATAGTAACATGTATTTCACCCCCGCAGTTAAGAAAACTGAAAACAGTTAGAGAAAAGGGGGACATGAACTCACAGTCGGTGCGTCTCTACCAAGTACTCCAAATCAGACAGCTGTGCGATGACCTACAAGTGCTAATTCTATTAGACGGACGGCCGTGCCTTAGCTTTATAGTTAAGTCTTTGGGAAATAGTTAGACAACTATTTCGTGTTTACGTTCTGTATATACTTGGTAGTTAATCTCCTTCCCAAGGATGGGGGATTCAACACATGTGCGTTCAAATTAAATCATTAAGTCTCACTTAATACATATATACATTTCCAATTCCAAAATATAAGTATTTTTCTCAAAAATATTATATTTTCATTTCACATAATTTTCCTCCAATAATACGTTGTTAAGATACGCGTTCATAAATATTTTCGTAAGTGCGTAAGTTACGTTTTAACAATCGAGTGGTAATATAATTACCGGTGTAACTTATATATTTATGGTGAAAGCGTTCGTATTATTTTGGATTCGTTAATGTTCGTAAATATTATTTTTACTCTAAAAATAATATTTATGTATTTTCACAAAATAATCATAAACAGTGTGTGAAAAATATATATATTTATCACGTTAAATTTTGTGAAAATCCCACCTCCGAATATTTAGTAAATAAAGTCATGGCGAAATTTATGTTTTGAAAACATGTCAAAAATAATTCTAACACTTGTAGTGTAAATAGTTCTAAGTGTTAGGTTTTTAGAAAAATTTCGCCAGAGTTTCCTCTGTAACTGGAGGTGGCCACGCTTTCAAGCGTATCATTTTCTTTAACAAATCAACTCAACAATTTTCTTTATTTGATCAGAACAACTTTTATTACAACAACAAATCAACATATGTGTAAATTGCCAAAAATTACATGAACTTGTAGTTTTCCCAAAACTGTGGTGTATATCCCCTTAAATTTAGTAGATCTTCATATAAGGTAATTTGATCTTGTAAAAACCTCGTTTTTAGAGAAAATCCATCTTTACAACTTCCCGTCATCTTTTACAAAAATTGTTATTTTGTCGGATCTTTTTATTTCACAAGTGTTTACACACTTGTGGTTTATAAAAATCATGCTTGTTAGTGTAAGATTCATCTTTTAAAATACATGATTTCTTTGATACGTGGTTCTTTGAAAATACCACTTGCAGATGCGTAGATCTGCTAGTTTTAAACACCATTTCACAAGTAAAACTCTTTTACACAAGTTCATGATTCGCGTGTGGTAGAGTTTCACCTTTTAACCCTTGTATCATTCAAAACAAGCTTATGTTAAGATCCATGATCTTACCAAACCGGGTTAAACGATGATCCGAGCTACCACATCGTAGATCGGGCCTCAATAATCATACATCCAAAATACTACAACATTTACACAACTTATGTGCTATTAACCACCATTTTTAGTGTTTTTAGTAAACTTTAATGCTTCAAAATGCAAGATTCCGAGTTTTAACCGATAAAAATCCTTTTAACCACTTTAGATTAGTTCAAGAAGGTGTTTTAAGCATTATACCTCTAGCTCGAGGCTAGGGAAGAATCTATGCGCAAAAGAGGTGGATAAAAGCTAAGTAGAGAGGTCCTTCGCGTTCCGTTTGCTCCAAGCTTCCTAATACGCGACCCTTATCACTTGTATACCCTTGGAATGTGAAGATTAGAACCGAAAATGATGGATGGATGGTGGGTGATGTTTGGCCGTAGCCTTAGGGAGAGAGAGAGAGTTGTTATGTTGAGTTTGTGTTAAGTGAAGGAATGATGGATTATGAGAGATACTTATAGACAAAGTTAATGTGTATTATCCAATGGTTCTTGTGCCTCCAAGATATTAAGCACTTGATTAAAATAATCAAATAATGGTACTAGTGTGTCCCCCTACATGGGGACGGTTATAAAGAGGGGGGGGGGGGGTCTAGTTCATTTCCAACTAGTCTTTAGTTATTAGTTAGGATAATAGTTAGGTTAAGTATAGTTAAACTGGTTAATTGTGTGTCACGCGTTACAATGGGTGTTAGGGTATTCAGGGACCCTAACTGGCTCAGAAAAAGATAAGTAATGAAAATAACAATATTTTCATGTTCCGGGTATAGTCCGGTTGTTCGGTTGGATAGTAATCCGTTAAAGTGCTTAACAAGGCTTAAAGTGTCGTTAATACTCTTTTTAGTGACACGACTCATTCCTGACACTTTGGAAAGTGTCTAGCAATATTTTTCTCATGTTTTGGCACTTTACTAGTTAGCTAAAAGCTGAATTATTGTGTAAAGTGCTGAGTTTTGTACTTAGAGTACGTTTTAGGCACATCCAGTCATTGTGACTTATCCCTAGAGACGCAGTTCCACAACCCTTATATCCCTACACTCACTACTAGTGTAGCAAAACATTTCAGGCTCTTACAGGCCTTAGAGGCAGTGTTTGCCTGATGCTGGCTTTATCAGCATGTTCAATAGGTTATCCGTTATAGTGCTACTGTGCTTTTTGTGCATCATGGTTGTCACTAGGGTTCAGCACGTAAATAATGTAGTGACGATAAGTAAAGTATGATGCAAGTAAGTACATGTATCAGATATCAAGTAGCAGTTCATCAGCTAGTTCAAACAAGCACAGTAATTAAGCAGTAATTAATCATTAGCTAAGTCGTACGGATACTTGGTTTAGTGCGGGTTGTCACAGTGGCGAATACCTCAGCTTAGAGTTCCTCAATCATCTGAAAGAGTGTGGAATAATTTCAGAACCCACTCCACCTGGCACACCCCAACTTAATGGCGTGAGCGAAAGGAGAAATCGAACCCTACTTAATATGGTTCGATCGATGATGTGTAGAACTAACTTGCCTCACCCCTTTTGGGGTTATGCTCTTATGACTGCCGCCCGCATTGTCAATCTAGCTCCGACTAAAAAGGTAAACAAAACTCCATATGAGATATGGCATGGGTGTAAACCCAATTTGGAATACCTTAGAGTATGGGGATGTGATGCATACATCACAAGTGATTCTGATGATAAGCTCGATCCTCGAGGCGAAAAGGTTGTTTTCATCGGATACTATAAAAGAAGCGGATATTATTTCTATCATCCTGATACAAATATTATTTCCATCAAAAGGAAGGGACGTTTTCTCGAGGAAGAACTTCTTAATCGAGGAACTGGAAATAACGTGGTTGATCTTGAAGAAATTCGAGAACCACATATAACCGCTAATCAAGTCGGACCATCTGATCAACAAGTAATTGTTGCCAATGAATCAGACATAAGCACAGACGTTCGCAGAAGTTATAGAATTCGCAAGGAACCTGATAGATACCTATGGCATTTAAATGGTCCCGAAGTCTTATTAGTAGCTGAGGTTAATGACGAACCTGCTAACTACAAATCTGCTATCTCAGATCCTGAATCTGCGAAATGGCTGGAAGCCATGAACGCTGAGATGCAATCTATGCGTGATAATCAAGTCTGGGACGTGGTTGAGATGCAATCTAGTGTGGACGTCTCCTCACTACTTGTTTTTATTTTGTGAATATATAAAATCACCGGGGTAACCCTTTACCCAAAAAGACTTGGTTGAGCTACCCCCCGAATCTCGGGCAGTAGGGAGCAAATGGATTTTCAAAAGAAAAACCGATATGCATGGAATTGTACACACCTATAAAGCACGGCTAGTTGCGAAAGGTTTCACTCAAACTCAAGGTATTGACTATGATGAAACCTTCTCGCCCGTTGCTATGATCAAATCGATCAGGATATTACTTGCCATAGCCGCGTACTATGACTACGAGATATGGCAAATTGATGTCAAAACCACATTTCTTAATGGGCATCTCTCTGAAGATGTCTATATGGTTCAGCCTGAAGGTTTTGTCGATCATAAATATCCAAGTAGGGTGTGTAAGCTGAATAATTCCATTTATGGACTCAAACAGGCATCTCGTAGCTGGAATCTTCGTTTTGACCAGAAGATCAAAGAGTTTTTTTTGGGTAAAGGGTTACCCCGGTGATTCTATATATTCAAAACCAAAACAAAACACGTAGTGCAGAGAGCCTACACTAGTTCAATCATGGGACAGGCCCCAAGAAAGTATACCAAACATCAAACCAAAACAACCAGAAATAAAACAAACATAAAGACTACTAGACTAACATCTAGAAAAAACCAACATCACGAAAAAACACCCTACTCAGCCTCCATCATCATGACCGAGATCCCCACCAATTTCCCAATCTTCAAGCAGCTTCCGCACATTTGCAGTATTCTTTAATTTTGCTCCCATTAGCTTGTATCTTACTGTCTTTAAAATAACTTCACTAACCATCTCCGGAGGTCTCAGCTGATTTTTGAAGAACCGGTTATTTCTCTCTTGCCATATAACATAAGTAGTAGCTGCCACTAGAAGCTTAGCAACATAAACCACCACCGATTTTGACCGAGCACGAGCAAGTAACCAATCTACAATTTCTCTCCATTTCGGGTTAGCCGATGACATACCGACCTTTTGCCTCACTATATGCCAAACTTGAGACGAAAACTTACATTCAAAGAAGAGGTGAGGATGAGAATCGAAATCCTCATAGCACAAAAGACAACACATCATATTCATATTTTTCCTCCTTGTAATATCCCATTTCAGAATTTTGTCTTGGGTTAAAAGTTTACCTTTCATGACCAACCACATCATAAAAGCATGCCGAGGGATACACTGTGAGAACCAAACCATATTGCACCAGTTAACTTCCGGCTCCTTGTATCGAACCGAATGCCAAACATTCGAAGAAGAGAAATCGCTTAACTCATTACCATCCTTCCATAATAGTGTGTCTTGTTTTGTTGGATTTAACTGTTTCTGATCTAGATGGATGAGCACGGGAAACAAGAACCATTAGAATAGACATTAGCCACTGAATCATCTAGCTGAAAATCCGCATCGGTAATGGTTCTCGGAGTTAGAAAGTCGCCTAACGGACCCATATCACACCAATAATCAAACCAGGCCGAAGTCTTTGCACCATTACCAACGTCCGACCAGATATGTTTTCGGATCATCGGGCGCAACTGAATCAATTTTCTCCAAGACCAACAGCAATTAGTAGGAGTTTTGCAAACCCAAAAGCTCTTACCTTTTAAATGATAGCTATAAACCCACTGAACCCACAACGAATCACGCTTAGAAACGATACTCCAAATGTGAGAAGACATAAGAGCCTTATTCATATCCCCAATCCGTCTAATGCCCAATCCCCCTTCATATTTTGGAGTACAAACAGTTTTCCAAGAAACTTTAAATTTACCTTTATTAAACGAACTCTCTTGCGACCAAAGGAAGTTTCGCATTCTAGCTTCTAGCTCCTGAATTATCCTAGCCGGAAGGATAAACACAGACGACCAATAAATATGCATGGAAGAGAGGACATAAATAATGAGTTGTAGTCTACCAGCAAACGAGAGCAACTTGTTCCTCCAATTGGTGATACGTTTCTCTAATCTTTCGATAAGAACACGAATTATACCCAAGTCTAGAAGAGATTAGAGGCACACCCAAATATCTGACAGGCAATTTTCCTTCCACAAATGGCATAATATCCAGAATAGCATCTTTGACATGACTTTTAACATTGCAAAAGAAGATCGTGCTTTTCTGATTACTAGGAACTAACCCCGATATCTTTGTAAACTTAGAAAGAGATGTCAAAATACATCTCGCCGAATTTACTTCTCCTCTAGCAAAAATGAACAAGTCATCCGCAAAACAAAGATTGATAATTTGCTGTTTCTCACATTTGTTATGAAATTTAAAGGATGAATCAATACGAACCGCATGCTGAAGAATAGCCGTTAGGACTTCCATGACTAGAGTGAAAAGATAAGGAGAGATCGGGTCCCCTTGTCTTAAACCGCGGCCGCCTTTAAAGTAACCATGCACAGACCCATTTACACAGACCGAAAACGAAGCCGTAGAGACCAAAACCATGATCCAATCAACCATCTTGCCGTGAAAACCAAACCCAAGTAAAACACTCTTGAGGAATCTCCAATCAACAGTGTCATAAGCTTTCTAGATATCAACTTTAAAAGCACACCGAGGAGGACCCATACTTCTATGGTAATTATGCATCAATTCTTGCGTAAGCATAATATTATCAGATATTCTTCTTCCCGGAACAAACGCCGATTGATTAATGCTAACAATATCATTTAGCACACCTTTTATTCTATCAGCAACAATCTTACTTATACACTTGTATAGAACGTTACAACAAGCAATTGGCCGATAATCAATAACAATCGCAGGAGTTGTCACCTTCGGAATAAGAACAATAGTAGTGTGATTCAATTCCCGAAGAAGATTACCTGTTTCAAAAAAATCCAATATGGCACTAGTAACATCATTACCTATAATAGGCCAAGCACTCTTAAAGAAAACGGCTGTATAGCCATCCGAACCAGGAGCTTTGTCAATGCCAATAGAAAACATAGCTTTTTTTACCTCCTCCACAGTTACATGTCGAATCATATGAGAAGCTTTTTGAGGATCAATGACTTTAGAAAATAAATCTGGAGCCGAAGAGAGAGAAATATCCCCTTGATTACCGAAAAAATTCTGATAATGATTAACAAAAACTTGATAAACCGCATCACCTTCATAGAGATTTCCATCCGAACCTTTAATCACATCTATTCGGCTGCAGTGATTTCTGATTTTAAGAGAAGAATGGAAAAAAGCAGAGTTTGAATCCCCCGCCCTTAGCCAATCAACCTTGACTTCTATTTAAGAAAACGCTCCTCATCCAGCGAAGCTTCTAAAAAATCACGGCTAGCCTCCTTTTCAGCCACACGGAGCTCGACATTACTCGGGTGTAGATCAATACGTTGCTGAATGTCGTCCAGTTTCAATCGAAATCCTTCCACTTTCTTGTGAAGATTGCCTTGTTTGAACAACAATGAGCGAATCGGATGCTTAAGCAACCGAAGTTTCTTCACCAAACGGAACTGATGAACTCCACTCACACTAGAATCCCAAATGTTCTTAACAATTCCCAAAAATTCTGGTTTGTAAACCAAAAAGTTAGGAAACTTGAACGATCTCGGCTTCATTCTACCAGCTTCCGGAAAAGATAGGATACACGGACAATGGTCGGAAATTCTGTAAGGCTTGACAAAAGCAATAGAGTTCGGATATTCAGCAACAAAAGCCGTGTTTCCCATGATTCGATCTATTTTCTTCATAAGGCCTATCCCATCTTTCGGCTTTTGACTCCAAGTATAGTGGATCCCCATACGATTAATATCAACTACCTCAAAATCATCCACGCACTCTTGAAAATCTCTCATACCAATAGAGACCGCCGACGAACCCATAGAATTATCTTCAATGTTCAAAGCCGTGTTAAAATCACCCATGATACACCAAGGTTTATTCCCAACCAGGACTTTGTGCAAGGACAAATCATGCCATAATTGTTTACGAGAGACATAATAGTTATCAGCATAAACGAAAGAGCAAAACACCATTCTTTTATCAATTTTAAAAACAAGCTAAATATGCATAACCTGAGGAGACTGCGACAAAATCATGACAACACCCTCCATTAGAACTCCAATCCCACGAGCGAAACACGGAGTTACACACTTTACCCAAATTACCAACATCCACATGAGACTCCAGAATCACACACAAGCTCAAATTAAACTCTCTGACTCTCTGACTGCCTGACGAACCTCCTTCTGTTTGAGAGGGCGGTTCAACCCCCTAATATTCCATGATGCGATACTAACCATTGATAACTATCGGAGGAGGAGTGCTTGCCCCTTTGCTTTTTATATTAAGAGTACCTTCCGTCAAAAAACTATATCAGTATCCTCATTGCCCATACCCGAATTCTTGATTCTGGCACCCGAATCATCATCCACTTCATTGAGAATATCAAACGGGTTATTCGATCTATTACTATTAGAAGTAGAAGCTTTGTTACTATCTCCCTTTGGTTTCGGTCCGACAGGACGATATTCAAATCTGGATTTATGCGTGTTGACAGGAATTCCAACTTTTTTAGCAGCTTTTTTACCATAGACTTCTGTGTACCCATCCTGATCCACCACCTGCATCTTTTTGGTTTGTCGTTTTTTAGGAAAATTCCGATTTTGCTCATCATGCACAGACTTGATTGGTTTCATCGGTTGTTTCGGACAATTATCGATATTGTGACCAAACACACAACAAGTCGCACACCGATGTGGGCTCCATTCATACTCCACATACACCGTTTCTTTAATAAAACCCTCCCCTTCAGATTCAGGTATGACCATAGTAATTGTAACACCTGTGCCTCCACGGCCATCAAACAAATGCCAAACCAATGAAATATTGTATTTCATACTTGGGATTTGTAAAAATGTGTGTATCGTTTACACATATCAACTCTTGTTCGATTTCAAACTCTAAATCGCTTTCTGGAAGGTTATACGCGCACCGATGCGTAAATATAACCAGTTTAATGCAACAAACACTCCGGAATAGTGACATAGTCTTAACATACCTTAAATAACCTTTACATAACTTAGAAATAAGTTTTGAAGGCTTTGGTATGACAAAAACAAGCTAATTCGCTTACAGGGACTAAACTTGACAAACTGCGAAAGCATGCCAATTTGAACTGTAACAAACATTCCGGAACATGACCATAAGTTAAACACGCCTTAAATATCCTTTACATAGCTTAGAAATAGGCTTTGAGGGGTTTGGTGTGCTAAAATAAACTTTTGGGTCGTTCAGGGACTAAAAGTGTCAAAAAGTGCACAAGTTTGCATTTTCGCGCATAACTTACGTTCTGAATACATCTGGACATCAAAAAATTTATGTAAGCATGACTATATTATATTTTAGTGTTCGCCAAAAGAAAAATCCATTCGTCGCGTCATTTGGATCGTTTTTCGTGCTTATGCGCATTCCGTCGTAATTAAGCGAACATCGCGTTCGTACGACCAAACGAACCATCATCAGACATATTTTTGAGCATGTTTCATGTCCACAATGTTTAGGCAACATTTTAGGGCCTTAAAGTTGGCTTTACGGGCTTTAGAAGTGTCGAAAAAGGCTTAAAACATCAACAGGGACTGAAACTGTATTTCTGCAAACTTGTTTCTGATCTGCAACTCCCAGGCGGCCCGCCTGAGAGTCTGCATATGCTGAAGCGGGCCGCGTCCGACTTCTGGACCAAATTAAGTGCATTTAACATCAGTTTGCTGCTGTTTGATCCACCACCACATGTTCTAAATTGCTTAGTCAGATGATAAGCATCAATTTTAGCCACCATGAGTTTCCGACAAGTGTACGCCTTGGATCATGGCACGTTTTCCATGAAACGATCCTAACGGTTACCCGAAAACTATATATACCCCATCACCCCAACCTCATTTCTTACAAGAATTCTGATTTGAGAGCTCTAAGTTGAAACCATTGTTTCATACCTGAGTTCTTGGATCGGGATTAGCATTCGGGGACCCTTCGTAAGTATTCTTTCGTTCTTTTCCTTATTTTATTGCTTTTCGAGTCAGAAAGTCAAACTTTGTTTGACTTTCAGCGTTGACCAGTAATGGTCAATGCGAAGTTCGTTTGAACTTCGCAACGTGAGTGTAATCACGTTGGTCATAGTCCCTTGGGACTATGCCCACTGATTACCACGTTGTCTAGGGTCGTAGGGTAGGCGATCTGATAAATCGCCTATACCCTCGAACCCGACCCAGTTTGGTCGATCATTAGGATCCGACCAAATACATTAGGTGGCCATAGTAGGTAGGGAATAACCTTCCGAGGTTATACCCTATGGTCACATCGTTTAAGTAGTTGTATGATAGGTAGTTTATATGCCTTAGGTAAATTACCAGAATACCCTTTTTCATGTATAATTGGTAATTAAGCATATGTAACCTAAACTTTTGTCACATAACTGATTATGTAACATGTTTAGGCATATAATACTTGTCATAGGACTAGTTAGGCGGTCCGAACGCGTTTCACGCGAACGACGCGTTAAAGTAGCATAAGCTACCTAAACGGGTCGTAATGGGTCGTAAACAATTAGGTTAGGTTTCATTTAGTATGTAGGTTTTGTTGAACCATACTACACGAGTCTCCATACTCGTTTGGTTTACAAACCCTCATGCTACCCGATCTTCCGATTTAGGTCCGGTTTATTAACATAGTTACCTATATTAGGTGTCGTTTGACATCCGCGATCTCTAGCATTGTTTGGTTGTTACTCAAGGACTACTGAGCAATCTCAAGTGAGTACATAGACCCCTCTTTTACTGTTTTCCAAACTGTTTTGGGGTGGAACACATGTGCCTACTTGTTACTTTCATGCTTTCCTGTTTTCTCATCATATACATGCTATGTTCAATAGTACACTTATAGTACATTGTTTTACATTTACATTTTATGCTATGTATGTCCATTGCGTGCATACTTAGTACATTGTTTTATATTTACATTTTATGCTATGTATGTCCATTGCGTGCGTACTTAGTACATTGTTTTCATCACATGCATACATTTTGTTATGACATTTGGGTTGTTTACAATGGAACAATACATTCATTAACATTAGCTACGCCGTTCGTTAGTAGGTAGTGGTACCATAGGAATTGACAACTCCCGTTCCGGACGTCCCAGGGAAAGGGGATGAAAGGAATGACCGAATTCGATATACATAAGCACAGATAGACCTTTAAGTGGTTTAAGGGTTTATCGCCTCAGTCTCAAGGCTTGGATGTATGCATTATAACAATACCGTATAGATGTTCGTATCAGTATAGCATGCATTTACACAAAACATAGCTTTGATTTAAACCAAGTTTTACTTCAATACTATGTTCTTGTGCATATGGTTTAGTGATATTTATCACTAGCCATACAGATCAGTTTGGTTACACATTACATGATTTACATTGATCATGCATTTACACATTACATGATTTACATTGATCATGCATTTACACATTACATGATTTACATTGATCATGCATTTACACAAAACATAACTTTGATTTAAACCAAGTTTTACTTCAATACTATGTTCTTGTGCATATGGTTTAGTGATATTTATCACTAGCCATACAGATCAGTTTGGTTACACATTACATGATTTACATTGATCATGCATTTACACATTTCATGATTTACATTGATCATGCATTTACACAAAACATAACTTTGATTTAAACCAAGTTTTACTTCAATACTTTGTTTTTGTGCACTTCACATATGGTTTAGTTGATGCGTTTTCACTAGCCATACATATCATTTTGGTTACACATTACATGATTTACATTGATCATGCATTTTACATAGGTTTACATTTGACACATAAACATTTTGGCATATTATTCAATACATTTGACAAATTCATTTATACATGGACAATTTACATTTGTGGTTTGTTTGGGTAAGTGATTTAAGTAACGAGGCGTGTGTAATATGATACAAGCATGGTGGATACGCCGTTGGTACTTCCTATATATAAGTGTTTGTATGATATTACATATTGTAGCGTTATTTGAATCATTTCAATTTGAGACATAGAACATTTTATACAAATAACATATTTTTCACAAGACATTGATTTACAAACAACTTAACTTATACAAACTCATTTTTACATGGTTATTCATTTAACCATGCATTATTCTCTTATTTATACGTATCATCTGAACTTATTGTTTTTCAAATGATTTACAAAGACAAAGCAAATTACAAGGTTCATGACTAAACATTTTCTTAAACAGAAGTCATGAATCTTATTTTCACAAAACCTATGTACTCGCCGGCATTTTTATGCTGATGTACCTATTTTCACATGTGTTTCAGGAAATGAAGCATAGGATTGATCAAGATACACATAGGCGGACATGGGCCTTAGTGACAATAAAAGATGCAAGACTAGTTGATTATGTTGTATTTCCTTGTTTGTTAAGACATTGTAACACTTTTAATCAATAAAACGAAACTTCAATTGCCATGGATTTGAAACAATTAATTCTGTTACAACACTCCCCGACATTTCCGCCACGTTTTGTATGTTCTACGTGGTCGGGGTGTGACAGAAAAGATGGTATCAGAGCCAATGGTTATAGGGAATTAGGTTATTAGTAATGCTTTGACCTAGTCTATAACCTTCTTAGGACCCTAACGCGAGTTTACTTGCGTTTAGTCATAAAACAATACCGTCACCTATCCTTAGGCGACGACCACAACAAGAACATAAATTTCAAAACCGCTTTGAAAACTAATCATCTGTTCTAGGATGATTGATTACTAGGTTTTGAACCCTCTATTGTAAGGTTTTGAACTCTCTATTATATGGTTTTGAACCCCTTTGAGTTTTCGAAACGTCGTCAAGGTTTTGGGTTTTAAATAATGTGAACACGTGCAAACTGGAAGGGTGAATGCCTGTATTCTGGGTTTTCTGTCTAGGCAAGCACTTCGTATACATCTCATCAGACGCGAGACCAGTTGTGCTTACCTGGGAATTCTTGGGGTGAGTGTTCACTTATAGGCAAGCATGTCTTCGCGATACATTATTTTTGACCCATTTACTTTGATTAGTCACCGTCTCATTTGTTTGCCTTAGGTAACAAACAAATGATCGCAATTTTCATGCGTTATTATTCTGTTTTGATTATCCAATAATCTTTCACCTGTTTCTCCCTATGCCTTTCTTTTTCTTCAAGAATGTCTCTTCATCACCATGACGCCCAGATACCTGAGCAAGCAGCCAAATTCACTCAGCGAATAGGCGAAGTAGTCCTGAAGACTGTTGAATTAGCTACTGCCATGTATCATCTCCAGGATGAAGCCACTCGAGAGTCACCAAGACAGGCAGGACCTAGTCAGGTGACAGCACCATCAGCCAAGAAACCAATCGAGGAATCAAAGACCATGGATGAACGATCCCCTAAGAAGTCAAAGAAGCGAAAGGCTTCTCAGAACTTCGCCATGGTCGCTCACAATGGTAAAGCCGTCCCCAACCAACCAGCTCAACCCCCTGCTAGGAAGCCATACAACGGAACTGCACCCTTGTGCAACCAATGTAGCCTCCATCATCACCCTAGTGTGAAGTGTCGCAAATGCCAGATTTGTGGACTTATAGGTCATACAGCAAGGGTTTGCCCAACTGCAGCTGTACCAAATCAAGCTGGCGACAATACTGCTCAAGCTCGTTTCTCACGAGGGTCTTGCTACAACTGTGGCGAGATGGGCCATTTCCAAAGGGAATGCCCAAAGCTTGCTAATGCAAATCTGACCCACGGATGAGCAGTTGGCTGAGTATAAGATGTTGTTGTCTTATGCTTTTGTTTCTTTTGTTTTCTTGTAATGTGAAACAATCTGTTGTGTTCATAAATAAATCGTTGTTCACAAAATCTGATATACAAGTATAATAACAAGTATTTATGGCATTTCCTTATAATACCTGCATTAAGGAACTATGTTCCTTACAAACTACTCTTGTGATTCTCTCCTTCAAATGATCGCTCATGAGTCCCTCGAAAATTTTAAGTACTCGTTTCATTCTAAAGATACGAAGTACAGAAAATAAAGTGACATTATGAGTAATCATGTTTCAGCACATCTTTACCTTTAAATCCTTGGTTAGATAACTAAGGGTGTTTTCAAATCTCATACCCATTACGTTTTGATTTTTCAACATACACAGTACAAGTATTTCAACACAATCTTCATGATCTCAAAACATTTCATATAGTTTGAAAACATTTTTTTCTAGATACATTGTCTATGTTATTTCAAAAACATTGGCCATGTTATCAAAACCAACCTTTCTAATTTCAAAATATTTCATATAGTCTGAAGACAATATTAACACAATACATTTTCTTATCAAGTGTATGATTTCGAAAAGCATCATTCATGTCTTTCAAAAACCTTATACATAATTTCAAAAATTCATCTCGCATGATTTTAAAACATTTTTGTAAATATATCTATCTAATACACCTACTTTATGATTACAAAAGTATTATATATAAGGTTTCAAAAACGTTAAACACATTTTTCTTAAAGGAACCCCATGCATGGTTTTCAAAAATATTTTCCTCATACAATGACTTAACCTTCAAATTCTGCTTCATATGTCGCCTTGACATATCAAGCATCTCAACTTCATAAGCATTTTACATCATGTTTTGACCTAAGCACATCAAGTGCAAGGTTTCAAAACATCTTCAACTTTTAAATCCATATGGGATCTTTGTATTCTCACAATTAGATCCTTGTGGATAATTGTCATACAAATCAGAGTCCTTAATTGGATTCCCTGTATACCTAAATTCGAACATTTCGGTTCCTTATAATCGAAATCGAATTTTTCTTTTAAAAATCTTTCTATCTTTATAGTTAGATTCTTGATAATGTTTAAAGTACCAAATGAAATCCAAGAAATGGATTCCTAGTGTGCTTTAAATACATGTGCTCTGTTAGCAGAACAAATTAACAAACAATTTTGTGGTTATGTGATTATGTGTTTACATATTTGGTGTTTTCTTTTTTGGGTAAAGGGTTACCCCGGTGATTTTATATTATATCAACAAAAACAAGTAGAGAGGCTGAAATACCCCCTAGTTCTCTTGGTGGCATACCACCAAAGAGGAAACAAGAACACAACCAAATAAAACAACCAAAATTAGATAACTATTACATTTCTTCTAACAATGGTCATCAAAGGTCTCTATCCCATGCACATTCCACTTCTCCAAAAACCGGCTGACATTGGCACTGGCTTTGTACTTAAAAGAAAGCAATTTGGTTCGAACCGTATGCAAAATAAGCTCCACAGTTTGTTCCGGAGGTCTTAGTTGGTTGTTGAAAAATCTAGCATTCCTTTCCATCCAAATATAATACGCCGATGCTTCCACTAGAAGTCTACTCGTTACCGCCACAATAGATCGACGTGTAGCACTAGGAACCAACCATTGCATTATGACGTCCCATTTTTCATTGACCCGGGACATTTCTCCTCTCTCACGAACTTTATACCACACCATCTTTGAGTATTTGCATTCAAAAAATAGGTGGTCAAGTGTTTCAATACCTTCATAACAAAGAAGACAACACATTTGATTCATAGAACCAGTTACAGTATGGTTCCAATGTAGGATCCTGTCTTGAGTCCACAGCTTCCTCTTCATTATCAACCAAGTAATAAACGCATGTTTGGGAATGTTAAATCGAGACCAGACAATATTCGACCATTCAACATAGTGTCCCCGAGTTCTAATAGCAGCCCACACTTCTTTAGCATATTTGGTGTTTTCATTTATGCATTTTTGTGTTTTTGGTATACTCTGGGTATTCATTATCCAAATCCTCGTAGAATCTTTCATATCTTGATATGAGGGATTCGTAGTAGGATATTCAAAAAGGTACTACCTTAAATCCTGAATGGGCTTCTATGTAATAGTTAAGACCCTTGGATTATATAGTACTACTCCATGATTCATAAGAGACCCTTTAGTGGTCTAGTCAAAAGGATTGATTCACAATTTGGTGAAAGAACGACATCTAGTGATGTAGCTGGACAGACTCCTTGATAGTCTATTTAGATCATTTATTGATTTAATTAAAAGGATTCTATGGCGGTCTAGTCACACTCATCACAGGATTGTTCATTTGGTTTTCCCCTACACATTATAAAATAGACTGCGTAAACTGTGCAAGGAATTGTCTGATTATGGACGCGTACATAATTATGAAATTTAGTGCACAGAAACCCAGTAAGGTTTATTATGTGTAAGAACCGATAGTGACAACAATAACGAAATGAGAATGATGTAATGGAGGTACGGTGGACGCACCAATGACGCTTCATATACTGGTATATAAGTATCCCTCTTACATTGCAATCATGATGTTATTAAAGATTACTAGAAGTTCAGAACCCTAACCAATGTTGTTTGATCTTTTCAACTTTATGTTTTAAACTCTCACAAGTTTCCTCTAAATAAATTTCGGGATGAAATTTCCTAAAGTAGGGGAGACTGTAACACCTGTGCCTCCACGGCCATCAAACAAATGCCAAACCAATGAAATATTGTATTTCATACTTGGGATTTGTAAAAATATGTGTATCGTTTACACATATCAACTCTTGTTCGATTTCAAACTCTAAATCGCTTTCTGGAAGGTTATACGCGCACCGATGCGTAAATATAACCAGTTTAATGCAACAAACACTCCGGAATAGTGACATAGGCTCAACATACCTTAAATAACCTTTACATAACTTAGAAATAAGTTTTGAAGGCTTTGGTATGACAAAAACAAGCTAATTCGCTTACAGGGACTAAACTTGACAAACTGCGAAAGTATGCCAATTTGAACTGTAACAAACATTCCGGAACATGACCATAAGTTAAACACGCCTTAAATATCCTTTACATAGCTTAGAAATAGGCTTTGAGGGGTTCGGTGTGCTAAAATAAACTTTTGGGTCATTCAGGGACTAAAAGTGTCAAAAAGTGCACAAGTTTGCATTTTCGCGCATAACTTACGTTCTGAATACATCTGGACATCAAAAAATTTATGTAAGCATGACTATATTATATTTTAGTGTTCGCCAAAAGAAAAATCTATTCGTCGCGTCATTTGGATCGTTTTTCGTGCTTATGCGCATTCCGTCGTAATTAAGCGAACATCGCGTTCGTACGACCAAACGAACCATCATCAGACATATTTTTGAGCATGTTTCATGTCCACAATGTTTAGGCAACATTTTAGGGCCTTAAAGTTGGCTTTACGGGCTTTAGAAGTGTCGAAAAAGGCTTAAAACATCAACAGGGACTGAAACTGTATTTCTGCAAACTTATTTCTGATCTGCAACTCCCAGGCGGCCCGCCTAAGAGTCTGCATATGCTGAAGCGGGCCGCGTCCGACTTCTGGACCAGATTAAGTGCATTTAACATCAGTTTGCTGCTGTTTGATCCACCACCACATGTTCTAAATTGCTTAGTCAGATGATAAGCATCAATTTTAGCCACCATGAGTTTCCGACAAGTGTACGCCTTGGATCATGGCACGTTTTCCATGAAACGATCCTAACGGTTACCCAAAAACTATATATACCCCATCACCCCAACCTCATTTCTTACAAGAATTCTGATTTGAGAGCTCTAAGTTGAAACCATTGTTTCATACCTGAGTTCTTGGATCGGGATTAGCATTCGGGGACCCTTCGTAAGTATTCTTTCGTTCTTTTCCTTATTTTATTGCTTTTCGAGTCAGAAAGTCAAACTTTGTTTGACTTTCAGCGTTGACCAGTAATGGTCAATGCGAAGTTCGTTTGAACTTCGCAACGTGAGTGTAATCACGTTGGTCATAGTCCCTTGGGACTATGCCCACTGATTACCACGTTGTCTAGGGTCGTAGGGTAGGCGATCTGATAAATCGCCTATACCCTCGAACCCGACCCAGTTTGGTCGATCATTAGGATCCGACCAAATACATTAGGTGGCCATAGTAGGTAGGGAATAACCTTCCGAGGTTATACCCTATGGTCACATCGTTTAAGTAGTTGTATGATAGGTAGTTTATATGCCTTAGGTAAATTACCAGAATACCCTTTTTCATGTATAATTGGTAATTAAGCATATGTAACCTAAACTTTTGTCACATAACTGATTATGTAACATGTTTAGGCATATAATACTTGTCATAGGACTAGTTAGGCGGTCCGAACGCGTTTCACGCGAACGACGCGTTAAAGTAGCATAAGCTACCTAAACGGGTCGTAATGGGTCGTAAACAATTAGGTTAGGTTTCATTTAGTATGTAGGTTTTGTTGAACCATACTACACGAGTCTCCATACTCGTTTGGTTTACAAACCCTCATGCTACCCGATCTTCCGATTTAGGTCCGGTTTATTAACATAGTTACCTATATTAGGTGTCGTTTGATATCCGCGATCTCTAGCATTGTTTGGTTGTTACTCAAGGACTACTGAGCAATCTCAAGTGAGTACATAGACCCCTCTTTTACTGTTTTCCAAACTGTTTTGGGGTGGAACACATGTGCCTACTTGTTACTTTCATGCTTTCCTGTTTTCTCATCATATACATGCTATGTTCAATAGTACACTTATAGTACATTGTTTTACATTTACATTTTATGCTATGTATGTCCATTGCGTGCATACTTAGTACATTGTTTTATATTTACATTTTATGCTATGTATGTCCATTGCGTGCATACTTAGTACATTGATTTATATTTACATTTTATGCTATGTATGTCCATTGCGTGCATACTTAGTACATCGTTTTCATCACATGCATACATTTTGTTATGACATTTGGGTTGTTTACAATGGAACAATACATTCATTAACATTAGCTACGCCGTTCGTTAGTAGGTAGTGGTACCATAGGAATTGACAACTCCCGTTCCGGACGTCCCAGGGAAAGGGGATGAAAGGAATGACCGAATTCGATATACATAAGCACAGATAGACCTTTAAGTGGTTTAAGGGTTTATCGCCTCAGTCTCAAGGCTTGGATGTATGCATTATAACAATACCGTATAGATGTTCGTATCAGTATAGCATGCATTTACACAAAACATAGCTTTGATTTAAACCAAGTTTTACTTCAATACTATGTTCTTGTGCATATGGTTTAGTGATATTTATCACTAGCCATACAGATCAGTTTGGTTACAC
This sequence comes from Helianthus tuberosus, assembly GCA_030545235.1. Classification (NCBI taxonomy): domain Eukaryota; kingdom Viridiplantae; phylum Streptophyta; class Magnoliopsida; order Asterales; family Asteraceae; genus Helianthus; species Helianthus tuberosus. The sequence continues at coordinate 82,555,653 of CM060399.1, forward strand.
ATTACATGATTTACATTGATCATGCATTTACACATTACATGATTTACATTGATCATGCATTTACACATTACATGATTTACATTGATCATGCATTTACACAAAACATAACTTTGATTTAAACCAAGTTTTACTTCAATACTATGTTCTTGTGCATATGGTTTAGTGATATTTATCACTAGCCATACAGATCAGTTTGGTTACACATTACATGATTTACATTGATCATGCATTTACACATTTCATGATTTACATTGATCATGCATTTACACAAAACATAACTTTGATTTAAACCAAGTTTTACTTCAATACTTTGTTTTTGTGCACTTCACATATGGTTTAGTTGATGCGTTTTCACTAGCCATACATATCATTTTGGTTACACATTACATGATTTACATTGATCATGCATTTTACATAGGTTTACATTTGACACATAAACATTTTGGCATATTATTCAATACATTTGACAAATTCATTTATAAATGGACAATTTACATTTGTGGTTTGTTTGGGTAAGTGATTTAAGTAACGAGGCGTGTGTAATATGATACAAGCATGGTGAATACGCCGTTGGTACTTCCTATATATAAGTGTTTGTATGATATTACATATTGTAGCGTTATTTGAATCATTTCAATTTGAGACATAGAACATTTTATACAAATAACATATTTTTCACAAGACATTGATTTACAAACAACTTAACTTATACAAACTCATTTTTACATGGTTATTCATTTAACCATGCATTATTCTCTTATTTATACGTATCATCTGAACTTATTGTTTTTCAAATGATTTACAAAGACAAAGCAAATTACAAGGTTCATGACTAAACATTTTCTTAAACAGAAGTCATGAATCTTATTTTCACAAAACCTATGTACTCGCCGGCATTTTTATGCTGATGTACCTATTTTCACATGTGTTTCAGGAAATGAAGCATAGGATTGATCAAGATACACATAGGCGGACATGGGCCTTAGTGACAATAAAAGATGCAACACTAGTTGATTATGTTGTATTTCCTTGTTTGTTAAGACATTGTAACACTTTTAATCAATAAAACGAAACTTCAATTGCCATGGATTTGAAACAATTAATTCTGTTACAACACTCCCCGACATTTCCGCCACGTTTTGTATGTTCTACGTGGTCGGGGTGTGACAGTAATCTCCTCCCGAAAGTCTTTGTCAGCCGATATTTCAATTAGGGCTCTAGCATAGCTACTCCTACCCCATGAGTCCACACACATAGACGTAGTAAACTGATCCAGCATCTTTGGTTCTCCAATAGTTGTTGCAAGAAGGCTAAGACCATCTTCCGTGTAGGCTGCAATAGGCACTTAAAGAATTTTAACCCATAATTGTACCTTCTTAACCTCTTTCTTTTCAAGTTTAGTAGTTGGGGTCCAATTATTAAGAAACAAAGGTTGCGACCGAACTATCCATGGCCCATCCTTAAGAACATTCGACATACCAGTTTCATCTTTAAATTTGAAGAAGAAAAAACCGTTCGCATTCATCATAGTTTTCTGTAAACCATATTTTTTCCAGTTCACACGCACAAAATAATCAACCACTGGGAAAGCCACACGATCTCCTAGAAAGTACCCATAAAGGGTGTTAGCCAGCTTATCTTGCACCGTACGGACAGACTCCCTCGGTAACACAATATCACAGCCCTCTTGTACTACAGAACTAGCCAAGGAACGAAAATTAATTTTCTTTACATTCTGAGCACTTACCGATTCAGCATATGACATAGGCTTAGGTTTTGTCAAGAATGAAGATGAGCCTTGTGTTTACAGAAAGGCTAGTGGGAGCACCATATCATTCCTCGCCCTGTATGTGGATGATATACTAATCATTGGAAATAACATCCCTATGCTTAACGAAGTTAAACACTATTTGGGATCTTGCTTCGCAATGAAAGATCTTGGAGAATCAACTTATATTCTGGGAATCAAGATCTACAGAGATAGATCTAAGCGGCTTCTAGGGCTAAGTCAAAGTACATACATAGACAAAATAATGACACGCTTTAAAATGGAAAACTCCAAGAAAGGAGGTGTTCCTATGACTAAAGGAACCGTGTTGGACAAATCGCAATCTCCTACAACGGAAATTGAAATTAAGCAAATGAAAGCAGTTCCATATGCTTCAATGATTGGTTCTATCATGTATGCTATGTTATGTACTAGACCTGACGTCTCGTATGCTTTAAGCATGACCAGTCGTTTTTAGCAAAATCCTAGCATTGCCCATTGGACTGCAGTAAAAAACATTCTAAGGTACTTGAGAAGAACTAAAGATATGTTCTTTTTTTTGGGGTAAAGGGTTAAAAGAATTGCAGACCCCTGGGTTTGAACCCGAGTCTGTATTGAAACCAAACAGAGTCTCAACCACTGGGCTAAGCTTCTGTTTGTCTAAAGATATGTTCTTGATGTTTGGAGGAGTGGAAGAAGAGCCCACTGTAAGGTGTTACTCTGACGCTAGCTTCCAAAGTGACCAAGATGATTCTCGCTCACAATCAGGATTTGTATTCACTCTAAATGGAGGAGCTATCTCATGGAAAAGCTCCAAGCAGAGTGTAGTGGCGGATTCAACCACGGAATCTGAATATATTGCGGCATCAGATGCTGCAAAAGAAGCTGCTTGGATGAAGAAATTCATCACCGATCTCGATGTGGTTCCTAGTATTCAGAAACCAATCGAGGTGTTCTGTGATAACACAGGAGCCATTGCTCAAGCCAAAGAGCCCAGATCTCATCACAGGGCCAAGCACATTCTAAGAAAGTTCCACTATATACGGGAAATACTGGAACGAGGAGACATCATAATAAGCAAAGTAGACACATATCAAAACCTAGCAGACTCGTTGACTAAACCGATGACTCAGGACAAGCATGACCAACATAGGGATGCTAGCGGTCTTAGATTAGCTGGCCATATGTTTTGATTTAGTATTTGGATGTACGAACATTCAAACAGTTGTACCTTTTGAATTCACCTTTGATTTACTGGTTAACTGCAAACTTTGAATCTTACAACTGTGTTCGATTTTAATACGTTTAATCCATGAATCTTGTATTCTAAATTATTTGTAGTCGGTCAGACTCGTGGGAACGACTCTGAATCAAGACTATTCTGACTTTGGACTCAAGGAGTTGACTTCCAAACTCACAGACCTCATTATGAATGACGTTGGATGTAACTCGCATGAAATCATCTTCATGGATCTTAGTCATAAGATGTTTTTGATATTGGTATACTCATTTAGTATCCTTTGACTTGAGATACATATTAAGACTTCCGTTTACCAAGGATTATTCTTTGATTACTGTCAACCGCTGTCGCGTAACTGCCAGTCATAAAGGATTTAATTGGGAATAGTTCTAAAGTTAAGTGGGAGTTGTATGTAGTCGATAAGGGATTCTGTAGTCTTACATGATATGTAACAGTTAGACATTGTGGCGCCCTCGTTGATTCAAACTGGTGAAGTGTAAGGCCTTACCCAAACTTACTGTGTGTTTGTTCGGACCACTTTGACTCTTGATCGAGAACAATAATAATTGAACACCATATGAGAATGAACTTAATCCATGTCTCATTGATTCAATTTATGTCTTTTACAGAAAGGATAAATGACAACAATTACCATAAGTCTATTGTCTTGTAATAGTAAGTTGTTACTAATAACAAGATGTTTTGGTTAATGACTTTAAAGTGTTGTCACACCCCGACCACGTGGAACAACCAAACGTGGCGGAAACGTCGGGGAGTGTTGTAACAGAATTAATTGTTTCAAATCCATGGCAATTGAAGTTTTGTTTTATTAATCAAACACGAGAGTTTACATTGTTTTAAACAAGAAACAAAGAGTACATAACATAAATTAACTAGTTCTTGTCTCGTTTTAAGTCACTAAGGCACAGGTCCGCCTAAGTATGTCTTGATAAGTCCTATGCATCATCTCCTGAAAACACATGTGAAAATAGGTACGTCAGCATAAAAATGCCTGTGAGATACATAGGTTTTGTGAAAACAGAATTCATGACTTATGTTTGAGAAGATGTTTAGTCATGAACCTTGTAATTTGCTTTGTTTTGTAAATCATTTGAAAAAAATGATAAGATCAGATGATATGTATAAATAAGAGAATAATGTATGGTTAAATGAATAGCCATGTAAAATGAGTTTGTATAAGATGAGTTGTTTGTAAATCAATGTCTTGTGAAAAGTATGTTATTTGTATAAAATGTTATATGTCTCAAATTGAAATGATTCAAATAACGCTACGATATGTAATACCATACAAGCACTTATATATAGGAAGTACCAGCGGCGTATCCACCATACTTGTATCATATTACACACGCCTCGTTACTTAATCACTTAATCAAACCAAACTACCAAAGTAAAATGTTCATGTTTAATGTAAATCATGTAATGTGTATCCAAAATGTAAGCATGTGATGAATAACAAATGTACTAAGTATGCAACAAAGAACATACATAGCATAAAGTGTAATGTATAACAATGTACTAAGTAAGCAACAAAGAACATACATAGCATAAGTGTAATGTAAAACAATGTACTAGGTATGCACATAATGGACATACATAGCATGAAATGAAATGTAGGACGATGTACTAAGTACGCACACCATGGGCATACATAGCATGAAATGTAATGAGAACGATGTACTAAGTACGCACCCAATGGGCATACATAGCATGTAATGTAAAACGATGTACTAAGTACGCACACAATGGGCATACATAGCATGAAATGTAATGAAATCATGTACTATAATGTACTAACGAACATAGCAGGTATATGATGTGAAAATATGGAAAGCATGAAAGTAACAAGTAGGCACATGTGTTCCACCCCAAAACGTTTGGAAAACAGTAAAAGAGGGGTCTATGTACTCACTTGAGATTGCTCAGAAGTCCTAAGATAACCACCAAGCAATGCTAGAGATCACGGAATCAAACGGCACCTAATATAGGTAACTATGTTAATAAACCGGACCTCATATCGGAGGATCGGATAGAATGAGGGTTCGTAAACCAAACGAGTATGGAGACTCGTGTAATATGGTTTGACAAAGCCCACATACTAAAACGAAACTTAACCTAAGTGTTTTTTTTTTTTTTGGGTAAAGGGTTACCCCGGTGATTCTATATATTCACAAACCAATAAAACAAGTAGTGTAGAATGCCTACACTAGTTCAATCATGAGACATGCCCCATGAAAGTAAAACAAGGAACAACCAGAATCAACCAAAAGAAATGCAAAGAAAAACAACTAGACTAATATCTAGAAAGATGCGATAGTAACCAAAAAACTAATCAGCCGCCATCATCTTCCTCATGCTTCCCACGAATCTCCCACTCTTCAAGAAGTCTCCGCACACTTGAAGTGTTCTTTAGTTTAGCTCCCATCAGCTTGTATCGGACCGTATTTAAAATAATCTCACTAATTTTCTCCGGAGGTCTCAACTGATTTTTAAAAGTTCTAGCATTTCTTTCTTGCCAAATAAAGTACACAGCAGCCGCAACCAGAATTTTGGCAATATAGTTCATAGCCGATTTAGACCGAACACGAACCAGCAACCAATCCACTATGTCATTCCATTTCGGACTAACATCACCCATGTTTACCTTGTTTCGAATATTATACCAAACTTGAGCCGAATAATTGCATTCAAAAAATAAATGCGGGTGAGAGTCATAATTCTGATAACATAACATGCAACACATCATATTCATGTTCTTCCTCCGCGATAGATCCCACTTTAGAATTTTATCTTGAGTCAACAGTTTACCTTTAAGGACCAGCCACATCAAAAAAGCATGACGAGGGATAGACTGCGCAAACCAAACAATCCTACACCAATTCACTTCCGGACCCGTGTATCGAACCGAGTGCCACACACAAGAAGAGAACTCCATAGTATCACTACCTTCTCTCCATAACAATCTATCATGTTTCGTTGGATTTAACTGAACCTGATCTAACTGAATGAGAACCGGAAAAAGATCTCTCCATGCCAAAGGCCACGCCCAAGAACCATTTGAGTAGATATTAGCCACAGAATCATCCAGCTTAAAATCAGCATCGGTAATGGTTCTAGGCGAAATAAAATCACCAAGCGGCCCTATATCACTCCAGTAATCAAACCAAGCCGAAGTGTTAGCGCCATTACCTAATTCTGACCATAAATGATTTCTAATAAGAGGCCGCAGTTGCACTAGCTTTCTCCAAGACCAACAACAATTAGCTGGGGTTTTGCACATCCAGAAGCTCTTGCCTTTTAACCTGTAACTGTGCACCCAATCCACCCATAAAGAATCCCTCTTATAAACGATGCTCCAAATATGATAAGACATAAGAGCCTTATTCATATCCCCTATTCGTCTAATTCCCAACCCTCCTTCATACTTCGGAGTACAAACGGTTTTCCAAGAAACTTTTGATTTACCTTTAGAATACGAACTCTCTTGAGACCATAGGAAATTACGCATACATGCTTCAAGCTCTAGAACAATTCGAATCGGCAACATAAAAACAGATGACCAATAAATGTGCATAGCTGAGAGAACTGAAGTTATAAGCTGTAGTCTACCAGCAAACGAAAGCAACTTGTTCCTCCAATGTGTTATACGCTTTTGAAGCCTATCCACAAGCACACGACAATCACTATAACCGAGTCTAGAAGAGATCAAGGGCACCCCCAGATATTTTACAGGCAAAGTACCTTCGACAAAAGGCATGAGATCCAAAATAGCATCTTTGACATGGCCATTGACATTACAAAAGAATATCGTACTCTTCTGGTTACTCGGCTGTAAACCCGACATCTTAGTGAAATTAGAAAGAGATGTCATTATACACCTAGCCGAATTTACTTCTCCTCTAGCAAAAAGGAACAAATCGTCCGCAAAACAAAGATTGATAATCTGCTGTTTTTCGCATTTATTATGAAATTTAAATGACGAATCAATACGAACCGCATGCTGAAGAATAGCCGTCAGAACCTCCATAACTAAGGTAAAAAGATAAGGGGAGATTGGATCCCCTTGCCTTAAACCTCGTTTACCCTGAAAAAAACCATGCACAGAACCATTCACACACATAGAAAAGGATGCAGTCGAGACACAAACCATAATCCATGCAATCATCTTGTCTTTAAACCCAAAACCAAGCAAAGCACTTTTCAGAAAACTCCAGTCAACAGTGTCATAAGCTTTTTGTATATCCACTTTAAATGCACACCTTGGAGGACCCACATTTCTATGATAATTATGCATTAATTCTTGCGTCAACATAATGTTATCAGATATTCGCCTTCCTGGAACAAATGCCGATTGATTAATACTAACGATTTCATTCAGCGCACCCTTAATTCTATCCGCAACGATTTTACTGATACATTTGTATAGCACATTACAGCAAGCAATCGGTCGATAGTCACTGACTGCCGACGGGGTAGGAATTTTCGGAATAAGCACGATATTTGTATGATTCAATTCTCGAAGAAGTTTTCCTGTCTCAAAAAAATCAATGATAGCACAAGTAACATCATTCCCGACAATCGACCATGCACTTCTGAAAAAAGCCGCAGTATAACCATCAGGGCCAGGAGCTTTATCCACACCAATATCAAACATCGCCCTTTTTACTTCTTCCGCCGAGACTTGCCGGATCATATGTTGAGCAACCCGATGAGAGAGCCTTTTAGAAAATAAATCCGGAGCCGGAGTAAGAGACGTATCTCCTTGAGTTCCAAAAAATCTTTCATAGTGCTTAACAAACGGTTGGAACACCGTATCACCCACATAAAGCTTCCCTTCCGAATCTTTTATCACCTCAATTCAACTACAATGATTTTTCATTTTCAAAGAAGAGTGAAAAAAAGCAGAATTCATATCTCCCGCACTTAACCAATCTACTTTAGATTTTTGTTTCAGAAATCGCTCCTCGTCTAGCGAAGCCTCTTGGAGGTCACGACTAATTACACACTCGGCCGCTCGAAGTTCAGCATTAGAATTATCCCGATCAATTTTTTGCTGAATTAAATCTAGATCCGATCGAAGTTTCTCAACTTTTTTATGTATATTACCTTGTTTAAATAAAAGAGAACGCAGCGGATGTTTAAGCAAACGAAGCTTTTTAACCACTCTGAACTGATGAACACCATTAACATTAGTAATCCAGTTGCTATTAACAATCTCCAGGAACTCCGGTTTAAAAACCAGGAAATTCGCAAACTTGAAAGACCTCGGCTTCAGTCTAGTGGCATCCGGGAACGATAGAATACAAGGACAATGATCCGAAAGTCTATATGGTTTGAAAATGGCCACAGAATTCGGAAAATCAGCTATAAAATTCGTATTACCCATTACACGATCAAGTTTCTTCAGTAAACCTACCCCATTTTTTGACTTTTGACTCCAAGTAAAATGAATCCCCATACGGTTGATATCAACGACTTCAATATTATCTACACACTCTTGAAAGTCACGCATACCAGTAGAAATCGATGAAGTTCCCATAGAATTATCCTCTATGTTAAGAGCCGTATTAAAATCTCCCATAATGCACCAAGGTTTATCAGTAACAAGCGCTTTGTGTATAGAAAGATTATTCCATACTTCTCTCCGGGCCATGTAATAATTATCAGCATAAACGACTGAACAAAACATCATTCTTTTATCCAATTTGAACACAAGTTGTAAATGCATAACCTGATTAGATTGCGCCAAGATCATCACATCAAAAATGGCCGGATTCCATCCAATAATAATTCTAGTGCCCTTAGAACAACAACTACCATTCGAAGTCCATTCCCAAGATCTAAAAACTGCGTTGCAAACTTTACTTAAATTACCAACGTCCACATGAGACTCTAGAATAGCACACAAACTTAGATTAAACTCCTTGACTGCCTGCCGAACCTCTTTCTGCTTAAGGGGGCGGTTCAACCCCCTTATATTCCAAGACGCAATACTAACCATTGGTAACTTTCGGAGAAGGAGTGCTTGCCCTTTACTTTTAATATTTAGAGTACCCTCCGTCATAAACCCATCCATTTCGTTTTCCACCTCTATAACCTCATCTTCATCAGATTCCTCATTATTCAATCCCGCTTTCTTATTACTAGTACCCGACTCGTCCTCCACGTCATTAAGAGCGTCAAAAGGGTTATTCGATCTTCTATCCATATGAACCGATTCCTTATTGGTGTCACCTTTTGGTTTTGAACCGACAGGTCGATATTCGAATTTAGTCTTTTGTTTATTAACAGGAATACCAACTTTCCTAGCAGCTTTCTTACCATACACCCCTATGTATCCGTCTTGATCCACAATAGGAGCCTTCTTAACAGGATGATTCTTTTGACCATTGCGATTGTGGTTCTCATACACCATCATAGGTTGTTTCTTCGTATGTTTCGGGCACATATCGGTCGAATGACCGAAAACACAGCAGTTAGCACACCGGTGCGGACTCCATTCATACTCAACATACATAGTTTCTTTAATGAAACCCTCCCCTTCCGGTTCAGGAATTGCCATTGTAATTTCCTCTCGTAACTCATTCTCAGCCGAGACCTCAATCAATGCTCTAGCATAGCTACTTCAACCCCAAGCGTCAATACACATAGACGTAGTAAAAGAATCCAGCATTTTTGGTTCCCCAATAGTAGTTGCAATCAAGCTAAGACCATCCTCCGTATAAGCCGCTAAAGGAACTTCATGAATTTTGACCCACACCTGAACCTTCTTAACCTCCTTCTTTTCTAACTTAGTTGTTGGAGTCCAAACATCCAGAAATAATGGCTGTGATCTAATAATCCAAGGTCCGTCGAGCATTCGACAATCCAACTTCATCATTAAATTTAAAGAAGAAAAAACCATTCGCGTTCATCATAGTTTTTAATAAGCCATACTTCTTCCAATTCGTTCGAACAAAATAATCAACTACAGGGAACGCAATCCGATCTCCTAAAAAATACCCATAAAGAGTATTAGCCAGCTTATCTTGCACTGACCGAACAGATTCCCTCGGTAAAACAACATCACAACCATCTTGTATAGCGGAACTAGCAAGTGATCGAAAGTTTACTTTTTTCAATCCATTAGCAACTACTGTATCCGCATATGACATCGGTTTGGAAGTAGTGCCCTTACTCGGCTGGTGTTCAGATTTATCCCTACCCTCATAATTTAAACCCGCAGCCTCAAATTCCGGTGACTGAACCGGAACATTAACATCCTCTTTCAAAACAGGTTCAACCGGGACAGTAATTTTTGACAACTCATCAATGACGTTAAACTTACCAGGTTCACTTGCTGCCGACGACACAACACCTCTCCTCGGCATCAGCGTTTTACCTTCAATATCGACTACCCGAGATGCTAAACCATGGATTCTTGTAGGAGGCTTTCCTCGATCAAAAAACATGTTTTCCCCAGGTTTTATACATTCATTCAGATTGTTATGGACACCTCTCTCCATCAGCAAGAAAATCCAATCACCATGCAAAGAAAACCAGCCGAAAACAAGAAAACCAAATGCTAAGAAATAAAAACCCTAATCCTTTAAACCCAAGAATCAGATCTCAACCCTTAATCGATTAACCCAGAGTATCAATCTAGCTAAATTAGTCTCAGCTAACCGCAATCAATAACAACCAGGTTAATAAATCAGAGAATCGAAAAAGATTACTAAGGCAGCGATTGAAAAAAACAAGAAAAAAACCTAGTTTTTGGATCGATCACTAATGCTAACTAGTTCGTTATAGGGTTTTGAAAAACAAAACTCTAATCACTGACTATTATGCATAAGATTACGAAGAAAAATTGAAGGATTCAAGGAGAAGAACAGAAAATCGCCTAAAGGAGAGAGAGTTAGGGTTTTGGGTTTACCATATTGTTTGTTTGTGACCCATTACGACCCGTTTAGGTAGCTTATGCTACTTTAACGCGTCGTTCGCGTAAAACGCATTCGGAACGCCTAACTAGTCCTATGACAAGTAAAATATGCCTTAACATGTCTAATATGGTTGTTAAATCAGTTTAGATGTCAAAAGTTATGTTACATATGTTTAAAACGAATTTTGGCATCAAAGGGGTATTTTGGTAATTTACCTAAGGCATATAAACTACCTATCATACAACAAATTAAACGAAGCGACCATAAGGTATAACCTCGGAGGGTTATTCCCTATATACTATGGTCACCTAATGTGTTTGGTCGGATCCTAATGGTCAACCAAATGGGTCGGGTTCGAAGGTATAAGCGATTTATCAGATCGCTTACCCTTACGACCCTAGACAACGTGGTAATCAGTAGGCATAGTCACAAAGGACTATAACCATCGTGATTACAATCACGTTGCGAAGTTCAAACGAACTTCGCAATGACCATAAACTAGTCAACGCAGAAAGTCAAACAAAGTTTGACTTTCGGACTCGAAAAGCAATAAAAGAACGAAAGAATACTTACGAAGGGTCCCCGAATGCTAATCTTGATTCAAGTAGCTCAGGTATGAAACAAAGGTTTCAACTTAGAGCTCCTCAAATCAGATTCTAGTGGGTTTAGAAGCAAATGGGGGTGGGGTATTTATAGGATTTCCCGAACCGTTAGGATCGTTTCTTGGAAAATGTGATCGAATCTCGTGCGTACATTTGTTGGAAAGTTGTGGTGACTAAAAATGACCCTTAATGAGCTGAAAGGTCAAGTGTGGGCTTGTGGTTGTGAATTAAACAGCTGTGATCAGCTGACTAATCGATCTTATCTGTTCTGGGACCCTGACGTGGGCCGCGTAAGGATGCACACAAACCTTACGCGGGCCGCATGGCCTTGTCTGATCAGAAATAAGTTTCAGAAATGACAGTTTTGGTCCCTGCACGTGTTAAAGGCCATTCCCGACACTTCTAAGGCCCGTAAAGCCAACTTTAAGGCCCTAAAATGATGCCTAATCATTGTGGACATGAAACATGCTCAAAAATATGTCGGGTGTTGGTTCGTTTGGCCGTACGATCGCGATGTTCGCTTAATTACAACGGAATGCGCATAAGCGCGAAAAACGATCCAAATGACGCGACGAATGGATTTTTCTTATGCCAAACACTAAAATAAAATGTTTTAGTGCTTACATAAATTTTTGGATGTCCGGATGTATTCAGAACGTAAGTTATGCGCGAATTTTGGAGAAGTCCTTGATGAACCTCCTGTAGTAACCTGCCAAGCCCAAGAATTGGCGAATTTGGATTACTTATGAACCAGGGAAACTAATGGTTGTTTTCTCTCTAACCTTTGGCGATTTTGAATCCTCTTGTAAACCTTAATTCTGATTTGCGATCTTTTGTATAACAGTCTGTGATTGGAGATTTGATTCTTTCAAAACTCTATAATGAACTAGTTAGCAACTGTGACCGATTTCGAACTTAGGGTTTATTTCTTCTTGTTTTTGATCAATCGCCTCCTTAGTGTTTAGTTTGATTCTCTGATTTATTAATCTAGTGGTTTTTGATTGCGGTTAACTGAGATTAATTTAGCTAGATCGAAAACTCTGGATTAATCGGTTAAGAGTTGAAGATTATCACTAGGGTTTATAAGGTTTAGGGTTTTCTGGTGGCTGCATGATTTTTGTTTTATTCGTCTGTCTGAGATCGTGGTTTCGTCTGCATGGAGAGAAATAGAGATCAAGGCTTGGAGGATCTAGGGTTCCAGGCGTTCAATGAAAGGTTGCATGGGGACATTTTTATTTCTTCGAACAATACTAAGCCGGCGGCTTCACAAGAGATACGTGGTATGTTTTCCAAGTTTGGGAATACACTTGATGTAAGATCACTGAAAATCGATGGAAATCCGATGTTGCCGAAAAGAGGTGTAGTCCAGAACGAGCCGAGAATGATAAACATTATAGATGAGCTTGAGAAGGTGAGTGTGCCGGTTACTTCGATTCCTGGGGATCGTAAAATTGAAGAAGATGGGGAAAACAGTAATTCAGTGCCTTCGTATGCAGAAAAGGTTAAGAGTGTTAAGTCGGTGAAACGTGAAGTTAATTTCAGACTTATGGATTCGAATGAGACTTTGCAGAATGCTGATGTTGTGATTCCTCGTGAGGTCATCCGAAAGGTTCAGGAAAAGTTTGAAAATGTTCTTTATGGATATTTTTTAGGTAATCGTTTGCCATACCCGGTTGTTGAATATTATGCAAAGAATGTCTGGTCTAAGTATGGTATTGCAAAAATTATGATGAATTCGGATGTTTTTTTCTTTTTTAAGTTTGACACTAAAGAGGGGATGGCTAAAGTGTTGGAGGGAGGGCCTTGGTTGATCCGGAAAATGCCGTTGTTTTTGAATGTTTGGTCTCCGTCTGTGAGTCTTAAAAAAGAGGGTATTAAATCTCTTCCGGTGTGGGTGAAGTTACATAATGTTCCGATCTCGGTCTACACTGATGATGGCCTTAAAGTTGGCTTTACAGCTGATATGTACTCGGATAATTGGGGAAGGAGTAGCTTTGCTCGTGCGTTAATCGAAGTTAATGCTGATAGTGACCTGAAGGAACATATTATTGTTGCTATCCTGAAGTTGGATGAGGATGGGTATATTACTGAGAAAGTTAAGGTGGAATATGAATGGAAGCCACAAAGGTGTTCGGTTTGTTGTGTTTTTGGCCATAATGATCATACGTGTGTTAAAAATATGAATAATAATCCGAAACATGTGGTTGTTGATGAGGAAGGGTTTATAACGGATAAGAGGAAGGTGGCTAGGGTAGGACCTGGGCAAAGGAAACAAAAATCAAAGTTTATATACAAGCCGAAATTAAACAAACAAGGTCGGAGTACATCTGGTACTAAGAATGATCAAGCGGGTAACAAAGTGGATGGTAATGTGAGTACTAGCAACTCGTTTGGGGCATTAGCTATGGATGATATACAAGTCATAGATGGTAATGCAAGTAATAAGAATGAGACACGGCCAAACTCGAAGAAGGATGGTGGAAAAGCTATGAGTTCTGAAGAAGAGATAGTGGAAACAGTTCCTACTGAAATGGTTGATTTTATGCGGCATGAACAATGTCAAACTTCTGAGGGGGCAAGCGCTCCCGGTATGGTTGATTTAAATGGATAGTATAGCTTCGTGGAATATAAGGGGTTTGAACCAACCCCTGAAACAAAACGAGGTTCGTATGCTTGTATCTGAAAATCGGTTAACTGTTTGTGCCATTCTAGAATCTCATGTGGATGTTAAAAATTTAGATAAGGTGTGTAAGTGTGTTTTTCGTAATTGGTCTTGGACGTCGAATGGTGATTTGTGTGAGCAAGGTTGTAACACCCCCAAAATACCACCTGCGGAAACTCCGCGAGGCGTGTTACTCATCAGAGTTCGAGCCACCAATCACATTGACCCAATGATAAATACTTAAATAAAACATGTTATGAATTACCAATAGAAAATGTCAAACATAAGGTTACTCCCAAAGAGTTGAGTAGCGGAAGCATATAATAAATCGTTTAACAATTGTTTCATAATAAATGTTCAAAACCAACGTTTCACTTATAAATTAATCCAAGAGCCTCGATCCATGACCACTCCAGCACTCCCAGATAGCAAGTCCACGTCACGAATTCTAATGACCTGCAAGCATGCAGACAAGTGTGTCAGACGACGCTGGTGAGTTCAAGGTTATGTTAATGTGTGTAGTTACCAGATATCTGTTAAGTCAACTCATCGTTTCGTTTAGAAATTGTTATGAACGTAGGAGAGTCTTATATATTGGAAGTGTGTCCAATATATACCATGGGAGTGTGCCCGATATATACCATGGGAGTGTGCCCAATATATATCATGGGAGTGTGCCCAATATAACCTGGGAGTGTGCCCAACCCCAATGCCCCTAAACAAGCATTGGTAATGATATTCCAAAACCACCGGGACGCATGCTTAAAGAAGTGCAATGAACTCACCTTAGGTTTGCTCGGTTAGATTAATTGCTCGTTAAACAGTTGATCAATCAAATCCTATTGTGTTTACCAGAGATAGTCAGTTTCATGAATTTACGCAATACACATCTATTACACGTATTACACACATAAATCAACATGTGATATCACATACGCCATACAAGCCCTCTTTCAATGTATTCTACATCACAGAATTACATCATACTATCCAAATATCATGTATGTAGGTTGCATGTTTTACAATTTCCCCTAAACCAAACAACATTATATTAATACTTGCATTTGGTCTATTTCGTAATTACCCAAACTGACCGGCCCAGCACTTAGAATGTGATGCGGCCCATTTGCAGATTGTGTGATCCATCACTTTCACATGTTCTTGCCGATGGGACTATACAATCCGTAGATCAGTTATTCCCAAAGCCCATTCTACCATTGTTTATCAAGTGATCAAGACTCTCCATTAACACTAATTATTTCAGTATGTTCACAACATGAATAGTGGTTTATCAGCAATTTCCTTTTGTTCATTATCAAGTCACGTTTACTCATATTATGACTAACATATAACCGGAAATTAACCCAACACAAACCGAACCATTATCTTGTGTCCAACATTTATCAAGAAGTTTAACCCATAAAATGCTAATTAAATATACAGGGCTCATTACTAAAAGCCTGAGCTACATGCTAACTCTCGGCCCAAACAGTCACTAACATGAGGTGTGCGGCCCAGTACTTAATACCCACCCCTTTCAACAAGTCGTTTCATCAAGCAATCATATTCAAGTCTCACACATTTACATTATTATTTTTAACCTATAATCATCACCAACACATATCCCTAACCATTAATAAATCATTAACCATTACCCATGTAAACCCTAGCATGTCAAGTGGGCATTATTTATAGGTTATCGATTTGTTCATATATGTATATGCATTACCATGATCGCCCACTAACATACATACTGATAACATATAGCATGGTCATCATCAATGAATAATCAACATATTATAACGTCTCAGCAAATCATGATCACATAGGAAACAATCAAGTGGAAATCAATACCAATATAGATTACTAACCAAAATCCAAGACCAATAGGGTGATCTCGACTGAGAGGGGGGGTTGCTCTTGAGTTCGTGCGATCAAGGGAAGAACTTCAGGGTTTATGACTTGTGACTAGGGTTAACTTAAAGATCTCTAATACGTATACATATAGAATGTTGATATAAGGGCGGTTTATGATACAATCGAGTTATTGGACCCCTAATGGCTCAAGCCCAATACACACACAATGCAGAAACCGATTGGGCTTCATGTGGGCTGCCAAATCCCATGGCTTGTTTATTAACATGACTTGATTAAGTCCAAAACATACTAGAGATAGGTTGGGTACGGTTTGTGATTACTTCGGGCCAAAGAAACATGTTAACGATTTCTCGTAATTAAACAGTTACCCACACAAGCAGGCATGATCAATCACATTATACTTTCAGCCACTACGTTCCAGTTATAAGTGTGTTACTAATTTTTATCGTCGTAAGGAATGTGAAAGAAGGATAACAAGAAACAAGATCGCGTGGTTAAAAGATTCTGACCTTAAAAGTTCGGATTGTCACATCATCCCCAACTTGAAAGAAATTTCGTCCCGAAATTTGGCAAGTAGGCTCAAAGGAGTGAAGTGACGAATCAAGATTGTTGCGGATTTTGCTCAGGTGTCACATCATCCCCAACTTGAAGAGGAATCTCGTCTCGAGATTCACCAGCTTTACTAGATTCAGGCTGATCTTTAGGAAAAAGGTGAGGATACTTAAGCTTCATCCGATCCTCGCGCTCCCACGTGAACTCCGGTCCACGTCTTGAGTTCCAGCGAACTCTAACGATGGAAATACGACTGTGTTTACGCACTTTGACCTCACGGTCCATGATCTCGATGGGTTCTTCAACAAACTGTAACTTGTCGTCGATTTTTAACTCTTGAAAAGGTACCACTAATGGGTCGTCAGCATAACACTTCTTTAACTGTGATACATGAAATACGTCGTGAACATTACCCAGCTCAGTAGGTAACTCCAACCTATAAGCCACCTTACCGATACGCTCAAGAACTTTAAACGGCCCAACATAACGTGGATTCAGCTTGCCACGCTTCCCAAAGCGTACAACCCCTTTCCACGGTGAGACTTTCAGTATGACGCGGTCATTCACTTCAAACACTACTTCCTTGGCACGCTCGTCAGCATAAGCCTTCTGGCGGTCACGAGCAGCTGCCATACGTTCCCTGATTTTCACAATCATATCTGAAGTTTCGAGTACCATCTTAGGACCTGTGATCTGACTATCACCCACTTCAGCCCAGCAGAGAGGTGATCGGCACTTCCTCCCGTACAGTGCCTCAAATGGTGCCGCTTTGATACTGGTGTGGTAGCTGTTGTTGTAGGAAAACTCTACCAACGGCAAGTGCTTCTCCCATCCTTTCCCAAAATCAATAACACATGCCCGCAACATGTCCTCTAATGTCTGAATAGTACGCTCACTCTGACCATCTGTCTGTGGATGATAAGCCGTGCTCATATCGAGACGTGAGCCGAACATCTTATGCATAGCCTGCCATAGCTCCGAAGTAAAACGAGGATCTCGATCAGAAATAATAGAAGTCGGCACCCCATGCCTAGAAACTACCTCTTTAAGATACACTGCTGCGAGCTGCGAATACTTATCTGTCTCCTTGATTGCTAGGAAATGTGCTGACTTTGTGAGACGGTCGACAATCACCCATATAGTGTCGTTCCCAGCCTGTGTTCTAGGTAACCCCGTAACAAAATCCATAGCGATCTGTTCCCATTTCCACATGGGTATCTCTGGTTGCTGGAGTAGACCCGAAGGCTTCTGGTACTCGGCCTTGACCCTAGCACAGGTCAAACACTTACCCACGTAGGTGGCAATAATAGCTTTCATGTTCGGCCACCAATACAAAACCTTGAGGTCTTGGTACATCTTATCAGACCCTGGATGAATGGAATATCGCGACTTGTGTGATTCGTCCATCACAAGTTCTCGAAGATTACCAAATGAAGGAACCCATATCAGTTCCATGAAGTAGTAAATATCGTCAGACCGTTGTTCGAACTTCTTCTTGTGTAAACCTCGTAATCCTTCAGCTTCGATATTTTCTTCCTTTAACGCTTCAAGCTGAGCTGAACGAATCCGGGCAGGTAAATTAGAGTGAATAGTAAGTTGTAGGGCACGAACACTCTTCTGTTTCGGTTCCTTGCGACTAAGAGCATCGGCTACAACATTAGCTTTACCCGGATGATACTTGATAGCACACTCATAATCATTAAAAAGCTCAACCCAACGCCGTTGACGCATATTCAGTTCCTTCTGGTCGAAAATATGTTGAAGACTCCTGTGATAGGTATAGATGGTACACTTGGTACCGTACAGGTAATGCCTCCAAATTTTCAACGCGAAGACTACGGCTCCTAACTCCAGGTCGTGTGTCGTGTAGTTCTTCTCGTGTACCTTCAGCTGTCGCGAAGCATAAGCTATCACCTTGTCTCGCTGCATCAGCACACAACCGAGACCCTGAATAGACGCGTCGCAATAAACCACAAAATCTTTAGTACCTTCTGGTAGAGATAAAATCGGTGCGCTGCACAACTTCTGCTTTAGAAGCTGAAAAGCTTCTTCCTGGTTCGATCCCCAAAAATAAACAACTTTCTTTTGAGTCAAGGCGGTGAGAGGCTGTGCAATCTTCGAAAAATCCCGAATAAAACGGCGATAATACCCCGCGAGACCAAGAAATTGACGCACCTCCGAAGGATTCCTTGGTGCTGCCCAATTTCGTATAGCATCGATCTTGGCAGGATGTACATGAATACCCATCTCGTTAACGATATGCCCGAGAAAATGCACTTCCCGAATCCAGAAGTCACACTTAGAAAACTTCGCGTACAATTGCTCCTTCCTCAGGAGCTCCAAAATGAGACGAAGATGGCGCTCGTGGTCTTCCTTGTTCTTGGAGTAGATCAAGATGTCGTCAATGAAAACGATAACGAAATCGTCAAGGTAAGGTTTGCACACGCGGTTCATGAGATCCATGAAGACTGCTGGTGCGTTGGTCATCCCAAATGGCATAACCAAGAACTCATAGTGACCATACCGCGTTCGAAAAGCCGTTCGAGGCACATCCTCCTCTCTAACCCGTACCTGATGATACCCCGACCTCAAATCAATCTTGGAGTAAAAACTGGATCCCTGTAGCTGGTCAAACAAGTCGTCGATGCGAGGCAGAGGATAACGATTCTTGATCGTCACCTTGTTGAGCTCACGGTAGTCTATACACATACGAAAAGACCCGTCCTTCTTCTTTACAAATAATACAGGGGCTCCCCAAGGAGATGAACTAGGACGAATGAAACCTCGGTCCAATAACTCCTGAAGTTGGTTCGACAATTCTTGCAACTCTCCTGGTGCAAGACGATACGGAGCACGAGCAATCGGCGCTGCTCCTGGCTGAAGATCAATATGAAATTCCACCTGACGATGTGGAGGTAAACCGGGGAGTTCTTCGGGAAAGACATCAGGAAACTCTCGAACAATAGGAAGGTCTTCGAGTTTCCTTTCGTTAGTCTGAGAATTAGTAACCAGGGCGAGAATGGAAGGATAGCCCTTTCGTAGAAAACTTAGGGCCTTCATGGCTGAGATAATACCTACTGTAGCGCCGCTACGATGACCCTGGACCGATAGAGATTCACCACTGGCAAGGGGAATACGAACGACTTTCTCCTTGCAGTGAATTTCCGCCTGATATTTGGATAACCAATCCATTCCAACAACTACATCGAAGCTCCCGAGAGTGACATGAAGTAGGTCAATGTCAAATACTTGACCTAAGAGATCTAATTTGCAACCCATGAGAACATGTGACGCTTCGATAGTTTTACCATTTGCTATTTCTACTATATGCTTAACAACAAGAGGCGTAGGACTCAATCCTAGACGTCTACTGAATTCCAATGACACATAACTCCAGTCGGCACTTGAATCAAATAAAATAGAAGCATAAACACCATTTACTGAAAACGTACCAGTAACCACGTTGCCGTCGTTTCGAGCTTCACCAGCTCCAATAGTAAATCCGCGACCACGCGCCACGTTGCCCCCATTGTTGCCATTGTTGTTGTTGTTCCCAGCGTTATTGTTATTCGGGCGGTTGTTGTCGTTAGCGTTTTGATTCAACTGAGGGCAATCCCGCTTAAAGTGACCCTTGTCACCACACTGATAGCACCCCTTTCTGAAGCCCTGATTCTGCTGGGGTGGTTGTCCCTGCTGTCTCTGGTTCTGCTGGTTCTGTTGCTGCTGGTGTTTGGGCTGTGGGGCCCTACAATCCTTGGCCTCGTGGCCCGCTTTACCACACCTGTTACATACCCGTCCACACTGCCCGAAATGATGATATCCACACTTGTTACACCGTGGCTTCCTCCCCCCATATGAACCCTGACTTTGGCTACCTCCCTGGCCTTGATTGACAGAAGACGACTGACTGATGCTGCGATTGTTATTGTTGTCTGGCCTTTTCTGAGTCTGACCCGCACTTGATGCTTTGTCGTAATCGTTCCACTTCCGCTTGTTGTCATTAGCGGATGCAGTGGCAGTGGGTGCAGCAGCAGTAGTGGTTGAAACACGCGGTGGTAACGAGTTACTCTCTACCTCTTGATCCACAATCTTGTGGGTCAAATGGACAATCTGTGTTAAATCATTGAGATGGGCTGCAGTGACCAAATTCTTTACACGCGGAGGCAGCCCCTTGATGAATAACTCAATCCTCCGAGACATAGGGGACAAGTTCGGGCACATGTCGGCCAATTCATACGATCGCTTCACATACGCTTCGACTTCAGATCCTACCATCTTCAAGTCATAATACTCGTTTTCCAACTTCTGGATCTCATCCCGAGGACAATACTCCTCCCTGATCAGTTCTTTAAAATCATCCCAAGTTGTGGCATTCGCTGCCTCGATGCCCAGCAACTGCACTTGGGCATTCCACCACGTTAGGGCACCATCCGCCAAGGTACCCGCAGCATATTTCACTCTGTCCCCAGCGGGACAGTTACATATAGCAAACACGGACTCTGCTTTCTCGAACCATCTCAAGAGTCCCACAGCCCCTTCAGTCCCGGTGAAGGTCTGTGGCTTACAGTCCATGAACGTTTTAAACGTACAGACGGGCTGATTGTTCTGGGGATGCGCTTGCTGACCTAAAGGATGAAAGGAAACACATTACAGGAGTGAAAAGACGTTACACGATATAAGAGTAAAGAGTACTTGGTACATTCCGTACCAGCTTGATAAGCTGCTAAAGCCTCAGCCACACGGGTGTTGATTAGGTCAGTCAACTCAGCCTGAGTCATGTTAATGTTGCCACGTCCGTGTCCTCGTCCACTCATGATTCTATATATAGAGATGAACCGATTCAGAAAATCGAAACGAGATAGAAATTAAGTATCACGTTGATATCTATGTACTACCAAGTTCACACATAATAAGGCAGAACCCTTCTCACACTTGATAAGCCTAACTGGGACTTGCATGCACCCCACGTTATTATTAAGTGTGCACCCATAATAATAAGGCAATTTGCATGCTTATCTCAGTGCCCCTTAGCTTGCGCTCGAAGTTTCCCCCGTTCACACAACCCAACGATTGATATCACAAGTTTACAATTCACATAAGTCGAAGAGTAGTGTCACACTATCATGTCACCATAATATCAAGTGTATCGTTTCATGTAAGTTATGAGTGCGTGTCTACTAAGGAAGTAATGCATAAACTAAACAGAAGGCAAACCTTGCGATCTGGAGCTGAGTGTCATGATCGATTCTTCGAAGGTATTCGGTTATAGTCTGGTTTTATAAAACGTTTTAAAACCTAGTTCGCTATAACCAGTGGCTCTGATACCAACTGTAACACCCCCAAAATACCACCTGCGGAAACTCCGCGAGGCGTGTTACTCATCAGAGTTCGAGCCACCAATCACATTGAACCAACGATAAATACTTAAATAAAACATGTTATGAATTACCAATAGAAAATGTCAAACATAAGGTTACTCCCAAAGAGTTGAGTAGCGGAAGCATATAATAAATCGTTTAACAATTGTTTCATAATAAATGTTCAAAACCAACGTTTCACTTATAAATTAATCCAAGAGCCTCGATCCATGACCACTCCAGCACTCCCAGATAGCAAGTCCACGTCACGAATTCTAATGACCTGCAAGCATGCAGACAAGTGTGTCAGACGACGCTGGTGAGTTCAAGGTTATGTTAATGTGTGTAGTTACCAGATATCTGTTAAGTCAACTCATCGTTTCGTTTAGAAATTGTTATGAACGTAGGAGAGTCTTATATATTGGAAGTGTGTCCAATATATACCATGGGAGTGTGCCCAATATATACCATGGGAGTGTGCCCAATATATATCATGGGAGTGTGCCCAATATAACCTGGGAGTGTGCCCAACCCCAATGCCCCTAAACAAGCATTGGTAATGATATTCCAAAACCACCGGGACGCATGCTTAAAGAAGTGCAATGAACTCACCTTAGGTTTGCTCGGTTAGATTAATTGCTCGTTAAACAGTTGATCAATCAAATCCTATTGTGTTTACCAGAGATAGTCAGTTTCATGAATTTACGCAATACACATCTATTACACGTATTACACACATAAATCAACATGTGATATCACATACGCCATACAAGCCCTCTTTCAATGTATTCTACATCACAGAATTACATCATACTATCCAAATATCATGTATGTAGGTTACATGTTTTACAATTTCCCCTAAACCAAACAACATTATATTAATACTTGCATTTGGTCTATTTCGTAATTACCCAAACTGACCGGCCCAGCACTTAGAATGTGATGCGGCCCATTTGCAGATTGTGTGATCCATCACTTTCACATGTTCTTGCCGATGGGACTATACAATCCGTAGATCAGTTATTCCCAAAGCCCATTCTACCATTGTTTATCAAGTGATCAAGACTCTCCATTAACACTAATTATTTCAGTATGTTCACAACATGAATAGTGGTTTATCAGCAATTTCCTTTTGTTCATTATCAAGTCACGTTTACTCATATTATGACTAACATATAACCGGAAATTAACCCAACACAAACCGAACCATTATCTTGTGTCCAACATTTATCAAGAAGTTTAACCCATAAAATGCTAATTAAATATACAGGGCTCATTACTAAAAGCCTGAGCTACATGCTAACTCTCGGCCCAAACAGTCACTAACATGAGGTGTGCGGCCCAGTACTTAATACCCACCCCTTTCAACAAGTCGTTTCATCAAGCAATCATATTCAAGTCTCACACATTTACATTATTATTTTTAACCTATAATCATCACCAACACATATCCCTAACCATTAATAAATCATTAACCATTACCCATGTAAACCCTAGCATGTCAAGTGGGCATTATTTATAGGTTATCGATTTGTTCATATATGTATATGCATTACCATGATCGCCCACTAACATACATACTGATAACATATAGCATGGTCATCATCAATGAATAATCAACATATTATAACGTCTCAGCAAATCATGATCACATAGGAAACAATCAAGTGGAAATCAATACCAATATAGATTACTAACCAAAATCCAAGACCAATAGGGTGATCTCGACTGAGAGGGGGGGTTGCTCTTGAGTTCGTGCGATCAAGGGAAGAACTTCAGGGTTTATGACTTGTGACTAGGGTTAACTTAAAGATCTCTAATACGTATACATATAGAATGTTGATATAAGGGCGGTTTATGATACAATCGAGTTATTGGACCCCTAATGGCTCAAGCCCAATACACACACAATGCAGAAACCGATTGGGCTTCATGTGGGCTGCCAAATCCCATGGCTTGTTTATTAACATGACTTGATTAAGTCCAAAACATACTAGAGATAGGTTGGGTACGGTTTGTGATTACTTCGGGCCAAAGAAACATGTTAACGATTTCTCGTAATTAAACAGTTACCCACACAAGCAGGCATGATCAATCACATTATACTTTCAGCCACTACGTTCCAGTTATAAGTGTGTTACTAATTTTTATCGTCGTAAGGAATGTGAAAGAAGGATAACGAGAAACAGGATCGCGTGGTTAAAAGATTCTGACCTTAAAAGTTCGAATTGTCACAAAGGTACTAGAATCATTTTGGGATGGAATACGGATGTGGTGGATCTCATGGTTTTATCTCAGGAGGATCAGGTTATCCATACACAAATCCATTCTAAACATGATAATAAAGCTGTTTTCTGTTC
The DNA here is from genome assembly GCA_030545235.1 of Helianthus tuberosus. Taxonomy (NCBI): domain Eukaryota; kingdom Viridiplantae; phylum Streptophyta; class Magnoliopsida; order Asterales; family Asteraceae; genus Helianthus; species Helianthus tuberosus. The sequence continues at coordinate 82,580,015 of CM060399.1, forward strand.
GTTTGTCTATGCTAAGAATTTGTATCAGGAGAGAAGACGATTGTGGGAGAATCTGTGTATTCATAAAAGCCTTTGTCATGATAAGCCTTGGCTAGTTATGGGGGATTTCAACTCGGCTCTTCATGTGGAAGATTCTTTATATGGTCCGTCTACGAGTTCTATTGGCATGAGAGAGTTTCATGATTGTGTTCAATATTCGGAGCTGGTAGATATTAAGGGACACGGGTTGCATTATACGTGGAACCAGAAACCGAAGCAGGGTATCGGTTTGTTAAAAAAGATTGATCGTGTCATGGGGAACTTGAAGTTTTTAGAGATGTTTCCTGAGGCTTTTGTGAACTATCGTCCTTTTGGAGTCTCGGACCATACTCCTTGCATTCTCAAGTGGCTGATATCGCCAAAGGTGAAACCGAAACCATTTAAATTCGCAAATTTTATTGCGTCTAAGCCAGAATTCAGGGTGTATGTGGAGCAGGAATGGTCGAAAAATGTTCCAGGATTTAAAATGTTCTCGGTTGCAAAAAAGCTTCGGAACCTGAAACCGTTAATGTGTAAACTCTTGTTTAAACAAGGTAATCTGCATGATAGAGTGTTGGATCTAAGGAAGCAGCTAGATGATATTCAGACGCTAGTGAATGATAATCCGCTTGATGTTGGCTTGAGGGAAAAGGAATCTGAGTGTCTTAATCTTTTTAAAACCGCGGCTTATGATGAGGAATGCTTCCTAAAGCAAAAGTCTAAAGTGGAGTGGTTGTGTGCTGTGATTCTAATACGGCTTTTTTTCATAACATGCTTAAATGCAGGACTGCTAGAGGTAAAATCCAGTCGATTCAAGATATAGCCGGAAATCGTTTTGAAGGTGATAATGTGCCTGGTGCTCTTGTTCATCATTATGAAAATTTTCTGGGTCATTTGGATCAAGTTTCGCCCATTAATATGGAGGAGCTGGATATAAATGTGCTGACTGCTAGTGATGCTAGTATCATGGTTCGTCAGGTTACCCGTCAGGAAGTGAAGAATGCCACGTTCAGTATTGCTGAGAATAAAGCACCGGGTCCTGATGGTTACACATCGGCTTTTTTCAAGAATGCTTGGGATATTGTCGGTAATGATGTTTCTAATGCTGTGTTGGATTTTTTTGATAATGGTAAACTTTTGAAGCAGCTTAATCATACGATTTTATCTCTTGTTCCTAAAGTGGAAACGCCTGACTCGGTCCTTGATTATCGTCCTATCTCGTGTTGTAATGTCTTATATAAATGTATTAGCAAGATCATTACGGATAGATTGAAAGGTAGCTTGGGTGCTTTGGTTAACATTAATCAATCGGCTTTTGTTCCGGGTAGGAAAATTTCGGATAACATTCTCCTGACTCAGGAATTAATGCATAATTATCATTTGGATCGTGGACCCGCTAGATGTGCTTTCAAGATAGATATTCAAAAAGCTTATGATACGGTCAGTTGGGCTTTCTTGGAGAGTGTTTTATGTGGTTTCGGGTTACATACAAAGATGGTTACATGGATAATGGCGTGTGTTACTTCGGTCACTTACTCTATAAGCCTTAATGGTAATTTGCATGGGTATTTCCAAGGTAGAAGAGGGCTACGACAGGGTGATCCTATGTCGCCATACTTGTTCACGTTGGTTATGGAAGTTCTATCGTTACTTCTGCAGCGGGGTGCTAGTCCACCTACGGGTTTCAAATTCCATGCGCATTGTACTAAACAGAGGATTATTAATGTGTCGTTTGCGGATGATCTCTTCATCTTTGTGCATGGGGATATCATTTCGGTTAAGAAAGTTAGGGATGCTCTTGAGAGGTTCACCAATGCTTCGGGCCTAAAGCCTAGCCCGGCTGAGAGCACGGTGTATTTCTGTAATGTGCCGAATCATGTGAAGCAAGAAATTCTTCAAATCATGCCGTTTAATCAAGGTATGTTGCCTGTTAAATATTTGGGGGTGCCGTTGATATCGACAAAGCTCATGTTTAAAGATTGTAAGCCTTTGATTGATCGAATGGAGAAGAGAATAGATAGTTGGTTGAATAGATCGCTATCGTTTGCTGGTAGGTTGCAGCTTATCAACTCGGTTCTGTCGTCTATGCACATTTATTGGGCTTCAGATTTTATTATTCCTACTCGAGTCACTAATGACCTAGAGAAACTCATGCGTCGGTTCTTGTGGAATGCTAATAATCAGGGTAGGGTTAAAGCGAAGGTGTCTTGGGCTGAAGTTTGTTTGCCTAAGGAGGAAGGTGGGTTAGGCATCAGGAGCATATCAGATGTGAATAAAGCTCTAATGACTAACCATATTTGGAGTATTCTCACTAAACGGAAGTCGCTTTGGGTTCAGTGGATCTATTCACATAAGTTAAATGGGAGAAGCTTTTGGGATATTCAACCTCGTGGTAGTATCAGTTGGGGTTGGAGAAAAATTTTGGCCATTAGAAGTGCTATTCGTCCATTTGTATGGAAAGCGATTCGAAGTGGTAAACAAACTAATGTATGGAGTGACAACTGGTGCCAGCTTAGTCCCCTTAACTCTTTCATTACTCCTAGAAGAATTGCTAATGCGGGTTTTAATCTTAACTCGTCTCTGGCGGAGCTCGTTGATGATAATGGCCAGTGGAAGTGGCCCCGTGCATGGTATGATCTATATCCGGTCTTAATTGGCTTAAGTGTGCCTCAGTTGATACAGAATATGGAGGATAGTACAAGCTGGAAAGATTTAGATGGTAATATAAAGCCGTTCGGATCTATGGAAGTTTGGCAAAATACCCGCCATCGTGAACAACCGGTTTCATGGGTGAATGGGGTATGGTTTAGTCAATGCATCCCTAGACAATCGTTTCACCTATGGCTGGTTATCAAGAATAAACTCAAGACACAAGATCGGTTAGCTGTGTGGGAGGCGGGGAGTGAAACTAATCTAAGGCTTATGTGTTGTCCGTTATGTAGGAATGATCGTGATTCGCGAGACCATTTGTTCTTTCAGTGTTCGGTTGCGACTCAAGTTTGGCGTAAGGTTAAAGATATGGTGAACATGGGGAGTGTTGATGATTCGTGGCACTCGATTATGGGATGGCTTGATCGTAATGCGAGATCGAAGAAGACGGATGATATCGTTAGCAAGCTGGTCATTGCGGCCGCCACGTATTTTATTTGGCAAGAGCGAAACAATTGCTTGTTTTCGTGTATGAATCCAAGTGTGGAGTCGGTTACTGAGAGGATTTTGAAGACAGTAAGACTACGATTGATGGGTTTTAAGTTCAGAGGTGAAGCCAGTAACCAGAGGCTGTTCAAGAAGTGGGAGATCCTTCCTACTGCTGAAGTTATTGACCCAGGCTAGATATAGTTTCTTGGTAGTTGTTTTGTTGGAATAGGGTTGTGTGTTTTAGCTGGTTGTTTGTGTTGGCTTGTTTTGGTTGTTTATTTTTGGATTTCCTAGACTTGGGTTGTCAAGTCTAGTTGGTATGTCCATTCAGGCATGCCTTTGTTCTTATTTGTTTATTTATAAAATTCACCTGGGGTAACCCTTTACCCAAAAAAGTGCAAACTTGTGCACTTTTTGACGCTTTTAGTCCCTGAATGACCAAAAAGTTTATTTAAGCACACCGTACCCCTCAAAGCCTATTTCTAAGCTATGTAAAGGATATTTAGGGTGTGCTTAACTTATGGCCATGTTCCGGAATGTCTGTTACTGTTCAAATTGGCATACTTTCGCAGTTTGTCAAATTTAGTCCCTGTAAGTGAATTAACTTGATTTCGGCATACCAAACCATCCAAAACTTATTTCTAAGTTATGTAGAGGTATTTTAAGGCATGTTAAGCCTATGTCACTAATCCGAAGTGTTTGTTGCATTAAACTGGTTATATTTACGCATCAGTGCGTGTATAACCTTCCAGAAAGCATTGAGACGGAAGCTCTCTCTCCTGGGCGATTTTCTTGATCATCATGAAACCCTAATTTTCTTTGAGATTCATTTGTATAACAGTCTGTGATTAGATTTTTGTTTATCAAATCTCTATAACGAACTAGTTAGCAATAGTAATCAATCTGAAATCAGGGTTTTTTTTTGTTTTCTGTTTCAATCGCCAACCATAGTTGTTGTTTTGAGATCCTGACTTATTAATCTAGTTGATATTGGTCGCGGTTAACTGAGATTAATTTAGCTAGATTGATTCTCTGGGTTAATCGGTTAGGATTGATTTTCGGCACTAGGGTTTCAGGATTAGGGTTGTTTTTTCTCTTCTGTTCTTCGGTTTCTTGGCTTTGTGGACGTTGTCTGGTTGTGCATGTGGGTTCCTGCTACGTTGTTTTAGAGAGAGGTGAATTTCTACAAATGATTGATCGTGATCTTAAAGGGAGTAACATCCCACTGGATCAGGTGAATCGAGGTTTGGTTGATCAGGATGATTATTTTTTTAATCCGCCGGCTACGGAAGTTCTGAATGAGTCGGAGTCTCAAGAGATAGGATCTACTCCGGGATCAGTACCTGTTCGTGGAATTGGTCTATGCGTGACCAACATCGAAGGAAAGCCTTTTTTGCCGAGGAGAGGTATGTTTTTTCTGATAATGTTTCGGTCATTGATGGGCTTACTGCTATATCCAAACCTGTCAACCTTGAAAGTGTGGAGAAGGTGAATGTTCCGGATCAGGTGGCTAGTAGTCAGGGAGCCAGTAGTCAGCAAGATCATGGTAACGTAGTAAAGCATGCATCATATGCTGATTCGGTTAGAGGAGCTAATGCGATGAAGGTGAATTTCCGAACGTTAGCGACTGATGAGAAACAGGATGGATGTGATGTTGTCCTTTCTAGAGATTCGGTCAGAGTTGTGCATGATAAGCTTGCTAACACGTTGTATGGGTATTTTTTGGGGGATCGGGTTGCTTATCCCGTGGTGGAGTATTATGTGAGAAATAATTGGAAGCGGTTTGGCTTGCAGAAATCAATGATGAATTCCAACGGTTTTTTCTTTTTCAAGTTCGCTGATCAAGCAGGTATGCAAAAGGTTCTTTCGGAGGGGCCATGGATTATTCGATCTCAGCCGTTGTTTTTAGAAGTTTGGTCACCGTCGACAAAGCTTGAGAAGAGAGAAGTGAAAAAGGTTCAGGTTTGGGTGAAGTTTCATGAGGTTCCTCTAGCGGCATATACGGAGGATGGGTTAAGTTTAATTGCAACAACTATTGGTGTGCCAAAAGCTTTGGATTCGTTTACTACCTCAATGTGTGTTGATATGTGGGGTAGAAGTAGTTTTGGTCGTGCTCTGGTAGAAATTTCAGCTGATACTGATCTCAAGGAGGAGTTAACTATTGCAGTTCCTTGCATTGATGGGGATGGGTTTGTAAAGGAGAAGGTCTATGTTGAATATGAATGGTGTCCTCATAGGTGTGGCCGATGCTGTGTTTTTGGCCACAATGAGGATAGTTGCCCTTTGCAGCCTTCTAAGGTATCTAAAGACAGACCTCAACAGAGCAAATTTACTGGTTATGATAAGAAGATGAAGCAGCCGATTCAGGATGGTGGTCATTCAAAGCGTCAACCTATTGTGGATGAAGATGGGTACACAACTGTGCAAGGTAAGAAGGCAGCGAGAAAGGTTGGTTTTAATGTGAATAAACCAAAGCAAAAGTTTGAGTATAGGCCTGTTGTGCCCAAGCCGAAGGATGTAAACAAGGCAACGAAATCCGTAGATAGCTTTGTATCCTCTAACCCATTTGATGTGCTGAATAAAACGGATCCGGATGAGAATATTGGGAGCTCAAAGGGAGGGGATGGTGGAGATCAAGACTCGGATGATGACGAGGTGACGGAGGTGTATAATGAAACATGTGATTTTATGCTTCAAGGGACTAAAAAGCCGACTACTAACACAGGAGCAAGCACTCCTAATCAGATGGTTACTGATGATTAGTATTGCTGCCTGGAATATAAGGGGGTTGAACCGCCCCCTTAAACAAAAGGAGGTTCGGCATATTGTAAAAGATAATAATCTGAGTTTATGTGCTATTTTGGAGTCTCATGTAGATGTGGGTAACCTTCAGAAGGTTTGTAAGTCTGTGTTTCGAAATTGGGAGTGGACATCTAATGGTGGGCAATGTAATAAAGGTGCTAGAATAATTATTGGCTGGAATCCGGATGTCTTTGATGTTATGGTCTTGCATCAGACCTCGCAGGTCATGCACATTCAGGTCCGATTTAAGGTTGACAATAAAATGATGTTTTGCTCAATTGTGTATGCCGCAAATTACTATATTTCGAGAAGGGAATTATGGCATCAACTCTCGGTTCATAAGGTCATGGTGGGGAATCAACCGTGGGCTATTCTGGGTGATTTCAATTCAGCTCTAAACATTGAAGATAATTCTTTGGGAACTTCTACTATATCGGCTGGTATGAGAGATTTCCAAAACTGTCTTCAGGATATTGAAGTTTTTGATATCAATCGGTATGGTTTACATTTTACTTGGAATAAAAAACCGAAGGAGGGTGTGGGTTTGTTGAAGAAAATTGATAGAGTTTTGGGAAATACTCAATTTGTGGCGGAGTACCCGAATTCAGTGGCTATATTTCATCCCTACAGGTTGTCTGATCACTGCCCGTGTATTCTTAAAATACAGAAACATGAGGTGTCGAAACGTCGTTCATTTAAGTTTGCAAAATTTTCTGATTCATAAACCGGAGTTTTTGGATATTGTTAAACGGGCCTGGGAGATAGATATTGATGGTGTTCAACAGTTTCGTGTTGTTAAAAAATTACGATCGATGAAAGCTCCTTTTAGAGCGTTGCTGTTCAAACAAGGAAATTTACATAAGAATGTGTGTGAACTTCGAACCAAGCTGGATAGTATTCAAAGTCGCATTGATATGGACCCGTTGGATGTGGAGTTAAGGGCCGAGGAGGCAGCTATCAACCGAGATTACCAGGATGCTTGTCTGGATGAGGAGCGGTTTCTTAAACAAAAATCAAAAGTGGATTGGTTACATGCGGGGGATATGAACACGGCATTTTTTCACTCCTCGTTAAAAGCGAGAAACCATATTACTCGTATTAATGTTATAAAGGACTCGAGTGGAAACATGTTTGAAGGAGAGGATGTGCATAAAGCGCTTGTCCAACATTATGAAAAGTTTTTGGGATGTCAAGGTGATATTTCCACCTCGCCATCGGCTGATTTGTTCTCGAATACTCTGAGCTCAGAAGTTGCTAATCATATGGTGCGTCAGGTTACGGCGGATGAGGTTCGGAAGGCTATGTTCTCGATTGGTATTAACAAAGCTCCAGGTCCAGATGGGTATACTTCAGCTTTTTACAAGGGTGCTTGGTCGGTTCTGGGAGAAGATGTGTCAAACGCTATTATTGATTTCTTTTCCACTGGTAAACTTTTACGAGAATTAAATCATACGGTCATTGTATTAGTGCCGAAAATTGCTACCCCCTCGTGTGTTACAGATTACCGCCCTATAGCGTGCTGCAATGTTTTATACAAATGTATTAGTAAAATTCTTGCTGATCGAATTAAAGGGGCTCTTAACACGATTGTAAATGTTAACCAGTCAGCTTTTGTTCCGGGTCGGAAAATATCGGACAATATCTTACTTACTCAGGAGCTCATGCACAATTATCATAGGAATGTGGGGCCCCCACGGTGTGCGTTTAAGGTGGACATCCAAAAAGCTTACGATACGGTGGATTGGAGATTTCTTAGACGTGTGCTGCTAGGGTTTGGGTTTGATGGTAAGATGGTGAATTGGATTATGACATGTGTTTCTACACCAACGTTCTCGGTTTGTGTTAACGGTAATGTCCATGGTTATTTTAGAGGCAAACGTGGCCTAAGGCAAGGGGATCCACTATCTCCTTACCTATTTACGCTTGTCATGGAGATTTTAACGGGTATTTTGCAGCATGAAACAAGATTGGATTCCTCGTTTAGATTTCATAACAGGTGTGAGAAACAACAGATTGTAAATCTTTGCTTTGCGGATGATCTATTCTTGTTTGCTAGAGGAGATGTTAGCTCTGCAAGGTACATTATGGCGTCTCTCTCTAAATTCACGAATATGTCAGGTTTGGTCCCTAGCATTCAAAAGAGTACAATATTTTTTTGCAATGTCTCTCAGCATGTGAAAAATGCCATTCTGAATGTTATGCCTTTTGTGGAAGGCTCCCTTCCGGTAAGGTATTTGGGGGTTCCGCTTATTTCCACAAGGTTGCTTTATAAAGATTGTAGTGTGCTGATTGAAAAATTAGACAAGCGTATTTCAAATTGGAAGAACAAGCTTCTCTCTTTTGCTGGTCGATTACAGCTTATTGTGTCGGTTTTATCCTCTATGCATATCTATTGGTCTTCGGTATTTATTTTACCGGCTCGGGTGATTCATGACTTAGAAGCTAGAATGAGGAATTTTCTTTGGAGTCAAGATAACTCGTTTCAAAAAGGGAGGGCAAAAGTTTCGTGGAGTTCGGTTTGCACCCCAAAGTATGAAGGGGGATTGGGAATTAGACGTATTGGTGATTTTAATAAAGCGCTCATAGCAAACCATGTTTCGGGTATTATTACTAAACGAAAATCTCTTTGGGTGGAATGGGTGCATGACTACAAGTTAAAAGGCAAAAGTTTTTGGATGGTTAGGGTTCCTTCGAATTGTTGCTGGAGCTGGCGTAAAATTCTTCAACTTCGGCCAATAATAAGGAACTATATATGGTCGTCTCTTGGGGATGGTCGTTCAACATCTGCTTGGTATGACACATGGAGTGTGTTTGGGCCGATAGGTACTTTTCTATCACCAAGAACTATAATGAATACGGGATTCAGATTGGATTGTTCAGTGGCCGATATAAATGTTGAGGGTGCATGGCAATGGCCTACGGCCTGGAGGGATGTATATCATGTTCTAAACCAATTGGATCAAGTACAACTAACTGTTTCTAAGCGTGACAGTGTGAAATGGCGAGTTGGTGATGTTATTCATGAGGTTTCGGCTTCGTGCATCTGGGATTCTCTTCGGCACAGCGAACCGGAGGTCAACTGGACGAAAATAGTGTGGTTTGCGCAATGTATTCCAAGACATTCTTTTTTGATGTGGTTAATCATGAGGAAGAAATTACTTACACAAGATGTTATTCTTCAATGGGATATTTCAAGGAGGAAGAACATGAATATGTTATGCTGCTTGCTTTGCTATGAAAACCATGATTCGCATAAACACTTATTTTTTGAATGCAAATACGCGACGCAGGTGTGGGATATGGTTCGGTTCAAAGCTAGTATGGATACTATTGATTCGAAGTGGGAGGATATCGTCGGTTGGCTGATGCTTAAATGCCACTCGAAACTGGCGGCTGACTATGTTAGTAAAATTGTAGTGGCAGCTTCTGCTTATTTCATATGGCAGGAACGTAATGCGAGGATCTTCAAGAACCAATTGCGACCTCCGGAGAAACTATATGATGTGATAATCGAGACTGTTCGGTATAAACTAATGGGAGTCAAGTTGAAGCGTAATGAAAGAGTTCGAAGACTCTTAGGAGAGTGGGGGATACCTGATGCAGATACTAATGGCGCTGGCAATTGAGTAGGGCGTTTTGGATCGTTTTTTAGTTTCTAGATTGTAGTCTAGTAGTGTTTTTCTTTTGTTTTTTCTCCTGTTGGTTGGAGTTGTTTACTTTCATGGGGCATGTCCCATGTTTGAACTAGTGTAGACTCTCTACACTACTTGTTTTGGTTGGTTGTGAATATATAGAATCACCGGGGTAACCCCTTTACCCAAAAAATAACCTTCCAGAAAGCGATTTAGAGCTTGAAATCGAACAAGAATTGATATGTGCAAACGATACACATATTTTTACAAATCCCAAGTATGAAATACAATATTTCATTGGTTTGGCATTTGTTTGATGGTTGAAGTGACACAGGTGTCACAGTCTCCCCTACTTTAGGAAATTTCGTCCCGAAATTTATTCGTAGGAGTCTATCTGTGACTTTGTGCCAAATAACCACCAGAGATATGAAAGGCATAATCCTGACATTTCCTTAACGGACATTCTTCAGAAATGAAAATGAACAGAATGAGTCATTTTCCACAACCACTTCAGAAACGAAAATGAACGGAACGAGTCATTTTTTTTTTGGGTAAAGGGTAACCCCGGTGAATTTTATAAATCAACCAAATAAGTACAGGGTGTGCCTAAAGTGACACACCAACTAGACTTGACATCCCAAGCCTAGGAGAAAGCAAAAAACACAACCAGTATGCGACCTACAAACAAGAATCCAAAAACCACAAAAAAACAACCAAGCATAAAAGCGCCGAAATCCGAATCACTCGAAATCACATCTAGCCTGGGTCTTCCTCCACATCGCTGGTATAGATCTTCCAAGCCTTCAAAATCCTTCGACGGCAAACGTCCTCGCGAAACTTGAAACCCATAAGCTTCAACCGAACCGTACTCTTAATCAACTCTGTTACCGTAGCAGCCGTGTTGTGGTTATTAGAAAATAGCCGGTTATTTCTTTCTTTCCATATTGTCACACCCCGACCACGTGGAACATACAAAACGTGGCGGAAATGTCGGGGAGTGTTGTAACAGAATTAATTGTTTCATAACCATGGCAATTGAAGTTTCGTTTTATTAAGTAAAAGTGATACAATGTCTTAACAAACAAAGAAATACAACATAATTAACTAGTCTTGCATCTTTTATTGTTACTAAAGCCCAAGTCTGCCTATGTGTATCTTGACCATCTTATGCAACAGTTCCTGAAAAACACATGTGAAAATAGGTACGTCAGCATAAAAATGCCTGTGAGATACATAGGTTTTGTGAAAATAGGTTCCATGACTTATGTTTGAGAAAATGTTTAGTCATGAACCTTGTAATTTGCTTTGTTTTGTAAATCATTTGAAAAACAATGAGTTCAGATGATATGTATACAATAAATGAATAATGTATGGTTAAATGAATAACCATAGTAAAAATGGATTTGTATAAGATAGGTTGTTTGTAAAACAATGTCTTGTGAAAAGTATGTTATTTGTATAAAATGTCATATGTATCAAACTGAAATGATTCAAATAACGCTACAATATGTAATACCATACAAACACTTATATATAGGAAGTACCAGCGGCGTATCCACCATGCTTGTATCATATTACACACGCATCGTTACTTAATCACTTAATCAAACCAAACCAAACCAATGTCAAAATGTCTATGTCAAATATCCATGTCAAATGTCTATGTCAAATATCCATGTCAAATGTCTATGTCAAAATATCATGTATGGCAAGTGAAATGTCTCAACTAAACCATATACACAAAAACAAAGTATTGAAGTAAAACTTGGTTTTAAATCAAAGTTATGTTTTGTGGGAAATGCATGATCAAATGTCAATCATGTTAAGATGTCTATGCCGAAATGTCTATGTCAAATACGGTTCACACGGTTCACAGATACAAACGGTTCACAGATATCAACGGATCACAGTCAAATGATTACAACGGTTCAATATGTAGTATAATGTGTTCATATGCTGGATAAGCATATGCAACAGAAAAGCAACGTAAAACAATGTACTAAGTACGCACACAATGGGCATACATAGCATGAAATGTAATGTAGAACGATGTACTAAGTACGCACACAATGGGCATACATAGCATAAAATGTAATGTAAAACAATGTACTAAGTACGCACACAATGGGCATACATAGCATGAAATGTAATGAAATCATGTACTATAATGTACTAATGAACATAGCAAGTATATGATGTCAAAACAGGAAAACATGAAAGTAACAAGTAGGCACATGTGTTCCACCCCAAAACAGTTTGGAAAACAGTAAAAGAGGGGTCTATGTACTCACCTGGGATTGCTCAGTAGTTCTGGAGTGATAACTAAACAATGCTAGAGATCGCGGATATCAAACGGCACCTAGTATAGGTAGCTACATTAATAAACCGGACCTAAATCGGAAGATCGGGTAGCATTAGGGTTTGTAAACCAAACGAGTGTAGAGACTCGTGTCTTTTGGTTTAACAAAGCCTACATACTAAATGAAACTTAACCTAAGTGTCTACGACCCATTACGACCCGTTTAGGTAGCTTATGCTACTTTAACGCGTCGTTCGCGTGAAACGCGTTCGGACCGCCTAACTAGCCCTATGACAAGTGTTATATGCCTAAACATATTACATAATCAGTTATGTGACAAAGGTTTAGGTTACATATGCTTAATTACCAATTATACATGAAAAGGGTATTCTGGTAATTTACCTAAGGCATATAAACTACCTATCATACAACTACTTAAACGATGTGACCATAGGGTATAACCTCGGAAGGTTATTCCCTACCTACTATGGTCACCTAATGTATTTGGTCGGATCCTAATGATCGACCAAACTGGGTCGGGTTCGAGGTATAAGCGATTTATTAGATCGCTTACCCTACGACCCTAGACAACGTGGTAATCAGTAGGCATAGTCCCAAGGGACTATAACCAACGTGATTACACTCACGTTGCGAAGTTCAAACGAACTTCGCATTGACCATTACCGGTCAACGCTGAAAGTCAAACAAAGTTTGACTTTCTGACTCGAAAAGCAGTAAAATAAGGAAAAGAACGAAAGAATACTTACGAAGGGTCCCCGAATGCTAACCCAGATCAAAATAGCTCAGGTATGAAACGAAGGTTCCAACTTAGAGTCTTTTCAATCAGATTTGTGGGTTTTAAGCCAAAAGGGGGGTGGGTATTTATAGTTTTCGGGTAACCGTTAAGATCGTTTGTTGTAAAACGTGCCATGATCCAAGGCGTACACTTGTCGGAACCTTATGGTGGCTGAAATTAGGTTCTTATCCGCTGACTAGACGATTGAGAATGTGTGGTTGAGAATCAAACAGCTGGGACCCGCTGTTAAAAACATGGAATCTGGTCCAGAAGGGGGCTCGCGTGACGCTAAGGCCCGTCGCGTCACGCTAGGCCCCTGTTTTGGCAGATTTTGCAGAAATGGTCCCTGCACCTTGTTTAAGCGATTTTCGATGCGTTTGAACCCCGTTAACCTCATTTCAAGGCTCTAAAATGAAGTTAAAGTATAGGGAACTCAAAATATGCTCAAAAATATCTAGGATGATGGTTCGTTTGGTCGTACGAACGCGATGTTCGCTTAATTACGACGGAATGCGCATAAGCGCGAAAAACGAACCAAATGACGCGACGAATGGATTTTTCTTAAGGCGAACACTTAAATATAATGTAGTCATGCTTACATAAATTTTTGGATGTCCAGAAGTATTCAGAATGTAAGTTATGCGCGAAAATGCAAACTTGTGCACTTTTTGACACTTTTAGTCCCTGAATGTCCCAAAAGTTTATTTTAGCACACCGAACCCCTCAAAGCCTATTTCTAAGCTATGTAAAGGATATTTAAGGTGTGTTTAACTTATGGTCAAGTTCCGGAATGTCTGTTACAGTTCAAATTGGCATACTTTCGCAGTTTGTCAGCTTTAGTCCCTGTAAGCGAATTAACTTTGATTTCACCACACCAAACCTTCCAAAACTTATATCTAAGTTATGTATAGGTTATTTAAGGTATGTTAAGCCTATTTCACTATTCCGGAGTGTTTGTTGCATTAAACTGGTTATATTTACGCATTAGTGCGCGTATAACCTTCCAGAAAGCGATATAGTGATTGAAATCGAACAAGAATTGATATGTGTAAACGATACACATATTTTTACAAATCCCAAGTATGAAATACAATATTTCACTGGTTGGGCATTTGTTTGATGGTTGAAATGACACAGGTGTTACAGTCTCCCCTACTTTAGGAAATTTCGTCCCGAAATTAATTCGTAGGAGTCTGTCTATGACTTTGTTTCAAATAGTCATCAAAGATATGTAGCATAATCTGATTATTTTCCTCAACGGATATTTTTCAGAAGCGAAAATGAACGAACAGGGTCATTTTCTTCAACGGGTTCTTCGGAAATGGAAAATAAAGGAATTAACTAAACGGATATACATTTCCCTCAACGGATATTCTTTAGAACGAAAATGAACAAACGGGGTCATTTTCCTCAACGGTTTGTTCTTCAGAATTTGAAATGAAAGAAAAATCAACGGATATTCATTTCTCTCAACGGATATTCTTCAGAACGAAAATGAACAAACGGGGTCATTTTCCTCAACGGTTTGTTCTTCAGAATTTGAAATGAAAGAAAAATCAACGGATATTCATTTCCTCAACGGATAAATCTTCAGAAACGAAAATGAACTAACGGAGTCATTTTCAACGGTTATTTCCTCAGAGTTGGAAATGAAGGATTACACAACGGATATTCATTTCCTCAACGGATAAATCTTCAGAAACGAAAATGAACTAACGGAGTCATTTTCAACGGTTATTTCCTCAGAGTTGGAAATGAAGGATTACACAACGGATATTCATTTCCTCAACGGATAAATCTTCAGAAACGAAAATGAACTAACGGAGTCATTTTCAACGGTTATTTCCTCAGAGTTGGAAATGAAGGATTTCACAACGGATATTCATTTCCTCGACGGATATTCTTCAGAACGAAAATGAATGGATAATTCATTTTCCTCAACGGTTATTCTTCAGAATGGAAATGAAAAGATAAACAACGGATATTCATTTCCTCAACGGATATTCTTTAGAACGAAAATGAATGGATAATTCATTTTCCTCAACGGTTATTCTTCAGAATGGAAATGAAAAGATAAACAACGGATATTCATTTCCTCAACGGATATTCTTTAGAACGAAAATGAATGGATAATTCATTTTCCTCAACGGTTATTCTTCAGAATGGAAATGAAAAGATAAACAACGGATATTCATTTCCTCAACGGATATTCTTTAGAACGAAAATGAATGGATAATTCATTTTCCTCAACGGTTATTCTTCAGAATGGAAATGAAAAGATAAACAACGGATATTCATTTCCTCAACGGATATTCTTCAGAAGTGAAAAATGAATAGCTAGTTCATTTTTCCTCAACGGATGCTTCATCAGAATTGGAAATGAATAGGGTTAACTCTTGATACATGATAAAACTTGCTGTGATTTCTGTGCACTAAATTCCATAATTATGTATGCATCCATAATTACGTAATTCCTTGCACAGTCCGCACAGTTTGTTTTGAAATGTTGTGGGGAAAGATATCAAACCTGAGATGAAAGTGACTAGACTACCATAGGGTCCTTTTAATTAGATCAACAGAGGATCTTCTTAATTAGGCCACTAAGGAGTCCTTTCAGCTATATCATCACATGATATCCCTAACCAGATTTTTGGATCAATCTGTTTAACTAGACCACTAAAGGGGTCTAATTATGAAGTAGTACATTATAATCCAAGGGACTTTAACTACAACGTAGAAGTCCATTAAGGATTTAAGTAGTACCTTTGGGTATCCTGCTATGAATCTCTTGCACAAAGATAAGATTTTACGAGGATTTGAATAACATAAATTGGATCACATGACACATAAAGGATAACACATAAGCACATAACCACATAATTGTTTAATTGTTATTTTTCTTGTTATTGATTGCTATTAACTTGGCGCCTCGTACATCGTTTCTCTTGGAAGAAACGGGTACTTAGGATTTTCGTGGAAACGCAAGAGATTATACAAGGGAAGAAATTTGGAAGTAGTCTGTTCTTCAAGGAATGCGGTTCCTTGATTGTCGGTATTGTATGGGATATGTTTATACATGCAACCACATAAACATATTGAAATGTAAATGAAAGATTTATTTATAAACAACAATAACAACAACTGTTTCATAGATTGTGATAAAAGAAAATAATACACAAGGCTCGATTATTTTCTAAACAGCGTTATCTTCTGTCGGTCAGATACTCATCCCTGCGCTGGATTTGCATCAGCAAGTCTTGGGCAATTTCTACTAAAATGGCCCATCTCGCCACAGTTGTAGCAAGATCCCAGTGGGAAACGAGCTTGAGCAGGATTGTTGTTAATCTGATTTGGTGCTGCTGCTGTTGGGCAAACCCTCGCTGTATGACCTATAAGTCCGCAAACTTGGCATGTGCGGCACTTCACACCAGCATGATGATGTAGGCCACATTGGTTGCACATGGGTGCAGTTCCTTTGTAGGGTTTCCTGGCAGGGGGTTGAGCTGGTTGGTTGGGGACGGCTTGATCATTGTGAGCGACCACGGCGAAGTTCTGAGAAGCCTTTCGCTTCTTTGACTTCTTAGAGGATCCAGTCTGTTCATCCATGGTCTTTGATTCCTCGATCAGTTTCTTGTCACCCTTTCGGAAAAGCTTACGTTTCCTGATCTGCGATTCAGTCAAGGTTGCAGATAACTCAATGGCCTGCCTAACAGTAGTAGGGTTGCTACCAGTCAAAATGTCTTGTATTGAGTCGGGAAGGCCATCAATGTACTTTTCGATCGCCTTATCCAAAGGCGTGACCATGTTTGGGCATAACAGACTTAACTCCTCATAACGGTCCGTGTAGGCTCGATGCTCACCGCTGTCTTGCTTAAGATCATCAAATTCCCTTTCCAAAGCCCTGATCTCGTGACGAGGACAAAACTCCTTCATCATGAGAGCCCTAAGTTCGGCCCATGTCTGTGCTAGAGCAACTTCTGCACCACGATCTCTCATAACCCCATTCCACCACGTAAGGGCTCTCTTCTGGAACACACTCGAAGCAAACTCGACCTTGCGATTGTCAGGACACTGCACATGGCGGAAAGTATTCTCAATGCTCTCGAACCATTGAAGAAGCCCACTCGCTCCCTCAGAACCACTAAACTTGAGTGGTTTCGCCGAGTTAAAACTCTTGAAATTGCATGGACCATTGTTGTTGTTGTTGGCTTGATTCCATTGAGCAAAGAGGTTTGGGAATTGAGCAGCCATTTGCTGTGCAATGATTTCTGCCAGTTCGGCAGTCGCTATCTGGCTTTCGCGTCGAGGAGGCATTCTAAAAGAGGAAACATGAAAAGAAACGAGTGAGAGAAGTAAACGAAAAGAATGAGATGAAACAAATCTGAGGAAAGCAATGGATAGTGGTCATTTGTTTGTTACTACAAAGCAACAAACGACCCGGTGAAAAGTAATTAGGTCAAAAATAATGTATTGCGAAGATATGCTCGCCTATAAGTGAACACTCATCCCAAGAATTCCCAGGTAAGCACAACTGGTCTCGCGTCTGATGAGATGTATACGAAGTGCTTGCCTAGACAGAAAACCCAGAATACAGGCATTCACCCTTCCAGTTTGCACGTGTTCACATTATTTAAAACCCAAAACCTTGATGTAACACCTGTGTCATTTCAACCATCAAACAAATGCCCAACCAGTGAAATATTGTATTTCATACTTGGGATTTGTAAAAATATGTGTATCGTTTACACATATCAATCCTTGTTCGATTTCAATCAATATATCGCTCTCTGGAAGGTTATACGCGCACTAATGCGTAAATATAACCAGTTTAATGCAACAAACACTCCGGAATAGTGAAATAGGCTTAACATACCTTAAATAACCTATACATAACTTAGATATAAGTTTTGGAAGGTTTGGTGTGGTGAAATCAAAGTTAATTCGCTTACAGGGACTAAAGTTGACAAACTGCGAAAGTATGCCAATTTGAACTGTAACAGACATTCCGGAACTTGACCATAAGTTAAACACACCTTAAATATCCTTTACATAGCTTAGAAATAGGCTTTGAGGGGTTCGGTGTGCTAAAATAAACTTTTGGGACATTCAGGGACTAAAAGTGTCAAAAAGTGCACAAGTTTGCATTTTCGCGCATAACTTACATTCTGAATACTTCTGGACATCCAAAAATTTATGTAAGCATGACTACATTATATTTAAGTGTTCGCCTTAAGAAAAATCCATTCGTCGCGTCATTTGGTTCGTTTTTCGCGCTTATGCGCATTCCGTCGTAATTAAGCGAACATCGCGTTCGTACGGCTAAACGAACCGACATCCGAGATATTTTTGAGCACATTTTCAGTTCCCTATACTTTAACTTCATTTTAGAGCTTTGAAATGGGGTTAACGGGCCTTAAACGTGTCAAAAATGCATTGAAAACCAAGTTTAGGGGCTGCAGGGACCAAAACTGTAAATCTGCCAAAGTTGTTACCTTACGGACCTCAACATTGGCAGCTCTGAGGTCCGTAAAGCAAGTTCAGACCAGATGCAGAGTACTTAACAGCCTGTTTTCAGCTGTTTTGCACTCCCTAACCCCTTGCCAAGTGTCCAATCCTTATGGTGGTGAGCATTTTGAGGCACCATGACTTTCCGACAAGTGTACGCCTTGGATCATCGCACGTTTTCCAAGAAACGATCCTAACGGCTCTACTTTTCCTATAAATACCCACCCCCCTTTGGCTTAAAAACCCACAAATCTGATCATTGGGCTCTAAGTTGGAACCTTCGTTTCATACCTGAGCTATTTTGATCTGGGTTAGCATTCGGGGACCCTTCGTAAGTATTCTTTCGTTCTTTTCCTTATTTTACTGCTTTTCGAGTCAGAAAGTCAAACTTTGTTTGACTTTCAGCATTGACCGGTAATGGTCAATGCGAAGTTCGTTTGAACTTCGCAACGTGAGTGTAATCACGTTGGTTATAGTCCCTTGGGACTATGCCTACTGATTACCACGTTGTCTAGGGTCGTAGGGTAAGCGATCTAATAAATCGCTTATACCTCGAACCCGACCCAGTTTGGTCGATCATTAGGATCCGACCAAATACATTAGGTGACCATAGTAGGTAGGGAATAACCTTCCGAGGTTATACCCTATGGTCACATCGTTTAAGTAGTTGTATGATAGGTAGTTTATATGCCTTAGGTAAATTACCAGAATACCCTTTTCTTGTATAATTGGTAATTAAGCATATGTAACCTAAACCTTTGTCACATAACTGATTATGTAATATGTTTAGGCACATAACACTTGTCATAGGGCTAGTTAGGCGGTCCGAACGCGTTTCACGCGAACGACGCGTTAAAGTAGCATAAGCTACCTAAACGGGTCGTAATGGGTCGTAGACACTTAGGTTAAGTTTCATTTAGTATGTAGGCTTTGTTAAACCAAAAGACACGAGTCTCTACACTCGTTTGGTTTACAAACCCTAATGCTACCCGATCCTCCGATTTAGGTCCGGTTTATTAATGTAGCTACCTATACTAGGTGCCGTTTGATATCCGCGATCTCTAGCATTGTTTAGTTGTTACTCAAGGACTACTGAGCAATCTCAGGTGAGTACATAGACCCCTCTTTTACTGTTTTCCAAACTGTTTTGGGGTGGAACACATGTGCCTACTTGTTACTTTCATGCTTTCCTGTTTTGACATCATATACTTGCTATGTTCATTAGTACATTATAGTACATGATTTCATTACATTTCATGCTATGTATGCCCATTGTGTGCGTACTTAGTACAATGTTTTACATTACATTTTATGCTATGTATGCCCATTGTGTGCGTACTTAGTACATCGTTCTACATTACATTTCATGCTATGTATGCCCATTGTGTGCGTACTTAGTACATTGTTTTACGTTGCTTTTCTGTTTCATATGCTTATCCAGCATATGAACACATTATACTACATATTGAACCGTTGTAATCATTTGACTGTGATCCGTTGATATCTGTGAACCGTTTGTATCTGTGAACCGTGTGAACCGTATTTGACATAGACATTTCGGCATAGACATTTTAACATGATTGACATTTGATCATGCATTTCCCACAAAACATAACTTTGATTTAAACCAAGTTTTACTTCAATACTTTGTTTTTGTGCATATGGTTTAGTTGAGACATTTCACTTGCCATACATAACATTCTGACATAGACATTTGACATGGATATTTGACATAGACATTTTGATATGATTTACATCTTGACATGAACACTTTGACATATTACCCAATACATTTGACAATTGATTTAAACATAGACTACTTACATTGGTTGGTTTGGTTTGATTAAGTAACGATGCGTGTGTAATATGATACAAGCATGGTGGATACGCCGCTGGTACTTCCTATATATAAGTGTTTGTATGGTATTACATATCGTAGCGTTATTTGAATCATTTCAGTTTGATACATATGACATTTTATACAAATAACATACTTTTCACAAAACATTGTTTTACAAACAACCTATCTTATACAAATCCATTTTACTATGGTTATTCATTTAACCATACATTATTCATTTATTGTATACATATCATCTGAACTCATTGTTTTTCAAATGATTTACAAAACAAAGCAAATTACAAGGTTCATGACTAAACATTTTCTCAAACATAAGTCATGGAACCTATTTTCACAAAACCTATGTATCTCACAGGCATTTTTATGCTGACGTACCTATTTTCACATGTGTTTTTCAGGAGCTGTTGCATAAGATGATCAAGATACATATAGGCAGACTTGGGCTTTAGTGACAATAAAAGATGCAAGACTAGTTAATTATGTCGTATTTCTTTGTTTATTAAGACATCGTAACACTTTTAATTAATAAAACGAAACTTCAATTGCCATGGATTTGAAACAATTAATTCTGTTACAACACTCCCCGATGTTTCCGCCACGTTTCGTATGTTCTACGTGGTCGGGGTGTGACAGAAAAGATGGTATCAGAGCCAATGGTTATAGGGAATTAGGTTATTAGTAATGCTTTGACCTAGTCTATAACTTTCTTAGGACCCTAACGCGAGTTTACTTGCGTTTAGTCATAAAACAATACCGTCACCTATCCTTAGGCGACGACCACATCAAGAACATGAATTTCAAAACCACTTTTAAAACTAATCATCTGTTCTAGGATGATTTATTACAAGGTTTTGAACCCTCTATTGTAAGGTTTTGAAACCCTTTGAATTTTCAAAATCTCGTCAAGGTTTTGGGTTTTAAATAATGTGAACACGTGCAAACTGGAAGGGTGAATGCCTGTATTCTGGGTTTTCTGTCTAGGCAAGCACTTCGTATACATCTCATCAGACGCGAGACCAGTTGTGCTTACCTGGGAATTCTTGGGATGAGTGTTCACTTATAGGCGAGCATGTCTTCGCGATACATTATTTTGACCCATTTACTTTGATTAGTCACTGTGTGTCGTTTGTTTACCTTGTGGTAACAAACAAATGACCACTACCCTTGCTTTCATCAGATTTGTTTCATCTCATTCTTTTCGTCTAAATCTCTCACTCGTTTCTTTTCATGTTTCCTCTTTTAGAATGCCTCCTCGACGCGAGAACCAGATAGCGACTGCCGAACTGGCAGAAATTATTGCACAGCAAATGGCT
Source organism: Helianthus tuberosus (assembly GCA_030545235.1). NCBI lineage: Eukaryota > Viridiplantae > Streptophyta > Magnoliopsida > Asterales > Asteraceae > Helianthus > Helianthus tuberosus. The sequence goes on from CM060399.1 coordinate 82,601,379, forward strand.
GCTCAATTCCCAAACCTCTTTGCTCAATGGAATCAAGCCAACAACAACAACAATGGTGTATGCAATTTCAAGAGTTTTAACTCGGCAAAACCACTCAAGTTTAGTGGTTCGGAGGGAGCGACTGGGCTTCTTCAATGGTTCGAGAGCATTGAGAATACTTTCCGCCACGTGCAGTGTCCTGACAATCGCAAGGTCGAGTTTGCTTCGAGTGTGTTCCAGAAGAGAGCCCTTACGTGGTGGAACGGGGTTATTAGAGATCGTGGTGCAGAAGTTGCTCTAGCACAGACATGGGCTGAACTTAGAGCCCTTATGATGAAGGAATTATGTCCTCGACACGAGATCTGGGCTTTGGAAAGGGAATTCGACAATCTTGAGCAAGACAGCGGTGAGCATCGAGCCTACACGGACCGTTATGAGGAGTTAAGTCTGTTATGCCCAAACATGGTCACGCCTTTGGATAAGGCGATCGAAAAGTACATTGATGGCCTTCCCGACTCAATACAAGACATTTTGACTGGTAGCAACCCTACTACTGTTAGGCAGGCCATTGAGTTATCTGCAACCTTGACTGAATCGCAGATCAGGAAACGTAAGCTTTTCCGAAAGGGTGACAAGAAACTGGTCGAGGAATCGAAACCAATCGAGGAATCAAAGACCATGGATGAACAGACTGGATCCTCTAAGAAGTCAAAGAAGCGAAAGGCTTCTCAGAACTTCGCCGTGGTCGCTCACAATGATCAAGCCGTCCCCAACCAACCAGCTCAACCCCCTGCCAGGAAACCCTACAAAGGAACTGCACCCATGTGCAACCAATGTGGCCTACATCATCATGCTGGTGTGAAGTGCCGCACATGCCAAGTTTGCGGACTTATAGGTCATACAGCGAGGGTTTGCCCAACAGCAGCAGCACCAAATCAGATTAACAACAATCCTGCTCAAGCTCGTTTCCCACTGGGATCTTGCTACAACTGTGGCGAGATGGGCCATTTTAGTAGAAATTGCCCAAGACTTGCTGATGCAAATCCAGCGCAGGGATGAGTATCTGACCGACAGAAGATAACGCTGTTTAGAAAATAATCGAGCCTTGTGTATTATTTTCTTTTATCACAATCTATGAAACAGTTGTTGTATTGTTGTTTATAAATAAATCTTTCATTTACATTTCAATATGTTTATGTGGTTGCATGTATAAACATATCCCCTACAATACCGACAATCAAGGAACCGCATTCCTTGAAGAACAGACTATTTCCAAATTTCTTCCCTTGTATAATCTCTTGCGTTTCCACGAAAATCCTAAGTACCCGTTCCTTCCAAGAGAAACGATGTACGAGGCGCCAAGTTAATAGCAATCAATAACAAGAAAAATAACAATTAAACAATTATGTGGTTATGTGCTTATGTGTTATCCTTTATGTGTCATGTGATCCAATTTATGTTATTCAAATCCTCGTAAAATCTTACATATCTTTATGCAAGAGATTCATAGTAGGATACCCAAAGGTACTACTTAAATCCTTAATGGAGTTCTACGTTGTAGTTAAAGTCCCTTGGATTATAATGTACTACTTCATAATTAGACCCCTTTTGTGGTCTAGTTAAACAGATTGATCCAAAAATCTGGTTAGGGATATCATGTGATGATATAGCTGAAAGGACTCCTTAGTGGCCTAATTAAGAAGATCCTCTGTTGATCTAATTAAAAGGACCCTATGGTAGTCTAGTCACTCTCATCTCAGGTTTGATATCTTTCCCCACAACATTCCAAAACAAACTGTGCGGACTGTGCAAGGAATTACGTAATTATGGATGCATACATAATTATGGAATTTAGTGCACAGAAATCACAGCAAGTTCTATCATGTATCAAGAGTTAACCCTATTCATTTCCAATTCTGATGAAGCATCCGTTGAGGAAAAATGAACTAGCTATTCATTTTTCACTTCTGAAGAATATCCGTTGAGGAAATGAATATCCGTTGTTTATCTTTTCATTTCCATTCTGAAGAATAACCGTTGAGGAAAATGAATTATCCATTCATTTTCGTTCTAAAGAATATCCGTTGAAGAAATGAATATCCGTTGTGTAATCCTTCATTTCCAACTCTGAGGAAGCAACCGTTGAAAATGACTCCGTTAAATCATTTTCGTTTCTGAAGATTTATCCGTTGAGGAAATGAATATCCGTTGTGTAATCCTTCATTTCCAACTCTGAGGAAGCAACCGTTGAAAATGACTCCGTTAAATCATTTTCGTTTCTGAAGATTTATCCGTTGAGGAAATGAATATCCGTTGTGTAATCCTTCATTTCCAACTCTGAGGAAGCAACCGTTGAAAATGACTCCGTTAAATCATTTTCGTTTCTGAAGATTTATCCGTTGAGGAAATGAATATCCGTTGTGTAATCCTTCATTTCCAACTCTGAGGAAGCAACCGTTGAAAATGACTCCGTTAAATCATTTTCGTTTCTGAAGATTTATCCGTTGAGGAAATGAATATCCGTTGTGTAATCCTTCATTTCCAACTCTGAGGAAGCAACCGTTGAAAATGACTCCGTTAGTTCATTTTCGTTTCTGAAGATTTATCCGTTGAGGAAATGAATATCCGTTGTGTAATTCTTCATTTCCAACTATGAGGAAATAACCGTTGAAAATGACTCCGTTAGTTCATTTTCGTTTCTGAAGATTTATCCGTTGAGGAAATGAATATCCGTTGATTTTTCTTTCATTTCAAATTCTGAAGAACAAACCGTTGAGGAAAATGACCCCGTTTGTTCATTTTCGTTCTGAAGAATATCCGTTGAGGGAAATGTATATCCGTTTAGTTAATTCCTTTATTTTCCATTTCCGAAGAACCCGTTGAAGAAAATGACCCTGTTCGTTCATTTTCGCTTCTGAAAAATATCCGTTGAGGAAAATAATCAGATTATGCTACATATCTTTGATGACTATTTGAAACAAAGTCATAGACAGACTCCTACGAATTAATTTCGGGACGAAATTTCCTAAAGTAGGGGAGACTGTAACACTTGTGTCATTTCAACCATCAAACAAATGCCCAACCAGTGAAATATTGTATTTCATACTTGGGATTTGTAAAAATATGTGTATCGTTTACACATATCAATCCTTGTTCGATTTCAATCACTATATCGCTCTCTGGAAGGTTATACGCGCACTAATGCGTAAATATAACCAGTTTAATGCAACAAACACTCCGGAATAGTGAAATAGGCTTAACATACCTTAAATAACCTATACATAACTTAGATATAAGTTTTGGAAGGTTTGGTGTGGTGAAATCAAAGTTAATTCGCTTACAGGGACTAAAGTTGACAAACTGCGAAAGTATGCCAATTTGAACTGTAACAGACATTCCGGAACTTGACCATAAGTTAAACACACCTTAAATATCCTTTACATAGCTTAGAAATAGGCTTTGAGGGGTTCGGTGTGCTAAAATAAACTTTTGGGACATTCAGGGACTAAAAGTGTCAAAAAGTGCACAAGTTTGCATTTTCGCGCATAACTTACATTCTGAATACATCTGGACATCCAAAAATTTATGTAAGCATGACTACATTATATTTTAGTGTTCGCCTTAAGAAAAATCCATTCGTCACGTCATTTGGATTGTTTTTCGCGCTTGTGCGCATTCCGTCGTAATTAAGCGAACATCGCGTTCGTACGGCTAAACGAACCGACATCCGAGATATTTTTGAGCACATTTTAAGTTCCCTATACTTTAACTTCATTTTAGAGCTTTGAAATGGGGTTAACGGGCCTTAAACGTGTCAAAAATGCATTGAAAACCAAGTTTAGGGGCTGCAGGGACCAAAACTGTAAATCTGCCAAAGTTGTTACCTTACGGACCTCAACATTGGCAGCTCTGAGGTCCGTAAAGCAAGTTCAGACCAGATGCAGAGTACTTAACAGCCTGTTTTCAGCTGTTTTGCACTCCCTAACCCCTTGCCAAGTGTCCAATCCTTATGGTGGTGAGCATTTTGAGGCACCATGACTTTCCGACAAGTGTACGCCTTGGATCATGGCACGTTTTCCAAGAAACGATCCTAACGGCTCTACTTTTCCTATAAATACCCACCCCCCTTTGGCTTAAAAACCCACAAATCTGATCATTGGGCTCTAAGTTGGAACCTTCGTTTCATACCTGAGCTATTTTGATCTGGGTTAGCATTCGGGGACCCTTCGTAAGTATTCTTTCGTTCTTTTCCTTATTTTACTGCTTTTCGAGTCAGAAAGTCAAACTTTGTTTGACTTTCAGCATTGACCGGTAATGGTCAATGCGAAGTTCGTTTGAACTTCGCAACGTGAGTGTAATCACGTTGGTTATAGTCCCTTGGGACTATGCCTACTGATTACCACGTTGTCTAGGGTCGTAGGGTAAGCGATCTAATAAATCGCTTATACCTCGAACCCGACCCAGTTTGGTCGATCATTAGGATCCGACCAAATACATTAGGTGACCATAGTAGGTAGGGAATAACCTTCCGAGGTTATACCCTATGGTCACATCGTTTAAGTAGTTGTATGATAGGTAGTTTATATGCCTTAGGTAAATTACCAGAATACCTTTTTCTTGTATAATTGGTAATTAAGCATATGTAACCTAAACCTTTGTCACATAACTGATTATGTAATATGTTTAGGCATATAACACTTGTCATAGGGCTAGTTAGGCGGTCCGAACGCGTTTCACGCGAACGACGCGTTAAAGTAGCATAAGCTACCTAAACGGGTCGTAATGGGTCGTAGACACTTAGGTTAAGTTTCATTTAGTATGTAGGCTTTGTTAAACCAAAAGACACGAGTCTCTACACTCGTTTGGTTTACAAACCCTAATGCTACCCGATCCTCCGATTTAGGTCCGGTTTATTAATGTAGCTACCTATACTAGGTGCCGTTTGATATCCGCGATCTCTAGCATTGTTTAGTTGTTACTCAAGGACTACTGAGCAATCTCAGGTGAGTACATAGACCCCTCTTTTACTGTTTTCCAAACTGTTTTGGGGTGGAACACATGTGCCTACTTGTTACTTTCATGCTTTCCTGTTTTGACATCATATACTTGCTATGTTCATTAGTACATTATAGTACATGATTTCATTACATTTCATGCTATGTATGCCCATTGTGTGCGTACTTAGTACATTGTTTTACATTACATTTTATGCTATGTATGCCCATTGTGTGCGTACTTAGTACATCGTTCTACATTACATTTCATGCTATGTATGCCCATTGTGTGCGTACTTAGTACATTGTTTTACGTTGCTTTTCTGTTTCATATGCTTATCCAGCATATGAACACATTATACTACATATTGAACCGTTGTAATCATTTGACTGTGATCCGTTGATATCTGTGAACCGTTTGTATCTGTGAACCGTATTTGACATAGACATTTCGGCATAGACATTTTAACATGATTGACATTTGATCATGCATTTCCCACAAAACATAACTTTGATTTAAACCAAGTTTTACTTCAATACTTTGTTTTTGTGCATATGGTTTAGTTGAGACATTTCACTTGCCATACATAACATTCTGACATAGACATTTGACATGGATATTTGACATAGACATTTTGATATGATTTACATCTTGACATGAACACTTTGACATATTATCCAATACATTTGACAATTGATTTAAACATAGACTACTTACATTGGTTGGTTTGGTTTGATTAAGTAACGATGCGTGTGTAATATGATACAAGCATGGTGGATACGCCGCTGGTACTTCCTATATATAAGTGTTTGTATGGTATTACATATCGTAGCGTTATTTGAATCATTTCAGTTTGATACATATGACATTTTATACAAATAACATACTTTTCACAAGACATTGTTTTACAAACAACCTATCTTATACAAATCCATTTTACTATGGTTATTCATTTAACCATACATTATTCATTTATTGTATACATATCATCTGAACTCATTGTTTTTCAAATGATTTACAAAACAAAGCAAATTACAAGGTTCATGACTAAACATTTTCTCAAACATAAGTCATGTAACCTATTTTCACAAAACCTATGTATCTCACAGGCATTTTTATGCTGATGTACCTATTTTCACATGTGTTTTTCAGGAGCTGTTGCATAAGATGATCAAGATACATATAGGCAGACTTGGGCTTTAGTGACAATAAAAGATGCAAGACTAGTTAATTATGTCGTATTTCTTTGTTTATTAAGACATCGTAACACTTTTAATTAATAAAACGAAACTTCAATTGCCATGGATTTGAAACAATTAATTCTGTTACAACACTCCCCGATGTTTCCGCCACGTTTCGTATGTTCTACGTGGTCGGGGTGTGACACTTGACGAGATTTTGAAAACTCAAAGGGGTTCAAAATCTTATAACAGAGGGTTCAAAACCTTGTAATAAATCATCCTAGAACAGATGATTAGTTTTCAAAGCGGTTTTGAAATTTATGTTCTTGTTGTGGTCGTCGCCTAAGGATAGGTGACAGTATTGTTTTATGACTAAACGCAAGTAAACTCGCGTTAGGGTCCTAAGAAAGTTATAGACTAGGTCAAAGCATTACTAATTACTAATAACCTAATTCCCTATAACCATTGGCTCTGATACCATCTTTTCTGTCACACCCCGACCACGTGGAACATACAAAACGTGGCGGAAATGTCGGGGAGTGTTGTAACAGAATTAATTGTTTCATAACCATGGCAATTGAAGTTTCGTTTTATTAAGTAAAAGTGATACAATGTCTTAACAAACAAAGAAATACAACATAATTAACTAGTCTTGCATCTTTTATTGTTACTAAAGCCCAAGTCTGCCTATGTGTATCTTGACCATCTTATGCAACAGTTCCTGAAAAACACATGTGAAAATAGGTACGTCAGCATAAAAATGCCTGTGAGATACATAGGTTTTGTGAAAATAGGTTCCATGACTTATGTTTGAGAAAATGTTTAGTCATGAACCTTGTAATTTGCTTTGTAAATCATTTGAAAAACAATGAGTTCAGATGATATGTATACAATAAATGAATAATGTATGGTTAAATGAATAACCATAGTAAAAATGGATTTGTATAAGATAGGTTGTTTGTAAAACAATGTCTTGTGAAAAGTATGTTATTTGTATAAAATGTCATATGTATCAAACTGAAATGATTCAAATAACGCTACAATATGTAATACCATACAAACACTTATATATAGGAAGTACCAGCGGCGTATCCACCATGCTTGTATCATATTACACACGCATCGTTACTTAATCACTTAATCAAACCAAACCAAACCAATGTCAAAATGTCTATGTCAAATATCCATGTCAAATGTCTATGTCAAATATCCATGTCAAATGTCTATGTCAAAATATCATGTATGGCAAGTGAAATGTCTCAACTAAACCATATACACAAAAACAAAGTATTGAAGTAAAACTTGGTTTTAAATCAAAGTTATGTTTTGTGGGAAATGCATGATCAAATGTCAATCATGTTAAGATGTCTATGCCGAAATGTCTATGTCAAATACGGTTCACACGGTTCACAGATACAAACGGTTCACAGATATCAACGGATCACAGTCAAATGATTACAACGGTTCAATATGTAGTATAATGTGTTCATATGCTGGATAAGCATATGCAACAGAAAAGCAACGTAAAACAATGTACTAAGTACGCACACAATGGGCATACATAGCATGAAATGTAATGTAGAACGATGTACTAAGTACGCACACAATGGGCATACATAGCATAAAATGTAATGTAAAACAATGTACTAAGTACGCACACAATGGGCATACATAGCATGAAATGTAATGAAATCATGTACTATAATGTACTAATGAACATAGCAAGTATATGATGTCAAAACAGGAAAACATGAAAGTAACAAGTAGGCACATGTGTTCCACCCCAAAACAGTTTGGAAAACAGTAAAAGAGGGGTCTATGTATGTCACACCCTGGCTTTTGCGGAAGCGTGGGTTTATTTGGTGTGACTTCTTAATACCATAGCAACAATCACAACAATGCTATATGATAAAAATACGAGATGTTCATCCATTAAAATAGTGAGAAAATACCACAATATCATTGTTTAGAAACATCGACATTACAAACCACAAATTATTTAAAACATTTTCATAGGACACCAAAAGACTTTAAATAAGACGAGGTTTAGAGATATGTAACCCGTCCAGGAATAGGTTACACTTCTCAAACTTCACAACTTTGGATGACATCTATTTATCCAACGCAGCTAGACACATGCATACCCTGCCAGATCCTGCTAGTTCCCTGAAATACATGTAAGTTGGAAAAAAAATCAACAAAAATTGTTGAGCGAGTTCATGTGTAAGTCTGTGTGTATAAGCCTTTAAAATATGTCTTGTGTGTATAAATGTCCCTTTGTAACGATGTATGTATAATCCTTTGTAAACAGTGTATGAAAGTCCCTGGTATGTAGCAATAAGGAAATAAAGAGATCACCAATGGTTTGCAAGGCCATTGATATGTGTGAAATGCAGTAGGAAGACTCAAACCTAGCAGATTTTTGCGTCGGGCACCAAGTCACCCCGAGGTCCGTACTGTTGGGCCTGGGGCTGGGCTCGCTACACCCAGATAGATCTACCGCTCATGACCCTCGGTCCTACAACGAGGATTAATGGCCTTAAGTTTCACCTACCCACTCACATGATATGTACGTCCTAACCCTCCTTAAGCTAACCATACCATGTATAAAAATGTCTGTAATAGTTGTAACATACTTGGTACTCGTTCTCACCAAGAGTGTTTCTTGTTATTATATCATTTGTAAACATTGTAATATTTGTAACATGTATTCCACCCCCGAAGTATAAAACTGAAAACAGTAAAAGAAAAGGGGGACATGAACTCACCTTGATTTCGAGTAAGTCCAAATAAATATGCTAATGTGAGAGTTCTTGGGAATAATATTCCACGTCACTCTAATTGATTGAACATGCAATAATATGGAATATGTATCAACAATAATGTTTAATCGAATGAGCGGAGATCTTAAATCTATGGGATTCGGTAGTGTTTTGTCTAAAAGAAATAATGTGATAATTATATAACTAATTATCAAAAATAATTAATTTAAGTCAGAATAATTAAAATAATAATTTTAATTATTTGAACTTGAATATTACTGATTTAAAATAATTATTATGGCCTTGGAATCATTTTAAAGAATTAAAATGATTATAATAACAATAAATAAGTTTATATAAGTTTAATTATCTAAATAATTAAACATAATAAAAATTCAGATTCTAAAATTATATAAACTCAGAATAATGTATCTTTTGTCATAAGAATAATTTTGGATCAAAATTATATAGTTATATAATTTAATTGCATTAAATTAAACTATATAAATAAGTATAAATACTGATTTATTTATATAAATATCAAATTTATATAAAATGTGAGTAACAAAATTATTTATGTAAAGATCAGTATTTGAAGTAATTTATCTGAAAATTTTAGATTTTAATTCCTAAAAATCGATTTATTAGGAATTATTTAGTAATAAACTGTTTTAATATTGTAAAAATTAGTTTTATAAATATTTTGACTAACATAATATTTTTAATAAATGAATCAGTAGATAAAGTATATCAGATAAAATTTTCGGATTTAAACTGTTTAAAATCAATTTAATATGAATTAATGAAAAATATGTTAAATAAAAGGAAATAAATAAAACTACTATTCATCTTCTTCTTCAAAACTGGTCAACGAAAGTCAACCCGATCCGATTTCGATTCAAAACACGATTATAACCTAATTAAATTTACAGGAACCATGAATAAACAGTAACATACCAATTAATCGAGGAAAATTGATCCGATAACGATCGGATGTGTGTGTTCGATCAAATCCGGCGAGTTCGGTTTTTCCGGCGAAAATGCAAACAATGAACAGAAGTGTTTTCGATGTTAATGGGTTTTCTGAGAGGTGTGTGAAGGTTCGTGGTTGTACCAGGAAACTAAATAACATCTCAATTCGACCTAAAATCCAACATATCTTAGTGGGATTGTTCGGTTTTCATTTTTTTATAAAAACTTTCGGTTAAAGGTAATAATGCACTGAATATGCCTAATTAATGCGAGAACAAGTTGGCAAAAACAATTGGAGATGAGCTGGTGATGTTATCGGATCGAATAAACAATGTATAGTGGGATTTGGTGGTTGATCCGAAATCAGCGATTTGCTGATATATATATAATCAGTTTTGATTTTAAAGTCTGTATATATATTATACAAGTCAGAATTAACTCGGATGTGGCATGCCCGGCCGAGTGGTTAAGTGTTCGCTTGTTAACGTTGAGGTCCCGAGTTCGATCCCAGGCATACACGGTTCCAGGGGGTTTATCCCCTTTTTGAGCTATTTTTTTTTTAGAAAAGTTACACTTAGGTCCCTGTGCTTTCAGAACTTACAAAATCAGTCCCTGTAGTAGTTAACTGAGTGAACTAACTAGGTTAGTCCTTTATAATAGAACTCCTTATATACTAGGCTAACCCAGTTAGGATTTCCAGTTAAATCAGTTTAGTAAATGACAATATTAGTCCCTAAAGTTCAAGTTTAAGGAAATGACTAATAGGACCTTATACTTTTATTTCAATATTTACATTTTTAACCCGAACTTACAAGATTTGAAAAATGACTTTTTAGTCCCCGGACTTTTGTACTTTCTAAAATGACAGTTTTAGTCCTCGAAATTAAAAGTGATAATTTCAAGCAAGTTTTAAAGAATGTCGAATAGGTCCCTCAACCTATTGTTTGTCTATGTGTTAGCATTGTCAGCATGTTTCTGAGTTATCCGTTCACTGTGCTAACTGTGTTTTGTGCATCAATTTTTTTTTTCACTAAAGCTTGTGTGTAATAAATGGAGTGACTGTATAAAATATGATGCATGTGTATGTACGATATAAAAATCATAGAGCAGTTTAAATTGTCAGTTGTAATCAAGCACAGTCATTAAGTACGTAATTAAAATTAATTACTTGTACAGTACCTGTAATTTTGAGGGTTGTCACAATGTACTCACCTGGGATTGCTCAGTAGTTCTGGAGTGATAACTAAACAATGCTAGAGATCGCGGATATCAAACGGCACCTAGTATAGGTAGCTACATTAATAAACCGGACCTAAATCGGAAGATCGGGTAGCATTAGGGTTTGTAAACCAAACGAGTGTAGAGACTCGTGTCTTTTGGTTTAACAAAGCCTACATACTAAATGAAACTTAACCTAAGTGTCTACGACCCATTACGACCCGTTTAGGTAGCTTATGCTACTTTAACGCGTCGTTCGCGTGAAACGCGTTCGGACCGCCTAACTAGCCCTATGACAAGTGTTATATGCCTAAACATATTACATAATCAGTTATGTGACAAAGGTTTAGGTTACATATGCTTAATTACCAATTATACATGAAAAGGGTATTCTGGTAATTTACCTAAGGCATATAAACTACCTATCATACAACTACTTAAACGATGTGACCATAGGGTATAACCTCGGAAGGTTATTCCCTACCTACTATGGTCACCTAATGTATTTGGTCGGATCCTAATGATCGACCAAACTGGGTCGGGTTCGAGGTATAAGCGATTTATTAGATCGCTTACCCTACGACCCTAGACAACGTGGTAATCAGTAGGCATAGTCCCAAGGGACTATAACCAACGTGATTACACTCACGTTGCGAAGTTCAAACGAACTTCGCATTGACCATTACCGGTCAACGCTGAAAGTCAAACAAAGTTTGACTTTCTGACTCGAAAAGCAGTAAAATAAGGAAAAGAACGAAAGAATACTTACGAAGGGTCCCCGAATGCTAACCCAGATCAAAATAGCTCAGGTATGAAACGAAGGTTCCAACTTAGAGTCTTTTCAATCAGATTTGTGGGTTTTAAGCCAAAAGGGGGGTGGGTATTTATAGTTTTCGGGTAACCGTTAAGATCGTTTGTTGTAAAACGTGCCATGATCCAAGGCGTACACTTGTCGGAACCTTATGGTGGCTGAAATTAGGTTCTTATCCGCTGACTAGACGATTGAGAATGTGTGGTTGAGAATCAAACAACTGGGACCCGCTGTTAAAAACATGGAATCTGGTCCAGAAGGGGGCTCGCGTGACGCTAAGGCCCGTCGCGTCACGCTAGGCCCCTGTTTTGGCAGATTTTGCAGAAATGGTCCCTGCACCTTGTTTAAGCGATTTTCGATGCGTTTGAACCCCGTTAACCTCATTTCAAGGCTCTAAAATGAAGTTAAAGTATAGGGAACTCAAAATATGCTCAAAAATATCTAGGATGATGGTTCGTTTGGTCGTACGAACGCGATGTTCGCTTAATTACGACGGAATGCGCATAAGCGCGAAAAACGAACCAAATGACGCGACGAATGGATTTTTCTTAAGGCGAACACTTAAATATAATGTAGTCATGCTTACATAAATTTTTGGATGTCCAGAAGTATTCAGAATGTAAGTTATGCGCGAAAATGCAAACTTGTGCACTTTTTGACACTTTTAGTCCCTGAATGTCCCAAAAGTTTATTTTAGCACACCGAACCCCTCAAAGCCTATTTCTAAGCTATGTAAAGGATATTTAAGGTGTGTTTAACTTATGGTCAAGTTCCGGAATGTCTGTTACAGTTCAAATTGGCATACTTTCGCAGTTTGTCAGCTTTAGTCCCTGTAAGCGAATTAACTTTGATTTCACCACACCAAACCTTCCAAAACTTATATCTAAGTTATGTATAGGTTATTTAAGGTATGTTAAGCCTATTTCACTATTCCGGAGTGTTTGTTGCATTAAACTGGTTATATTTACGCATTAGTGCGCGTATAACCTTCCAGAAAGCGATATAGTGATTGAAATCGAACAAGAATTGATATGTGTAAACGATACACATATTTTTACAAATCCCAAGTATGAAATACAATATTTCACTGGTTGGGCATTTGTTTGATGGTTGAAATGACACAGGTGTTACACATATAAAGTACGAAGAGGCCGCAATCACGAGCTTACAAATAATAATGTCAATCTTCTTAGAGCCATCATTTTGCGCCATCCATGCAACGATGGATTGCCAAGAGTCATCAACACTATCCAATTTCACCATCTTTTTAACATTGTTCCAAACTTGCGAAGCGAAGGCACATTGAAAGAACAAATGGTCACGAGAATCTCGATTATATCTGCATAGGGGACAACACATAAGCCTCAAATTCGTATCACTTCCTGCTTCCCACTCGGTTAGGCGATCCTGAGTCTTGAGCTTGTTTCCGATCACTAACCACATATGAAACGAGTGTCGGGGAATGCATTGCGAAAACCATACCATGTTATCAACCCGAGACCTAATGTTGTTCCACACTTCTGCCGAGCTGAAGTAAGAATCTTTACCTTAAAAGTCTTTCAAGGTGAGTTTATCGTCCACATTTTGCACTAGAGTTGGAGGTTGAAGATTTATTAAAACCGGGAATAAATCATACCAAGCTTGGGGCCATCTCCAGTGACCCGAATCATCCATAAGACCAGCCACAGTGGATTGCATATTAAAACCTGCATTAGCTATAACTCTTGGAGATATAAAAGAACCGATCGGACTCAATTGACACCAATTATCGCACCAGGCATTTGCTTGAGATCCACTTCGAATAGAAAAACCAATGTAAGGCCGCACCAAGTTACGGATGGACAATATCTTCCTCCATCCCAAGCTCATGCTACCCCGACACGGGACATCCCAAAAACACCGACCTTTTAGCTTATACGAGTGAATCCATTAAACCCATAAAGAGTTTCTTTTCGAAATTATGCTCCAGATATGATTCGCCGTGAGAGCTTTATTAACATCCATCACACTTCTAATACCCAACCCTCCCTCAGTTTTAGGCAAGCAAACATCGGCCCACGCAACTTTAGCTCGAACCCTACCTTGCGAGCCTGCATTCCACAGGAACCGCCGCATCCTTTTCTCCAACTCAGAAATTACACGAGCAGGGAGGATGAATACGGAGGCCCAATAAATATGCATAGAGGGCATAACCGAATTAATAAGCTGGAGACGACCCACAAACGACAATGATTTAGTCATCCAGTTAGTAATTTTGCTCTCCATTCGGTCAATCGGAATTTTACAATCTTTAAAAATGAGCTTTGTGGATATTAGAGGAACTCCAAGATAACGGACAGGGATACTACCTTCTTGAAAAGGCATCAATGTAAGAATTTCCTGTTTCACCGAATTGTGGACATTCGAAAAATAAGCCGTGCTCTTAGAAGGACTCGGCACTAGCCCGGAGAGACTAGTGAAGGTTTCCAGCGCCTCTTTAACCTTTTTCACCGATCCCGTGTCAGCATGCACGAAAATGGAACGAGTCATTTTCCACAACCTCTTCAGAAACGAAAATGAACGGAACGAGTCATTTTCCACAACGTCTTCAGAAACGAAAATGAACGGAACGAGTCATTTTCCACAACGTCTTCAGAAACGAAAATGAACGGAACGAGTCATTTTCCACAACCTCTTCAGAAACGAAAATGAACGGAACGAGTCATTTTCCACGACTTCTTCAGAAACGAAAATGAACGGAACGAGTCATCTTCCACGATTTCTTCAGAAACGATAATGAACAGAATAAGTCATTTTCCACAATTTCTTCAGAAATGAAAATGAACGGAACGAGTCATCTTCCACGATTTCTTCAGAAACGAAAATGAACAGAATGAGTCATTTCCACAATTTCTTCAGAAATGAAAATGAACGGAACGAGTCATCTTCCACGATTTCTTCAGAAACGAAAATGAACAGAATGAGTCATTTTCCACAATTTCTTCAGAAATGAAAATGAACGGAACGAGTCATTTCTAGACACACGACCAAACTTGCTGTGGTTTCTGTGCACTGAATTTCATAATTATGTATGCATCCATAATTACGCAATTCCTTGCACAGTCCGCACAATTTGTTTTGTAATGTGAAGGGGAGGAAAATCAAACCTGTGATGAGTGTGACTAGACTACCATAAGGTCCTTTTAATTAGATCGACAAATGATCCTTTTAATTAGGCCACCAAGGAGTCCTTTCAGCTATCTCATCACATCATATTCCTAACCAGATTTTTGGATCAATCTGTTTAACTAGATCACTCAAGTGGTCTAATTATGGAATAGTACAATATAATCCAAAGGTCTTTACTATTACGTAAAAGCCCATTGAGGATTTAATACAATACTTTTGGATATCCTACTATGAATTCCTTATACGAAGATATGGAAGGTTCTACGAGGATTTGGATAACAAAACTTGGATTACACAAAAACATAAAAGGGAACACATAAGCACATAATCACATAGTTGTTTAATTTGATTATTAATTTGTTATTAACTTGTTATTAACTTGTTATCGATTGAAAATGGATGTGGAAACCAGTTGATAGACTTCGATGTCCTCTGGGATCTATCTGAAAAGATAGGAAGATCTCCCAAACATTCGATTTTGTTTTCAAAGGAACGTAATATTTGAACTAAGGAACACAAAAATTTTAGGATTTACGAAAATACCCTTAGGTACCCTATTAAGGATTTATAGTGGTACTTTGGGTATTTGTCTAGTGTTGTAACTTGCGCCTTGTACTTCGTTTCCTTGGAAGAAACGGGTACTTAGGAATTTCGTGGATAACGCAAGAGATCATAAAATAGAAAATTTTTGGGGGGTAGTTTGCTTTTCAAGGAATACGATTCCTTGATTGTCGGTATTGTAAGGGATATGTTCTTTATACATATAACCTCATAAATACATTGCAATGTAAATAAAAGATTTATTTATAAATAATGATAACAACTGTTTCATGGACCTTGACAACAAAAGAAAATAATACATAAGACGTAATTATTTCTAAAGTGTGTTGTCTTCTAGTTGGTCAGATGCTCATCCCTTTGCTGGATTAGCATTAGCAAGCTTTGGGCAATTTCTTCGGAAATGACCCATCTCGCCACAATTGTAGCAAGAACCTGGTGGAAAGCGAGCTTGAGCAGGATTGTTGTCAGCTTGATTTGGTGCAACTGCTACTACGCAAACCTTTGCTGTATGACCTTTACGTCCACAAATTTGGCATTCGCGGCACTTCACATTAGCATGACGATGAAGGTTACATTGGTTGCACAAGGGTGAAGTTCCATTGTATGGCTTCCTAGTAGGGGGTTGAGCAGGTTGATTGGGGACGGCTTGACCATTGTGAGTAACCATGGCGAAGTTCTGAGAAGCCTTTCGCTTCTTTGACTTCTTAGGGGATCCAGTCTGTTCATCCATGGTCTTTGATTCCTCGATTGGTTTCGATTCCTCGACAGGTTTCTTGTCACCCTTTCGGAAAAGCTTACGTTTCCTGATCTGAGATTCAGTCAAGGTTGCAGCTAGCTCAATGGCCTGCCTAACCGTAGTGGGGTTACTACCAGTAACAATGTCCTGAACTGAGTCAGGGAGACCATCAATGTATTTTTCGATCGCCTTTGATGGGATTTTAACATGTTTATCAAAGCAATTTCATCCATATGAAATAAAAACGCAGCAGAATAAGGATTTAAAACATGTTACTTTACAAGATTTAAAACCATTTTAATCATGCTTTCTTAATGTGGCTTATTATGAGGCGCAAGTTACTTACTCAGGATACGATTTTGAATTGGGATTTCTCGCGTAGGAAGAATATGAACATGATGTGCTGTCTGCTTTGCTATGCCAATCATGACTCTCATAATCACCTGTTTTTCGAGTGTAAGTTTTCTACTCAAGTTTGGTATATGGTTAGGCATAAAGTGGGAATGGAATCGGTTCAACCGAAGTGGGAGGATATTGTTGAATGGCTTCTAGTGCGGTCCAAATCCAAATCAGCGATTAATTATGTTGCAAGGTTATTAGTAGCGGCCAGTGCTTATTTCATTTGGCAAGAACGTAATGCAAGATTATTCAAGAACCAGTTGAGACCTCCTGAGACTATAAGGGAACTTATTTTCCAACAGGTCCGATACAAGCTAATGGGGGCGAAGCTGAAGGATTGTGTAAATGTGAGAAGGCTTCTAGGCGAATGGGAAATTTATGGCTCTGAAATCCAAGATGGTGGTGGCTGATTGAGTTGTGTTGGTAGTTTGTCTTGTTTTTCCTAGATGGTAGTCTAGTTGTTTTTGTTCCCTGTTGGGAGTTTTCGTTTTGTCTCTTTGTTTACTTTCATGGGGCATGTCCTGTGATTGAACTAGTGTAGGCTTTCTACACTACTTGTTTTGTTTGGTTTGTGAATATATAGAATCACCGGGGTAACCCTTTACCCAAAAAAAAACCTTTTTAAATGCAAAACCCAATAACCGGATCCATATATGTCATGCATGCTATCAAAATACAACTATAGGGTGTTTGAGAATTCAACCTTTCTTTAGAGCAAGGAGATGGAAGATGATGATGAATCTTGAATGGTAGCTTCCAAACGAGAAAGCCTCAAGCTAGTATACCCGAAAGCCCAAACAAACACCTTGAGATTGCTAGGATTTGCACTTGAAAAACTCTCTTGGATGACCACCTTGGCCGAAATTTTGAGGAAAAATTAGAGAGTTCTTGCTAGTTCTTGCTACTTCAAAATAATAGAGAAAGTGTATTTTAAAAATGTGAGAGAGTTGTTGCAACTTTTATCCAATCAAGTGCCTTTCTTTTATGACATTTGCATGCATTTCTATTAGTGAAAGACCACCTTGGGAAGACCCAAAGTGGACGGCCATAAGGCCTCCATTTTGACCAATCAAATTTTTTCCAATTTCAAATTTAAGTCTTGCATTATATTTATAACTTTTATAAATATAATAGCATATGTTTATAAGACTTTTATGCAACAAATCATAATTTTTATAATGTTATTTAACCCATTAAATAACAAAATAAAATACTCTCTCATAATAAATTATCCGTATAATCTATTAGTTTCTGAAGTGCAATTATTTAGAAAACCAATTTCTAAATATTATAAGTGATAATATTTATTTGTTTGATCATATCATAAAAAAATATTGTAGGTGTTTGTCTAGTTTGTTATTGGGTATGACCCGACTTGGATCATAACGTACTAGCCATATCAATTTAATATGTGTCTTGGGCATACAGAGTCCAACAATCTCCCACTTGCACAAGATACATAGAAGATTGATGCAAGCAGTAAATGACACCTAACAATGGTTTACTACCCCTAATACGTATGACGAAGTGCCATTCAATAACATCATCCCCTTCAAGTCCCTTACTTGAACATGATTTAGGTGAATTTATCATCCATCCTTTCGTTACAGATGTCATGTCAAATCCAGAGACACAGTGTGATCATTCTCTGTTGATTTAACTTAAGCAGGCCTTAGACATCTTACTCTCAACGAATAAGAGGAACAAATCCCTTCTTGACTACATACGTCTCTCACAATCACCTCGTACCATACCTGAGCTTAGTCTTATGTACTATCTTATTACAGACAGCGAAGAACTAAGTCAAGGCATAATATTTGGTGAATATCAAGACCCAATATGTATCTCAGGTCAGAGGATACTATGATATTCGCCTTTGCTCAAATTTACTTATGATCAATCAATGATTCCATGCAGTAACATTTGAGAGCGGGTCAGTCCAATATTTGTATCCCACAAATATCTATGAACTTTGGCAGCAACACTTTGCTCTATATTCATACCTAATGAATATCCACCAATCCAAGTTCATAATAGTCTTACATTCATATTTGTTCCCACAAGTATGATCGACTACGGACATTTAGAATAATTAATTTATTCACGGATTTAAACATGCTAAAATGGAACATAACTCAAAATACCATAAAAGAGTTAAAATAACAATTGTTCCAATATCCAAATACAAAATAGATCAAATCCAATCACTAGAATACCGAAGTCCTAAGGCACAAGTATGACCCTCATGTTTTGGCCGTTCAAGGAGCTTCGTGAGTGGATCCGCAATGTTTTGATCGGTGTGAACTTTGCGAATACATATCTTTCCTTTTTCAACTTCATCTCTTATGTAGTTGAATCTCCGCTCAATGTGCCTAGTCTTTTGATGTGCACGAGGTTCCTTGATTTGAGCAATCGCACCCTCGTTATCACAAAAGATCTCTAGGGGGTCTTGAATGGTAGGGACTACCCCTAGGTCAGCAATGAACTTCTTTAACCACGCAGCTTCTTGTGCTGCCAATGAGGCGGCGATGTATTCTGATTCTGTAGTGGACAATGCTACAACATCCTGCTTCGAGCTCTTCCAAGAGACTGCAGCTCCATTCAAAATGAAGACATACCCAGATTGTGATCGAGAACCATCTCGATCAGTTTGGAAACTCGCATCCGTGTAACCTTTTACAACGAGTTCCTCTTCACCAGATCCATATATTAGAAACATATCCTTAGTCCTTCTAAGGTATTTCAATATGCTCTTAACAGCCATCTAATGACTGTTACCTGGATTTTGCTGGTATCTACTTGTCATGCTTAAAGCGCATGACGCGTCCGGTCTAGTGCATATGGCGTACATTATGGATCCTATAGCAGACGCATATGGGATTCCTTTCATTCTTTCTTGCTCATCCTTTGAGCTTGGACATTGAGTCACATTCAATATTGTCCCTTTTTGAATAGGTACCAAACCTTTTTTAGAGTTCTCCATCTTGAACCTTTTCAAGACCTTGTCAATGTATGCACTTTGGTTTAAACCTATCAAGCGCCGTGATCTATCCCTATAGATCTTTATTCCCAAAATATAGGCAGCTTCTCCAAGATCTTTAATGGAAAAACATCTTCCAAGCCATGCTTTTACACCTTCCATGGTTGGAATGTCATTTCCAAATAGTAGAATGTCATCGACATACAATACTAAGAAAGTGACGGTGCTCCCACTAGCTTTCTTATACACACAAGCTTCATCGCCGTTCTTAATGAACCCAAAATTCCTAATCTCTTCATCAAAACGGTGATTCCAACTTCTCGATGCTTGTTTCAATCCATAGATTGATTTCTTTAACTTGCACACTTTGTTAGGATGTTTTGGATCGACAAAACCTTCAGGCTGAACCATATAGACATCTTCATCAAGATATCCATTGAGGAAAGCCGTTTTGACATCCATTTTCCAAATCTCATAGTCATAATATGCAGCTATGGCAAATAATATCCTAATCGACTTTAGCATTGCCACTGGCGAGAAAGTCTCATCATCATCAACCCCTTGAGTTTGAGTGAAACCTTTTGCTACAAGTCTCGCTTTATAAGTATCCAAGTTACCATGCATATATGTTTTCTTCTTGAAAACCCACTTACTTCCAACTACTTTGGAGTTAAGAGGTGGCACAACCAATTCCCAAACTTGGTTGTCATACATGGATTGCATCTCTACGTTCATAGCCTTAAGCCATTTGTCGCAATCAGATTTTGACATTGCATCATGGTATGTGGTTGGTTCATCTGAATCTACCACATAGTATCCATCCATGAAAAATCCATATCTTTCAGGTGGATTACTAATTCTACCTGATCTGCGAACGTTTTGTGTATGTTGATCAACCATTTGGTCATTTTCAACAACCTCTTGTTGAGTGCTAGTATCAACCAAACGTGTATCGGCTTGTGGTTCTTGATCCTCGTCAAGTTCCACTGTTCTACTAGTTCCTTCCATAAGGAACTTATCCTCCAAGAACTTACCCTTTCGAACAACAAATACCTTTTGCTCTGTTGGGTCGTAGAAATAATATCCTATATCATCTTTAGGATATCCTACGAAGATACACTTAATGGATCGTACTTCTAACTTGTTTGGGGTGTATTGCTTCACATAAGCATCACAACCCCACACCTTCAAATATGATAATGATGGAACCGTTCCATGCCATATTTCAAAAGGTGTCTTATCCACTTTCTTGGTTGGGGCCATATTTAATATACGAGCCGCGGAGAGCAAAGCGTAACCCCAAAATGATAGAGGCAATGTGCTTCTAGCCATCATCGATCGAACCATATCCAATAGAGTTCGATTCCTCCTCTCAGACACACCATTATGTTGTGGTGTTCCAGGTGGAGTAAGTTGTGAGATGATCCCACAACTCCTAAGATGATCTTGAAAAGCATCACTAAGGTATTCACCTCCTCTATCGGAACGAAGAACTTTGATTGTCTTGGTGAGTTGATTCTCTACTTCGTTTTGGAAGATTTTGAACGTTTCAAAAACTTCATCTTTTTGTCTTAGTAAGTACACATAACCATAACGACTGAAGTCGTCGGTAAAAGTTACGAAGTATCTTTCACCATTCCTAGTCATTGGCTTAAAAGGACCACATACATCCGAATGTATGATGCCTAATAAATCTTTTGCCCTTTGGTTTGTGCCACTAAAGGGTTTCTTGGTCATTTTACCTTGTAAACAAGATTCACATGTATCAAATGAACCAATTTCATTTGTTTCCAAAAGACCATTCTTTTGAAGTGTTTGCATGCGATTTCTATTTATATGACCAAGACGACAATGCCAAAGATAGGTCTCACTCAAATCCATTTTGAGTCTCTTGGTGTTTGCTTGGTACATCGAATTATCAAATGATGTATTATCATGAACCAATTCATAAATACCATTTGAAGGCGTAGCTTTAAAGTAGAACATGTCATTCATCAAAGCATAAATTTCATTGTTCACAAACTTCAAATCAAATCCATATTGTCTTAAAAGGGAAACAGAAATAATTTTCCTAGTCAAACTAGGAGCATACAAAACATTTTTCAAACATATTTCCAAACCACTTGGAAGTTTTAAAACATAGTCTCCTTGGGCTTCAACTTGAACCTTCGCTCCATTGCCCATGAAGAGACTAGTGTCTCCCTTCTTGTAATGCTTATTTCTTTTGAACCCCTGCAACGAATTGAAAATATGAGTTCCACATCCGGTATCTAATACCCATGTGTTAGAAGAAATAACATTTAGATCAATATGTATCATAAAGATTGTACCTGAGGTTTGCCCTGCATCCCTCTTGTTTTTCAACTCTTTGAGATAGGTTGGACAATTCCTTTTCCAATGCCCTATCTCTCCACACTCAAAGCATGGATTGTAACACCTGTGTCATTTCAACCATCAAACAAATGCCAAACCAATGAAATAATGTATTTCATACTTTGGACTTGTATAAATATGTGTATCTTTTGCACATATCGACTCATGTTCGATTTCAAGCTCTAAATCGCTTTCTGGAAGGTTATACGCGCACTAATGCGTAAATATAACCAGTTTAATGCAACGAACACTCCGGAATAGTGAAATAGGCTTAACATACCTTAAATAACCTTTACATAACTTAGATATAAGTTTTGGAAGGTTTGGTGTGGTGAAATCAAAGTTAAATCACTTACAGGGACTAAAGTTGACAAACTGCGAAAGTATGCCAATTTAAACTGTAACAGACATTCCGGAACATGACCATAAGTTAAACATACCATAAATATCCTTTACATAGCTTAGAAATAGGCTTTGAGGTGTTCGGTATGCTAAAATAAACTTTTGTGTCATTCAGGGACTAAAAGTGTCGAAAAGTGCACAAGTTTGCACTTTCGCGCATAACTTACGTTCTGAATACATCCGGACATCCAAAAATTTATGAAAGCATGACTATATTATATTTTAGTGTTCGCCATAAGAAAAATCCATTCGTTTCGTCATTTGGATCGTTTTTCGCGCTTATGCGCATTCCGTCGTAATTAACCGAACATCGCAACTGTACGGCTAAACGAACCGACATCCGAGATATTTTTGAACACATTTTAAGTTCCCTATACTTTAACTTCATTTTAGAGCTTTGAAATGGGGTTAACGGGCCTTAAACGTGTCAAAAATGGCCTAAATACAGTTCAGGGACCAAAACTGTAATTCTGCCAAACTGCACCATACGATGCGTATGGTATATATACCATACGATGCGTATGGGGTCTGCAGACCAGGTTCAGTGTATTAACAGCCTGTTTGCAGCTGTTTTAACCACAACCACATGTTTGCAACTTGCCTAATCTGTTGATAAACATCATTTTTAGCCACCATAAGGTTCCGACAAGTGTACGCCTTGGATTCGATCACGTACTACGAGAAACGATCCTAACGGCTCTACTTTTCCTATAAATACCCACCCCCCTTTGGCTTAAAAACCCACAAGAATTCTGATTTGAGAGCTCTAAGTTGAAACCATTGTTTCATACCTGAGTTCTTGAATCGGGATTAGCATTCGGGGACCCTGGGTAAGTATTCTTTCGTTCTTTTCCTTATTTTTACTGCTTTTCGAGTCAGAAAGTCAAACTTTGTTTGACTTTCAGCGTTGACCAGTAATGGTCAATGCGAAGTTCGTTTGAACTTCGCAACGTGAGTGTAATCACGTTGGTCATAGTCCCTTGGGACTATGCCCACTGATTACCACGTTGTCTAGGGTCGTAGGGTAGGCGATCTAATAAATCGCCTATACCTTCGAACCCGACCCAGTTTGGTCGATCATTAGGATCCGACCAAACACATTAGGTGACCATAGTAGGTAGGGCATAACCTTCCGAGGTTATACCCTATGGTCACATCGTTTAAATAGTTGTATGATAGGTAGTTTATATGCCTTAGGTAAATTACCAGAATACCCTTTTCATGTATAATTGGTAATTAAGCATATGTAACCTAAACTTTTGTCACATAACTGATTATGTAACATGTTTAGGCATATAACACTTGTCATAGGACTAGTTAGGCGATCCGAACGCGTTTCACGCGAACGACGCGTTAAAGTAGCATAAGCTACCTAAACGGGTCGTAATGGGTCGTAAACAATCAGGTTAAGTTTCATTTAGTATGTAGGCTTTGTTAAACCAAAAGACACGAGTCTCTACACTCGTTTGGTTTACAAACCCTAATGCTACCCGATCTTCCGATTTAGGTCCGGTTTATTAATGTAGCTACCTATACTAGGTGCCGTTTGATATCCGCGATCTCTAGCATTGTTTAGTTGTCACTCCAGAACTACTGAGCAATCCCAGGTGAGTACATAGACCCCTCTTTTACTGTTTTCCAAACTGTTTTGGGGTGGAACACATGTGCCTACTTGTTACTTTCATGCTTTCCTGTTTTGACATCATATACTTGCTATGTTCATTAGTACATTATAGTACATGATTTCATTACATTTTATGCTATGTATGCCCATTGTGTGCGTACTTAGTACATCGTTTTACATTACATTTCATGCTATGTATGCCCATTGTGTGCGTACTTAGTACATCGTTTTTCATTGCTTTTCTGTTGCATATGCTTATCCAGCATATGAACACATTTTACTACATATTGAACCGTTGAAATTATTTGACTGTGATCCGTTGATATCTGTGAACCGTTTGTATCTGTGAACCGTGTGAACCGTATTTGACATAGACATTTCGGCATAGACATTTTAACATGATTGACATTTGATCATGCATTTTCCCACAAAACATAACTTTGATTTAAACCAAGTTTTACTTCAATACTTTGTTTTTGTGTATATGGTTTAGTTGAGGCATTTCACTTGCCATACATGATATTTTGACATAGACATTTGACATGGATATTTGACATAGACATTTGACATGGATATTTGACATAGACATTTTGACATTGGTTTGGTTTGGTTTGGTTTGATTAAGTGATTTAGTAACGATGCGTGTGTAATATGATACAAGCATGGTGGATACGCCGCTGGTACTTCCTATATATAAGTGTTTGTATGGTATTACATATTGTAGCGTTATTTGAATCATTTCAGTTTGATACATATGACATTTTATACAAATAACATACTTTTCACAAGACATTGTTTTACAAACAACCTATCTTATACAAATCCATTTTACTATGGTTATTCATTTAACCATACATTATTCATTTATTGTATACATATCATCTGAACTCATTGTTTTTCAAATGATTTACAAAACAAAGCAAATTACAAGGTTCATGACTAAACATTTTCTCAAACATAAGTCATGGAACCTATTTTCACAAAACCTATGTATCTCACAGGCATTTTTATGCTGACGTACCTATTTTCACATGTGTTTTTCAGGAGCTGTTGCATAAGATGATCAAGATACATATAGGCAGACTTGGGCTTTAGTGACAATAAAAGATGCAAGACTAGTTAATTATGTCGTATTTCTTTGTTTATTAAGACATCGTAACACTTTTAATTAATAAAACGAAACTTCAATTGCCATGGATTTGAAACAATTAATTCTGTTACAACACTCCCCGATGTTTCCGCCACGTTTAGTATGTTCCACGTGGTCGGGGTGTGACATGGATCGCTCGTGGCAACCTTTGCCTTCTTCTCTTTTGGTTTTGGTGGTTCTGCTTTAGCCTTTCTTTTTCCCTTCCCTTTGACGTGCCCCTTTCCTTTGGCAACATTTGCCTTGGAGTCGGAGTGATGTCCCTTCTTGCCTCCCTCATTGATCGTTAGAACAGGTAAAGCCTTTTTACCCATTCCCGCTTCGGCCGTTTTGAGCATTTCATGAAGCTCACCAATGCTCTTGTCCCATCCATTCATGTTATAGTTCATAACAAAGCTCTCAAATTTCTTTGTTAAAGAGTTGAGGATCAAATCCGTAGCCAACGCTTTAGAGACGGGACAATTGAGCCTCTCGAGACGATCAATGTGGCTTTTCATCTTAAGGACGTAAGATGAGACCGATTGGGTTTCCTCCATTCGACATGCATGAAGCGCTCGAACCGTTTCGAAGCGTTCTACCCTTGCTTGTTGTAGGAACATTTCCTTCAATTGGGTAATCATGTCGTATACCCCATGATGTTCAAAGTCCTTTTGAATCTCGGGAATCATAGTTCCCAGCATGAGGCAAGAGGCTTGCATGGAGTCCTCGGTATATTTAACCCAATCATTGTAGGCTTCTACATCTTCCTCGCCAGGTTGATCGGGAATAGGATCGTCCAACACATAGGATATCTTCTCTTGTTTGAGAACAATTCTCAAGTTTCGAAACCAATCCATGAAGTTGTTATGGTTGAGACGATCCTTTTCCAGGATGGTTCTTAGTGATAGGTTACGGACGGTTTGGGTAATTGGGTTTGCATTGTTAGCGGCCATCTACAAAATTTAACAAAGTTCAATTTTAGTATTTTAGATATTATTAAAATTTTAATCATTAATACCCTTTTAACGTCTCATAGACAATTAATAATTAAAATCTAGAATCCAACGTTACATTTAAATATTGGTTAGGTGACCTTTATCCCATTATTTAAATTAACAAGGTAGTCAATGTTTGACGATTGCAACCCTTTGCAACTTCTAGCTATATGGGATCGGTTAAACATCTTTTTGTTTAGTTGGCATGTTTAATCCCATCAACACCTTTGTTTTCCATGCTTCGGTTGTCACACCCCCAAAATCCACACGCGGAGTATCACCGCTTGGAGGCGTGACTGACCAGGATCAAACCACTAATCATATTGAACAAGCAAGTAATTAAAAGTAAAAGTCCAACCAACATAATTAGTGTCCAAAACAACCATAGTTTAAGTTATGAGCGGAAGCATAATGTTTAAAACCAAAACATAAGTTTAAATATTAAATTCGCTAATTTTTTGGTTTTTAAACCAGAATTTTTAGAGATTGTCAAAAAGTATTGGGATTCTAATGTGGATGGGGTGCATCAGTTTAGAGTTGTCAAAAAACTTCGGTTGCTGAAAAACCCGCTTAGATCTTTGTTATTTAAGCAAGGTAATCTCCACAAGAAAGTTGAAAGCCTTAGATCGAAACTGGATGTGATTCAACAAAACATTGATCAGGAGCCGTTAAACGTCGATATACGGGCTGAAGAGGCTGCTATTAGTCGTGATTTACAGGAGGCGTTGTTGGATGAGGAGCGTTTCTTGAAACAAAAGTCAAAGGTAGATTGGTTAGCGGCGGGTGATATGAACACTGCATTTTTTCATTCTTCTTTGAAAGCGAGAAATCATTTTACCAGGATTGAGGTTATTAAAGATGTAGGTGGGACTACTTATGAAGGTGATATGGTGTATAAAGCATTTGTTCAGCACTATGAGAAATTCTTTGGTTCTCAAGGTGATATTTCGTTGGAGCCGGCTCCAGATTTATTTCCGCACAGATTATCACATAATGTTGCTACTAATATGGTTAGACAGGTAACAATGGAGGAGGTCAGAAAAGCTATGTTTTCTATTGGTAATGACAAAGCTCCTGGACCGGATGGTTATACAGCGGCTTTTTTCAAAAGTGCGTGGTCTCTGGTTGGCACGGATGTATCTAAAGCCATTATTGATTTTTTCGAGACTGGTAATATGCTTCGGGAAATGAACCATACTCTTATTGTCCTTATTCCTAAGGTTTCGACTCCTACAAGTGTTACTGATTTCCGTCCGATTGCTTGTTGTAATGTCTTCTATAAATGCATCAGTAAAATTATTTCAGAAAGAATTAAAGGAGCTCTAAAAGACATTGTTAGCATCAACCAATCTGCTTTTGTTCCTGGTCGGAAAATTTCGGATAATATTCTTTTAACCCAAGAGTTAATGCATAATTATCACAGAGACGTGGGTCCTCCTAGATGTGCGTTTAAAGTAGATATTCAGAAAGCGTATGATACGGTCGATTGGAGGTTTCTTAAAACTGTTCTAAATGGGTTTGGTTTTCATAGCAACATGGTTGGGTGGATTATGACGTGTGTTTCAATGACCTCATTTTCGGTCTGTGTTAATGGCACGGTGCATGGTTTTTTCAAAGGTAAGCGTGGATTGAGGCAAGGAGATCCAGTGTCCCCTTATTTATTTACTCTCGTTATGGAGGTCTTAACTGGTATTCTTCATCATTCGGTCAGAATTGATTCTTCGTTTAAGTTCCATAACAGATGTGAAAGGCAGCAGATTATAAATCTTTGTTTTGCGGATGACTTATTTCTCTTTGCAAAAGGGGAAGTGAATTCAGCTAATTGTATTATGTCTTCTCTTGCGAAATTCACCAAGATGTCCGGATTGGTTCCTAGTAACCAAAAAAGCACGATTTTCTTTTGTAATGTTAAAGATCATGTTAAACAAGCTATTCTGGATATTATGCCTTTTACGGAAGGAAAATTACCCGTGAAGTACTTGGGGGTTCCTCTCATTTCGGCTAGGCTTGGTTACAATGATTGTCGGGTGCTTGTGGAGAGATTGGAAAAACGCATTATGCATTGGAGGAACAAACTTTTATCATTTGCAGGAAGGCTTCAACTTATTATTTCAGTTCTTTCCTCTATGCATATTTACTGGTCATCGGTTTTCATCTTACCAGCTCGGATTATTCAGGAGTTAGAAGCTAAAATGAGAAATTTCCTATGGTCTCAGGATTCTTCGTTCAGCAAAGGTAAATCTAAAGTGTCTTGGAAGTTGGTTTGTACGCCTAAATACGAAGGGGGATTGGGTATTAGACGGATTGGAGATATGAATAAAGCTTTAATGTCTTCTCATATTTGGAGTATTGTTTCGAAGCGTGACTCTCTATGGGTTGATTGGATATATTCGTACCGGTTAGGGCTGTTCAAAAAGCTCGCGGCTCGGAGCTCGCTCGAAGCTCGCTCGGATTTAGCTCGGAAAAAGCTCGCTCGATTTGGCTCGGTTTAAAAGTGAACCGAGCCGGCTCGGCTCGGCTCGTAACGAGCCGAGCTGGCTCGGTTCGGCTCGCTTTGTAGCTCGGCTCGGTTTAGCTCGAATTATTTTACTTATAATAAGTTTTAATTTTATATACATTATAATATATTACAAAAAAACTGATTATTATTTACATGTATATAGGTTTGTAATTTGATATTTATGGCATATTTGAAGATTGATTACCATACTAATGAACTAATATTGTATTTTATTGAAATTAAAACTTATTTTGCGTTGTTAAACTTGATTTTGGTTTGAATTGTATTAGGTTGAACTTATTTTGAATATATTCTTTTAAATTATTGAATAATATTTTAGGCTATTAAATTTTAAGAGGTATATATTAGTTTTTTTTTATAAAATCGAGCCAAACCAAGCCGAGCCGAGCTAGCTCGGTTTAAAACCAAGCCGAGCCCGAGCTTAGATTTTCAGCTCGGTTTCAAATCCGAGCCGAGCCGAGCCAGCTCGGTTTATAATCGAGCCGAGCCCGAGCTTGGCCTGGCTCGGCTCGGCTCGGCTCATGAACAGCCCTAGTACCGGTTAAAAGATAAGAGTTTTTGGGTTAGCAAAATCCCTCCAATAGTTGTTGGTCTTGGCGGAAAATCACTCAATTACGGCCATTGGTTAGGAAGCATATTTGGTCGGATTTGGGTAATGGTGTTAATACTTCAGCATGGTTCGATAATTGGAGTGTCTTGGGGCCTTTGGCTGATTTTGTGTCGGCCAGAAATATTGCGGATGCAGATTTTAGGTTGGATAACTCCGTGGCTGATGTGTATTCTAATGGTACTTGGTTGTGGCCTACGGCTTGGAGGGATTTATTTCCGGTTCTTAATCAGATTGATCAAGTTCATTTGGAGGCTGCAAAAGTCGATAGATTATTATGGAAAGATGGTGATGATGTTAATGAGTTCTCGTCTTCGGGGGTATGGCATTCTCTTCGGCATAGAGAACCGGAAGTCGATTGGAGTAAAATTGTGTGGTTCGGCCAATGTATTCCGAGACATGCTTTCATGATGTGGTTGATTATGAAAGGTAAGCTTCTCACACAAGATAAAATTCTGAAATGGGATTTCGCTCGGAGAAAAAACATGAACATGATGTGCTGTTTACTATGTTATGTGAATTTTGATTCTCACAAGCACTTGTTTTTCGAATGTAAATATGCTTCTCAAGTGTGGTGTACAGTGAGAAATAGGGTGGGGATGGATACGGTTTCAGCAAAATGGAGTGAGATTGTTAGCTGGCTTTGTTCTCGTGTGCAACAAAAGCAGGTCGATACTTATGTTGCTAAATTACTTGTAGTTGCAGCTGCGTATAGTATTTGGCAAGAGAGGAATGCCAGATTGTTCAGAAATCAATTAAGACCTCCTGAGAAGGTTAGTGAAGTAATTGTGAAAACAGTTCGGTACAAGTTAATGGGAGCAAAACTGAAGAATACCGTTAGGGTGCGCAGAGTTCTTAAAGAATGGGAGATCCATACAAAAGAAAAGGACGATGATGGGGGATGAATAGCTGTGTGTTTGGACAGTCTAGAAGTCTTGTCTAGGTGTTTTCCTTTTGGTTGTTTTTTTTATGTCGGTTTTGGTTTGTTTTGGTTTACTTTCACGGGGAATGCCCCTTGATTGAACTAGTGTAGATTCTCTACACTACTTGTTTTATTTGGTTGTGAATATATAGAATCACCGGGGTAACCCTTTACCCAAAAAAAAAACATAAGTTTAAATATCCAAAGGTTTAACATGGCACACAACTGTCCATGTCCCACAACGACACTCCCCATGCAAGCTCCAGCTAAGTACCTATTGACCTACAAAGCATGTAGTAACGAGTCAACAACAATGTCGAGTGAGTTCACATTTGGTTGTCCAGTTTATGGTTGTTCCGAAAACACAGTTTGCTCTTTACCAGCTATCCAGCCGTGGGGGTTACCCCATAGTTCGAAAAACGTTTATTAGTTACCCGTTCTTACGTTGGCTATTCCAGCCCGGCTCTATGGCCGTGGGGGCTACCCCATGTTTAATTCACCAGACTCGTTACCATATCGACTACTAACGTTCGT
Source organism: Helianthus tuberosus (assembly GCA_030545235.1). Lineage (NCBI taxonomy): Eukaryota > Viridiplantae > Streptophyta > Magnoliopsida > Asterales > Asteraceae > Helianthus > Helianthus tuberosus. Next base: position 82,632,245 of record CM060399.1, read on the forward strand.
CATGTTTAAGTGCTCTAACGTCTGTGTCTATCATCACTGACGTGCCATAGTCCATTAGTCCACGCCCGTCCTCTGCGGCACGGTGTGAGGTTTGTTAAACCTAATAGCGCTATTTAACTAATGACCCGTTCGCCATTGGCCTCGGCGATTAAGTCGATATAAAAGGAGGGACTTCGTTGATAGAGTTCTAGTCTAGTATAGTTAAATCCGTCTCATACTGGATGAGGAATCTACGTTCCTGAATACGTCTCAACAGGACGAGGAATCTATATTCCTTAACCCATTCCCAACCCCTGGGAATCCCATGCTTTGTAAAGAAGTGTGAACTCACCTTGGTTTGCTCGGCAGATTACACAGAAAGGTCAAGCCTAGCAGCTAGTGGTCAACCACGTCCTAACATGGTTATCATACAAGTCAGGTTTTGGTGTCAAGTAGTGCACACAAGTATCACATTGGTAACATATAAGAATCACATAGGAAACATGGCAAACATGCAACATCACATTAACCCATTCAATTTGTGTGACCCGAAAGGTTAAGCCCAATAATCAACAGCCCAACCTATTGTGCGATCGGCATACATGTGCGATCCACAATGGGTTGTGCGATCCAGTCATGCCCGGCCCAAAAAATATACACCCGGCCCAATAGTTAAACCGAACAACATCTTGTGCGATCAACTCTATTACCCAGCCCAAGTCTACGGCCCAACAACAATAAACAAATAATCATCTTGTGCGATCCGAATACTTGTACGATCTGATTACCAGCCCAGCACAACATAGACAACCGGCCCAAACAGTTAAATAATCATACATCTTGTGCGGCCCAACAGCCTTGTGCGACTGGGAACCCCTTGTGCGATCAGGTCATCTTGTGCGACCAGATGGCTTGTTCGACTAAGCTCCTTGTGCGAGTGGACCTCTTGTGCGACCAAGAGGTCTTGTGCGACTAATGTTATTATCCGAATATTATGGAAATTAGTTACCCAGCTTTTATCTTGCAAATAATTACAATGTTTCCATTTATTTAATCAATCAACAATTTAACAGTTTCATACCTACTCAATATTAGATCAAACAAGGGTTTTTAACATCTAAATCATATGAACACTAACGAATAACACGATCACTACAAGAACAATAATCACAACACCAATTATATTAACATACTTCAAAATCTCGATTAACAATATTCGATTTTCATTCATCATCTTAAATTCCAAATCATATTACACAACACCAAACCATTCGGATCCAAGTATGTATATGGCCGATTGCATACATTCATACTAACATAACAATACATTATTATGTAATCATCAAATCTCATATTAATCATAATCAACATACATGTGAGCCGATTAACAAGAACACTATCATACAATATCATAATCTATCATGTTAACCGAAACCCTAGATCATCATGCAACTATATTAGCACACACATCAGAACATCATCAAACATGTATTCGATAGACCCAAGCACTAACCGGATTAGAGATGATTGAGGGTTAACCCGAATGATAAAACTTCGAGAGAGAGACTCTTTGTTGCCGTCGAGTTCAAGAGGAGAGAAAGAGAGCACTAGGGTTTGGTGTGTAATATGAAATTGCAACAAATGATTAACAAACTCTCTAAGGGTGTGTGTGTGTAAGCGTATGAGGGAGTGGGCCGAACCCAACCTTGGGCTGCCCTTGGATCGGATGTAAAGAGTGTAGCCCAAATGGGCTTGTGCGAGTGGGTTGTGTTGTGCGTTTACATAATTCATACTCTCACATAACATATAACACAAAGTCACATATAATCTCATATCAAATAATTACACCAAGTTCAAATACGTTACATCAAGTACGTAGATAAGTTCGGAAATACGAGTTGTCACATCGGTGACCCTAAGTTCATGGTTTCCAAATCAAGTCGTCCAACTTATACACACATGTGAGTTTACACATATAAGTGGTTAGGTGACCTTTATCCCACAAACATGGTAGCCCTACCTCAAATATACAAGTTTCCTAAAATGTGGTTAGGTGACCTTTATCCCACAAAGAGTTCCCAAGTAATTTGAGTGTTGTATAAAAGGATGGTGTTTGACTTGTTTTATAAAAGGGATTTTTATTTTTTCAAAATTCTAGTTTAGAAAAATTTTATGTACCATATATTTGCATGCATTCAAATCAATGGTACTTTAGTGAAAACCAATTTTCAAGGTTCTTTTAATAAAACCCATTTTATTATAAAATCATTAATTTTTTTTTATAAAACCTTTTATTAATCGTTTTAATGATTTTGTAAGAACCAATTTTAAGCTTGTTACGGGTTATTAGTTGTTAAGTATGCATATCCAAATATCATCCAAACAACCATAAATAAAATATAACCATACAAGCACACAACACATATGTTAAAAGGTGCATAACCATAGCCAACTATTTTGACCACACTTGTTAGCCGAAACAAGTGTGTCAAATGGTCCTTCCTAAAGGGTGATATGGACACAAAAAAAGTGTCGGTGAGCTCCCACTTGATCTCGCATCCAAATGCTTCAAGTCTTCATCTTGTGTTGTGATTTCTTCACTTCTTTGAGCTTCCAAATGTCTTTTAAATTCAGCTCCAAACTCCTTTGGACTTCAAAAATGTGTTTTGGTTATCGGGCTAAAATCCCGTTAAGAACTATGAAGTCCTTTATGCCCGAAATTGGCAAAAACCAAAACCGCATTTTTGTGTGCATCTTCTTTTACATAAAAGTATCCTAATACATTTTTCTAGTAAAATAAATGCATCTAATCTATTTACTTACATACCAAATGAAAATAAATAAATTACATATTTTTACAAATGGAAGACAAAATAATAATTATTACAACCCATTGAATAATTAACTAAAATCACAAACACAAACATATTCATACAAGGTCATGGCTAGGTTATGAACACCAAAATATATATCCAAATATATATAAATTTCAAGAGCAAAAAATGGTTTCCTTTTACAACCTACATTTTTCGGCCAAGAATGAAAAACCGAAAAATGTGGGTTTTTGTCCAAACAAAACAAATCATCAATATGACATAATTTTTTCAAGATTCCTTTATGCATGTAGGAGGTAAATCTTGAAAAATAAAAGGAGAACCATGGTCAAAACTTTCGGCCATAGGGTTTAACCAAACCCAAAACCCGAAAATTTTAAATCCAATGAAGCATGCACTCATATAAGCGGCTCTAGATGCCATTGATGGGATTTTAACATGTTTATCAAAGCAATTTCATCCATATGAAATAAAAACGCAGCGGAATAAGGATTTAAAACATGTTACTTTACAAGATTTAAAACCATTTTAAATGCAAAACCCAATAACCGGATCCATATATGTCATGCATGCTATCAAAATACAACCATAGGGTGTTTGAGAATTCAACCTTTCTTTAGAGCAAGGAGATGGAAGATGATGATGAATCTTGAATGGTAGCTTCCAAACGAGAAAGCCTCAAGCTAGTATACCCGAAAGCCCAAACAAACACCTTGAGATTGCTAGGATTTGCACTTGAAAAACTCTCTTGGATGACCACCTTAGCCTAAATTTTGAGGAAAAATTAGAGAGTTCTTGCTAGTTCTTGCTACTTCAAAATAATAGAGAAAGTGTATTTTAAAAATGTGAGAGAGTTGTTGCAACTTTTATCCAATCAAGTGCCTTTCTTTTATGACATTTGCATGCATTTCTATTAGTGGAAGACCACCTTGGGAAGACCCAAAGTGGACGGCCATAAGGCCTCCATTTTGACCAATCAAAATTTTTCCAATTTCAAATTTAAGTCTTGCATTATATTTATAACTTTTATAAATATAATAGCATATGTTTATAAGACTTTTATGCAACAAATCATAATTTTTATAATGTTATTTAACCCATTAAATAACAAAATAAAATACTCTCTCATAATAAATTATCCGTATAATCTATTAGTTTCTGAAGTGCAATTATTTAGAAAACCAATTTCTAAATATTATAAGTGATAATATTTATTTGTTTGATCATATCATAAATAAATATTGTAGGTGTTTGTCTAGTTTGTTATTGGGTATGACCCGACTTGGATCATAACGTACTAGCCACATCAATTTAATATGTGTCTTGGGCATACAGAGTCCAACAGCCTTATCCAGAGGCGTAACCATGGTAGGGCACAACAGGCTCAGCTCCTCATATCGATCAGTGTATGCTCGATGTTCACCGCTGTCTTGCTTAAGATCGTCGAATTCCCTTTCCAAGGCCCTGATTTCGTGACGAGGACATAATTCCTTCATCATCAGTGCTCTAAGTTCTTCCCACGTTTGAGCCAGTGCCACTTCGGCACCCCTATCTCTCACCACACCATTCCACCACGTCAAAGCTCGTTTCTCAAAGACACTAGATGCGAAATCTACCTTTCGCTCATTTGGACATTGAACATGCCTGAAGGTGCTCTCTAGACTCTCGAACCATTGCAGAAGTGCAGTCGCTCCTTGAGACCCAGAAAACTTTGATGGCTTAGCCGAGTTGAACGTCTTGAAGTTGCAGAGGGCATTATTGTTGTTGAGAGCTTGGTGACATTGGGCAACGATGTTCGGGATTGCAGCAGTTATTTGTTGTGTAATGACAGCTGCCAGATCTTCAATAGATACCGGATTTTCGCGTCGTGGAGGCATTCTAAAAGGGGAAACATGAAATGAAACGAGTGAGAGAATTAGACGAAAAGAATGAGATGAACAAATCTGATGAAAGCAAGGATAGTGGTCATTTGTTTGTTACTACAAAGCAACAAACGACCCCGGTGATTAATCAAAGTAAATAGGTCAAAAATAATGTATCGCGAAGACATGCTCGCCTATAAGTGAACACTCATCCCAAGAATTCCCAGGTAAGCACAACTGGTCTCGCGTCTGATGAGATATATACGAAGTGCTTGCCTAGACAGAAAACCCAGAATACAGGCATTCACCCTTCCAGTTTGCACGTGTTCACATTATTTAAAACCCAAAACCATGACGAGATTTTGAAAACTCAAAGGGGTTCAAAACCTTACAATAAAGGGTTCAAAACCTTACAATAGAGGGTTCAAAACCTAGTAATCAATCATCCTAGAACAGATGATTAGTTTTCAAAGCGGTTTTGAAATTTATGTTCTTGTTGTGGTCGTCGCCTAAGGATAGGTGACGGTATTGTTTTATGACTAAACGCAAGTAAACTCGCGTTAGGGTCCTAAGAAGGTTATAGACTAGGTCAAAGCATTACTAATAACCTAATTCCCTATAACCATTGGCTCTGATACCATCTTTTCAGTCACACCCCGACCACGTGGAACAACCAAACGTGGCGGAAACGTCGGGGAGTGTTGTAACAGAATTAATTGTTTCAAATCCATGGCAATTGAAGTTTTGTTTTATTAATCAAACACGAGAGTTTACATTGTTTTAAACAAGAAACAAAGAGTACATAGCATAAATTAACTAGTTCTTGTCTCGTTTTAAGTCACTAAGGCACAGGTCCGCCTAAGTATGTCTTGATAAGTCCTATGCATCATCTCCTGAAAACACATGTGAAAATAGGTACGTCAGCATAAAAATGCCTGTGAGATACATAGGTTTTGTGAAAACAGAATTCATGACTTATGTTTGAGAAAATGTTTAGTCATGAACCTTGTAATTTGCTTTGTTTTGTAAATCATTTGAAAAAAACCGATAAGATCAGATGATATGTATAAATAAGAGAATAATGTATGGTTAAATGAATAACCATGTAAAATGAGTTTGTATAAGATGAGTTGTTTGTAAATCAATGTCTTGTGAAAAGTATGTTATTTGTATAAAATGTTATATGTCTCAAATTGAAATGATTCAAATAACGCTACGATATGTAATACCATACAAGCACTTATATATAGGAAGTACCAGCGGCTTATCCACCATACTTGTCACACCCCCAAATTCCCACCTAGGGTATGTCCCTATTAGGAGTGCGACGATCCAACTACGAGCCACTAATTATATCAAACGCATTCAATTAAATGAATAGGTACTTAATTGTAAATGAAATACTGTATGTGAGTTTAAATGAAAACCAAAGTAATCAGCGGAAGCAAAATAAATACTTTGAAACTCAAAGTAATGTATCAGAAATCATTAAGATAAATACGCCCTGTAAGACCATGCCCACTCCAGCTGCTCCGGATAGCAAGTCCCAAAGTACCTCAGCCAACGACCTACAAGCATGCAAAACAAGTGTGTCAGACTACGCTGGTGAGTTCAAAGTTTTGTTTACCGAGTTAGTTACCAGTCACATGTGTAAAACAGTTAACAAGATGATATGCTGTTTCGTAGTTTTGATGATTTGATGTTGTTATTACTCGATTACCGAAATGGCTACAAGATATGAATGCCCAACCCCAATGCCTCTATCAAGGCATTGGTCAAGTGGTCAAGGTAATTAGTTCAACTAACAACCTCGAGTAGATGTAAGGGGTCTTATATATACACGATGTGAATGCCCAACCCCAATGCCTCTATCTAGGCATTGGTCATGCTTTAAGGTAATTAGTTCACGCCCGTCCTTTCGGCACGGTGTGAGGGTGCCAAACCTAATAGCGCTATCAACTAATAACCTCGTTGCCTCCTCGGCAACTGTCGGTAGATGTAGGGGGTCTTACATAATAGAAACTAAGTAATAACAAACATCCCATTAACCTGCATTCCTCCCTGGAACGTTACCCGATATCCCTTCCCCGGATGCATGCTTGGAAAAGAGCAGTGAACTCACCTGGGGTTTGCTCGGTAAGATTAGTTATTTGTTTAACAGTTGATCAAACACATCCTAGCATAGTTACCAGTAGGAAATCAGTTTTATGTGCAAATGAACCATATAACTCATTTACAATTTGTTCACATACTCCCAGTTCACGTATCACACAATTTCCGTACATATAGCATATAGTTCAGGTCATACAATCAATCTAGCATCACAAGAATACAAATATTAATCAAGTTAATAGTTCACTTATGTTTTGTACAATCCACGTCCATAATCCATTTACAGCCCCTTGTTAGTACTAACTTGGTCCTCATGTCGTAACAGCCTACTAAGGCTTCGGCCCTGTAACAACTGTGCTTGTAATCACTATGAACAGTTCCGTTATCAATAAAACAACGTTATTTGATCACAAATGTTTGTTTTGTTATGTTATACATTTTTCATGTTTTGACTTTTATGTAATTTCAAACTCTACATCACTTTCTGGAGAGTTATACGCAAACTAGTGCGTAAACGTACTCAGTTTAATGCGAGAAATACTCCGGAACATCAACATATACTCAACATACCTTAAATAACCTTTACATAACTTAGAAATAAGTTTTGAAGGCTTTGGTATGGCAAAAACAAGTTAATTCGCTTACAGGGACTAAATATGACAAACTGCGAAAGTATGTCAATTTGAACTGTAACGAACATTCCGGAACATGACCATAAGTTAAACACACCTTAAATATCCTTTACATAGCTTAGAAATAGGCTTTGAGGGGTTCGGTGTGCTAAAATAAACTTTTGGATCATTCAGGGACTAAAAGTGTCAAAAAGTGCACAAGTTTGCATTTTCGCGCATAACTTACGTTCTGAATACATCCGGACATCCAAAAATTTATGTAAGCATGACTACATTATATTTTAGTGTTTGGCATAAGAAAAATCCATTCGTTTCGTCATTTGGATCGTTTTTCGCGCTTATGCGCATTCCGTCGTAATTAAGCGAACATCGCGATCGTACGACCAAACGAACCGAAATCCGAGATATTTTTGAGCATGTTTCATGTTTCCTATACTTTAACATCCTTGTGAAGCTTAAAAATGGGCTTGACGGGTGTTAGAAGTGCCAAAACACGACGATACGCACACAGGAACCAAAACTGCAAAACTGCTAAAATAATAAAAAAAAAATAGAAAAAAAATGCATAAACTCATTTATTCAGCCCTTAACACCTCCCAAAGGCCAAATGACACTTGTTAAACTCCTATGGTGTCCATTTTTTAGCCACCACAACTTTGTGACAAGTGTACGGCTCAGATCGTGGCACGATATTCAAGAAACGATCCTAACGGCTCTACTTTTCCTATAAATACCCATCACATTTTCACCTCATTCCTCACAAATCTGATTAAAAGTGCTCTAAGTTGAAGCAAATCACTTCATACCTGAGCTACTCGATCAAGATTTACTAGCGGGGACCCTTTGTAAGTGTTCCTTCGTTCTTTTATCGCTTTTATAGCCCGAAAGTCGAACTATGTTTGACTTTCTGCATTGACCAGTTTATGGTCGATGCGAAGTTCGTTTGAACTTCATAACGTGAGCGTGATCACGATGGTTATAGTCCCTAGTGACTATACCTACTGATTACCACGTTATCTAGGCTCAGTGACGAGCCGTAGTTTCGGGCAGAATACGTATTCTTGCGTATTTTGTAACCAAACTACTCGTGAGCATCAAAACCGTTTGTTTTGATGCCAAACCTGTTTTCTAAACTTAGTTAAGCATGTTCTAACATGCTTAGCTCGTCCCTTTTAGTATAGTGCTTAGATAGGGTCGTAAGGTAAGCGATCTAAACGATCGCTTATACTTTCGAACCCGACCCATTTGGTCGATCATTAGGATCCGACCAAACACATTAGGTGACCATAGTTGTAACCTTCCGAGGTTATACCTTGTGGTCACAAATGTTAGGCGTTCCAAACGCGTTTTACGCGAACGACGCGTTAAGGTAGCATAAGCTACCTAAACGGGTCGTAATGGGTCACAAGCACTTAGGTTAAGTTTCGTCTTAGTATGAAGGGTTTGTTAAACCATATCACACGAGTTCCTATACTCGTTTGGTTTACGAAACCTCATTCTATCCGATCTTCCGATTTAGGTCCGGTTTATTAACATAGTTACCTATATTAGGTGCCGTTTGATTCCGTGATCTCTAGCATTGCTTGGTGGTTATCTCAATACATCTGAGCAATCTCAAGTGAGTACATAGAACCCCCCTCTTTTACTGTTTTCCAAACTGTTTTGGGGTGAAACACATGTGCCTACTTGTTACTTTCCTGCTTTCCAGTTTTCACATCATATACTGCTATGTTCGATAGTACATTATAGTACATGATTTCATTACATCTTATGCTAGGTGTGCCCATTGTGTGCATTACTTGGTACATTGTTTTACATTACATTTCATGCTAGGTATGCCCATTGTGTGCATTACTTAGTACATCGTTTTACATGACATTTCATGCTAGGTGTGCCCATTGTGTGCATTACTTAGTACATCGTTTTATATGACATTTCATGCTAGGTATGCCCATTGTGTGCATTACTTAGTACATCGTTTTACATGACATTTCATGCTAGGTGTGCCCATTGTGTGCATTACTTAGTACATCGTTTTATATGACATTTCATGCTAGGTATGCCCATTGTGTGCATTACTTAGTACATCGTTTTACATGACATTTCATGCTAGGTATGCCCATTGTGTGCATTACTTAGTACATCGTTTTACATGACATTTCACGCTATGTATGTCCATTTGATTACATACTTAGTGCATTGTTTTCACATGCTCACATTTTGTTATGACATTTGGTTTGTTTACATGGGACAATATATCCATTAACATTAGCTACGCCGTTCGTTAGTAGGTAGTGGTACCATAGGAATTGACAACTCCCGTTCCGGACATCCCAGGGTAAGGGGACAGAAAGGAATGACCGAATTCGTTGACATTAAGACAGATAGACCTTTAATTTGTTTAAAGGGTTTTATCACCACAGTCGCCAGGCTTGGATGTATGCATTTTTACAATACCACATAAATGTTCATATTAAATAGTTGCATGCATTTACACAAAACATAGCTTTGATTTAAACCAAGTTTTACTTCAATACTTTGTTTTTGTGCATATGGTTTAGTTGAGACATTTCACTTGCCATACATGACATTTTGACTTAGACATTTTACACAAAGACATTTGACATGGATATTTGACATAGACATTTGACATGGATAATTGACATAGACATTTGACATGATTTACACTTGACATATTATTCAATACATTTGACAATTTGTTTAAACATAGACTTCTTACATTGGTTGGTTTTGTTTGATTAAGTGATTAAGTAACGATGCGTGTGTAATATGATACAAGCATGGTGGATACGCCGCTGGTACTTCCTATATATAAGTGTTTGTATGGTATTACATGGCGTAACGTTATTTGAATCATTTCAGTTTGAGACATAGAACATTTTATACAAATAACATACTTTTCACAAGACATTGATTTACAAAACAACTAATCTTATACAAACACATCTTTTTACATGGTCATTTATTTAACTGACAATTACTTATACATATCATCTGATCTTATTGTTTTCAATGATTTACAAGACAAAGCAAATAACAAGGTTCATGACTAAACATTTTCTCAAACATAAGTCATGAATCTTATTTTCACAAAACCTATGTATCTCACAGGCATTTTTATGCTGACGTACCTATTTTCACATGTGTTTTCAGGTGCTTTTCCATAGGATGTTGATCACGATACTAGGGCGGACCTGTGCCTTAGAAACTTTAAAAGAAGATAGACTATGTTTAATTATGTTCTGAACTCTTTAATTTCCTGTTTGAAACAATGAAACACCCTTGTTTAATAATTAAATAAAACTTTGTATGCCATGGTTATGAGACAATTAATTCTGTCGCAACACGCCCCGATGTTTCCGCCGCGATTTGTTGTTTTACGCGGTCGGGGTGTGACAGAAGAGTTGGTATCAGAGCTAATGGTTATAGGGAATTAGGTTATTAGTAATGTTTTGACCTAGACTATAACTTTTCTAGGAACCTAACGCAAGTTATCTTGTGTTTAGATCTTAAAACATGTACATCACCTATCCTTAGGTGATTAACAAAACAAGGAACCAAAATTTTTCCGAAACGATTTTTGAAAAACAATCATCTGTTTTTGAATAAATTTTTACAAGGTTTTGAACCCTCAATTGTAAGGTTTTGAACCCTCTGTTATATGGTTTTGAACCCTTTTCAGTATTGGTTTTTGGCCTTGTGCCTTCAAATTTTCAAAATCCCGTCAAACGTTTTGGGTTTTAAATAATGTGAACATGTGCAAACTGGAAGGGTGAACGCCTGTATTCTGGGTTTTCTGTCTAGGCAAGCACTTCGTATACATCTCAACCAGACGCGAGACCAGTTGTGCTTACCTGGGAATTCTTGGAGTGAGTGTTCACTTATAGGCGAGCATGTCTTCGCTAATACATTATTTTTGACCCATTTACTTTGATTAGTCACTGTGTGTCGTTTGTTTGCTTTGTGATACGAACGAATGACCACCATCTATGCTGTTACTGCCCAAGCTAACCAGGCAGCTCCCAATCAAACCGCACAGCCTCCAGCGAAGAAACCCTATACAGGGAATGCACCTTTGTGCAATAGATGCAACAGTCACCACCAGCCGCAACTTCCATGCCGTTTCTGTACTAACTGTGGGAAGTCAGGCCATCTTGCCAATGTTTGTCGGTCTGCTCAGAATCCCGCGGTTCAGAACCCGGCTCAACAAGCTGCTCCGCAACAGGGTCAAGCTGCACGACCACAATACCCACCAGGTGCTTGTTACAATTGTGGGGATCTGACCCACTATAGGAATCGGTGCCCAAGACTGGCGAACCAGAACCAGAACCAGAACCAGAATCCGGCTCCGGCTCGAGGCCGAGTCTTTAACATGAATGCCCAAGAGGCACAGGCTGACGCTAATGTGGTGAACGGTACGTTCTTTATTAATAATCAGCCTGCATCTGTTCTTTTCGATTCTGGTGCCGATAAGAGTTTCGTGTCTTTGTCTTTTGAGCAAATGCTTCGCGTGTCTAGAACGAAACTAGGCAAATCTTTGACAGTAGAAGTTGCTAGTGGTGAACCCATTATTCTTGATTCTGTTCTTCACAACTGCCAGTTGAATCTTAACGACCATCTTTTTCCTATTGACCTCGCGCCTATGCAACTTGGAAGCTTCGACGTTATTGTGGGAATGGATTGGTTATCCAAGCATCACGCAGAGATAGTTTGTTCTGAGAAGATTGTTCGGGTGCCGCTGTCGTCAGGCGAGATTCTGCAGGTTCAAGGTGAGAAGCCTATCGGTGGTCTTAAACTCATGTCTTGTTTTAAAGCTCGGAAGTATTTACGGAAGAACTATGTGGCTTTCTTAGCACATGTTACAGAAGATAAAGGCAAGGGTAAGTCTATTTCAGATATTCCTGTCGTTCGGGATTATTCTGAAGTGTTCCCTGAAGAATTACCTGGTCTACCTCCAGCACGCCAAGTCGAGTTCCGCATTGATCTCGTACCTGGTGCAAATCCCATTGCTAGAGCTCCATATCGTCTTGCACCATCCGAGATGCAAGAGTTGTCTAAACAGCTTCAGGAGCTCTCTGACAAAGGTTTTATACGTCCTAGTTTTTCACCTTGGGGTGCTCCCGTTCTTTTTGTCAAGAAGAAGGATGGATCCTTTAGGATGTGTATCGATTATCGTGAGCTTAACAAGCTTACCATCAAGAATCGATATCCTCTACCTCGCATTGATGATCTCTTTGATCAGTTACAAGGTGCTTCTTATTTTTCGAAGATTGATCTGCGATCTGGATATCATCAACTTCGGGTGCAAGAAGAAGACATTCCGAAGACAGCGTTCCGTACTCGTTATGGGCATTATGAATTCACAGTCATGCCATTCGGTTTGACTAATGCTCCTGCTGTTTTCATGGACTTAATGAATAGGGTCTGCAAACCTTATTTGGATCAGTTCGTCATTGTTTTTATTGACGACATCTTGATTTATTCTAAGACGCAAGCTGATCACGAGCAACATCTTCGTCTTACTCTGGAACTCCTGAAGAAAGAGCAACTTTTCGCCAAATTCTCCAAGTGCGAATTTTGGCTTAAAGAAGTTCAATTTTTGGGGCATGTTATCAACGAACGAGGTATTCATGTAGATCCCTCCAAGATCAGTGCGATTAAGGATTGGGATACACCTTCTACTCCTACTGAAGTTCGTTCTTTTCTTGGTCTAGCGGGTTATTATCGCCGCTTCATTGAAAACTTCTCTAAGATTGCAGTTCCTCTAACTGCTCTAACTCAGAAGAAAATGCCCTTTTACTGGGGATTCAAACAAGAGGAAGCTTTTCAACACCTGAAGCAGAAGCTTTGCGATGCGCCTGTTCTATCATTGCCTGAGGGTGATGATGATTTTGTCGTGTATTGCGATGCATCTAAATTGGGTCTTGGCTGTGTTCTTATGCAAAGGAACAAAGTCATAGCCTATGCATCGAGGCAGTTGAAGATTCATGAGAAGAACTACACCACTCATGATCTTGAGTTGGGTGCAGTTGTCTTTGCTCTCAAAATCTGGAGACACTATTTGTACGGCACAAAATGTGTGGTTTTCACGGACCACAAAAGTCTTCAGCATATCTTCAACCAGAAAGAACTCAACATGAGACAGCGACGTTGGGTTGAGCTTTTAAACGACTATGATTGCGAAATTCGCTACCATCCTGGTAAGGCGAATGTCGTGGCCGATGCATTGAGTCGCAAGGAACGTACTAAGCTTCATTGTGTACGTGTTCAATCAGTTATTCAAGCTCGATCTGATATTCAAGCCCGCATTTCTCAAGCTCAACAATCTTGTGTTTCACAAGGTTTGATGGATAAGGAATTTCCCTATCACATAACACCTGCTCTGGAACTGAAGGACAATGGATCATATTACTTCATGGACCGTTTGTGGGTCCCAAGCCAGGATGATCTTCGTACCTTGCTGATGGATGAAGCCCATAAGTCTCGTTATTCTATTCATCCGGGCTCAGATAAAATGTATAAGGATCTTCGTATTCACTATTGGTGGCCTGGTATGAAGAAAGACATTGCCTTATACGTATCCAAATGCCTTACTTGTCTTAAGGTTAAGGCTGAACATCAGCGTCCTTCGGGTTTATTGGAGCAACCAGAGATCCCAGTTTGGAAATGGGAAAACATTACTATGGATCTTGTTACCAAACTCCCGCGCACAAAGAAAGGTCATGATGCCATCTGGGTAGTCGTTGATCGTCTTACAAAGTCAGCACATTTCTTGCCAATCCGCGAGGATTTTCCTACTGACAGACTTGCTCAAATCTATGTAGATGAAATTGTAGCTCGACATGGTGTTCCGTTGAACATCATTTCTGACAGAGATGCTCGTTTCACTTCTCATTTTTGGAGAAGCATGCAGTCTGCCATGGGGACCCAACTTAATCTGAGCACAGCTTATCATCCGCAAACGGATGGTCAATCTGAGAGAACAATCCAGACACTGGAGGATATGCTAAGAGCTTGTGTGATCGATTTTGGTGGTAGCTGGGATTCACATCTTAAATTGATTGAATTCTCCTACAACAACAGTTATCACACTAGCATCAAAATGGCTCCTTTCGAAGCTCTCTATGGTCGAAAATGTCGTTCACCAGTCTGCTGGAATGAGATTGGCGAGGCTCAACTTACTGGACCTGCCCTCATTTTAGAGACAACTGACAAGGTCAAGAAGGTTCGTGATAACCTTCAGGCAGCTAGAAACCGTCAGAAGATTTACGCGGACCCAAAACGCAAAGCCTTTGAATTTCAAGTCGGTGATCGTGTATTACTTAAGGTCTCACCTTGGAAAGGTGTGATCAGATTTGGAAAGAAAGGAAAACTTGCACCTAGATACGTTGGACCATTCAAGATCGTCGAAAGAATCGGAAAGGTAGCCTACAGACTTGAGTTACCTCCTGAACTGGGAAATGTTCATCCAACTTTTCACGTGTCCAATCTCAAGAAGTGTACAGCTGATGAGAACTTCTCCATACCGCTTGACGAAATTCGTGTTGGCAAAACACTAAAATTTGTTGAGAGACCAGTGGAAATCATGGAACGTGAAGTCAAGTGGCTTAAACGCAAGCGCATTCCTTTGGTCAAAGTTCGCTGGGAAGCAAAACGTGGACCCGAGTTTACTTGGGAACGCGAAGATCAAATGAAAGCGAAATATCCGCATCTTTTTCCACGAGTTTCCTCTAAATAAATTTCGGGACGAAATTTCCACAAGTAGGGGAGACTGTAACAACTGTGCTTGTAATCACTATGAACAGTTCCGTTATCAATAAAACAACGTTATTTGATCACAAATGTTTGTTTTGTTATGTTATACATTTTTCATGTTTTGACTTTTATGTAATTTCAAACTCTACATCACTTTCTGGAGAGTTATACGCAAACTAGTGCGTAAACGTACTCAGTTTAATGCGAGAAATACTCCGGAACATCAATATATACTCAACATACCTTAAATAACCTTTACATAACTTAGAAATAAGTTTTGAAGGCTTTGGTATGGCAAAAACAAGTTAATTCGCTTACAGGGACTAAATATGACAAACTGCGAAAGTATGTCAATTTGAACTGTAACGAACATTCCGGAACATGACCATAAGTTAAACACACCTTAAATATCCTTTACATAGCTTAGAAATAGGCTTTGAGGGGTTCGGTGTGCTAAAATAAACTTTTGGATCATTCAGGGACTAAAAGTGTCAAAAAGTGCACAAGTTTGCATTTTCGCGCATAACTTACGTTCTGAATACATCCGGACATCCAAAAATTTATGTAAGCATGACTACATTATATTTTAGTGTTTGGCATAAGAAAAATCCATTCGTTTCGTCATTTGGATCGTTTTTCGCGCTTATGCGCATTCCGTCGTAATTAAGCGAACATCGCGATCGTACGACCAAACGAACCGAAATCCGAGATATTTTTGAGCATGTTTCATGTTTCCTATACTTTAACATCCTTGTGAAGCTTAAAAATGGGCTTGACGGGTGTTAGAAGTGCCAAAACACGACGATACGCACACAGGAACCAAAACTGCAAAACTGCTAAAATAATAAAAAAAAAATAGAAAAAAAATGCATAAACTCATTTATTCAGCCCTTAACACCTCCCAAAGGCCAAATGACACTTGTTAAACTCCTATGGTGTCCATTTTTTAGCCACCACAACTTTGTGACAAGTGTACGGCTCGGATCGTGGCACGATATTCAAGAAACGATCCTAACGGCTCTACTTTTCCTATAAATACCCATCACATTTTCACCTCATTCCTCACAAATCTGATTAAAAGTGCTCTAAGTTGAAGCAAATCACTTCATACCTGAGCTACTCGATCAAGATTTACTAGCGGGGACCCTTTGTAAGTGTTCCTTCGTTCTTTTATCGCTTTTATAGCCCGAAAGTCGAACTATGTTTGACTTTCTGCATTGACCAGTTTATGGTCGATGCGAAGTTCGTTTGAACTTCATAACGTGAGCGTGATCACGATGGTTATAGTCCCTAGTGACTATACCTACTGATTACCACGTTATCTAGGCTCAGTGACGAGCCGTAGTTTCGGGCAGAATACGTATTCTTGCGTATTTTGTAACCAAACTACTCGTGAGCATCAAAACCATTTGTTTTGATGCCAAACCTGTTTTCTAAACTTAGTTAAGCATGTTCTAACATGCTTAGCTCGTCACTTTTAGTATAGTGCTTAGATAGGGTCGTAAGGTAAGCGATCTAAACGATCGCTTATACTTTCGAACCCGACCCATTTGGTCGATCATTAGGATCCGACCAAACACATTAGGTGACCATAGTTGTAACCTTCCGAGGTTATACCTTGTGGTCACAAATGTTAGGCGTTCCAAACGCGTTTTACGCGAACGACGCGTTAAGGTAGCATAAGCTACCTAAACGGGTCGTAATGGGTCACAAGCACTTAGGTTAAGTTTCGTCTTAGTATGAAGGGTTTGTTAAACCATATCACACGAGTTCCTATACTCGTTTGGTTTACGAAACCTCATTCTATCCGATCTTCCGATTTAGGTCCGGTTTATTAACATAGTTACCTATATTAGGTGCCGTTTGATTCCGTGATCTCTAGCATTGCTTGGTGGTTATCTCAATACATCTGAGCAATCTCAAGTGAGTACATAGAACCCCCCTCTTTTACTGTTTTCCAAACTGTTTTGGAGTGAAACACATGTGCCTACTTGTTACTTTCCTGCTTTCCAGTTTTCACATCATATACTGCTATGTTCAATAGTACATTATAGTACATGATTTCATTACATCTTATGCTTGGTGTGCCCATTGTGTGCATTACTTGGTACATTGTTTTACATTACATTTCATGCTAGGTATGCCCATTGTGTGCATTACTTAGTACATCGTTTTACATGACATTTCATGCTAGGTGTGCCCATTGTGTGCATTACTTAGTACATCGTTTTATATGACATTTCATGCTAGGTATGCCCATTGTGTGCATTACTTAGTACATCGTTTTACATGACATTTCATGCTAGGTGTGCCCATTGTGTGCATTACTTAGTACATCGTTTTATATGACATTTCATGCTAGGTATGCCCATTGTGTGCATTACTTAGTACATCGTTTTACATGACATTTCACGCTATGTATGTCCATTTGATTACATACTTAGTGCATTGTTTTCACATGCTCACATTTTGTTATGACATTTGGTTTGTTTACATGGGACAATATATCCATTAACATTAGCTACGCCGTTCGTTAGTAGGTAGTGGTACCATAGGAATTGACAACTCCCGTTCCGGACATCCCAGGGTAAGGGGACAGAAAGGAATGACCGAATTCGTTGACATTAAGACAGATAGACCTTTAATTTGTTTAAAGGGTTTTATCACCACAGTCGCCAGGCTTGGATGTATGCATTTTTACAATACCACATAAATGTTCATATTAAATAGTTGCATGCATTTACACAAAACATAGCTTTGATTTAAACCAAGTTTTACTTCAATACTTTGTTTTTGTGCATATGGTTTAGTTGAGACATTTCACTTGCCATACATGACATTTTGACTTAGACATTTTACACAAAGACATTTGACATGGATATTTGACATAGACATTTGACATGGATAATTGACATAGACATTTGACATGATTTACACTTGACATATTATTCAATACATTTGACAATTTGTTTAAACATAGACTTCTTACATTGGTTGGTTTTGTTTGATTAAGTGATTAAGTAACGATGCGTGTGTAATATGATACAAGCATGGTGGATACGCCGCTGGTACTTCCTATATATAAGTGTTTGTATGGTATTACATGGCGTAACGTTATTTGAATCATTTCAGTTTGAGACATAGAACATTTTATACAAATAACATACTTTTCACAAGACATTGATTTACAAAACAACTTATCTTATACAAACACATCTTTTTACATGGTCATTTATTTAACTGACAATTACTTATACATATCATCTGATCTTATTGTTTTCAATGATTTACAAGACAAAGCAAATAACAAGGTTCATGACTAAACATTTTCTCAAACATAAGTCATGAATCTTATTTTCACAAAACCTATGTATCTCACAGGCATTTTTATGCTGACGTACCTATTTTCACATGTGTTTTCAGGTGCTTTTCCATAGGATGTTGATCACGATACTAGGGCGGACCTGTGCCTTAGAAACTTTAAAAGAAGATAGACTATGTTTAATTATGTTCTGAACTCTTTAATTTCCTGTTTGAAACAATGAAACACCCTTGTTTAATAATTAAATAAAACTTTGTATGCCATGGTTATGAGACAATTAATTCTGTCGCAACACGCCCCGATGTTTCCGCCGCGATTTGTTGTTTTACGCGGTCGGGGTGTGACAGGCCCACACTTGCAACACTCATGTTCACAAAACATTTGACAGCTTATATCCTTTAACCTATTGCATGTAATAGACACTAGTCATCACTCAACACATTGTAACCATTCACATAGTGCTCACATAACAATTTTTATATCATCATACATAATCCAGTTCGCCATACACATTGCAACATCGGCTAAATAATGTGAGCTTAAATGCCAATTTGATCCAAGCGTAGCTGGCCCAAAACATGTTACACATATACAGTATTTATCGCATACATTTACTAGGCCCATTAACCTCCCCGTGCGGCCCATCCCTTGTGTTATACAATTCCCATTTACAATTGTCCATTTAACATAAACTAACCCCACCAACCTGTATGCGATAACCAACATATTCGACCCAATTTACTATGCACCGATCAGCACATGATGTATCCCACAAGTGTCAAAAGTCTCCTGATCAACATGTGTTCCCCACAAAACTCAAGACACACATCACATCCTACTGTACCTAGGACTTACATGACAACCTACTATACCCCGAAGGCAATTGATGTGTACAATTCATTATGTGAGAGAGCATCAAAAGTCATATACAATCATCAGTTTGCATACACAATTGTCAGTCACCATTTTCAATTTCAAGACTACATTTATCATTCATAAATCACATCATAAATTTATACATATACAATCTAATCCTCCTTAGCATACGTAATTAATTTCAAAGTCTATGATTAACATGCAATACACATGAACACAATCATCAATTAAAATAAGCATGTATCTACTAACCCACAATCCAATAGCTGGCAAGGTGTCTTCGAAAAGGGGGGGGGGGTTCCTCAATTGCCGTATGCAAAATAATGAAGGAACAGTAGGGTTTGTTGTGGTTTTAAGCTAATCCAATAACAATACGTATACCTATTAGATAAGGATTTTGGGTGATTAATCCTTCCTGACCACGGTAGTGGGCTTAAGCCCAATTAAATTAAATGGCAGCCAACTCTAAACATCAAAGGGTCGAAGTTATCAAGAGTTCGGAGTGGGTTGTAAATGGGCTGCAGTTCAAGGTGTTAATGGATAAGGTGATAATGGGCCGAGGACTTGTTGTGTGGCCCGAATAATGGATAAGGTGATCACCGGCCCAAAAGCCTAATTCGACACGTTTACGTTTAAAATTCATCGTAGCAAAATTGAAAGAGGAATAATAAGGAATCAAGATTACGATACTAACCTCGGAAGTTCGGGTTGTCACATCATCCCCAACTTGAAAGAAATTTCGTCCCGAAATTTGGCAAGTGAGCATGAAGGAATGAAGCGATACATCAAGATTGTTGCGGATTTTGTTCAGATGTCACATCATCCCCAACTTGAAGAGGAATCTCGTCCCGAGATTCACCAGGTTTACTAGATTCTGGGTTGTCTTTAGGAAAAAAAGTGTGGATACTTGAGCTTCATTTGATCTTCTAGTTCCCATGTGAACTCCGGTCCCCGCCGTGAGTTCCAACGGACTCGAACAATCGGAATACGACTATGCTTGCGTACTTTGACCTCCCTATCCATGATCTCAATAGGTTCTTCGACAAACTGCAACTTGTCGTCAATCCTCAACTCTTGATATGGTACCACTAGCGGGTCGTCTGCAAAACACTTCTTCAACTGCGAAACGTGGAAGACATCGTGAACATTACCCAGCTCAGCAGGTAATTCTAGCTTGTAAGCCACTGTACCGATGCGCTCAAGAACTCTAAACGGCCCAACGTATCGTGGATTAAGCTTGCCACGCTTTCCAAAACGTACAACACCTTTCCATGGTGAAACTTTCAACATGACGCGGTCACCCACTTCGAATTCTACCAGCTTGCTACGTTTGTCAGCATAGGCTTTCTGACGATCACAAGCTGCGGCCATACGTTTCCTGATCTGAACAATCCTCTCTGAAGTTTCTAATACCAGCTCAGGACCTGAAATCTGACTGTCACCCACTTCAGCCCAACAGAGAGGTGAACGACATTTCCTCCCATACAATGCTTCAAACGGAGCTGCCTTGATGCTAGTGTGATAACTGTTGTTGTAGGAAAACTCTACCAACGGCAAATGCTTCTCCTATCCCTTTCCAAAATCAATGACACATGCACGCAGCATGTCTTCCAATGTCTGAATAGTGCGCTCACTCTGACCATCAGTCTGTGGGTGGTAAGCCGTGCTCATATCAAGATGTGAGCCAAACGACTTATGCATAGCTTGCCATAACTCTGAAGTAAAACGCGGATCTCGATCTGAAATGATAGAAGTTGGCACCCCGTGCCTAGAGACAACCTCCTTAAGATAAACTGCTGCAAGCTGTGAATACTTATCTTTTTCCTTGATTGCCAGAAAATGCGCTGACTTCGTGAGACGATCAATAATCACCCAAATAGTATCGTTTCCAGCCTGTGTTCTCGGTAATCCTGTAACGAAATCCATGGCGATCTGTTCCCACATCCACATGGGTATCTCTGGCTGCTGAAGTAGGCCCGAAGGTTTCTGGTATTCCGCCTTGACTCTAGCGCAAGTCAAGCACTTACTCACGTATGTCGCAATGTGAGCCTTCATCTTGGGCCACCAGTACATAACCCTAAGATCTTGATACATCTTATCCGAGCCCGGGTGAACGGAATACCGGGACTTATGCGCTTCATCCATTACAAGCTCTCATAGATTACCATACAAAGGAACCCATACCCGTTCTATGAAATATCGAACACCGTCATATTTCTCCACAAGTTTCTTTTCCATTCCCCGCAAATACCCAGCCTCGATGTTTTCTTCCTTCAATGCCTCAATCTGAGCGGAACGAATCTGAGCAGGTAGATCAGAGTGAATAGTAAGCTGTAGAGCACGAACCCGCTTCGGTTTCGGTTCCTTGCGACTAAGAGCATCTGCTACAACGTTGGCTTTACCCGGGTGATACTTGATGGCACACTCGTAATCATTGAACAATTCTACCCAGCGACGCTGACGCATATTCAATTCTTTCTGGTCAAAGATATGCTGAAGGCTCTTGTTATCGGTATAGATGGTGCATTTCGTACCGTACAGATAATGCCTCCAAATCTTCAGTGCAAAGACCACTGCCCCTAACTCCAAGTCGTGAGTCGTATAGTTCTTCTCGTGTACCCTCAACTATCGAGAAGCATAGGCTATCACTTTGCCGCGTTGCATCAACACGCAACCAAGACCCTGAATCGACGCATCACAATGAACCTCGAAGTCCTCCGTACCCTCCGGTAGGGACAAGATCGGTGTACTACACAATTTCTGCTTTAATAGTTGAAAGGCATCTTCCTGTTTCGCTCCCCAAGAATAGACTACCTTCTTCTGTGTCAAGGAGGTGAGAGGTTGAGCGATCTTAGAGAAATCCCGAATAAAACGTCTATAATATCCCGCAAGACCAAGAAATGGTCGCACCTCCGAAGGGTTCTTCGGCGCCGCCCAATTCCGTATAGCATCAATCTTTGCGGGATCTACATGTATACCCATCTCGTTAACTATGTGCCCAAGAAAGTGTACTTCTCGAATCCAGAAATCACACTTAGAAAACTTCGCGTACAGCTGCTCCTTCCTCAGGGGCTCTAAAGTAAGACGTAGATGTCTCTCATGGTCCTCCTTGCTCTTGGAGTAGATCAAGATGTCGTCGATGAAAACAATGACAAAGTCGTCAAGATACGGTTTGCACACGCGGTTCATGAGTTCCATGAAGACCGCTGGTGCATTAGTCATCCCAAACGGCATAACCAAAACTCGTAGTGGCCATACCACGTTCGAAAAGTCGTTCTGGGTACATCCTCCTCGCGGACTTCCATCTGATGATTGCCCGATCTCACGTCGGTTTCCGGGTAGATGATTGACCCTTGCAGCTGGTCAAGAGAGTCGTCAGTGAGATAATGGGTGATGGTTGCCGACTGTCATATTGCGGAGTTCTCGATAATCATTACATATGTCCAACAAAAATCTTACCCTCACGGATATAATCGGGTCTCCCAAGAGTGAAAAACTAGGTCCAACAAAACTCCTATCCAATAATTCCTGTAGTTGATTAGATAGTTCTTGCAACCCTCCTGGTGCAGGACGGTATGAAGTACGAGCAATTAGGGCTGCCTCTTGCGTGAGATTTATCTGAGATTCTGCCTAACAGTTGTGAAAGTAAGCCCGAAATTTCCTCGAGTAGCACGCCGAGAGGAATCACGAACCATTGGTGGATCTTCGATCCTTACCTCCTTAGTCTTAACATCAGTAACGTGTGCTAACATAGCGGGGTAACCTTTCCGTAGACACTTATGGGCCTTCTTTGCTAATATGATGCTAACCTTTACACCACTCTGATACTTCAAAATATAATGCGACACAAATTTCCTTCCCATAGGGTATATCTACACGATATCCAGTTAACCAATCTACACAACTACTGCATCGAAACCATCAAAGATAGCAGGAGGAAAGTCGATGCCGAACACTTGTCCCACAAGGTCAAGTTCGCATCCCAACGAACATATGAGATTTCAATTGACTTTCCATTGGCCGGTTCCCACAACAGGTTCGGTTCCGAGAAGCATCAAGGTTAAACAGATCCGAGACGAAGCGATTTGCTACCCATTCAAGCTACCATGTTGCTACTATCCTGTCGTCGCCCATGTCAATCCTAAATGTCCTTCCGCGAGCACCACTACCAGTGTTGTTACGATCACGTGGATTCCCAATACTGTCATCGTTCCCTTGGTTGTTGTCGTCTAGAATTATTAATGGCCAATCCATGCCGTAGGCAACTTCATTTCCATACTGTAGGCTACTATTACAAGTACCTTGGTGTTGCCATGACTGTTGCCTCTAATGTCATTGCTTGAAATAGAACCCTACGATCTTTCACCAACCAGGTCCATCTTTCCACATTCAGTGCCACGCCCTAAAGCGCTAATCACTGTGCTGGTAGTCATATATTCCACACTATAATCAGTTGTCACCACTTATGTCCCGATTGATTCGTAAGAGTCGACTCCCATAAGTCGCTTACCAGGGTTAAAGATTCGATTGGAGCCAATTTGATGGTGTTCCTTGCTAGAAACTAAGGCTGTTCTAATGCTGAAGTCAGTGAGATACTACGATCATCCTCTTGCCCCTCGATCTTGCAAGTTGGTCTAGTAATACACAGTACGTTGCTAGGGTGTTGCAGAAACGATCGCACTTACGGGATCTAAGGCGTCAATACACAGAGTTCCAACCGATGAAAAGGAGTGAGAAGGTTTCGACCAATCGTTCGACGCTGCAACATCCAACTCCGGGATGTTCGTACAAGCACCTAACATTCTACACAGTTCGTTAGGTGTTCAGATGGGTGTTCAGGTAATACTCGATAGCATCGAGAGTCGTGAGGATTCAGAGAGGAGTGAAAAGATCACGCTCGGGTAGGAGACATTCACTCCTAAGACTCCTATAGACTGTTACGTTTCACATCGATCAAATAACGGAACGGAACCCCTTTTTCACTTGTTAAGCCTCACTGGGACTCGCATGCACCCCACATTATTATTATGTGTGCACCCACAATAATAGTGCGATTTGCATGCTCATCTCAGTTCCTCCTAACTCATGTCAAACGGTTCCTCCTCAAACGTCAAACAAGGAATATCATAAAACAGGGGTCACGAATCTCTAGGCTAACACATGCAAGTAGTACATGAAATCATACTGTTGTGCTATACGTGCAATCACATGCAATATCATATGTAAGTGTTCACTAGTTACGCAGTAGAACGAGTATACGAGAGACGAACCTTGCAATCTGGAGCTGAGTGTCATGGTCGGTTTCGGATCAGTTCGGTTATAGTCTGGTTTTAAGAAAACGTTTTTAAAACCAAGTTCTCTATAACCAGTGGCTCTGATACCAAACTGTCACACCCCCAAATTCCCACCTAGGGTATGTCCCTATTAGGAGTGCGACGATCCAACTACGAGCCACTAATTATATCAAAGGCATTCAATTAAATGAATAAGTACTTAATTGTAAATGAAATACTGTATGTGAGTTTAAATGAAAACCAAAGTAATCAACGGAAGCAAAATAAATAGTTTGAAACTCAAAGTAATGTATCAGAAATCATTAAGATAAATACGCCCTGTAAGACCATGCCCACTCCAGCTGCTCCAGATAGCAAGTCCCAAAGTACCTCAGCCAACGACCTACAAGCATGCAAAACAAGTGTGTCAGACTACGCTGGTGAGTTCAAAGTTTTGTTTACCGAGTTAGTTACCAGTCACATGTGTAAAACAGTTAACAAGATGATATGCTGTTTCGTAGTTTTGATGATTTGATGTTGTTATTACTCGATTACCGAAATGGCTACAAGATATGAATGCCCAACCCCAATGCCTCTATCAAGGCATTGGTCAAGTGGTCAAGGTAATTAGTTCAACTAACAACCTCGAGTAGATGTAAGGGGTCTTATATATACACGATGTGAATGCCCAACCCCAATGCCTCTATCTAGGCATTGGTCATGCTTTAAGGTAATTAGTTCACGCCCGACCTTTCGGCACGGTGTGAGGGTGCCAAACCTAATAGCGCTATCAACTAATAACCTCGTTGCCTCCTCGGCAACTGTCGGTAGATGTAGGGGGTCTTACATAATAGAAACTAAGTAATAACAAACATCCCATTAACCTGCATTCCTCCCTGGAACGTTACCCGATATCCCTTCCCCGGATGCATGCTTGGAAAAGAGCAGTGAACTCACCTGGGGTTTGCTCGGTAAGATTAGTTATTTGTTTAACAGTTGATCAAACACATCCTAGCATAGTTACCAGTAGGAAATCAGTTTTATGTGCAAATGAACCATATAACTCATTTACAATTTGTTCACATACTCCCAGTTCACGTATCACACAATTTCCGTACATATAGCATATAGTTCAGGTCATACAATCAATCTAGCATCACAAGAATACAAATATTAATCAAGTTAATAGTTCACTTATGTTTTGTACAATCCACGTCCATAATCCATTTACAGCCCCTTGTTAGTACTAACTTGGTCCTCATGTCGTAACAGCCTACTAAGGCTTCGGCCCACACTTGCAACACTCATGTTCACAAAACATTTGACAGCTTATATCCTTTGACCTATTGCATGTAATAGACACTAGTCATCACTCAACACATTGTAACCATTCACATAGTGCTCACATAACAATTTTTATATCATCATACATAATCCAGTTCGCCATACACATTGCAACATCGGCTAAATAATGTGAGCTTAAATGCCAATTTGATCCAAGCGTAGCTGGCCCAAAACATGTTACACATATACAGTATTTATCGCATACATTTACTAGGCCCATTAACCTCCCCGTGCGGCCCATCCCTTGTGTTATACAATTCCCATTTACAATTGTCCATTTAACATAAACTAACCCCACCAACCTGTATGCGATAACTAACATATTCGACCCAATTTACTATGCACCGATCAGCACATGATGTATCCCACAAGTGTCAAAAGTCTCCTGATCAACATGTGTTCCCCACAAAACTCAAGACACACATCACATCCTACTGTACCTAGGACTTACATGACAACCTACTATACCCCTAAGGCAATTGATGTGTACAATTCATTATGTGAGAGAGCAACAAAAGTCATATACAATCATCAGTTTGCATACACAATTGTCAGTCACCATTTTCAATTTCAAGACTACATTTATCATTCATAAATCACATCATAAATTTATACATATAAAATCTAATCCTCCTTAGCATACGTAATTAATTTCAAAGTCTATGATTAACATGCAATACACATGAACACAATCATCAATTAAAATAAGCATGTATCTACTAACCCACAATCCAATAGCTGGCAAGGTGTCTTCGAAAAGGGGGGGGGGGGTTCCTCAATTGCCGTATGCAAAATAATGAAGGAACAGTAGGGTTTGTTGTGGTTTTAAGCTAATCCAATAACAATACGTATACCTATTAGATAAGGATTTTGGGCGATTAATCCTTCCTGGCCACGGTAGTGGGCTTAAGCCCAATTAAATTAAATGGCAGCCAACTCTAAACATCAAAGGGTAGAAGTTATCAAGAGTTCGGAGTGGGTTGTAAATGGGCTGCAGTTCAAGGTGTTAATGGATAAGGTGATAATGGGCCGAGGACTTGTTGTGTGGCCCGAATAATGGATAAGGTGATCACCGGCCCAAAATCCTAATTCGACACGTTTACGTTTAAAATTCATCGTAGCAAAATTGAAAGAGGAATAATAAGGAATCAAGATTACGATACTAACCTCGGAAGTTCGGGTTGTCACAATACTTGTATAATATTACACACGCCTCGTTACTTAATCACTTAATCAAACCAAACTACCAAAGTAAAATGTTCATGTTTAATGTAAATCATGTAATGTGTATCCAAAATGTAAGCATGTGATGAATAACAAATGTACTAAGTATGCAACAAAGAACATACATAGCATAAAGTGTAATGTATAACAATGTACTAAGTAAGCAACAAAGAACATACATAGCATAAGTGTAATGTAAAACAATGTACTAAGTATGCACACAATGGACATACATAGCATGAAATGAAATGTAGGACGATGTACTAAGTACGCACACCATGGGCATACATAGCATGAAATGTAATTAGAACGATGTACTAAGTACGCACCCAATGGGCATACATAGCATGTAATGTAAAACAATGTACAAAGTATGCACACAATGGGCATTCATAGCATGAAATGTAATGAAATCATGTACTATAATGTACTAACGAACATAGCAGGTATATGATGTGAAAACATGGAAAGCATGAAAGTAACAAGTAGGGACATGTGTTCCACCCCAAAACGTTTGGAAAACAGTAAAAGAGGGGTCTATGTACTCACTTGAGATTGCTCAGAAGTCCTAAGATAACCACCAAGCAATGCTAGAGATCACGGAATCAAACGGCACCTAATATAGGTAACTATGTTAATAAACCGGACCTAATATCGGAGGATCGGATAGAATGAGGGTTCGTAAACCAAACGAGTATGGAGACTCGTGTAATATGGTTTGACAAAGCCCACATACTAAAACGAAACTTAACTTAAGTGTTTGTGACCCATTACGACCCGTTTAGGTAGCTTATGCTACTTTAACGCGTCGTTCGCGTAAAACGCATTCGGAAAGCCTAACTAGTCCTATGACAAGTAAAATATGCCTTAACATGTGTAATATGGTTGTTAAATCAGTTTAGATGTCAAAAGTTATGTTACATATGTTTAAAACGAATTTTGGCATCAAAGGGGTATTTTGGTAATTTACCTAAGGCATATAAACTACCTATCATACAACTACTTAAACGAAGCGACCATAAGGTATAACCTCGGAGGGTTATTCCCTATATACTATGGTCACCTAATGTGTTTGGTCGGATCCTAATGGTCGAACAAATGGGTCGGGTTCGAAGGTATAAGCGATTTATCAGATCGCTTACCCTTACGACCCTAGACAACGTGGTAATCAGTAGGCATAGTCACAAAGGACTATAACCATCGTGATTACAATCACGTTGCGAAGTTCAAACGAACTTCGCATTGACCATAAACTGGTCAACGCAGAAAGTCAAACAAAGTTTGACTTTCGGACTCGAAAAGCAATAAAAGAACGAAAGAATACTTACGAAGGGTCCCCGAATGCGAATCATGATTCAAGTAGCTCAGGTATGAAACAAAGGTTTCAACTTAGAGCTTCTCAAATCAGATTCTAGTGGGTTTAGAAGCAAATGGGGTGGGGTATTTATAGGATTTCCCAAACCGTTAGGATCGTTTCTTGGAAAATGTGATCGAATCTCGTGCGTACATTTGTTGGAAAGTTGTGGTGACTAAAAATGACCCTTAATGAGCTGAAAGGTCAAGTGTGGGCTTGTGGTTGTGAATTAAACAGCTGTGATCAGCTGACTAATCGATCTTATCTGTTCTGGGACCCTGACGCGGGCCGCGTAAGGATGCACACAAACCCTTACGCGGGCCGCATGGCCTTGTCTGATCAGAAATAAGTTTCAGAAATGACAGTTTTGGTCCCTGCACGTGTTAAAGGCCATTCCCGACACTTCTAAGGCCCGTAAAGCCAACTTTAAGGCCCTAAAATGATGCCTAATCATTGTGGACATGAAACATGCTCAAAAATATGTCGGGTGTTGGTTCGTATGGCCGTACGATTGCGATGTTCGCTTAATTACGACGGAATGCGCATAAGCGCGAAAAACGATCCAAATGACGCGACGAATGGATTTTTCTTATGACAAACACTAAAATAAAATGTTTTAGTGCTTACATAAATTTTTGGATGTCCGGATGTATTCAGAACGTAAGTTATGCGCGAAAGTGCAAACTTGTGCACTTTTTGACGCTTTTAGTCCCTGAATGACCAAAAAGTTTATTTAAGCACACCGTACCCCTCAAAGCCTATTTCTAAGCTATGTAAAGGATATTTAGGGTGTGCTTAACTTATGGCCATATTCCGGAATGTCTGTTACAGTTCAAATTGGCATACTTTCGCAGTTTGTCAAATTTAGTCCCTGTAAGTGAATTAACTTGATTTCGGCATACCAAACCATCCAAAACTTATTTCTAAGTTATGTAGAGGTATTTTAAGGCATGTTAAGCCTATGTCACTATTCCGGAGTGTTTGTTGCATTAAACTGGTTATATTTACGCATCAGTGCGTGTATAACCTTCCAGAAAGCGATTTAGAGCTTGAAATCGAACAAGAATTGATATGTGCAAACGATACACATATTTTTACAAATCCCAAGTATGAAATACAATATTTCATTGGTTTGGCATTTGTTTGATGGTTGAAGTGACACAGGTGTCACAAGTGTCATAACTTGTTGGGGGCAGCTATGTGCAGCTAGAGCGCCGCTGACTGTCTGCGTTAAGGATTTTATCGAAGGCCGTCCAAGTGGGAGATTGTTGGATTTATATGTACGGGTTCGATAAGTTAACGCTACTGACCGAGCTATGACCCGTAAGAGTTACACCTTGGGCAACGGACATTAAATCCACTTAATTCGATTAACTGGTGTTCACGAACAATTAAAGGAACGAAATATATTGGGCTTCGGGCCTAAGAGATAATTAGGGAAGTTAACCTAAATATATATATATATATATATATATATTAGGTCTATTTTTCTATTACTTTTAGTTGTCCTCCATCTTTTGAGTTGTCATGTGCTACTTTTGAGTTGTCCTATGCTACTTTTGGTTGTCTTCTGTCGAAGACATCACAAATAAAGGAAAGGAAATTCACTTTGTCTAGAGAGGCAGACAATCTCAAAAGAAAGGCACTACAGCCATCAACAAAGAAAAGAAAAGGCACCACTTTTCATTAGTGCTGCCATTGTTTCGTTGTTTGGTATTACGACCGGCCAAGCCAAAGCCGCCGCCACTCGGTTCGTGTTCGTGTCTAGCACTCATTCGTTGTAACTCGGTGTCTCACACGGTTATTATTAACCAAAAGGGTATATTTTTCTCATCGGTAGATTAATAATAATATATACCGTGTTTGCATGTTTGTAATCATGATCCTGTTCGGTTCGTTTTTGGTGTTGATTAATATATTTATTCCGATGCGTTTATTAATTACCTATTTAATTAATAATATATATCAAATCCGTTTTGATAAAAAGTAAAATTGATCACCACTGAAACCCAACAGTTTTCTCAGAAGCTTTTTTTTTGGGTAAAGGTTACCCTGGTAAATTTCATTTCACAAACCAAAAAAATACAAGTGAATGAGCTGACATGCTTACCAATTCAAAGGCAAGACAAACCGAGCCTAAGTACAACCAAAGAAACAAAACAACCAAAACAAAAAACAGAGTACAAACTAGACACTAATTAAGCTAGTTTTCTCAGAAGCTTTTAAGCACTTAAGTGGTAAAAAAAATAGAAATGGGTCTTGTATTATTTGGAGGGTTGATGATCATCTCACTGACCATTCTAAAATGAATTAGTGAGCTACCATGTTAGTTAACACCTATTCATTTGTAACCTCAGAACCTCCCATATGTAAACAACTTCCTCTTGAAAGCCCTATTTCTCACACAACAGATATATTCACAACGAAAGAGGTTTCGGTGACCTCTGACCAAGCTCCGACTGTCGCCCATGGTGGCTTAAAGTGGTGAAAATGTGTTGGTTTCGAAGACTCAAGAACAAATCATACGATTCTGATGGTGACGGTGCAGGAGACGAGTCCGGCAACGATCAACTACAGCACAAGACGGCGCTCCGGTGGCCGTGAGCGGCGGTGACGGGGCCGGTGACAGGGGTTCTCGACGGCGACGGTGGTGCCTCAGAGTTCCGGCAGCCGTGATTCCATCGGTAAGAACATCTGTTCTTTCTTTTCTCTTTGATTTCTGAACGGTAAACCAGTCCCACACTCGAAATTCTTCTTTTTTTTTTCTTCCGGTGATTAATGATGATTATGGTGACTGATGTTGATAATAATGATGATGGTGTCGACTTCCGGCGAGTGCCGCTAATGTTGACGATGATGAAGATGTGTCTGCTATTGACGTGATGATGTTGATGATGAGGAAGACAGTGGTGGTTTTCAGGTCTTGGCTCGATTGCGAAACTCCGGTCCGGCCCTCGCGGAAACAAGCTCAGTGCAGGTTTGATTTTTCTTTGTTTTGTGGGCACAAGTCTAACTCCGGTGACACGTTTTTTTATGATTTTAGTTTTGGTTCAAAGCTTCGGGTTTCGGTTCGGTCAACAACAATCAACTGGTGGTTTGGTTCAGATTACGGTTCGGATCAGTTTCGGGTGATTCGGGTTCGCGACATGGTCAACCCCAGTCAACTGTTGGGTCAAACTTAGTCGACGAAAGACCCGGTAAAGATTTAATGGACGCGAAATTCTGAAATTATTCTTATAGATTGTAGATTCTTAGACTACGAGAACCGAGCTCGAACCTTTAGTGATTAAATACGTTTTATTCTTGACGTTTTTTTTACGGAAAATATATATATATATTCGATATCATTGTGTTGAAATATTGTTGAATTGATGGAATTTTGAAAATATATCAACACATTAGTTGTCGGGTTATTCCCAAAACAGGGAAACTCTGTCCGTTTTCCTTTAGAAACCCGGGATACGAAACATATTTATATTGTATAAGCGACACCTATCGATTATAAACGGGATCAAATAACCATAGATTGGTTATTCTAAGTCAAGATCACACTACCTTAGGGTCGTTTAGTTAACGACTCGGTAGAGCTCGGACACGTAGTTTAACTACGTTGTTTTATTAGAAACTCACAATTATTCCTTGATTAGGAACACTTTAGTTGCACGCTAGCTAAATACACGTTCTTGGAACAACACTACGGAATCACGCTAAGCTAGCTTTGCACAGGAATGTCAAGGTGAGTTCATAACCCCCACTTTTTCCTAGTTTTACGTTTTTTTACAAATGTTTTCGGGGGTGGAAAGACATGCAAGTTTTGCAAAAGTAAACAATTTTTCGATAAACGAAAACTCATATTCCTAAACCATGTTACGAATGGATTTCAAGGAACTCAAATGGTTCACGAACGATTTATACTAAACATACCGGTTTTACAAAACAATTGTGTATTTTCGAAACGTGCACGATTTTCATGACAAGAGACGAGAATGTCCTAGTTACAACAACGGGACTGGGTTGGCCTGCGTACGAAAAACGAGACAACTCAGTGAGATCGTGTCCCCCTTTTCTTTCAGCGTTTCAGTTTACAACTTTCGGGGGGGGGGGGGGGGAATACATGTCAAACTTAGGTATGATTAAGCTATGGAATGAACTCTTAGATCATGTGAGCATAGGCTGTAACTGAGGTGCCATTAATCCTTTTGAGGACCTAGGAACAAAGGTTAGATCTAATGGGTACGGGCAAGCCCCACTCACGGTCCAGGGGTGACCAGTAGAGTGTTGTTGTGTCCATTGTCGAGAGTTCGACACTTAAATTGCCTACGCGGGTTGAGTACCTTTTTTTTGGGTAAAGGGTTACCCCGGTTAAATTTCATTCATCAACCAAAATAAAACAAGAGAGGAATAAAGTAAACCTCAGTTCTCTAGAATGACATGCCATTACTAGAGTACACACACAAACCACGAAAATATCAAACACGCACAGAATGCACACAAGTCATACTTGACAAACACGAACCAAAAAAACGGTTACAGCAAAAACACACTCATAACTTAGCCGCATTCATCTTGATCCATAAGCAATTCTCTTGGTAAACTCCACTCTAGTAATACTTGAGTCACATCGCTTGTTCTTTTAAACTTCATTGTGTGTAGTTTCATTCGAATGGTCATTAGAATCACCTCTATAAGTTGATCCGCATTCCTTGTTTTTGAAGAGAATAGCCTGTTATTCCGTTCCTGCCAAACAAAATAAGTGGATGCCGCCACCACTAACTTGGCAATGATGTGAGTAGCTTGGTTAGAATCCACATGCTGCATTAAGTGAACCATGATTTCCTCCCATGTATTTCCGATATTTCGCATACCCACTTTCTCCCGAACTCCATACAAAATTTTAGTAGCAAATTTGCATTCGAAAAAAAGGTGATCATGAGAGACCGGTCCAGATGTACATAAGGAACAACACAAGAGATTGTAGTTTGCATTACCCGACGCACGCCATTTGCTCATTATATCCTGAGTTTTTAGTTTCTTGCACATAATAAGCCACATAATGAATGAATGGCGAGGGCAACCGATTCCATGGGATAGCCTGAGAAAACCACACCAACCGATTCCATGGGACCTGATCTTGCACTTGCGGGTTGAGTACCTCCTATGTCGTCGCGTATATTAATGTCCTCGCGAAACATTAATGATCAACATGTTCATAGACGCTTTACATACCAACTTACAACACTATAACTTTCATATATTTTTAATATTCATTTGACGCAAACTCATACTACATGGATTTACAAACTTGGGTAACGTTTTCAACTTATGTACAAGTAAGAGGACGAGTTGGTCCTGCTTACAAAGACTCTCGTGGGCTAGACTCACAGTTTTCATATATCATGCCGAGAAAATGATTTTTCTATATTTTCTCAACAACTTTTAAACCGGTTATCAAAAAGATTTATTTCAAATCTTTTAAAATCAAACTATGAACTCGCTCAACTTTATGTTGACTTTTTCGCATGTTCTTTCTCAGGTTACATTTTCAAAACTATGGAACGGTTGGAATAGGAGAACCCATGTGAATTCGAGTGATTAGCAGACGTTATATTTCTAGAAGTCTTAGCTTTTTTGTTTCCGCTGTGCAATGAAGATACCAGTCCAGTCACGCCAGCTCTTATATTTCGGGGTGTGACAGATTGGTATTGAAACTTGAGAATAGTTCTCAAGTAAGAGAAGATATCCTATGTGTTGAACGATCCCATACCCGATGAACCTCTTATGGAAGATGAGGATATCTATAAATATTGGATTAAGTATACCGAGGATACTATGCAAGCCTCTTGCCTCATGTTGGGAACGATGATTCCCGAGATTCAAAAGGATTTTTGAACATCATAGGCATACGACATGATTAACCAATTGTAGGAAATGTTCCTAAGGGTAGAACGCTTCGAAATGGTTCGAGCGTTTCATGCATGTCGAATGGAGGAAACCCAATCGGTCTCATCTTATATCCTTAAGATGGAAAAGCCACATTGATTGTGACAACTCATATCTTAGACGTCCTTTGTATTTTCAATGTGACTTGTATGTACATTATGTGATCATGTGTCGTGACTAGTTTCAATAGAATATTACGAGATTGTGTGTGTGTTTGTTACATATGTGTGTTTGTTACATAATTATGTATGTTTATTATGTATGCCAAACCCTCGAAGTCCAAAGAAAACCTAAGTGGATTAGAAGCCCAACCCACCACTCTTACCCATTTTGATGGCAGCTTCGCCATTAGTCACGGATGCCCAAGTCTATGGGCTTAGGCCCAGTTCGGTCAAACTGTTACAACCTCCCCCAAACCTATATCATTTATGTATACGTATTATATAATGGCTTAACACAAAACTCAAGCAAAGAAACCCTACTCTTAGAAACGCGACGACAGTGGCAGACCCCCCCCCCCCCATCGGAGATCTTCTGTCTTCGAAGCATTACTTCTCGTGCCCTTGTATTTGATCGGTATGTTAATTCGCTGTTTCTAATTATGATTCTTGATTGATTATCTACGTGAATGATTAGGATGATGATTGCTAGTTTTGTTCTGTGATCGTAAGGATACTTGTTAATTATATGTGACTCATCTGGTTATAAACTAAATGTAATCTGGCTGCTTGTTAGGATGCTATTGAAAGATTAATGATAAATGCAAAATCTGTACCAATGAATGATGCTTGAGGGCTTTAGGGTTTCGCAGAAGAAGTCGGCTGATCTGTGACACACTCTGGCGAAACACATAGCCTCGGCGAAACTTGTGACCCCGACGAAACATATAGTGTTTCGTCGTATGCAAACTTGACGAAACCCGTAGTGTTTCGTCGCTTTGGTGTTTCTCCAAGGGGTTGAGTGGGTGAACAGTAGACGATTGAGGGATTGTTTGCACATATGTTGTTATTAGATTTTAACAGTTAGGAATATAGGATTAGCTAATGAAAGTATGTTGATAATTAATGGATTGTGATGCATGAATCAGTGGTATGTTTGTAACTAGGATGAGTTCTGAATTACGGATGAATCTAATGTTGCGTGATACTTGCTGGTGATCTATGGTAAGGGTTTGTTTTGTCGACATTGCCGCTGTAATGAACATGAATTGTATACTGATTGAGATGTTTGAGTGTTGATAGTATGTAAGATATAGGCCACGTGTTAAACACTCTAATGATCATGGTGTTAGGGTTGCATGGAGTAATGATTTGATGTGGTCAGTACATCCAAAAATGTCTTTTTATATGTATTATTTTATTTGTAATTTTAAATGTGAGACATAGGTTGACTGTTCGTGTGTCCCCTTGATTTGTAGACTAAAAAGTTATGAATATTATAATTTCTATTATTAATGTAAGCTTGTGGTGGTTGTTATAGTTCACAAGCAAGTGGGATATGGCTTTTGCAGCGATAAGCTCACCGCTCACCCATTCTGATAGTTGTTATAGTTCTTATGTATGCATGTAAACAATCACGTGATGTTGGGATAGATGATTATTATGATTGATTGATTTTGTATCATGATGGATGTATGTGATTAATGCTTTAAATGGTCTGCACATGTTCTGTTCTCGAATGAAACCAACTAAGTCTCACTCATACATGTGTTTGTTTAATTGTAACTTGTAAGCAAATGGATCAATAAGTGGGCCGCACATGGGACTTGGATGCTCAAGTAATCAAATGTAATTGAATTTTTTTTATTAAGTGAGTGATCAAACTATTATATTGGGACTAGACTTTGGGAACTGAAAATCAATAGTGGGTCGCATATGTCGTCATTGAATTACTTAACTGAGAATGTTAATTAGAATAATGGGTTGTGTATGCTAGTTGTTTTAAATTAAGTAACGATACATGTCATGCCATGAGTTTATGACAAAAGCATTATGTGTAATCGTGCGTGATTTATTGTATGTTGATGTATGACATTTTTTATTTCGAAACTGATTATCTTTGGTAACCATGGTAGGGTTTGGTTGACCAACTGGGAACTGGTAACGTAGATTAACAAACCGAGCAATCTCAGGTGAGTTCACTACTTTTGAGCATGCGTCCCGGTGGTTGGGACAGTCAGTGGGTATCGGGGGGAGGGATAAGTCTTTTGGGTAAAAACTGGTATATATTTGATAATATTCTCATCCTATCATTCTTAAGTCCCATCTTTTGTAACCGGGGAGGTAACGGGGTATTAGTTGGTAGCGCTACTTAAGTTTGGCACCCTCACGCCGTACCGGGGAGGACGGTTGTGAACTAATTACCCAGTCGGGCCCAGTGCTTTGATAGGAGCACTGGGGAAAGGGCAAATCATACATCAGGAGCCGTCTTGTTATCATCGAGATATAATCAATATTACTTGCTTTTGTTAATGAACTGAAATAATCATTTGGTAATCAACGTTTTCATAAATTGTGAACTCGCCAGCTTTGTCTGATACGCTTGTTGCATGCTCGCAGGTCGTTAGGTATCTTGGCTCTGGAAATTTGCTGTCTAGAGGAGCAGGAGTAGCCATGGGTCGACTGAAGAGACTCATGTGATTATTTATTTACTATTACACGTTGGTTTTTGAACAACTTAGTTTTTGGTTTATTATTTGCTTCCGCTGACATATTGGTTTTCGTATAAACTTACGATGGGATTTTACTATTAATTTGTGAACTTCGTTTAGAAACTTGTGGGTTCAATGTAATTAGTGGCTCATTGTCAGTCCGTCACACGCCTATCAGGGACACACCCTAGGTGGTATTTTTGGGGGTGTGACATTGATCGCCTCGAAAGGCTCAATATGGATAAAAGGGCTTTATCCATTCTAACGATCAATGAGGGTGGCAACAAGAAAGGGCATCACCCCGACACCAAAGCAAATGTTGCAAATGGAAACGGGTAATTCAAAGGGAAAAGAAAAAGAAAGACTAAAGCGAAACCACCGAAACCAAAAGATAAGAAGGCAAAGGTTGCCACGAACGATCCATGCTTTGAGTGTGGTGAGATAGACATTGGAAAGGGAATTGTCCAACCTATCTCAAGGAGTTGAAAAACAAGAGGGATGCGGGGGCAAACCTCAGGTACAATCCTTATGATACATATTGACCTTAATATTATTTCTTCGGTAGTAGATACCGGATATGGAACAAATGTTTGCAATTTATTGCAAGAGTTCAAAAGAAATAAGCATTACAAGAAGGGAGACATTAATCTCTTCATGGGCAATAGAGCGAAAGTTCAAGTTGAAGCCTAAGGAGACTGTGTTTTGAAACTTCCAAATGGTTTGGAAATTGTTTTAAAAATGTTTAGTATGCTCCTAGTTTGACTAGGAACATTATTTAAGTTTCCTTTATAAGACAATATGATTTTGTTTTAAAGTTTGTAAACAATGACATTTATATTTCGATAAATGACATGTTTTACTTTAAAGCTAAGCTTTCAAATGGTATTTATGAATTGGTTCACAATAATACATCATTTGATAGTTAAATGTACCAATCAATCACCAAGAAACTCAAAATGGATTTGAGTGAGACCTATCTTTGGCATTATCGCCTTGGTCATATAAACAAAAATGGCATGCAAACACTTCAAAAGAATGGTCTTTTGGAAACAAATGATGTTCATTTGATACATGTGAATCTTGTTTACAAGGTAAAATTGACCAAGAAACCCTTTAGTGGTACCAACCAAAGGGCAAAAGATTTATTAGGTATCATACATTCGGATGTATGTGATCCTTTTAAGCCAATGACTAGGAATGGAGAAAGATACTTCATTACTTTTACCGACAACTATAGTAGTTTTTTTTTGGGTAAAGGGTTACCCCGGTGATTCTATATATTCACAAACAAACCAAAACAAGTAGTGTAGAGAACCTACACTAGTTCAAACATGAGACATGCCTCATGAATGTAGCACCACGAAACAACAAAACACAGAAAACTACTACAAAAACAAATCAACTAATCTAAATAACTAGAAAAAACACCAAGACGAAAAACAACTAGTCAGCCACCATCGTCCGAGCAATCACCATCTTGAATCTCCCATTCACGCAACAGCCTTACCACATTATCAGTCCACTCCAGCCGAACACCCATAAGCTTATACCGAACAGTATTGATGATAACTTGACATAATTGATCCGGGGGCCTCACTTGATTCTTGAACAATCTAGCATTCCGTTCTTGCCAAATGAAATAAGCTGTAGCCGCAACCAAAATTCTGCTAACATAATTAGAAGCCGATTTGGAGTTTGCACGCACCAAAAGCCATTCCACAATCTCCTCCCATTTAGGAGCAATATCGTTCATACCCGCCTTTTGTCGAACATTATTCCAGATCTTCGAAGAAAACTTACACTCAAAAAATAGATGATCATGGGAATCATGGTTTTCATAGCATGAATAGTCTCAGTAACATACTTGCCTTCATGAAAATGCTCTCTTCCCTAGGCGATTTTCTTTCTTTCATAAACCCTAGATCTTCTTTGTAATCTTCTGTATAACAGTCTGTGATTAGTGGTTTGATTCACCAAACTACTATAACGAACTCGTTAGCAGTTGTGATCGATTGAGAATCAGGGTTTACTTTGTTTTCGTTCTTTCAATCGCCGCCCTAGTGATTTGCACGAAACCCTGATTTATTAAACTAGTTGTTATTGATTGCGGTTAACTAAGTTTAATTTAGCTAGATTGATACGCTTGTTTAATTAGTTAAGGGTTGAAGGTCGATCTTAGGGTTTAAGGGTTTTGCATGTGTGACGGCTGTTTTGGTTCTTGGTTTTCACGTTGGTTCTTTTGCATGGTTGAGTATACGTTGCACTAATGGAGAGTAGTTCAGATCCAGGTGGGGTTGCTTACCCCAGTATTCATAGTTTACAGCCTGAGATGGTGCTTGATGATTTGGAATATGGCTCAGCTCCGATACGAGGGATTGGACTCCGAGTCACTAATATCGAAGGTAATTCTCTCATGCCTAGACGAGGAATATATGCTACTAACAACCCATCAATTATTGATGGACGGGCTGCTATTTCGAAACCTGTTAATCTGGGTAAAAAGGCAGAGGATCAGGCCAATAGCAGTGGGGAACAAGTAACTATGGGAATCAATAATGTTGACTGGTTGTTTGGGTCGGAGGGTATAGAGAATAATAATATGCCAACGGGTAATTTTCAGGCTCAAGGTTCGTATGCTTCTAAGCTTAAATCTGGTAGTAGTAAACAGAAGGTGAATTTCCGATTCCTAGAGACTAAGGAGACGGTCGAAGATGCTGATGTTGCTATTCCAATTGAGTCAGTAAAAAAAGTCCAGGAGAGATTCACAAATGTAATGTTTGGCTACTTTCTGGGTAAGAGATTGGCTTTCCCAGTTGTGGAGTATTTTGCTACTAAAAGGTGGGAGAAATATGGTCTTCAAAAATGCATGATGAATGGGAAAGGATTCTTTTTCTTCAAGTTTAATTCTAAGGAGGGGATGGATCAGGTGATGCAGGATGGCCCTTGGCTTATCAGAAACATTCCTATTTTTTTTAAATACTGGTCAACTAGTACTGAGTTGAAAAAAGAGGAATTGCAAAAGATCCCGGTTTGGATTAAGCTTCATGATGTGCCACTTGCGGCATATACTGAAGATGGATTGAGCCTTATTGCATCCAAAGTGGGAGTTCCAAAGTTGTTAGATAATGAGACTGCTAGAATGTGTTCTGATTCTTGGGGCCGTAGTAGTTTCGCTAGAGCTATTGTAGACGTTGATGCTGTTAAAGATCTGAAGGACTCGGTCTCGGTGGCAATCCTGAATAT
This sequence comes from Helianthus tuberosus, assembly GCA_030545235.1. NCBI lineage: Eukaryota > Viridiplantae > Streptophyta > Magnoliopsida > Asterales > Asteraceae > Helianthus > Helianthus tuberosus. Next base: position 82,672,666 of record CM060399.1, read on the forward strand.
GGAGGATGGAGGATTTTTAAAGAGCTCGATCAAAATTGAGTACGAATGGACGCCTCCTAGGTGTTCCGATTGTCATATTTTTTGTCACACTTTGGAAACATGTCCGAAGGTTGTCAAACCGATTGAGAATCAGGTCCCTAATGTTAAGAATCAGGTGGATGACCAAGGCTATCAGGTAGTGGGTAAAAAGAAGACAGGGAAGCCAGTGGTGAAGGGTAAACAAAGGTTTGTTTATAGGCCAGTGAGGACTGAAAATGTGCAAAAATCGGCAAAAAATGACCCCAAGGTTTCAAGTAAATCCAATACTATTAACACCAGCAATTCGTTTAGTGTTTTGGGATCTGCAAGTAATGTGCTGGATAAAGATGACTCTGATCAAGATGAGGTTAGAGAGCCAGAGAATGAAACGACAATGTTTATGGAAAACTCGAAGAAGGATGACCGTCTTCCTACTGGGGCAAGCACTCCTGCTGTTGAGGTTTCCAATGGATAGCATTGCCAGCTGGAATGTTAGGGGGTTGAACCATCCTCTGAAACAAAAAGAGGTTCAGCATGTAATCAACAAAAATAATCTCAAGGTTTGTGCTATTTTAGAATCCCATGTGCATGTCTCAAAGGTGAATGATGTGTGTAGAAGAATTTGTAAGGGATGGGAGTGGATTTCTAATGGCAGTCTGTGTAACAAAGGGACGAGAATTGTTATTGGATGGAACCCGAAAGATGTAGATGTCATGCTTTTATCGGCTACGATGCAAGTGATGCATATTCAGGTTATTTTTAAGGGTCAAAGTAAAGCTATGTACTGTTCCATGGTGTATGCGAGTAATGATTTTAAGGAGAGGAGGGATTTGTGGAAGTCGCTGAAAGTCCACAAGCTCTTTGTTAACAATAATCCTTGGGTCATTATGGGCGATTTTAACTCGGCTCTTAATTTGGGAGATAGCTACATGGGAGCTTCTTGTATCTCGGCTAGTATGATGGATTTTCAAGATTGTGTTGCAAACATTGAGGTCTTCGATGTTAACTGCTCGGGCATGCAATTTACGTGGAATAAAAAACCAAAGCAAGGAATGGGAATTATGAAAAAGATTGACAGGATTATGGGTAATAGCCATTTCACGGAAGCTTTTCCAAACTCGTTTGCTATCTTTCAGCCTCATCGTGTTTCGGATCATTCGCCATGTGTGTTAAAGTTGCCGGGGGTTATGCGGAGTAAACCGAAGCCGTTTAAATTCCCAAACTTCTTAACGTTTAAACCTGAGATTATTGATGTCGTCAAGGATGGCTGGGATTCGTCTATTGAAGGGGTGCCCATGTTTAGAGTAGTTAAAAAATTAAGAGCTTTAAAAAACCCGTTGAGAAACTTACTTCGAAAGCAAGGGAACCTTCATGATCGTATTACTCAGACTAGAAAAGACCTGGATGAAATTCAGAGTAGGGTTGACAAGGATCCGGCGAATGTGTCTCTCAAGAATTTAGCGGCGGATTGTCTGAAGAAGTTCAATGAAGCTAGTCTTGATGAAGAGAGTTTCTTAAAGCAAAAAGCCAAGCAAAAATGGCTGCAAGTGGGAGATGCCAACACCAAGTTTTTTCACAATATGGTTAAGAGCCGAAATCATTTTTCTCAAATACAAACTATCAAGGATGCAAATGATAATGTGTTTGAAGGAATAGAGGTGGCTAATGTGTTAGTGGAGCACTATAAAACGTTTTTAGGGAATAAAGGTAATGTGTTGAACTTGTTAACTCCAGAATACTTTCCTGAAAACAAAGCTGAGAGGATGATCAGAGAAGTGACAAATGAGGAAGTAAAGGCGGTTTTCTTTGATATTGGAGATGACAAAGCGCCGGGTCCTGATGGATACTCAGCGGCGTTCTTTAAAAACTCTTGGCAGGTTATTGGTGACGAGGTATGTCTTGCTGTTAAGGACTTCTTTATTAGTGGCCGGCTCCTAAAAGAAATCAATCATACGTTTCTCGCTTTGATTCCTAAGGTGAACACTCCCACGTATGTAACTGATTACCGCCCTATTTCGTGTTGTAACGTCATTTACAAAGCTATTAGTAAGATCCTTACTAATAGGATTCTTGAGGGGATTAATGATGTTGTGAGCTCTAATCAATCGGCTTTTGTTCCTGATCGTAGAATTTCGGATAATATCCTGTTAACTCAGGAATTGCTTCATAACTATCATAGGAATACAGGGCCTCCTAGGTGTGCCTTCAAAGTTGACATTCAGAAAGCGTATGACACGGTTGATTGGGACTTTCTCCGTGCGACTCTCATGGGGTTTAGGTTTCACTATCAGCTGGTTGAATGGGTTATGACATGTGTGACATCTGCATCGTACTCGATAAGTATAAATGGAGATATTCATGGGTATTTTAAAGGCCAGCGGGGCTTGAGACAGGGCGATCCCATCTCCCCGTATCTATTCACCCTTGTTATGGAAGTGTTAACTTCTATTCTCCAGCAAGCCGTCAACAACAGTGCAGTCTTTCGTTTTCATAATAATTGCAAGAAGCAAAAGATTGTTAACTTGTGTTTTGCGGACGATCTGTTTTTATTTGTTAGGGGAGATTCGAATTCAGCAAAACTGATTATGGATGCTCTGAATAAGTTTAAAGATATGTCGGGCTTAGTTCCTAGCTTGAGCAAAAGCACAATTTTTTTCGGTAATGTTCCTTCTCGAGTTCGGGAGTTGATTTTATCCATCGTGCCTTTTTCTGAAGGATCATTGCCTATAAAATATCTAGGCGTTCCTCTTATTGCCGCTAGATTGCTCAAAGGGGATTGTAAAATTTTGGTCGAAAGAATTACCAAGAGGCTTACAGATTGGAAAACGAAATTCCTTTCTTTTGCAGGGAGATTACAACTGATTAATTCTGTAATAGCTTCAATGTATACGTATTGGGCTGCTGTCTTCGGTCTTCCTTCCAGCATCATCAAGGAAATCGAGAGGATCATGAAAAGTTTTTTGTGGTCTCAAGGGTCCTTAGCATCGGGTAAAGCGAAGGTTGCATGGAAAGATGTATGCATTCCAAAATCGGAAGGTGGTTTGGGTATTAGAAAAGTCTCCGAGGTGAACAAATCGCTAATGGTTTTTCATATTAACAGCATCGTCTCGGGTAGGAAATCTCTTTGGGTGGATTGGATTCATGAGCATAGGCTCAAGGGTAGAAGCTTTTGGGAGGTTAAAGTGCCGCAGAATTCTACTTGGGGATGGAGGAAATTGTTGTCATACAGGAACTCGGTTCGTAAGTTCTTTTGGAAACGGATTGGGAATGGCATAAATACATCCGTTTGGTATGATACATGGTGTAATGAATGTCCGTTTAGTCAATATGTGTCCCCGAGGATTATGTCGCAACAAGGATTCTCTATTTTTTCCAAAGTGGCTGATATTTTTAGAGAAGGGGCTTGGCAATGGCCGGATGCCTGGCGAGATTTGTTTCCGGTTCTATTCAATCTTAATACGCTCAATCTGATCCCGAACAAACAGGACGTTACCCTATGGAGAAACAACGAAGGAAAGTTAATGCCATGCACTTCTAAGGTAGTGTGGGAGACTACTCGATCTCGGGGAGTTGATGCTGATTGGTCGAAAGTGGTCTGGTCCGGATGTAACATTCCTAGACACTCCTTTCATTGCTGGTTGATTTTTCGAAGGAAACTTTGGACGCAAGACAGAATTAGAAGATGGAATTGTAGTACTTCTGGTTCAATGAATATGATGTGTTGTTTGTTGTGCCAGAAGGGGATGGATTCGCATGAACACTTGTTTTTTGAATGTGCATACTCTACGCAGGTTTGGGATGCCATAAAGAAGACAACATGTATTAAAAATGTGCAAGGCAAATGGGAAGATATTATGAGCTGGTTAATACCGAGAGCTACCTCAAAATCGCTGAATTCGGTAGTTGTTAAACTTACTATTAAGGCGACAGCTTACTTTATTTGGCAAGAGAGAAACTCCAGATTCTTTAATAATCAGCTTCGACTACCGGAACAAATTACAAGCGTCATTATAAGCACGGTGAGGATGAAGCTTCAAACTTTCAAGTACAAGGATAAGCCTAATGTTAGAAGTATCCTGGAAGATTGGAAGTTGTACCCGTTGGAAGCATACATAGATAACTAAGATGTATTGTTTTGTCCTAGTTGCTAGGTGGTTTTGCTTTGTGCATGTAATTACTCTTATGATGGCATGTCACATAAGAGAACTGGGGTAGGTTTTTTTTTTCTACTCCACTTGTTTTTTTGGTTTATTTATAAAATCACCGGGGTAAAACCCTTTACCCAAAAAAAATGGTTTTCATAGCATAGCAAGCAACACATCATATTCATATTCTTTCTTCTCGAGAGATCCCATTGAAGGATAATATCTTATGTTAATAATTTCCTCCTCATAATCAGCCACAAGAGAAAAGCATGCCTCGGAATACAATGCGCAAACCAGACAATCTTGCTCCAAGCCACCTCTGAGTCACTATATCGAACCGTATGCCAAATATTGGAAGCCGAAACCTCAGACACAACATCCCCATCTTTCCATTGGACATCATCCCGTTTATTATCAATAACATGGACTTGATCTAATTGTATAAGCACTGGAAATAAATCACGCCAAGCCATAGGCCATAACCACGATCCATTCATGTTAATATCAGCAACCGAATCCTCCAATCTAAATCCTGCATTTGTTATAGTTCTTGGGGATAAAAAGTTACCCAGCGGACCCAAGTCGGACCAAGAATCATACCAGGCCGAAGTCAATCTCCCATCACCAAGCCGAGATCTAAAATGGTCCCTCATTAACGGCCGTAACTGAAGAAGCTTACGCCAACTCCAGCAGGAATTAGTAGGCACCTTACTAATCCAAAAACTCTTACCTTTTAACCTGTAGTCATGCACCCAGTCAACCCAGAGAGATTTCCGTTTAGTGATAACGCTCCAAATATGAGTTGCCATAAGAGCTTTGTTAACATCACCAATACGCCTAATCCCCAAACCCCCTTCAAACTTTGGAAGACAAACAGATTTCCATGAAACTTTCGCCTTGCCTCTATGGAAAGAGACATCTTGAGACCATAAAAAGTTCCTCATTCTCGTCTCCAAGTCATGAACTACCCGAGTCGGAAGGATAAAAACGGAAGACCAGTAAATATGCATCGATGAAAGGACCGATAAAATTAATTGCAACCTCCCTGCAAATGAAAGAAGCTTATTTCTCCAGCTCATGATACGCTTTTCCAATTTCTCAACAAGGAAACTACAATCCTTGTAAAGAAGTCTTGAGGATATTAAAGGAACCCCCAAGTACCTAACCGGTAACACTCCCTCCACAAACGGCAAAATACTAAGAATAGCATGTTTAACATTAATAGGAACATTGCAAAAGAACACCGTGCTCTTCTGAATACTAGGGATTAAACCTGACATGTTGGAGAATATAGTAAGAGAAGACATAATGCACTTGGCCGAATTCATATTACCTCTAGCAAACATGAAAAGATCATCCGCAAAACAAAGATTTATAATCTGTTGTCGCTCACATCTGTTATGAAACCTGAAGGAAGAGTCAATCACAGTCTCACGTTTCAAAATAGCCGTCAAAATCTCCATAACAAGAGTGAATAGGTAAGGAGAAATAGGATCCCCTTGTCTTAATCCATGCTGGCCTCTAAAGTAGCCATGCACATTGCCATTAACACAGACTGAGAAAGATGTAGTAACCACACAAACCATAATCCAATCCACCATCCGATTATTGAACCCAAACCCCAGTAAAATCGATTTAAGAAAATTCAAGTCAACGGTATCATACGCTTTCTGGATATCAACTTTGAACGCACACCTAGGGGGCCCGAGTTTCTATGATATTTGTGCATTAATTCCTGAGTAAAAAGGATGTTGTCAGAGATTTTTCTACCTGGAACAAAAGCAGACTGGTTTACACTCACAATCCCATTTAATGCCACTTTGATTCGATCAGCAATAATCTTACTAATACATTTATAAAGCACGTTGCAACACGCAATAGGCCGATAATCCGTGACAAAAGCTGGCGTAGCCGTCTTAGGAACCAGAAAAATAAGAGTGTGGTTAAGCTCACGAAGCATTCTACCCGTAGAGAAAAAATCAATAACAGCCATAGATACATCATGCCCAATAATAGGCCAAGCACTTTTAAAGAAAGCTGATGTGTACCCGTCAGGACCCGGAGCCTTGTCGATACCAATCGAAAACATAGCATGCTTCACCTCGTCTTCCATAACTTGTCGGACCATAAGACTAGCAATCTCCAGCTGCAATTTATTAGAAAACAAATCTGGAGTAGGAGTTAGCGACACCTCCTCGTGGCTGCCCAAAAACTTCTCATAGTGCTTGACTAGAGCCAACTGAACCTTATCCCCCTCATACACAATCCCATCAGCATCTTTAATAACATTAATCCGACTTCTATGGTTCCTATTTTTTAGAGAAGAATGAAAAAATGTCGTGTTCATATCCCCCGCACACAACCAATCCACTTTTGACTTCTGTTTAAGGAACCGTTCCTCATCCAAGCATGATTCCTGATAAGCACTAGTGGCCTTTGACTCTTCATTCCGAATATCCAGGTTTAGTGGGTCCGCATCTATGTGTTGCTGAATTGAATCCAGCTTAGCTCGAAGATCAGCAACCTTACGATGGAGATTACCTTGTTGATATAAAAGAGCTCGCAATGGAGACTTTAACAATCGAAGCCTCTTGACAAATCGGAACTGATGAACTCCATCTATGTTCGCCTCCCAATACTTTTGAACAATCTTAAGAAAATCAGGTTTAAAAACCAAAAAGTTTGCAAATTTAAAAGATTTTCGCTTGACCTCTCCATCTTTCGGGATCTTTAGGATGCACGGGCAGTGATCAGATAACCTGTACGAATTGAAAACAACAACCGAACTTGGATATTCAACCACAAAAGCCGTGTTACCCAACACCCTATCAATCTTCTTTAGCAAACCTATTCCTTCCTTAGGCTTTTGATTCCAAGTATAATGAAATCCTGACCGGTTGAGGTCAAACACCTCAATATCATTAATACAAGCCTGAAACTCACGCATACTAATCGAGATCGACGAAGCCCCCATCGAATTGTCTTCAAGATTTAAAGCTGAGTTAAAATCGCCTATAATGACCCAAGGATTACTTCCTACAAGCACCTTATGCATAGACAAATGATGCCACAACTCCCTTCTAGATACATAATAGTTAGCCGCATAAACTATCGAACAATAGAACATTTTCTTATCAATCTTAAAAAATATTTGAACATGCATAACTAGTGACGTCTGGTTTAAAACCATAACATCGAAAATATCCGGGTTCCATCCTAGAATAATTCTAGTACCTTTTTTACACTGGCCCCCATTAGAAGTCCAATCCCAGTTACGAAAAACAGACTTACAAACTTTAATCAGGTTGTCGACATCAACATGAGACTCTAAGATAGCACAAAAATTCAAATTATTTTCCTTCACCACTTGTCGAACCTCCTTTTGATGTCTATTCACACCCTGTTTTATTTTTTGGTTGATATAAAATTTCACCGGGGTAACCCTTTACCCAAAAAAAAAAAACCCACCTAATATTCCAAGCCGCTAAACTAATCATCATAAACCTCATGATCAGGAGTGCTTGCTCCTTTTTTGTTATTCAGATTTTGAGACCCACTTATCATGAATTCATCCATTTCATTATACACCTCCTCTACCTCATCATCATTTATTTCCTCATTATCCAAACCTGAAGCATTTTTGGTCTCTCCCGTATCTGCATCCACATCATTCAGAATATCAAAAGGATTAGTGGACTTGACAGTGTTAGACGATGAGGCCCTATTATTGTCACCCTTAGGCTTCGGCCCTACAGGCCGATATTCAAACTTAGATTTTTGCTTGTTCACAGGGACCCCAACCCTCTTCGCTACTTTCTTACCATACACACCTACGTAACCATCCTGATCCATAGTAGGAGTCTTCTTTGCTGGCTTATGTTTTTGTATGTTCCGGTTATGATCCTCCTGCAAAGTTTTACTTGGTTTCATTGGATGTTTCGGACATGTCTCAGACGAATGACCAAACACACAACATGTAGCACATCTATGCGGGCTCCATTAGACAGGAAATTCTGGTTATCATGCCGTTTCTGGAGGGTTTTCTTCCGGTCCGTTATCTTGGGGTTCCTCTTATTTCTTCAAGACTTCTATATAAAGATTGTAGGATTCTTATTGAGCGTATGGATAAGAAGATTGTTAATTGGGCGACCAAAGCATTGTCTTTTGCTGGTCGTTTACAACTTATTAATTCGGTTCTCTCATCGATGCACATCTATTGGGCCTCAGTTTTCATTATTTCGGCTAGGGTTATTAATGAGCTTGAGAAGCGTATTCGCAGATTTCTGTGGAATGCAGGATCGGATGGTAGAATTCGTGCTAAGGTTGCGTGGAAAGAGGTGTGTTTGCCGAAGAATGAAGGTGGTTTGGGCATTAGAAGTATTTCTGATGTTAATAAATCGCTTATGGCAAACCATATTTGGAGTATTATCACTAAGCGGGATTCTATTTGGGTTCGATGGATACATGATTATAAGCTTAAAGGTCGAAATTTTTGGGAGATTCCGTGCCGTGGGAGCATCAGTTGGGGATGGAGAAAGATTTTATCTATTCGTCATCTCATTCGGCCTCACATATGGTTTTCTATTAAAAGTGGTGTTCAAACTAATGTTTGGAGTGATATGTGGTGCCCACTAAGTCCGCTTAGTTCATTTATCTCTCCTCAGGCCATTGCTAATGCTGGTTTTTCGTTACAGTCTACAATTGCGGATGTTATTGATCAGAACGGAAATTGGAAGTGGCCTCAAGCTTGGTTGGATCTCTTTCCGGTGTTATTCACGATATCGGTTCCGTCTATTGTTCCTAATTCTATTGATCGTCTTGTTTGGAAAGATTTGGATGGGAAAAGTTGCGAGTTCCAATCGTCTCAGGTTTGGAATACAATTCGGAATAGGGAAAATCAGGTGATGTGGTCTAACATGGTTTGGTTCTCTCAATGCATTCCGAGGCATTCGTTTCATTTGTGGCTGGCATTTCGAAATAAATTAAAAACTCAGGATCGGTTGACTATTTGGGAAGCAGGTAGTCTCACGAACTTAAATTTGATGTGTTGTCCGCTATGTTACGCTGATCGTGATAGTCGGGATCATTTATTTTTCCGGTGTTCGTTTGCGGATCAAGTGTGGAGTAACGTTAAGACTTTGGTTCAGTTGGGGAGTGTGGATAATTCATGGGCGTCGTTATTAGGTTGGGTTGATCAACATTCCAGTTCTAAGAAAGCGGATCATGTTGTTTGTAAATTGTTGATTGCTGCTTCGTCTTACTACATCTGGCAAGAGAGGAATAACAGGATCTTTAAAAATAATAAGAGGACGGTAGATCAAGTGGTTGAGGTAATTAAAAGCTCGGTTCGGTTGCGCCTGATGGGGTTCAGATTTCGGGTGGCTTCGGCTAAGGAAAGGATTTTCAAGTCGTGGAAGATTGAAGAGAACGAAGACAATGTAGCGAAGCCAGGCTAAATTGTTTCTGTTTTAGGGTTTCGGTCTTGGTTGTTTTTTGTGGTTGTTTTGTTTGGATGTTTTTTGGTTGTGTTGCTTGTTTTCCTAGGCTTGGCATGTCAAGTCTAGTTGGTGTGTCTTTTTGGCACACCCTTGTACTTATTTGGTTTATTTATAAAATTCATCGGGGTAACCCTTTACCCAAAAAAAAATCTATGCGGGCTCCATTCATACTCCAAATACATAGTTTCTTTAATAAAACCCTCTCCCTCAGGCTCAAGAATTGCCATTGTAATCTCTTCTCGAAAATCTTTATCAGCAGAAATTTCTATCAAAGCTCTCGCATAACTACTCCGACCCCATGCATCCATGCACATAGACGTGGTGAAAGAATCCAGCATTTTTGGTTCCCCAATTGTCGTGGCAATCAAACTAAGACCATCTTCCGTATAGGCGGCTAAAGGAACTTCATGAATTTTAACCCAAACTTGAACCGTTTTCACCTCTTTCTTTTCCAATTTCGTCGTTGGTGTCCAGCCATTAAGAAACATAGGTTGAGACCTTATTATCCAAGGGCCATCCTTAAGCACATTCAACATACCAGCTTCATCCATAAACTTAAAGAAGAAAAAACCATTTGCATTCATCATAGTTTTTTTCCAAACCATACTTCTTCCAATTGTTCCGTACGAAATAGTCTACAACTGGAAAGGCAACCCGATCCCCTAGAAAATACCCGTAGAGAGTGTTTGCCAATTTATCTCGAACTACACGCATTGACTCCCTTGGGAGGACAACATCACATCCATCATGCACGACCAAAGTAGCAAAAGAACGAAAATTTACCTTTGGGTTGTTCGATACAACCGATTCCGCATACGATCTCGGCTTAGATGTGCTACCCGGATCCGGATAAGATCCCTGAATCCCGTCACTTCCAGCTAGATTATTCCCCACTCCATAATTGTCTGATGGCAACGAAATCGGAATTGTGATCTTTGTTAACTCATCTATGACATTAATCTTCTTTGGATCAGATTGAGATTGCACTGTACCTCTCCTAGGGAGCATCGGATTACCATCAATATTCACTATACGACTAGCCAAGCCCTTAAGCGGCAATGGAGGTTTACCCCGATCACCCTTTGCAATGTCACCAGGTTTGAGACGATCATCCATACCAAAAAAAGTCAACTCTCACTTGCAACAAAACAGCAGACAACCATGCACAATCCCTAAGCCGCAACAGATGCAAACGACAAAGAAGCAGAAACCCTAATCCTTTAAACCCTAGATTAAAACCTTAACCCTTAATCGATTAAACCAGAGTATCAATCTTGCTAAATTAATCTCAGTTAACCGCAACCAATAACAACCAGCTTAATAAATCAGGGTTTCAGAATCAAATCTAAAGCGGCGAATGAGAGACAAAAACAAAAGAAAAACCCTAGTTTTAGATCGATCCCTAATGCTAACTAGTTCGTTATAGAGTTTTGAAAGATCAAAACTCTAATCACAGACTGTTATGCAAAAGATCACAACGAAAAACAAAGGATTCATGATGAACTGAAAATCGCCAAAAGGAGAGAGAGCATAGGGTTTTTACCCCGACAACTATAGTAGTTATGGTTATGTGTACTTACTAAGACACAAAGATGAATTTGAAGCGTTCAAAATCTTCAAAAGTGAAGTAGAAAACAACTCAATCAAAGTTCTTCATTCCGATAGAGGAGGAATCGAACTCTATTGGATATGGTTCGATCTATGATGGCTAGGAGCACATTATCTCTATCATTTTGAGGTTACGCTTTGCTCTCCGCGGTCTGTATATTAAATAAGGCCCAAACCAAGAAAGTGGATAAGACACCTTTTGAAATATGGCATGGAAGGGCTCCATCATTATCATATTTGAAGGTATGGGGTTGTGAAGCTTATGTGAAGCAATACACCCCAAACAAATTGGAAGTACGATCCACTAAGTGTATCTTTGTAGGACAACCTAAAGATGATATAGGATATCATTTCTATGATCCAACAGAGCAAAAGGTATTGTTGCTCGAAAGGCTGAGTTCTTGGAAGCTAAGTTCCTTGTGGAAGGAACTAGTAGAACAGTGAAACTTGATGAGGATCGAGAACCATAAGCAGATACACGTTTGGTTGATACTAGCACTCAACAAGGGGTTGTTAAAAACGATCAAGTGATTGATCAATACACACAAAACGTTCACAGATCTGGTAGAATTAGTAGTCCACCTGAAAGATATGGATTTTTCATAGATGGATGCTACGTGGTAGATTCGGGTGAACCAACCACATACCATGATCCAATGTCAAAATCCGATTGTGACAAATGGCTAGAAGCCATGAACGTAGAGATGCAATCCATGTATGACAACCAAGTTTGGAAATTGGTTGTGCTACCTCTTTTTTTTTTGGTTGTGCTACCTCTTAACTCCAAAGTAGTTGGAAGTAAGTGGGTTTTCAGGAAGAAAACCAATATGCATGGAAACTTGGATACTTATAAAGCGAGAGTTGTAGCAAAAGGTTTCAATCAAACTCAAGGGGTTGATTATGATGAGACCTTCTCACCTGTGGCGATGCTAAAGTCAATTAGGATATTATTTGCCATACCTGCATAATATGATTATGGGATTTGGCAAATGAATGTCAAAACGGCTTTCCTTAATGGATATCTTGCTGAAGATGTCTATATGGTTAAGCCTGAAGGTTTTGTCGATCCAAAACATCCTAACAAAAGTACGCAAGTTAAAGAAATCAATCTATGGATTGAAACAAGCATCTAGAAGTTGGCATCACCGTTTTGATAAAGAGATTAGGGAATATGGATTCATCAAGAACGTCGATAAAGCTTGTGTGTATAAGAAGGCTAGTGGGAGCATTTTTACTTTCTTAGTATTGTATGTCGATTACATTCTACTATATGGAAATGATATTCCAACCATGATAGGTGTAAAAGCCTGGCTTGGAAGTTGTTTTTCCATTAAAGATCTTGGAAAAGTCACCTATATTTTGGGAATAAAGATCTATATGGATAGATCAAGGCGCTTGATAGGTTAGACCAAAGTGCATACATTGACAAAGTCTTGAAAAGGTTCAAGATAGAGAACTCTATGAAAGGTTTGGTACCTGTTCAAGAGGGGACAATATTGAGTGCGTATCAATGCCCAAGCTCAAAGGATGAGCAAGAAAGAATGAAAGTAATCCCATATGCGTCTGCTATAGGATCCGTTGTGCATGTAATGATATGCACTAGACCGAACAAATCATGCGCTTTAAGCATGACAAGAAGATACCAGCGTAATCCAAGTAACGGTCATTAAATGCCTGTTAAAAAGCATATTGAAATACCTTAGAAGAACTAAGGATATGTTTCTAATATATGGATCTGGTGAAGAGGAACTCGTTGTAAAGGGTTACACGGATACGAGTTTCCAAACTGATCGAGATGAATCTCGATCACAATCAGGGTAGCATTGTCCACTACAGAATCAGAATACATCGCCGCTTCATAAATCGAAATGATTCATATGGATATGCCACTTGAATTATTGTCAATCTAGGGGTAGTCCCTACCATTTAGGACCCCTAGAGATCTTTGTGACAACGATGGTATGATTGCTCAAATCAAGGAACCCCTTGCACAACAAAAGACTAGGAACCTTGAGCGGAGATTTAACTACATAAGGGATGAAGTTGAAAAGGGAAAGATATGTATTCGCATAGTTCACATTGATCAAAATATTGCGGATCCACTCACGAAGCTCCTTGAACGGCCAAAGCATGAGGGTCATACTTGTGCCCTGGGACTTTGATATTCTAATAATTGGATTTGATCTATTTTATATTTGGATATTAGAACAATTGTTATTTTAACTCTCTCACATGGTATGTGGAGTTATGTTCCATTTTAGCATGTTTAAATCCATGAATAAATTTCTTATTCTAAATGTCCGTAGTCGATCATACTCGTGGGAACAAATATGAATGTAAGACTATTGTGAATTTGGATTGGTGGATATTCATTAAGAATGAATATAGAGCAAAGTGTTGCTGCCAAAGTTCATAGATATTTGTGGGATACAAATATTGTACTGACTCGCTCTCAAATGTTACTGCATGGAATCATTTGTGATTGATCATAAGTAAATTTGAGTAAAGGAGAATATCATAGTATCCTCTGACCTGAGATACATATTGGGTCTTGAAATTCACCAAATATTATACCTTGACTTATTTCTTTGCTGTCTGTAATAAAACAGTACATAAGGCTAAACTCAGGTGTGGTAAAAGGTGATTGTGAGAGACGTATTTAGTCAAGAAGGGATTTGTTCCTCTTATTCGTTGAGAGTAAGATGTCTAAGGCCTGCTAAAGTTAGATCAATAGAGAGTGCTCACTCTATGTCTCTGGATTTGACATGACATCTGTAACGAAAGGATAAATGATAGATTCACCTAAATCATTTTCAAGTAAGAGACTTGAAGGGGATGATGTTATTGAATGTGACATATAGTCATACGTATTAGGAGTAGTAAACTATAGTTAGGTGGTCTTTACTACTTGCATCAATCTTCTATGTATCTTGTGCAAGTGGGAGATTGTTGGATTCTATATGCCCAAGACACATATTAAATTGATGTGGCTAGTACGTTATGATCCAAGTCGAGTCATACCCAAATACAAGCTAGACAAACACTTATAATATTTATTTATGATATGATCAAACAAATAAATATTAGTAATATTTACCGATCAATGAGGCTCTGGGCGATTTTGGCGAAATAGAAACCCTAGCCGTTTCAATCACTCCCTCGTTCCGATTGATCTTCCTAATCAGTTGAAGATAGAGTGGGTGGCCGTGTTCTAGGGTTCCGTTATCTTCTTTGCCTTTTGAAAGTTTTCCGGGTAAGCGACTGTCCATTAATCACGAATTAGGGTTACGGCAGTCTAGTTCTGTTTTGCTGCTGATTGATAGGTAATCGAATACTACTTTAAATCGTGGTTTGGGGTTCATCAGATTAGGATCTCAACTATCTGCGGTTAATTATTCAGCGGCTGTTATACGTTCAAACTCTCGGATTAGGGTTTTGTCACGGCTGCTAGGTTTTGCCAGATTTCTTTTTGGTTTCAGCCGTCATTCCCATTCTGATTAATCAGATTAGGGTTTTATGGATGAACGAACGAAACTTGGTGGAAAGCCGCCACTGTCGTTTAAAGAAATTGCTGATCGTATTCTTGATGTTGATGGGAACAATATACAGCCAAAACGTGGTATAAACATCATCGATGAACTCACAAAGGTAACATCTCCGGTCCAGTTGGATAAACTGTTCTCGCCAACATCAACTTTTGATGGAATGAATATGTCAGCCGAGGCTGGTAAGTTTAACACGAGACCTCCTGGGGGTGCTGAACCTTTATCGTTTGCTAAAATAGTGAATAATGCTAAGGAAAAGGTGAAGGTTAATGTCACACCCCGACCACATAGAACATACCAAACGTGGCGGAAACATCGGGGAGTGTTGTAACAGAATTAATGTTTCGAATCCATGGCAATTGAAGTTTCGTTTTATTGATTAAAAGTGTTACAATATCTTAATAAACAAATAAATACAACATAATTAACTAGTCTTGCATCTTTTATTGTTACTAAAGCCCAGGTCTGTCTATGTGTATCTTGACCATCTTATGCAACAGTTCCTGAAAAACACATGTGAAAATAGGTACGTCAGCATAAAAATGCCTGTGAGATACATAGGTTTTGTGAAAACAAGATTCATGACTTATGTTTGAGAAAATGTTTAGTCATGAACCTTGTTATTTGCTTTGTCTTTTAAATCATTTGAAAAACGATAAGATCAGATGATAAGTATAAATAAATGTAAGGTTAAATGAATAACCAAGAAAAATGTGTTTGTATAAGATAAGTTGTTTATAAATCAATGTCTTGTGAAAAGTATGTTATTTGTATGAAATGTTCTATGTCTCAAACTGAAATGATTCAAATAACGTTACGCCATGTAATACCATACAAACACTTATATATAGGAAGTACCAGCGGCGTATCCACCATGCTTGTATCATATTACACACGCATCGTTAACTTAATCACTTAATCAAACCAAACCAAACAATGTAAAATGTTCATGTCAAGATGTAAATGTCAGTATCCATGTCAAATGTCTATAGTCCAAGAGTAGTCAAGTAATGTATAACCAAAATGATATGTATGGTAAGTAAAATTTAGACTACTTAAACCATAAGTAAAAATGTACAAAACAAAGTATTGAAGTAAAATTTGGTTTAAATCAAAGTTATGTTTTGTAAGATATATGCATGCTATACTGAATATGAACATTTATGCGGTATTGTGAAAATTCATACATCCAAGCCTTGAGACAGACGGATAACTATGTAAAAGTGAGTTATCAAGAGAATATGTATTCGGATTCGGTCATTCCTTTCATCCCCTTTCCCTGGGATGTCCGGAACGGGATTTGTCAAGTCCTATGGTACCACTACCTACTACCGAGCGGCATGATCGGTGTTAATGAATGTATAGTATAGTTTAAACAAACCAAATGTCATACCAAAATGTAAGCATGTTTTATGAAGATAATGTACCTAGTATGCTAGAGTAAACATACAGGGTAGAGCTATAAAACAATGTGTCCATATGTTACTAGAACATATGCAACAGAGATGCAGTATAAAACAATGTACTAAGTATGCAAAGTCATCATACAAAGTAGAAAAGTCATGTAAAACAATGTACTAAGCATGTTATCAGTCAACATACATAGCAGAAAAGTCATGTAAATCAATGTGCTTAGCATGTTATCAGTCAACATACATAGCAGAAAAGTAATGAAATCATGTACTATAATGTACTAACAAACATAGTCGGTATATGATGTGAAAACAGGAAAGCATGAAAGTAACAAGTAGGCACATGTGTTCCACCCCAAAACAGTTTGGAAAACAGTAAAAGAGGGGTCTATGTACTCACTTGAGATTGCTCAGAAGTCCTAGGATAACCACCAAGCAATGCTAGAGATCACGGAAATCAAACGGCACCTAATATAGGTAACTATGTTAAATAACCGGACCTAAATCGGAAGACTGGGTAGTATTAGGGTTTGTAAACCAAACGAGTGTGGAGACTCGTGTGATATGGTTTAACAAAGCCTACATACTATTTGAAACTTAACCTAAGTGTCTACGACCCATTACGACCCGTTTAGGTAGCTTATGCTACTTTAACGCGTCGTTCGCGTGAAACGCGTTCGGACCGCCTAACTAGTCCTATGACAAGTATTATATGCCTAAACATGTTACATAATCAGTTACGTGACAAAAGTTTAGGTTACATATGCTAAATTACCAATTATGTATGAAAAGGGTATTCTGGTAATTTACCTAAGGCATATAAACTACCTATCATACAACTACTTAAACGCCGTGACCATAAGGTATAACCTCGGAAGGTTATACCCTACACTATGGTCACCTAATGTATTTGGTCGGATCCTAATGATCGACCAAACTGGGTCGGGTTCGAGGTATAAGCGATTTATTAGATCGCTTACCCTACGACCCTAGACAACGTGGTAATCAGTAGGCATAGTCCCAAGGGACTATGACCATCGTGATTACAATCACGTTGCGAAGTTCAAACGAACCTCGCATTGACCATTACTGGTCAACGCTGAAAGTCAAACAAAGTTTGACTTTCTGACTCGAAAAGCAATAAAATAAGGAAAAGAACGAAAGAATACTTACGAAGGGTCCCCGAATGCTAACCCAGATCAAAATAGCTCAGGTATGAAACGAAGGTTCCAACTTAGAGCTTTCTTAATCAGATTTGTGGGTTTTGGGGTTGAGGGTGGATGGGTATTTATAGTATTCGGAGAACCGTTAAGATCGTTTCATGGAAAACGTGCCACGATCCAAGGCGTACACTTGTCGGGAAGTTGTGGTGCCTCAAAATGCTCACCACCATAAGGAATCAACACTTGGCAAGGGGTTAGGGAGTGCAAAACAGCTGCAACCAGCTGTCAAATACACTTAATCTGGTCCAGAAGGGGGCTCGCGTGACGCTAAGGCCCGTCGCGTCACGCTAGGCCCCTGTTTTGGCAGATTTTACAGAAATGGTCCCTGCACCTTGTTTAAGCGATTTTCGATGCGTTTGAACCCCGTTAACCTCATTTCAAGGCTCTAAAATGAAGTTAAAGTATAGGGAACTCAAAACATGCTCAAAAATATCTCAGATGTCGGTTCGTTTGGTCGTACGAACGCGATGTTCGCTTAATTACGACGGAATGCGCATAAGCGCGAAAAACGATCCAAATGACGCGACGAATGGATTTTTCTTAAGGCGAACACTAAAATAAAATATAGTCATGCTTCCATAAATTTTTGGATGTCCGGATGTATTCAGAACGCAAGTTATGCGCGAAAATGCAAACTTGTGCACTTTTTGACACTTTTAGTCCCTGAATGACACAAAAGTTTATTTTAGCATACCGAACACCTCAAAGCCTATTTCTAAGCTATGTAAAGGATACTTATGGTATGTTTAACTTATGGTCATGTTCCGGAATGTCTGTTACAGTTCAAATTGGCATACTTTCGCAGTTTGTCAACTTTAGTCCCTGTAAGCGATTAAACTTTGATTTCACCACACCAAACTTTCCAAAACTTATATCTAAGTTATGTAGAGGTTATTTAAGGTATGTTAAGCCTATTTCACTATTCCGGAGTGTTCGTTGGATTAAACTGGTTATATTTACGCATCAGAGCGCGTATAACCCTCCAGAAAGCGATTTAAAGCTTAAAATCGAACAAGAGTTGATATGTGTAAATGATACACATATTTTTACAACTCTCAAGTATGAAATACAATATTTCATTGGTTTGACATTTGTTTGATGGTTGAAATGACACAGGTGTTACAGTCTCCCCTACTTTAGGAAATTTCGTCCCGAAATTAATTCGTAGGAGTCTATTTGTGACTTTGTGTCAAATAACCACCAAAGATATAAAAGGCATAATCCTGACATTTCCTTAACGGACATTCTTCAGAACCGAAAATGAACGAAAGGAGTCATTTTTCACCATTTCTTCAGAAACCAAAAATGAACGACAAGAGTCATTTTTTCACCATTTCTTCAGAAACCAAAAATGAACGACAAGAGTCATTTTTCACCATTTCTTCAGAAACCAAAAATGAACGAAAAGAGTCATTTTTCACCATTTCTTCAGAAACCAAAAATGAACGAAAAGAGTCATTTTTCACCATTTCTTCAGAAACCAAAAATGAACGACAAGAGTCATTTTTCACCATTTCTTCAGAAACCAAAAATGAACGAAAAGAGTCATTTTTCACCATTTCTTCAGAAACCAAAAATGAACGAAAAGAGTCATTTTTCACCGTTTCTTCAGAAACCAAAAATGAACGAAAAGAGTCATTTTTCAGACACATGACCAAACTAGCTGTGGTTTCCGTGCACTGAATTCCATAATTATGTATGCATCCATAATTACGTAATTCCTTGCATAGTCCGCACAGTTTGTCTTGAAATGTTTTAGGGGAGGAAAAATCAAACCCGCGATGAGTGTGACTAGACTACCATAGGGTCCTTTTAATTAGATCGACAAATGATCCTTTTAATTAGATCGACAAATGATCCTTTTAATTAGATCGACAAATGATCCTTTTAATTAGGTCGACAAATGATCCTTTTAATTAGATCGACAAATGATCCTTTTAATTAGGCCGCCAAGGAGTCCTTTCAGCTATATCATCACATGATATTCCTAACCAGATTTTTGGATCAATCTGTTTACCTAGACCACTCAGGGGTCTAATTATGGAATAGTACAATATAATCCAAGGGTCTTTACTATCACGTAAAAGCCCATTGAGGATTTAATATAGTACCTTTGGATATCCTACTACGAATTCCTTATACAAAGATATGGAAGATTCTTCGAGGATTTGGATAACAAAAACTTGGATTACACAAAAACATAAAAGGAAACACATAAGCACATAATCACATAGTTGTTTAACTTGGTTATTAAATTGTTATCTTTGGACGCGGATACTCAAAGTACACCAGGAATCTAATTCGTGGATTTCATTTGGTACTTTAATCATTTCAAGAATCCATCCATGAAGATGGGATGATCTACCAAAAATTCGATTTTCGTTTTCAGGAAAACGCAATATTCGAATTAAGGTACACAATAATTTAGGACATACGGAAATACCCTTAGGTACCCTATTAAGAATTTATAGTGGTACTTGGGGTATTCGTACAGAATTATAACTTGCACCTTGTACTTCGTTTCTTTGCAAGAGACGGGTACTTAGGATCCTTGTGGAAAACGCAAGAGATTGTAAAATGGAAGAATTTTGGGAATAGTTTGTTTTTCAAGGAATACCATTCCTTGATTGTCGGTATTGTAAGGGATATGTTGTTTACACATACAATCACATAAATACATTGCAATGTAAATAAAAGATTTATTTATAAACAATGATAACAACTGTTTCATGGACCTTGACAACAAAAGAAAATAATACATAAGATGTGATTATTTCTAAAGAGTGTTGTCTTCTAGTTGATCAGATGCTCATCTCTGTGCTGGATTAGCATTAGCAAGCTTTGGGCAATTTCTTCGGAAATGTCCCATCTCGCCACACTTGTAGCAAGAACCTGGAGGAAAGCGAGCTCGAGCAGGTTTGTTGTCAGCTTGATTTAGTGCAACTGCTGCTACGCAAACTTTTGCTGTATGACCTTTACGTCCACAAATTTGGCATTCGCGGCACTTCACATTAACATGATGATAAAGGTTACATCGGTTGCACAAAGGTGAAGTTCCATTGTATGGCTTCCTAGTACGAGGTTTAGCTGGTTGGTTGGGGGCGGCTTGATCATTGTGAGCGACCATGGCGAAGTTCTGAGAAGCCTTTTGCTTCTTTGACCCCTTAGGGGATCCAGTCTGTACATCCATGGTCTTTGATTCCTCGATTTGTTTCGATTCCTCGACCGGTTTCTTGTCACCCTTTCGGAAAAGCTTACGTTTCCTGATCTGAGATTCAGTCAACGTTGCAGATAGCTCAATGGCCTGCCTAACCGTAGTGGGGTTACTACCAGTAACAATGTCTTGAACTGTGTCAGGGAGACCATCAATGTATTTTTCGATTGCCTTATCCAAAGGCGTGACCATGGTAGGACACAACAGGCTCAGCTCCTCATATCGATCAGTGTATGCTCGATGTTCGCCGCTGTCTTGCTTAAGATCGTCGAATTCCCTTTCCAATGCCCTGATCTCGTGACGAGGACAGAATTCCTTCATCATCAGTGCTCGAAGTTCTTCCCAAGTTTGGGCCAGTGCCACTTCGGCACCCCTATCTCTCACCACACCGTTCCACCATGTCAAAGCTCGTTTCTCGAAGACACTAGATGCAAAATCTACCTTTCGCTCATTTGGACATTGAACATGCCTGAAGGTGCTCTCTAGACTCTCGAACCATTGCAGAAGTGCAGTCGCTCCTTGAGACCCAGAAAACTTTGATGGCTTAGCCGAGTTGAACGTCTTGAAGTTGCATGGGGCATTATTGTTGTTGATAGCTTGGTGACATTGGGCAACGATGATCGGGATTGCAGCAGTCATTTGCTGTGTAATGACAGCTGCCAGCTCGTCAACAGATACTGGATTTTCGCGTCGTGGAGGCATTCTAAAAGAGGAAACATGAAAGGAAACGAGTGAAAGAATTAGACGAAAAGAATGAGATGAAACAAATCTGATGAAAGCAAGGATAGTGGTCATTTGTTTGTTACTACAAAGCAACAAACGACACACAGTGATTAATCAAAGTAAATGGGTCAAAAATAATGTATCGCGAAGACATGCTCGCCTATAAGTGAACACTCATCCCAAGAATTCCCAGGTAAGCACAACTGGTCTCGCGTCTGATGAGATGTATACGAAGTGCTTGCCTAGACAGAAAACCCAGAATACAGGCATTCACCCTTCCAGTTTGCACGTGTTCACATTATTTAAAACCCAGAACCTTGACGAGATTTTGAAAACTCAAAGGGGTTCAAAATCTTATAACAGAGGGTTCAAAACCTTGTAATAAATCATCCTAGAACAGATAATTAGTTTTCAAAGCGGTATTGAAATTTATGTTCTTATTGTGATAGTCGCCTAAGGATAGGTGACGGTATTGTTTTATGACTAAACGCAAGTAAACTCGCGTTAGGGTCCTAAGAAGGTTATAGACTAGGTCAAAGCATTACTAATAACCTAATTCCCTATAACCATTGGCTCTGATACCATCTTTTCTGTCACACCCCGACCACGTAGAACATACCAAACGTGGCGGAAACATCGGGGAGTGTTGTAACAGAATTAATGTTTCAAATCCATGGCAATTGAAGTTTCGTTTTATTGATTAAAAGTGTTACAATATCTTAATAAACAAATAAATACAACATAATTAACTAGTCTTGCATCTTTTATTGTTACCAAAGCCCAGGTCTGTCTATGTGTATCTTGACCATCTTATGCAACAGTTCCTGAAAAACACATGTGAAAATAGGTACGTCAGCATAAAAATGCCTGTGAGATACATAGGTTTTGTGAAAACAAGATTCATGACTTATGTTTGAGAAAATGTTTAGTCATGAACCTTGTTATTTGCTTTGTCTTTTAAATCATTTGAAAAACGATAAGATCAGATGATAAGTATAAATAAATGTAAGGTTAAATGAATAACCAAGAAAAATGTGTTTGTATAAGATAAGTTGTTTATAAATCAATGTCTTGTGAAAAGTATGTTATTTGTATGAAATGTTCTATGTCTCAAACTGAAATGATTCAAATAACGTTACGCCATGTAATACCATACAAACACTTATATATAGGAAGTACCAGCGGCGTATCCACCATGCTTGTATCATATTACACACGCATCGTTAACTTAATCACTTAATCAAACCAAACCAAACAATGTAAAATGTTCATGTCAAGATGTAAATGTCAGTATCCATGTCAAATGTCTATAGTCCAAGAGTAGTCAAGTAATGTATAACCAAAATGATATGTATGGTAAGTAAAATTTAGACTACTTAAACCATAAGTAAAAATGTACAAAACAAAGTATTGAAGTAAAATTTGGTTTAAATCAAAGTTATGTTTTGTAAGATATATGCATGCTATACTGAATATGAACATTTATGCGGTATTGTGAAAATTCATACATCCAAGCCTTGAGACAGACGGATAACTATGTAAAAGTGAGTTATCAAGAGAATATGTATTCGGATTCGGTCATTCCTTTCATCCCCTTTCCCTGGGATGTCCGGAACGGGATTTGTCAAGTCCTATGGTACCACTACCTACTACCGAGCGGCATGATCGGTGTTAATGAATGTATAGTATAGTTTAAACAAACCAAATGTCATACCAAAATGTAAGCATGTTTTATGAAGATAATGTACCTAGTATGCTAGAGTAAACATACAGGGTAGAGCTATAAAACAATGTGTCCATATGTTACTAGAACATATGCAACAGAGATGCAGTATAAAACAATGTACTAAGTATGCAAAGTCATCATACAAAGTAGAAAAGTCATGTAAAACAATGTACTAAGCATGTTATCAGTCAACATACATAGCAGAAAAGTCATGTAAATCAATGTGCTTAGCATGTTATCAGTCAACATACATAGCAGAAAAGTAATGAAATCATGTACTATAATGTACTAACAAACATAGTCGGTATATGATGTGAAAACAGGAAAGCATGAAAGTAACAAGTAGGCACATGTGTTCCACCCCAAAACAGTTTGGAAAACAGTAAAAGAGGGGTCTATGTACTCACTTGAGATTGCTCAGAAGTCCTAGGATAACCACCAAGCAATGCTAGAGATCACGGAAATCAAACGGCACCTAATATAGGTAACTATGTTAAATAACCGGACCTAAATCGGAAGACTGGGTAGTATTAGGGTTTGTAAACCAAACGAGTGTGGAGACTCGTGTGATATGGTTTAACAAAGCCTACATACTATTTGAAACTTAACCTAAGTGTCTACGACCCATTACGACCCGTTTAGGTAGCTTATGCTACTTTAACGCGTCGTTCGCGTGAAACGCGTTCGGACCGCCTAACTAGTCCTATGACAAGTATTATATGCCTAAACATGTTACATAATCAGTTACGTGACAAAAGTTTAGGTTACATATGCTAAATTACCAATTATGTATGAAAAGGGTATTCTGGTAATTTACCTAAGGCATATAAACTACCTATCATACAACTACTTAAACGCCGTGACCATAAGGTATAACCTCGGAAGGTTATACCCTACACTATGGTCACCTAATGTATTTGGTCGGATCCTAATGATCGACCAAACTGGGTCGGGTTCGAGGTATAAGCGATTTATTAGATCGCTTACCCTACGACCCTAGACAACGTGGTAATCAGTAGGCATAGTCCCAAGGGACTATGACCATCGTGATTACAATCACGTTGCGAAGTTCAAACGAACCTCGCATTGACCATTACTGGTCAACGCTGAAAGTCAAACAAAGTTTGACTTTCTGACTCGAAAAGCAATAAAATAAGGAAAAGAACGAAAGAATACTTACGAAGGGTCCCCGAATGCTAACCCAGATCAAAATAGCTCAGGTATGAAACGAAGGTTCCAACTTAGAGCTTTCTTAATCAGATTTGTGGGTTTTGGGGTTGAGGGTGGATGGGTATTTATAGTATTCGGAGAACCGTTAAGATCGTTTCATGGAAAACGTGCCACGATCCAAGGCGTACACTTGTCGGGAAGTTGTGGTGCCTCAAAATGCTCACCACCATAAGGAATCAACACTTGGCAAGGGGTTAGGGAGTGCAAAACAGCTGCAACCAGCTGTCAAATACACTTAATCTGGTCCAGAAGGGGGCTCGCGTGACGCTAAGGCCCGTCGCGTCACGCTAGGCCCCTGTTTTGGCAGATTTTACAGAAATGGTCCCTGCACCTTGTTTAAGCGATTTTCGATGCGTTTGAACCCCGTTAACCTCATTTCAAGGCTCTAAAATGAAGTTAAAGTATAGGGAACTCAAAACATGCTCAAAAATATCTCAGATGTCGGTTCGTTTGGTCGTACGAACGCGATGTTCGCTTAATTACGACGGAATGCGCATAAGCGCGAAAAACGATCCAAATGACGCGACGAATGGATTTTTCTTAAGGCGAACACTAAAATAAAATATAGTCATGCTTCCATAAATTTTTGGATGTCCGGATGTATTCAGAACGCAAGTTATGCGCGAAAATGCAAACTTGTGCACTTTTTGACACTTTTAGTCCCTGAATGACACAAAAGTTTATTTTAGCATACCGAACACCTCAAAGCCTATTTCTAAGCTATGTAAAGGATACTTATGGTATGTTTAACTTATGGTCATGTTCCGGAATGTCTGTTACAGTTCAAATTGGCATACTTTCGCAGTTTGTCAACTTTAGTCCCTGTAAGCGATTAAACTTTGATTTCACCACACCAAACTTTCCAAAACTTATATCTAAGTTATGTAGAGGTTATTTAAGGTATGTTAAGCCTATTTCACTATTCCGGAGTGTTCGTTGGATTAAACTGGTTATATTTACGCATCAGAGCGCGTATAACCCTCCAGAAAGCGATTTAAAGCTTAAAATCGAACAAGAGTTGATATGTGTAAATGATACACATATTTTTACAACTCTCAAGTATGAAATACAATATTTCATTGGTTTGACATTTGTTTGATGGTTGAAATGACACAGGTGTTACAGTCTCCCCTACTTTAGGAAATTTCGTCCCGAAATTAATTCGTAGGAGTCTATTTGTGACTTTGTGTCAAATAACCACCAAAGATATAAAAGGCATAATCCTGACATTTCCTTAACGGACATTCTTCAGAACCGAAAATGAACGAAAGGAGTCATTTTTCACCATTTCTTCAGAAACCAAAAATGAACGACAAGAGTCATTTTTTCACCATTTCTTCAGAAACCAAAAATGAACGACAAGAGTCATTTTTCACCATTTCTTCAGAAACCAAAAATGAACGAAAAGAGTCATTTTTCACCATTTCTTCAGAAACCAAAAATGAACGAAAAGAGTCATTTTTCACCATTTCTTCAGAAACCAAAAATGAACGACAAGAGTCATTTTTCACCATTTCTTCAGAAACCAAAAATGAACGAAAAGAGTCATTTTTCACCATTTCTTCAGAAACCAAAAATGAACGAAAAGAGTCATTTTTCACCGTTTCTTCAGAAACCAAAAATGAACGAAAAGAGTCATTTTTCAGACACATGACCAAACTAGCTGTGGTTTCCGTGCACTGAATTCCATAATTATGTATGCATCCATAATTACGTAATTCCTTGCATAGTCCGCACAGTTTGTCTTGAAATGTTTTAGGGGAGGAAAAATCAAACCCGCGATGAGTGTGACTAGACTACCATAGGGTCCTTTTAATTAGATCGACAAATGATCCTTTTAATTAGATCGACAAATGATCCTTTTAATTAGATCGACAAATGATCCTTTTAATTAGGTCGACAAATGATCCTTTTAATTAGATCGACAAATGATCCTTTTAATTAGGCCGCCAAGGAGTCCTTTCAGCTATATCATCACATGATATTCCTAACCAGATTTTTGGATCAATCTGTTTACCTAGACCACTCAGGGGTCTAATTATGGAATAGTACAATATAATCCAAGGGTCTTTACTATCACGTAAAAGCCCATTGAGGATTTAATATAGTACCTTTGGATATCCTACTACGAATTCCTTATACAAAGATATGGAAGATTCTTCGAGGATTTGGATAACAAAAACTTGGATTACACAAAAACATAAAAGGAAACACATAAGCACATAATCACATAGTTGTTTAACTTGGTTATTAAATTGTTATCTTTGGACGCGGATACTCAAAGTACACCAGGAATCTAATTCGTGGATTTCATTTGGTACTTTAATCATTTCAAGAATCCATCCATGAAGATGGGATGATCTACCAAAAATTCGATTTTCGTTTTCAGGAAAACGCAATATTCGAATTAAGGTACACAATAATTTAGGACATACGGAAATACCCTTAGGTACCCTATTAAGAATTTATAGTGGTACTTGGGGTATTCGTACAGAATTATAACTTGCACCTTGTACTTCGTTTCTTTGCAAGAGACGGGTACTTAGGATCCTTGTGGAAAACGCAAGAGATTGTAAAATGGAAGAATTTTGGGAATAGTTTGTTTTTCAAGGAATACCATTCCTTGATTGTCGGTATTGTAAGGGATATGTTGTTTACACATACAATCACATAAATACATTGCAATGTAAATAAAAGATTTATTTATAAACAATGATAACAACTGTTTCATGGACCTTGACAACAAAAGAAAATAATACATAAGATGTGATTATTTCTAAAGAGTGTTGTCTTCTAGTTGATCAGATGCTCATCTCTGTGCTGGATTAGCATTAGCAAGCTTTGGGCAATTTCTTCGGAAATGTCCCATCTCGCCACACTTGTAGCAAGAACCTGGAGGAAAGCGAGCTCGAGCAGGTTTGTTGTCAGCTTGATTTAGTGCAACTGCTGCTACGCAAACTTTTGCTGTATGACCTTTACGTCCACAAATTTGGCATTCGCGGCACTTCACATTAACATGATGATAAAGGTTACATCGGTTGCACAAAGGTGAAGTTCCATTGTATGGCTTCCTAGTACGAGGTTTAGCTGGTTGGTTGGGGGCGGCTTGATCATTGTGAGCGACCATGGCGAAGTTCTGAGAAGCCTTTTGCTTCTTTGACCCCTTAGGGGATCCAGTCTGTACATCCATGGTCTTTGATTCCTCGATTTGTTTCGATTCCTCGACCGGTTTCTTGTCACCCTTTCGGAAAAGCTTACGTTTCCTGATCTGAGATTCAGTCAACGTTGCAGATAGCTCAATGGCCTGCCTAACCGTAGTGGGGTTACTACCAGTAACAATGTCTTGAACTGTGTCAGGGAGACCATCAATGTATTTTTCGATTGCCTTATCCAAAGGCGTGACCATGGTAGGACACAACAGGCTCAGCTCCTCATATCGATCAGTGTATGCTCGATGTTCGCCGCTGTCTTGCTTAAGATCGTCGAATTCCCTTTCCAATGCCCTGATCTCGTGACGAGGACAGAATTCCTTCATCATCAGTGCTCGAAGTTCTTCCCAAGTTTGGGCCAGTGCCACTTCGGCACCCCTATCTCTCACCACACCGTTCCACCATGTCAAAGCTCGTTTCTCGAAGACACTAGATGCAAAATCTACCTTTCGCTCATTTGGACATTGAACATGCCTGAAGGTGCTCTCTAGACTCTCGAACCATTGCAGAAGTGCAGTCGCTCCTTGAGACCCAGAAAACTTTGATGGCTTAGCCGAGTTGAACGTCTTGAAGTTGCATGGGGCATTATTGTTGTTGATAGCTTGGTGACATTGGGCAACGATGATCGGGATTGCAGCAGTCATTTGCTGTGTAATGACAGCTGCCAGCTCGTCAACAGATACTGGATTTTCGCGTCGTGGAGGCATTCTAAAAGAGGAAACATGAAAGGAAACGAGTGAAAGAATTAGACGAAAAGAATGAGATGAAACAAATCTGATGAAAGCAAGGATAGTGGTCATTTGTTTGTTACTACAAAGCAACAAACGACACACAGTGATTAATCAAAGTAAATGGGTCAAAAATAATGTATCGCGAAGACATGCTCGCCTATAAGTGAACACTCATCCCAAGAATTCCCAGGTAAGCACAACTGGTCTCGCGTCTGATGAGATGTATACGAAGTGCTTGCCTAGACAGAAAACCCAGAATACAGGCATTCACCCTTCCAGTTTGCACGTGTTCACATTATTTAAAACCCAGAACCTTGACGAGATTTTGAAAACTCAAAGGGGTTCAAAATCTTATAACAGAGGGTTCAAAACCTTGTAATAAATCATCCTAGAACAGATAATTAGTTTTCAAAGCGGTATTGAAATTTATGTTCTTATTGTGATAGTCGCCTAAGGATAGGTGACGGTATTGTTTTATGACTAAACGCAAGTAAACTCGCGTTAGGGTCCTAAGAAGGTTATAGACTAGGTCAAAGCATTACTAATAACCTAATTCCCTATAACCATTGGCTCTGATACCATCTTTTCTGTCACACCCCGACCACGTAGAACATACCAAACGTGGCGGAAACATCGGGGAGTGTTGTAACAGAATTAATGTTTCAAATCCATGGCAATTGAAGTTTCGTTTTATTGATTAAAAGTGTTACAATATCTTAATAAACAAATAAATACAACATAATTAACTAGTCTTGCATCTTTTATTGTTACCAAAGCCCAGGTCTGTCTATGTGTATCTTGACCATCTTATGCAACAGTTCCTGAAAAACACATGTGAAAATAGGTACGTCAGCATAAA
Organism: Helianthus tuberosus; assembly: GCA_030545235.1. NCBI lineage: Eukaryota > Viridiplantae > Streptophyta > Magnoliopsida > Asterales > Asteraceae > Helianthus > Helianthus tuberosus. The sequence goes on from CM060399.1 coordinate 82,701,807, forward strand.
AATGCCTGTGAGATACATAGGTTTTGTGAAAACAAGATTCATGACTTATGTTTGAGAAAATGTTTAGTCATGAACCTTGTTATTTGCTTTGTCTTTTAAATCATTTGAAAAACGATAAGATCAGATGATAAGTATAAATAAATGTAAGGTTAAATGAATAACCAAGAAAAATGTGTTTGTATAAGATAAGTTGTTTATAAATCAATGTCTTGTGAAAAGTATGTTATTTGTATGAAATGTTCTATGTCTCAAACTGAAATGATTCAAATAACGTTACGCCATGTAATACCATACAAACACTTATATATAGGAAGTACCAGCGGCGTATCCACCATGCTTGTATCATATTACACACGCATCGTTAACTTAATCACTTAATCAAACCAAACCAAACAATGTAAAATGTTCATGTCAAGATGTAAATGTCAGTATCCATGTCAAATGTCTATAGTCCAAGAGTAGTCAAGTAATGTATAACCAAAATGATATGTATGGTAAGTAAAATTTAGACTACTTAAACCATAAGTAAAAATGTACAAAACAAAGTATTGAAGTAAAATTTGGTTTAAATCAAAGTTATGTTTTGTAAGATATATGCATGCTATACTGAATATGAACATTTATGCGGTATTGTGAAAATTCATACATCCAAGCCTTGAGACAGACGGATAACTATGTAAAAGTGAGTTATCAAGAGAATATGTATTCGGATTCGGTCATTCCTTTCATCCCCTTTCCCTGGGATGTCCGGAACGGGATTTGTCAAGTCCTATGGTACCACTACCTACTACCGAGCGGCATGATCGGTGTTAATGAATGTATAGTATAGTTTAAACAAACCAAATGTCATACCAAAATGTAAGCATGTTTTATGAAGATAATGTACCTAGTATGCTAGAGTAAACATACAGGGTAGAGCTATAAAACAATGTGTCCATATGTTACTAGAACATATGCAACAGAGATGCAGTATAAAACAATGTACTAAGTATGCAAAGTCATCATACAAAGTAGAAAAGTCATGTAAAACAATGTACTAAGCATGTTATCAGTCAACATACATAGCAGAAAAGTCATGTAAATCAATGTGCTTAGCATGTTATCAGTCAACATACATAGCAGAAAAGTAATGAAATCATGTACTATAATGTACTAACAAACATAGTCGGTATATGATGTGAAAACAGGAAAGCATGAAAGTAACAAGTAGGCACATGTGTTCCACCCCAAAACAGTTTGGAAAACAGTAAAAGAGGGGTCTATGTACTCACTTGAGATTGCTCAGAAGTCCTAGGATAACCACCAAGCAATGCTAGAGATCACGGAAATCAAACGGCACCTAATATAGGTAACTATGTTAAATAACCGGACCTAAATCGGAAGACTGGGTAGTATTAGGGTTTGTAAACCAAACGAGTGTGGAGACTCGTGTGATATGGTTTAACAAAGCCTACATACTATTTGAAACTTAACCTAAGTGTCTACGACCCATTACGACCCGTTTAGGTAGCTTATGCTACTTTAACGCGTCGTTCGCGTGAAACGCGTTCGGACCGCCTAACTAGTCCTATGACAAGTATTATATGCCTAAACATGTTACATAATCAGTTACGTGACAAAAGTTTAGGTTACATATGCTAAATTACCAATTATGTATGAAAAGGGTATTCTGGTAATTTACCTAAGGCATATAAACTACCTATCATACAACTACTTAAACGCCGTGACCATAAGGTATAACCTCGGAAGGTTATACCCTACACTATGGTCACCTAATGTATTTGGTCGGATCCTAATGATCGACCAAACTGGGTCGGGTTCGAGGTATAAGCGATTTATTAGATCGCTTACCCTACGACCCTAGACAACGTGGTAATCAGTAGGCATAGTCCCAAGGGACTATGACCATCGTGATTACAATCACGTTGCGAAGTTCAAACGAACCTCGCATTGACCATTACTGGTCAACGCTGAAAGTCAAACAAAGTTTGACTTTCTGACTCGAAAAGCAATAAAATAAGGAAAAGAACGAAAGAATACTTACGAAGGGTCCCCGAATGCTAACCCAGATCAAAATAGCTCAGGTATGAAACGAAGGTTCCAACTTAGAGCTTTCTTAATCAGATTTGTGGGTTTTGGGGTTGAGGGTGGATGGGTATTTATAGTATTCGGAGAACCGTTAAGATCGTTTCATGGAAAACGTGCCACGATCCAAGGCGTACACTTGTCGGGAAGTTGTGGTGCCTCAAAATGCTCACCACCATAAGGAATCAACACTTGGCAAGGGGTTAGGGAGTGCAAAACAGCTGCAACCAGCTGTCAAATACACTTAATCTGGTCCAGAAGGGGGCTCGCGTGACGCTAAGGCCCGTCGCGTCACGCTAGGCCCCTGTTTTGGCAGATTTTACAGAAATGGTCCCTGCACCTTGTTTAAGCGATTTTCGATGCGTTTGAACCCCGTTAACCTCATTTCAAGGCTCTAAAATGAAGTTAAAGTATAGGGAACTCAAAACATGCTCAAAAATATCTCAGATGTCGGTTCGTTTGGTCGTACGAACGCGATGTTCGCTTAATTACGACGGAATGCGCATAAGCGCGAAAAACGATCCAAATGACGCGACGAATGGATTTTTCTTAAGGCGAACACTAAAATAAAATATAGTCATGCTTCCATAAATTTTTGGATGTCCGGATGTATTCAGAACGTAAGTTATGCGCGAAAATGCAAACTTGTGCACTTTTTGACACTTTTAGTCCCTGAATGACACAAAAGTTTATTTTAGCATACCGAACACCTCAAAGCCTATTTCTAAGCTATGTAAAGGATACTTATGGTATGTTTAACTTATGGTCATGTTCCGGAATGTCTGTTACAGTTCAAATTGGCATACTTTCGCAGTTTGTCAACTTTAGTCCCTGTAAGCGATTAAACTTTGATTTCACCACACCAAACTTTCCAAAACTTATATCTAAGTTATGTAGAGGTTATTTAAGGTATGTTAAGCCTATTTCACTATTCCGGAGTGTTCGTTGGATTAAACTGGTTATATTTACGCATCAGAGCGCGTATAACCCTCCAGAAAGCGATTTAAAGCTTAAAATCGAACAAGAGTTGATATGTGTAAATGATACACATATTTTTACAACTCTCAAGTATGAAATACAATATTTCATTGGTTTGACATTTGTTTGATGGTTGAAATGACACAGGTGTTACAGTCTCCCCTACTTTAGGAAATTTCGTCCCGAAATTAATTCGTAGGAGTCTATTTGTGACTTTGTGTCAAATAACCACCAAAGATATAAAAGGCATAATCCTGACATTTCCTTAACGGACATTCTTCAGAACCGAAAATGAACGAAAGGAGTCATTTTTCACCATTTCTTCAGAAACCAAAAATGAACGACAAGAGTCATTTTTTCACCATTTCTTCAGAAACCAAAAATGAACGACAAGAGTCATTTTTCACCATTTCTTCAGAAACCAAAAATGAACGAAAAGAGTCATTTTTCACCATTTCTTCAGAAACCAAAAATGAACGAAAAGAGTCATTTTTCACCATTTCTTCAGAAACCAAAAATGAACGACAAGAGTCATTTTTCACCATTTCTTCAGAAACCAAAAATGAACGAAAAGAGTCATTTTTCACCATTTCTTCAGAAACCAAAAATGAACGAAAAGAGTCATTTTTCACCGTTTCTTCAGAAACCAAAAATGAACGAAAAGAGTCATTTTTCAGACACATGACCAAACTAGCTGTGGTTTCCGTGCACTGAATTCCATAATTATGTATGCATCCATAATTACGTAATTCCTTGCATAGTCCGCACAGTTTGTCTTGAAATGTTTTAGGGGAGGAAAAATCAAACCCGCGATGAGTGTGACTAGACTACCATAGGGTCCTTTTAATTAGATCGACAAATGATCCTTTTAATTAGATCGACAAATGATCCTTTTAATTAGATCGACAAATGATCCTTTTAATTAGGTCGACAAATGATCCTTTTAATTAGATCGACAAATGATCCTTTTAATTAGGCCGCCAAGGAGTCCTTTCAGCTATATCATCACATGATATTCCTAACCAGATTTTTGGATCAATCTGTTTACCTAGACCACTCAGGGGTCTAATTATGGAATAGTACAATATAATCCAAGGGTCTTTACTATCACGTAAAAGCCCATTGAGGATTTAATATAGTACCTTTGGATATCCTACTACGAATTCCTTATACAAAGATATGGAAGATTCTTCGAGGATTTGGATAACAAAAACTTGGATTACACAAAAACATAAAAGGAAACACATAAGCACATAATCACATAGTTGTTTAACTTGGTTATTAAATTGTTATCTTTGGACGCGGATACTCAAAGTACACCAGGAATCTAATTCGTGGATTTCATTTGGTACTTTAATCATTTCAAGAATCCATCCATGAAGATGGGATGATCTACCAAAAATTCGATTTTCGTTTTCAGGAAAACGCAATATTCGAATTAAGGTACACAATAATTTAGGACATACGGAAATACCCTTAGGTACCCTATTAAGAATTTATAGTGGTACTTGGGGTATTCGTACAGAATTATAACTTGCACCTTGTACTTCGTTTCTTTGCAAGAGACGGGTACTTAGGATCCTTGTGGAAAACGCAAGAGATTGTAAAATGGAAGAATTTTGGGAATAGTTTGTTTTTCAAGGAATACCATTCCTTGATTGTCGGTATTGTAAGGGATATGTTGTTTACACATACAATCACATAAATACATTGCAATGTAAATAAAAGATTTATTTATAAACAATGATAACAACTGTTTCATGGACCTTGACAACAAAAGAAAATAATACATAAGATGTGATTATTTCTAAAGAGTGTTGTCTTCTAGTTGATCAGATGCTCATCTCTGTGCTGGATTAGCATTAGCAAGCTTTGGGCAATTTCTTCGGAAATGTCCCATCTCGCCACACTTGTAGCAAGAACCTGGAGGAAAGCGAGCTCGAGCAGGTTTGTTGTCAGCTTGATTTAGTGCAACTGCTGCTACGCAAACTTTTGCTGTATGACCTTTACGTCCACAAATTTGGCATTCGCGGCACTTCACATTAACATGATGATAAAGGTTACATCGGTTGCACAAAGGTGAAGTTCCATTGTATGGCTTCCTAGTACGAGGTTTAGCTGGTTGGTTGGGGGCGGCTTGATCATTGTGAGCGACCATGGCGAAGTTCTGAGAAGCCTTTTGCTTCTTTGACCCCTTAGGGGATCCAGTCTGTACATCCATGGTCTTTGATTCCTCGATTTGTTTCGATTCCTCGACCGGTTTCTTGTCACCCTTTCGGAAAAGCTTACGTTTCCTGATCTGAGATTCAGTCAACGTTGCAGATAGCTCAATGGCCTGCCTAACCGTAGTGGGGTTACTACCAGTAACAATGTCTTGAACTGTGTCAGGGAGACCATCAATGTATTTTTCGATTGCCTTATCCAAAGGCGTGACCATGGTAGGACACAACAGGCTCAGCTCCTCATATCGATCAGTGTATGCTCGATGTTCGCCGCTGTCTTGCTTAAGATCGTCGAATTCCCTTTCCAATGCCCTGATCTCGTGACGAGGACAGAATTCCTTCATCATCAGTGCTCGAAGTTCTTCCCAAGTTTGGGCCAGTGCCACTTCGGCACCCCTATCTCTCACCACACCGTTCCACCATGTCAAAGCTCGTTTCTCGAAGACACTAGATGCAAAATCTACCTTTCGCTCATTTGGACATTGAACATGCCTGAAGGTGCTCTCTAGACTCTCGAACCATTGCAGAAGTGCAGTCGCTCCTTGAGACCCAGAAAACTTTGATGGCTTAGCCGAGTTGAACGTCTTGAAGTTGCATGGGGCATTATTGTTGTTGATAGCTTGGTGACATTGGGCAACGATGATCGGGATTGCAGCAGTCATTTGCTGTGTAATGACAGCTGCCAGCTCGTCAACAGATACTGGATTTTCGCGTCGTGGAGGCATTCTAAAAGAGGAAACATGAAAGGAAACGAGTGAAAGAATTAGACGAAAAGAATGAGATGAAACAAATCTGATGAAAGCAAGGATAGTGGTCATTTGTTTGTTACTACAAAGCAACAAACGACACACAGTGATTAATCAAAGTAAATGGGTCAAAAATAATGTATCGCGAAGACATGCTCGCCTATAAGTGAACACTCATCCCAAGAATTCCCAGGTAAGCACAACTGGTCTCGCGTCTGATGAGATGTATACGAAGTGCTTGCCTAGACAGAAAACCCAGAATACAGGCATTCACCCTTCCAGTTTGCACGTGTTCACATTATTTAAAACCCAGAACCTTGACGAGATTTTGAAAACTCAAAGGGGTTCAAAATCTTATAACAGAGGGTTCAAAACCTTGTAATAAATCATCCTAGAACAGATAATTAGTTTTCAAAGCGGTATTGAAATTTATGTTCTTATTGTGATAGTCGCCTAAGGATAGGTGACGGTATTGTTTTATGACTAAACGCAAGTAAACTCGCGTTAGGGTCCTAAGAAGGTTATAGACTAGGTCAAAGCATTACTAATAACCTAATTCCCTATAACCATTGGCTCTGATACCATCTTTTCTGTCACACCCCGACCACGTAGAACATACCAAACGTGGCGGAAACATCGGGGAGTGTTGTAACAGAATTAATGTTTCAAATCCATGGCAATTGAAGTTTCGTTTTATTGATTAAAAGTGTTACAATATCTTAATAAACAAATAAATACAACATAATTAACTAGTCTTGCATCTTTTATTGTTACCAAAGCCCAGGTCTGTCTATGTGTATCTTGACCATCTTATGCAACAGTTCCTGAAAAACACATGTGAAAATAGGTACGTCAGCATAAAAATGCCTGTGAGATACATAGGTTTTGTGAAAACAAGATTCATGACTTATGTTTGAGAAAATGTTTAGTCATGAACCTTGTTATTTGCTTTGTCTTTTAAATCATTTGAAAAACGATAAGATCAGATGATAAGTATAAATAAATGTAAGGTTAAATGAATAACCAAGAAAAATGTGTTTGTATAAGATAAGTTGTTTATAAATCAATGTCTTGTGAAAAGTATGTTATTTGTATGAAATGTTCTATGTCTCAAACTGAAATGATTCAAATAACGTTACGCCATGTAATACCATACAAACACTTATATATAGGAAGTACCAGCGGCGTATCCACCATGCTTGTATCATATTACACACGCATCGTTAACTTAATCACTTAATCAAACCAAACCAAACAATGTAAAATGTTCATGTCAAGATGTAAATGTCAGTATCCATGTCAAATGTCTATAGTCCAAGAGTAGTCAAGTAATGTATAACCAAAATGATATGTATGGTAAGTAAAATTTAGACTACTTAAACCATAAGTAAAAATGTACAAAACAAAGTATTGAAGTAAAATTTGGTTTAAATCAAAGTTATGTTTTGTAAGATATATGCATGCTATACTGAATATGAACATTTATGCGGTATTGTGAAAATTCATACATCCAAGCCTTGAGACAGACGGATAACTATGTAAAAGTGAGTTATCAAGAGAATATGTATTCGGATTCGGTCATTCCTTTCATCCCCTTTCCCTGGGATGTCCGGAACGGGATTTGTCAAGTCCTATGGTACCACTACCTACTACCGAGCGGCATGATCGGTGTTAATGAATGTATAGTATAGTTTAAACAAACCAAATGTCATACCAAAATGTAAGCATGTTTTATGAAGATAATGTACCTAGTATGCTAGAGTAAACATACAGGGTAGAGCTATAAAACAATGTGTCCATATGTTACTAGAACATATGCAACAGAGATGCAGTATAAAACAATGTACTAAGTATGCAAAGTCATCATACAAAGTAGAAAAGTCATGTAAAACAATGTACTAAGCATGTTATCAGTCAACATACATAGCAGAAAAGTCATGTAAATCAATGTGCTTAGCATGTTATCAGTCAACATACATAGCAGAAAAGTAATGAAATCATGTACTATAATGTACTAACAAACATAGTCGGTATATGATGTGAAAACAGGAAAGCATGAAAGTAACAAGTAGGCACATGTGTTCCACCCCAAAACAGTTTGGAAAACAGTAAAAGAGGGGTCTATGTACTCACTTGAGATTGCTCAGAAGTCCTAGGATAACCACCAAGCAATGCTAGAGATCACGGAAATCAAACGGCACCTAATATAGGTAACTATGTTAAATAACCGGACCTAAATCGGAAGACTGGGTAGTATTAGGGTTTGTAAACCAAACGAGTGTGGAGACTCGTGTGATATGGTTTAACAAAGCCTACATACTATTTGAAACTTAACCTAAGTGTCTACGACCCATTACGACCCGTTTAGGTAGCTTATGCTACTTTAACGCGTCGTTCGCGTGAAACGCGTTCGGACCGCCTAACTAGTCCTATGACAAGTATTATATGCCTAAACATGTTACATAATCAGTTACGTGACAAAAGTTTAGGTTACATATGCTAAATTACCAATTATGTATGAAAAGGGTATTCTGGTAATTTACCTAAGGCATATAAACTACCTATCATACAACTACTTAAACGCCGTGACCATAAGGTATAACCTCGGAAGGTTATACCCTACACTATGGTCACCTAATGTATTTGGTCGGATCCTAATGATCGACCAAACTGGGTCGGGTTCGAGGTATAAGCGATTTATTAGATCGCTTACCCTACGACCCTAGACAACGTGGTAATCAGTAGGCATAGTCCCAAGGGACTATGACCATCGTGATTACAATCACGTTGCGAAGTTCAAACGAACCTCGCATTGACCATTACTGGTCAACGCTGAAAGTCAAACAAAGTTTGACTTTCTGACTCGAAAAGCAATAAAATAAGGAAAAGAACGAAAGAATACTTACGAAGGGTCCCCGAATGCTAACCCAGATCAAAATAGCTCAGGTATGAAACGAAGGTTCCAACTTAGAGCTTTCTTAATCAGATTTGTGGGTTTTGGGGTTGAGGGTGGATGGGTATTTATAGTATTCGGAGAACCGTTAAGATCGTTTCATGGAAAACGTGCCACGATCCAAGGCGTACACTTGTCGGGAAGTTGTGGTGCCTCAAAATGCTCACCACCATAAGGAATCAACACTTGGCAAGGGGTTAGGGAGTGCAAAACAGCTGCAACCAGCTGTCAAATACACTTAATCTGGTCCAGAAGGGGGCTCGCGTGACGCTAAGGCCCGTCGCGTCACGCTAGGCCCCTGTTTTGGCAGATTTTACAGAAATGGTCCCTGCACCTTGTTTAAGCGATTTTCGATGCGTTTGAACCCCGTTAACCTCATTTCAAGGCTCTAAAATGAAGTTAAAGTATAGGGAACTCAAAACATGCTCAAAAATATCTCAGATGTCGGTTCGTTTGGTCGTACGAACGCGATGTTCGCTTAATTACGACGGAATGCGCATAAGCGCGAAAAACGATCCAAATGACGCGACGAATGGATTTTTCTTAAAGCGAACACTAAAATAAAATATATTCATGCTTCCATAAATTTTTGGATGTCCGGATGTATTCAGAACGTAAGTTATGCGCGAAAATGCAAACTTGTGCACTTTTTGACACTTTTAGTCCCTGAATGACACAAAAGTTTATTTTAGCATACCGAACACCTCAAAGCCTATTTCTAAGCTATGTAAAGGATACTTATGGTATGTTTAACTTATGGTCATGTTCCGGAATGTCTGTTACAGTTCAAATTGGCATACTTTCGCAGTTTGTCAACTTTAGTCCCTGTAAGCGATTAAACTTTGATTTCACCACACCAAACTTTCCAAAACTTATATCTAAGTTATGTAGAGGTTATTTAAGGTATGTTAAGCCTATTTCACTATTCCGGAGTGTTCGTTGGATTAAACTGGTTATATTTACGCATCAGAGCGCGTATAACCCTCCAGAAAGCGATTTAAAGCTTAAAATCGAACAAGAGTTGATATGTGTAAATGATACACATATTTTTACAACTCTCAAGTATGAAATACAATATTTCATTGGTTTGACATTTGTTTGATGGTTGAAATGACACAGGTGTTACAGTTAATTTTCGAATGATGGAATCTAGCGAGTCTGTTGAGGGTGCTGATGTCGTTATTCCGGTGTCGTCAGTTAAACAAGTTACTGGCAGGTATGCCAACACTTTGTATGGATACTTTCTGGGTAAACGTCTGGCTTTTCCTGTGGTTGATTACTTTGCAAAGAACAACTGGGTTAAATATGGTCTTTCTAGACTAATGATGAATGCGAACGGGTTCTTTTTCTTTAAGTTCAAAACAAAGGAAGGGATGGATAAAATGATAGAGGATGGACCTTGGATGATTAGAAATGTTCCGATAATTTTGAAGGAGTGGTCAGCCTCTATCAAGTTGGAAAAGGAAGATATAAAAGCTATCCCAGTTTGGGTCAAGATGCATGATGTACCGTTAGCGGCTTATACCGAGGATGGTCTTAGTTTGCTTGCTTCTAAGATAGGGGTGCCTAAGATGCTAGATTCGTACACTACTACGATGTGTGTTGAGTCTTGGGGACGAAGCAGTTATGCTAGAGCTCTCATTGAAATTCAGGCGGGGGCTGAGTTGAAGAGGAGTGTTACTGTTGCAATCCCATCTTTAGATGGTAATGGTCATTCAAAGGTGGAGGTAAAAATCGAATATGATTGGGAGCCTTTAAGGTGCGCATCCTGTTGCGTGTTTGGTCATGAAGATAGCTCGTGCCCAAAGAACCATCAGGTTGTTTCGAGTGAGGATTCTGGGAAAAAAATTGATGATTTTCAGGTTGTGGGTGCCAAGAAAAAGAAAGCTACTAGCCAAGGTCTTCATATGAAAAATCAGAAACCTAAGGTAGTGTATAGACCTGTTGTAAACCCTAAACCAAATTCGTCCTTGAGGAAGCCGATGAATAATCAGGTATCAACGTCAAACCCCTTTGATACCCTTAAGGACGATGATGGTGATCAGGGAGGTAGTACGGTGGGTCGTATAGAGAAGAAGGCCAAGCAGTCTAATGACAAGCAGGATTCAGATGAGGAGGAGGTCGTTGAAGTCTACAATGAAACTAATGAATTTATGACTTCGGGAACACATCCTTCATCTTCTAGAGCTCGGGCAAGCAACTCCTCCATAAAGGGTTCCAATGGCTAGTCATGTAGTGATTCGAGTCAAGGGGTTGCCAGTTTGTGGCAATTTCATCTTTGATGATGGAGGTTGAGTCGTTTTTTGGTTTTTTAGTTTTTTGCCTACTTTGTTTCATGATGTAATGTAGGCTAGGTTATGGGTTGTCTTAGAATGTTTGGTTTGTTTTTGGTTTACATATACGGGGCATGTCCTGTATATGAATTAGTGTGGAACTCATCCTCACTACTTGTACTTTTTTGGGATTGTTTTTAATAGAATCACCGGGGTAACCCTTTACCCAAAAAAAAAATAATAATATTTAGAAATTGGTTTTCTAAATAATTGCACTTGAGAAACTAATAAATTATATGGATAATTTATTTTGAGAGAATATTTTATTTTGTTATTTAATGGGTTAAATAACATTAGAGTTAATTACATAGTTAGTCCCTGTGGTTTGCATAAAGTAACATAATTAGGTACTAATAGTTTAAAATCACATTCTAGGGTATTAACTTTTCATTTTGTAACGTTTGGAGGTATTAACGTTATTTGTAGGTTTAAAATCACACTCTATTAGTACCTTAGTATTTATTTTGTGCAAACCACAGGGACTAACTTTATTAATACCCTAGAAGTTAATACCTCCAAACGTTACAAAATGAAAAGTTAATACCCTAGAAGGTGATTTTAAACTATTAGTACCTAAGTATGTTATTTTATGCAAACCATAGGGACTAACTATGTAATTAACTCAATAACATTATAAAAAACTTATGAGATATTATATAAGTCTTATCACACATGAGGTTATATTTTATAAAAGTTATACAATATACATAAGATTAAATTGTTTAAAAGAAAAATTGAATTTTTTTATAAAAATAAAAGGTGCCCCCCTCTCTTCCCAAGACCAATTTTGGTCCAATAGAAATACATGCATTTTGTCATGTTAGATGGGTTTTGATTGGGTCTTGTGGGTGGCAATCTCTCACATCCTTTTATAATATTTTGTATGAAAAAAATAAAGGGAACTAGAGATATAATTTTTCAAGTGTAAGACTTGAAAACTCTCTCAAAAATTCGGCCAAGCCAAGGTGGTTTCCAAGGGTTTTCAATTTTGAAAATCAAGTGCAAGAACACTAGATAAAACCCCTCTAAATTTCGGCCATGTATGGTTGTCTAGAAGGAATTTTTCAAGTGAGTTCATGAATGTAAAATCCTAGCTAAAATCAAAGTGTTTGTTGGAAGGCTTGGGGTATACAAGCTTGAGGTATTCTACACTTGAAGACTACCATTTAAGAATCATCATCTTCTTCATATCTTTTACTCCTTGGAAGGTAGTATTCTTGAAACACTCTATCGTTGTGTTTTAATTTTGATAGCATGCATGTTCGTATATGGATCCGGGTATTGGGTTTTATATAATAAAATGGATTTTATATCTTGTAAGTAACATGTTTTAAATAATATTTCCGCTACGTTTTATTTTATACGAATAAAATAGCTTTGATAAACATGTGAAAAACCCAACAATTTCTAAGCTATGTAAAGGATATTTAATGTATGTTTAGCTTATGACCTTGTTCTGGAGTGTACGTTGCTACGCGAATTGGCAGACTTTTGTAGTTTGTCGCAAATAGTCCCTATGATCGAATAAACTTGTTTTTGCCATACCGAACCCTTCAAAACTTATTTATAAGTTATGTAAAGGATATTTAGGGTATGTTTAGCTTATGTCACTATTCCGGAGTGTACCTTGCATTAAACTGGTTACGTTTGCGTAATAGTTTATGAAAAACTTCCAAAAAAGCTTCTCGATAGTTCGGAATCGTACAAGGATTGATATGTGTAAATGTCATATGTAATTGTACAAATCCCGAGAATGAAACACAAGATTTCATTGGATTCGTATTTGTATGATGGTCATAAAGTCACAACTGTCACAGTCTCCCCTACTTTAGAAAATTTCGTCCCGAAATTTAATTTACAGAAAACTTGTGAAAACAGATGTGGATGTTCCGCTTTCAAAGGATCCTCTGTTCCCGGAGTGAAACTCTGGGCCACTTCTAGATTTTCAACGAACTTTGTTATTTGTACTCGTCTGCTGTCCATCGAAAAGAGTTCAGATCCGAAGATTTTAAACTTCATTCCAATAGGTGTCAACCCTGACTTTTGCGGAAGCGTATGATGTGTGACTTGCTCAATATCATTGCATTCAATTATAACAAACAACTATATGATAAAAACATGATGTTCATCCATTCATAAGTTTTAAAATATTACAAACCCAAGTTGTTAAGTACCAACCAACAAACTTCAAGTTTAGTTTACAAACCATTCAAATAGAAATGAGTTCCATAAAGGACTTTTAAACAAAAGATAAATAAGACAAGGCTTTGATTCGTATGTCTTATCTAAGATAAGACATCCAAATCAAACCCTTCAAAAGCTGGATGACATCAAACTTGAATACACTTCTTGAAATCTTTCAAACATCGCCAGATCCGTTAGTTTCCTGAAATACACGTACTTTGAAAAAATCAACAAAAGTTGAGTGAGTTCATGTGTTTTTGTATGTGCGCATGAATAATCTTGTAATCATTTGTAAGTATTCCTTTGTAATCCGGTATGAAAGCGTCTATGAACAGATCAATTAATGATTTGCAAGGTCATTAATATGTGTGCAATAGTGCATGAAGGCTCAAACCTAGCGGATTTGTACCGGTCCACCCGGCTGGAACGACATAGTCACCACATTCGGCGACTCCCGGGCCCATGGGTGGGGCTCGCAACACCCAGATAGATCTACCACTCATGCCCCTCGGTCCTTATACAAGGATTAATGGTCTTAAGTGTTGTACCCACCATTCACATGATCTAACAGTTCATTCCTTAGCTAACCATACCATTTGTAAACATTTGAAACATGTATCTCACCCCCGAAGTTATAAACCGAAAACAGTTAAAAGAAAAGGGGACATGAACCCACAAGTTTGCGTCCTGCTGTCACGTATACTCAAAGACCTTTTCCTGGTGTCGTGCAACTACCTACACACGTGTTATGTTTAATTAGACGCTTGGGTCGTGTAACGACTCTTAGTCTTATTCATTAAGACTTATTTTGGAATTGGTGTACTTTGAGTTATATGTTGGATATATATTATATAATTCCAAATTATATAACTATTAGTTAAAATAATTACTTTAACTTAAACTATTTTTATTCAATTATTTGGAATATTGTTAAAATAATATATTTTTAACTTGGTTTATTATGTATTTCCACATATGTATTTTCCCAAGTATGGGTATACTTGTACTTGTGTATTCTTATACTTGTGTATTTTCATACTTGTGTATTTTGTCAAGTATTGGTGGTGTATTCCGGTGTATATTTGCACGTATAGGAATACGTATTTTCTTGTATTTATTAAGTATTTTGTACTTAATTTGTGTATAATTTTCCGGAATATTATTTTTATATAATCAAAAATCACCAAATTGATATTCTTAATATATATATATACTAAGAGATTTTTTATAGAAAATATCTATAAACTTTACTTGGAAAAAATAAGTATACTTCCATATAAATTCTCTCTCTAGCTATGGCGATCTTGGGTCTTCTTCTTACCTTCGATTTTTCTTCATGAGTTTCGTATAACAGTCTGATCATCGGAATATTGATTCGTCAATAATCTGATTCGAACTAGTTAGCGGAAGGATTGGGGTTAATCTAGGGTTTTTCTTTTGTTTTTTGTCGTCAAGCTGATTAGGGTTTCTTGTTCGTATTTTCTTTGTTTCGTTCTGTTGAGTTTTCTTGGTTTCTTGTTTTCGGTGTGCATGATTGTCTCTATTGTTGATTAAAGGAGAGAGTGGTATATTTTTCAATGTATGATAGTAAAAAGTCGGCTGACTTTGCTCCTGGCGATCGAAGTAAACCTCCATTAGTTGTCAAGGGTATTGCTAGTCGTGTACTCAATATTGATGGTAATCCAATGATGCCTCGTCGTGGAATAGTTACTGAACCTAAGAAGATAAATATTATCGATGAACTTACAAAGGTCTCTACGCCGGTTAATCTAGATATGGAGCGACCGGATTGTGAGACTTCCAGTAATAATCAGGTTGGTCAGGATGGTGTCCAGGGAACTAACGGGAATGTGGGTAGCAGCTCCAAAACTATGTCTTATGCTGATTCTTTGCTTGGAAATAAGTCCGTAAAGGTGAACTTTCGTTCTCTGGCTAGTGAGTCTGTGCATGAGGGGTGTGATGTTGTTCTTCCGAGAGAATCTGTGCGTAGTGTTCAAGACAAGATGGCAAATACTTTGGTTGGTTATTTTCTCGGGGATAGAGTGGCCTACCCAGTAGTAGACTATTTTGTACGTAACAATTGGAAAAAATATGGAATCCAGAAGTCCATGATGAACGCTAATGGATTCTTTTTCTTCAAATTTGCTGATGAAGCTGGTATGATGAAGGTCATGCAGGATGGCCCTTGGATTATTCGTTCTCAACCTATTTTTCTAAACAAATGGAACCCTACAGTTAAGTTAGAAAAAAAGGAAGTCAAAAACGTCCAGATTTGGGTGAAAATTCATGATGTTCCGATTGCTGCGTATACGGAGGATGGCCTTAGCATGTTAGCGACAATTATTGGGGATCCGAAGGCCCTAGATTCCTATACTACATCTATGTGCATGGACTTGTGGGGACGTAGTAGCTATGCTAGAGCTCTTATAGAGGTTTCGGCTGATAATAATCTTAGAGAAGAGATCACTATGGCGATCCCGGATCTGGAGGGAGAAGGTTTTGTTAAGGAAGTTATGTCAGTGGAGTATGAATGGTATCCACTACGTTGTGCTCATTGTTGTGTGTTTGGTCACTCTGATGATACTTGTCCTCACCAGGTTCTGAAACAAGGTAATGTTAGGAATATGGAAAAGGGTGGTAAGCAGCATAATCAAGTTAGACGTCCTAATAATTATCAGGTGATTGATGAGGAGGGGTATACCGGAGTTCATAACAAGAAGATTGCAAGGAAAACTGGATTTCCGGTGAACAAACCTAACCCAAAATTCGAATATAGGCCGGTTGTTGGTAAAAAGAAAGAGCCGGTTGTTGGTAAAAAGAAAGAGGAGCCGATTCAGGTTTCAAATCCTTTTGGTGTCTTAAATGACCCAAGTTTAAATGAAGAGGGTGGTAATATTCCGGATTCAAACAAACATAAGGAGGACGAGGATGAGGTTGTTGATGATTTTTTGGACACGGATGGATATGAGATGGATGGTTTTTTGAAGCAAGGTACCATTAAAATTGATATTAAAAAAGGGGCAAGCACTCCTTCTTCATCGGTTATTAATGGTTAGTATAGCTTCTTGGAATATTAGGGGTTTGAACCGCCCCATTAAGCAAACGGAGGTTCGTCATGCTATTAAGGATTTCAATTTGAGTTTATGTGCTATTCTGGAATCTCATGTGGAGATGGGTAATCTTTCTAGAGTTTGTAAGGCAGTTTTTCGGTCGTGGCATTGGACGTCTAATGGGGCTCGATGTAATAAAGGAGCGAGAATAATTGTTGGCTGGAATCCGAACGTGTTTGATGTCATGGTGTTATCCGAAACCGATCAGGTTATGCACCTGCAGCTGATGTTTAAAAAGGAAAAACTTATGATTTTTTGTTCGATTATTTATGCTGCTAACTATTACGTTTCAAGGAGGGAGTTATGGAATCACCTTTCGATGCATAAAACTTTCATTCGTAATGATTCGTGGGTTATATTAGGTGATTTTAATTCGGCGTTAAATCTGGAGGATAAATCTATGGGGACTTCTTCGGTTTCGACGAGTATGAAGGAGTTTCAAGCGTGCGTCGATGATATTCAGATGATGGATTTAAATCGGTCGGGAGTTCATTTTACGTGGAATCAAAAGCCCAAGATGGGGATTGGTTTAATGAAGAAGATTGATAGAGTGATGGGTAATTCCCAGTTCATATCCAAGTTTCCTAGTGCGGTTGCGGTCTTCCATCCAGCTAGGTTATCCGATCATTGCCCATGTGTTCTCAAGATATCGGAGTCTGTTAAGCTAAAGCATCGATCTTTCAAGTTCGCCAATTTTCTGGTGCATAAACCGGAATTTTTACCGATTGTGAAGAGAGTTTGGGGTACAACTATTAGTGGTGTCCATCAGTTTTCGGTTGTTAAGAAGCTTCGGCTTCTTAAATCCCCTCTTCGAGTCTTATTCTTTCAGCAAGGGAATTTACATAAAAGAGTTCAAGAGTTAAGAGATAAGCTGGATAGGATTCAACGAGACATTGATAGTGACCCATCGTGTGAATCTTTTCGTAAGGAGGAAGCTACTATCCGAAGTGAGTTTCAGGTTGCTTTACTTGATGAAGAGTGTTATCTGAAGCAGAAATCTAAGGTTGACTGGTTAGCGGCAGGCGATATGAATACGGATTTTTTCCATTCGGCCCTTAAAAATAGAACTCATTATAGTCGTATTAATGTTATTCGGGATACTAGTGGGAATGTTTATGAAAATGATACGGTTCAGAAAGCGTTTGTTGATCATTATGAGATTTTTTTGGGTTGCTCGGGTGTCACTTCACTTAGTCCGTCTCCTGAATTATTTACTAAAACTTTGGGCAGGGATGTTGCTGATCATATGGTGCGGCCAGTCTCAGCTGAAGAGGTTAAAAAAGCCATGTTTTCGATTGGGTCGGATAAAGCTCCAGGTCCGGATGGGTTTACCGCAGGTTTTTTTAAGAGTGCCTGGCCGATTCTTGGTGATGATGTTTCAAAAGCGGTTATTGATTTTTTCGCCACAGGTAAACTGCTTCGGGAATTAAATCATACGCTTATTGTTCTTATCCCTAAGATTCCTTCCCCGTCTGTGGTTACGGACTATCGTCCTATTGCCTGTTGCAATGTTTTGTATAAATGCATTAGTAAGATTGTTGCGGATAGAATTAAAGTGGTGTTGAATGATATTGTTAGTGTCAACCAATCTGCGTTTATCCCGGGAAGGAAAAATTCGGATAATATTTTGTTAACGCAAGAGTTAATGCATAATTACCATAGAAATATTGGTCCTCCTAAATGTGCTTTCAAAGTTGACATTCAAAAGGCTTATGACACGGTTGATTGGAGTTTTCTAAGGAGTATTTTGATCGGTTTCGGGTTTCATTCTAGCATGGTTCACTGGATCATGGTTTGTGTTTCTACGACCACGTTTTCAGTGTGTATTAATGGTGATGTGCACGGTTTTTTCAAGGGTAATCGGGGATTAAGACAAGGTGATCCTATTTCGCCGTATCTGTTCACTCTAGTAATGGAGATTCTGACGGCTATTTTACAGCACACGGTTAGAATTGATTCGTCGTTTAAATTTCATAATAAGTGTGAACGCCAACATATTATCAATCTTTGTTTTGCGGACGATTTGTTTATCTTCTCTAAGGGAGAGGTCGCTTCGGCCAGGTGCATTATGAATTCTCTCAATTCTTTTACAAAAATGTCGGGGTTGTTGCCTAGTGTTCATAAGAGTACAGTCTTCTTCTCTAATGTGCCTTCATTTGTCAAAACGGCTATTTTGAATATCATGCCTTTTGTGGAGGGTAGTTTGCCGGTTAGATATCTGGGTGTGCCTCTTATATCTACTCGATTACTGTTTAAAGATTGTGATGTGCTGGTGGAGAAGTTTGAGAAGCGTATCAAGCATACACAGTCATTAAAGAACAAATTACTGTTTATTATTGTACGGAGATACATGGAAAAGTGATGTCACACCCCGACCACGTGTAACATACAAAACGTGGCGGAAACATCGGGGAGTGTTGTAACAGAATTAATTGTTTCATAACCATGGCATTCAAAGTTGTATTTTATTTATTAAACAAGAGTGTTACATTGTCTTGAACAGTAAACAAAAGAGTTTATAACATAATTAAACAAGTCTATCTCCATTTTTAGTCTCTAAGGCACAGGTCCGCCCTAGAATCATGATCAACATCCTACGGAAAAGCTCCTGAAAACACATGTGAAAATAGGTACGTCAGCATAAAAATGCCTGTGAGATACATAGATTTTGTGAAAATAGGATTCATGACTTGTGTTTAAGAAAATGTTTAGTCATGAACCTTGTAATTTGCTTTGTCTTGTAAATCATTTGAAAAATGATAAAATCAGTTGATATGTATAAGTAAATGTATGGTTAAATGAATAAACATGTAAAATGAGTTGTGTAAGATAAACTGTTTATGTAAAACAATGTCTTGTGAAAAGTATGTTATTTGTATAAAATGTAATATGTCTATACTAAAATGATTTAATTAACGTTGCGCTATGTAATATTATACAAACACTTATATATAGGAAGTACCAGCGGCGTATCCACCATGTGTGTATCATATTACACACGCCTCGTTACTCAAATCACTTACCCAAACAACCACCAATGTAACTTGTTCATGTACAAACCAATTGTTAAGTGTTATTGTGTAAACCATATCAAAATGTCTATGTCCAATGTAAACCACCAAATGTGTATATCAATGTCAAAAATGTTTATGTTCAATGTAGATCATGTAATGTGTAACCAAGATGTCATGTATGGTAAATGAAATATATCAACTAAACCATATGTAAAATGCACAAAAACAAGGTATTGAAGTAAAACATAGTTTAAATCAAAGTTATGTTGTGTAACAAATGCATGCTATACGGATACAAACATCTATGCGGTATTGTTATAATGCATACATCCAAGCCTTAAGACTGTGGCGATAAACCCTTAAACAAATTAAAGGTTTATCTAAATTATGTATATCGAATTCGGTCATTCCTTTCATCCCCTTTCCCTGGGATGTCCGGAACGGGAGTTGTCAATTCCTATGGTACCACTACCTACTAACGAACGGCGTGATCATTGTTAATGAATGTATTGTTCCATGTTAAACAAACCAAATGTCATACCAAAATGTAAGCAGGTGAAAACGATGCACTAAGTATGTAATCAAATGAACATACGTAGCGTGAAATGTAATGTAAAACGATGTACTAAGTAATGCACACAATGGGCACACCTAGCATGAAATGTAATGTAAAACGATGTACTAAGTAATGCACACAATGGGCACACCTAGCATAAAATGTAATGTAAAACGATGTACTAAGTAATGCACACAATGGGCACACCTAGCATGAAATGTAATGTAAAACGATGTACTAAGTAATGCACACAATGGGCACACCTAGCATAAAATGTAATTTAAAACGATGTACTAAGTAATGCACACAATGGGCACACCTAGCATAAAATGTAATGAAATCATGTACTATAATGTACTAACAAACATAGCAGGTATATGATGTGAAAACAGGAAAGCTTGAAAGTAACAAGTAGGCGCATGTGTTCCACCCCAAAACGTTTGGAAAACAGTAAAAGAGGGGTCTATGTACTCACTTGAGATTGCTCAGAAGTCCTAAGATAACCACCAAGCAATGCTAGAGATCACGGAATATCAAACGGCACCTAATATAGGTAACTACATTAATAAACCAGACCTAAATCAGAAGATCGGATAGGATGAGGGCTCGTAAACCATATGAGTATGGGAACTCATGTAGTATGGTTTAATAAAGCCTACATACTAAATGAAACCTAAACTAAGTGCTTGTGACCCATTACGACCCGTTTAAGTAGCTTATGCTACTTTAACGCGTCGTTCGCGTAGAACGCGTTCGGACCGCCTAACTAGTCCTATGACAAGTAATATATGCCTTAACATGTCTAATATGGTTGTCAAATCAGTTTAGATGTCAAAAGTTATGTTACATATGTTTAAAATGAATTTTGGCATCAAAGGGGTATTTTGGTAATTTACCTAAGGCATATAAACTACCTATCATACAACTACTTAAACGAAGCGACCATAAGGTATAACCTCGTAAGGTTATTCCCTATATATTATGGTCACCTAATGTGCTTGGTCGGATCCTAATGATTGACCAAACGGGTCGGGTTCGAAAGTATAAGCGATTGTTTAGATCGCTTACCTTACGACCCTATATAAGCACTAAACTGAAAGTGACGAGCTAAGCATGTTAAAACATGCTTAACTAAGTTTAGAAAACAGGTTTGGTATCACAACAAACGGTTGTGATACCTAAGAGTAGTTTGGTTACAAAATACGTAAGAATACGTATTCTGCCCGAAACTACGGCTCGTCACTGAGCCTAGATAATGTGGTAATCAGTAGGTATAGTCGCTAGGGACTATAACCATCGTGATCACACTCACGTTATGAAGTTCGAACGAACTTCGCATCGACCATAAACTGGTCAATGCAGAAAGTCAAACAAAGTTTGACTTTCGGACTCGAAAAGCAATAAAAGAACGAAGGAACACTTACGAAGGGTCCCCGAATGCTAATCTAGATCAAAATAGCTCAGGTATGAAACAAAGGTTTCAACTTAGAGCACAAATGATCAGATTCTTGTGAGAAATGAAGTGAAATGTGATGGGTATTTATAGATTTCGGGTAACCGTTAAGATCATTTCATGAAAACCGTGCTCGAATCTCATGCGTACATTTGTCAAAATGTTATGGTTACTGAAAATGATCCTTAATGTGCTGAAAGGTCAAGTGTGGAACTTGTGGTTGTGGTTTAATCACCTGATAATCTGCTGACTGGTTGATATTATCTGTTCTGGCACAGGCTAGCGCACCGTTACGTTATAAGTGTAGCGGTGCGCTAGGACCTAGTTTGGCAGAATTACCATTTCAGTCCCTGCAATGCAATCAGTCCATTTTTGACACGTTTAAGGCCCGTTAACCCCATTTCAAAGCTCTAAAATGAATTTAAAGTATAGGGAACTTAAAATGTGCTCAAAAATATCTCGGATGTCGGTTCGTTTGGCCGTACGATCGCGATGTTCGCTTAATTACAACGGAATGCGCATAAGTGCGAAAAACGATCCAAATGACGCGACAAATGGATTTTTCTTATGCCGAACACTAAAATAAAATATTTTAGTGCTTACATAAATTTTTGGATGTCCGAATGTATTCAGAACGTGAGTTATGCGTGAAAATGCAAACTTGTGCACTTTTTGACGCTTTTAGTCCCTGAATGACACAAAAGTTTATTTTAGCATACCGAACCCCTCAAAGCCTATTTCTAAGCTATGTAAAGGATATTTATGGTATGTTTAACTTATGGTCTTGTTCCGGAATGTTCGTTACAGTTCAAATTGGCATACTTTCGCAGTTTGTCAAGTTTAGTCCCTGTAAACGAAATAACTTGTTTTTGCCATACCAAAGCCTTTAAACTTATTTCTAAGTTATGTAAAGGTTATTTAAGGTATGTTGAGTATATGTTGATGTTCCAGAGTATTTGTCGCATTAAACTGAGTACGTTTACGCATCAGTTTGCGTATAACTCCCTAGAAAGCGATGTAGAGTTTGAAATTACATAAAAGTCAAAACATGAAAAATGTAAAACACAACCAAACAAACATTGGAATCAAATAACATTGTTTTATTAATAAAAGAACTGTTCATAGTGATTACAAGCACAGTTGTTACAGTCTCCCCTACTTGTGGAAATTTCGTCCCGAAATTTATTTAGAGGAAACTCGAGGAAAAAGATGTGGATATTTCGCCTTCATTTGGTCTTCGCGTTCCCAAGTAAACTCAGGTCCACGTTTAGCTTCCCAGCGAACTTTGACCAAAGGAATGCACTTGCGTTTGAGCCACTTGACTTCACGTTCCATGATTTCCACCGGCTTCTCAACAAATTTCAGTGTTTTGCCAACACGAATTTCGTCAAGTGGTATGTGGAGGTTCTCATCAGCTGAACACCTCTTGAGATTGGACACGTGAAAAGTTGGATGAACATTTCCAAGTTCAGGAGGTAACTCAAGTCTGTAGGCTACCTTTCCGATTCTTTCGACGATCTTGAATGGTCCAACGTATCTAGGTGCAAGTTTTCCTTTCTTTCCAAATCTGATCACACCTTTCCAAGGTGAGACCTTAAGTAATACTCGATCACCGACTTGAAATTCCAAGGCCTTGCGTTTTGGGTCCGCGTAAATCTTCTGACGGCTTCTAGCTGCCTGAAGGTTATCACGAACTTTCTTGATCTTGTCAGTAGTTTCTAAAATGAGAGCAGGTCCAGTAAGTTGAGCCTCGCCGATCTCATTCCAGCAGACTGGTGAACGACATTTTCGACCATAGAGAGCCTCGAAAGGAGCCATTTTGATGTTGGTGTGATAACTGTTGTTGTAGGAGAATTCAATCAACTTAAGATGTGAATCCCAACTACCACCAAAATCGATCACACAAGCTCTAAGCATATCCTCCAAAGTCTGGATTGTTCTCTCAGATTGACCATCCGTTTGTGGATGATAAGCTGTGCTCAGATTAAGTTGGGTCCCCATAGCAGATTGCATGGTTCTCCAAAAATGAGAAGTGAAACGAGCATCTCTGTCAGAAATGATGTTCAACGGAACACCATGTCGAGCTACAATTTCATCCACATAGATTTGAGCAAGTCTGTCAGCAGGAAAATCCTCACGGATTGGCAAGAAATGCGCTGACTTAGTAAGACGATCAACGACTACCCAGATGGCATCATGACCTTTCTTGGTGCGTGGAAGTTTGGTAACCAGATCCATAGTAATGTTTTCCCATTTCCAAACTGGGATCTCTGGTTGCACCAATAAGCCCGAAGGACGCTGATGTTCAGCCTTTCTTCATATAAGGCAATGTCTTTCTTCATACCAGGCCACCAATAGTGAGTACGAAGGTCCTTATACATTTTATCTGAGCCCGGATGAATAGAATAACGAGACTTATGGGCTTCATTCATAAGCAAGGCACGAAGATCATCCTGGCTTGGGACCCACAAACGGTCCATGAAGTAATATGATCCATTGTCCTTCAGTTCCAGAGCAGGTGTTATGTGATAAGGAAATTCCTTATCCATCAATCCTTGTGAAACACAAGATTGTTGAGCTTGAGAAATGCGTGCTTGAATATCGGATCGAGCTTGAATAACAGATTGAACACGTACACAATGAAGCTTAGTACGTTCCTTACGACTCAATGCATCAGCTACGACATTCGCCTTACCAGGATGGTAGCGAATTTCGCAATCGTAGTCGTTTAGAAGCTCAACCCAACGTCGCTGTCTCATGTTGAGTTCTTTCTGGTTGAAGATATGCTGAAGACTTTTGTGGTCAGTGAAAACCACACATTTTGTACAGTACAAATAGTGTCTCCAGATCTTGAGAGCAAAGACAACTGCACCCAACTCAAGATCATGAGTGGTGTAGTTCTTCTCATGAATCTTCAACTGCCTCGATGCATAGGCTATGACTTTGTTCCTTTGCATCAGAACACAACCAAGACCCAATTTCGATGCATCACAATACACGAGAAAATCAGCATCACCCTCAGGCAATGATAGAACAGGCGCATCGCAAAGCTTCTGCTTCAAGTGTTGAAAAGCTTCCTCTTGTTTGTATCCCCAATAAAAGGGCATTTTCTTCTGAGTTAGAGCAGTTAGAGGAACTGCAATCTTCGAGAAGTTTTCTATGAAGCGGCGATAATAACCCGCTAGACCAAGAAACGAACGAACTTCAGTAGGAGTAGAAGGTGTATCCCAATCCTTAATCGCACTGATCTTGGAGGGATCTACATGAATACCTTGTTCGTTTATAATATGTCCCAAAAATTGAACTTCTTTAAGCCAAAATTCGCACTTGGAGAATTTGGCGAAAAGTTGCTCTTTCTTTAGGAGTTCCAAAGTAAGACGAAGATGTTGCTCGTGGTCAGCTTGCGTCTTAGAGTATATCAAGATGTCATCAATAAAAACAATGACGAACTGATCCAAATAAGGTTTGCAGACCCTATTCATTAAGTCCATGAAAACAGCAGGAGCATTAGTCAAACCGAATGGCATGACTGTGAATTCATAATGCCCATAACGAGTGCGGAATGCTGTCTTCGGAATGTCTTCTTCTTGCACCCGAAGTTGATGATATCCAGATCGCAGATCAATCTTCGAAAAATAAGAAGCGCCTTGTAACTGATCAAAGAGATCATCGATGCGAGGTAGGGGATATCGATTCTTGATGGTAAGCTTGTTAAGCTCACGATAATCGATACACATCCTAAAGGATCCATCCTTCTTCTTGACAAAAAGGACGGGAGCACCCCAAGGTGAAAAACTAGGACGTATAAAACCTTTGTCAGAGAGCTCCTGAAGCTGTTTAGACAACTCTTGCATCTCAGATGGTGCAAGACGATATGGAGCTCTGGCAATGGGATTTGCACCAGGTACGAGATCAATGCGGAACTCGACTTGGCGTGCTGGAGGTAGACCAGGTAAATCTTCAGGGAACACTTCAGAATAATCCCAAACGACAGGAATATCTGAAATAGACTTACCCTTGCCTTTATCTTCTGTAACATGTGCTAAGAAAGCCACATAGTTCTTCCGCAGATACTTCCGAGCTTTAAAACAAGACATGAGTTTGAGACCACCGATAGGCTTCTCACCTTGAACCTGCAGAATCTCGCCTGTCGAAAGCGGCACACGAACAATCTTCTCAGAACAAACTATCTCTGCGTGATGCTTGGATAACCAATCCATTCCCACAATAACGTCGAAGCTTCCAAGTTGCATAGGCGCGAGGTCAATAGGAAAAAGATGGTCGTTAAGGTTCAGCTGGCAGTTGCGAAGAACAGAATTAAGAATAATGGGTTCACCACTAGCAACTTCTACTGTCAAAGGTTTTCCTAGTTTCGTTCTAGACACGCGAAGCATTTGCTCAAAAGACAATGACACAAAACTCTTATCGGCACCCGAATCAAAGAGAACAGATGCAGGCTGATTATTAATAAAGAACGTACCGTTCACCACGTTATCTTCTGCCTGCGCCTCTTGGGCATTCATGTTAAAGGCTCGGCCTCGAGCCGGAGCCTGATTCGGATTCTGGTTCAGATTCTGGTTAGCCAGCCTTGGGCACCGATTTCTGTAATGGGTCAGATCCCCACAATTATAACAAGCGCCAGGTGGGTATTGTGGTCGTGCAGCTTGACCCTGTTGCTGAGCAGGAGGCTGAGCAACTTGTTGAGCCGGGTTCTGAACTGCACGATTCTGAGCAAACCGACAAACATCGGCAAGATGACCTGACTTCCCACAGCTAGTACAGAAACGGCACTGATGTTGCGGCTGATGGTGACTGTTGCATCTATTGCACAAAGGTGCATTCCCTGAATAGGGCTTCTTTGCCGGAGGCTGCGCGGGTTGGTTAGGAGCTGCCTGATTAGCTTGGGCAGTGATAGCAAAATTTTGGGAAGCCTTACGCTTCCTTGACCTCTTCGAAGAACCAGAGTCCTTTCCATTCCTGTTTTGACCCTTCTTGCTATCCCCCTTGTCAGCCGACTGTTTCTTGCCCTTGTCACCCTTCCTGTGCAACTTACCCTTCCGAATCTGCGACTCAGTCAACGTCGCTGATAACTCAATCGCCTGACGAAGTGTGGTAGGTTTGCTACCAGTAATGATGTCTTGTACAGAGTCAGGTAGGCCGTCGATATACCTTTCGATAGCCTTGTCGAGTGGGGTAACCATAGTTGGGCAAAGCAGACTCAACTCCTCAAACCTATCAGTATAAGCCCTGTGCTCACCACTATCCTGCTTCAAATCATCAAATTCCTTCTCCAAAGCTCGCTGCTCATGACGAGGACAGAATTCCCTCATCATAAGAGCTCTTAGTTCAGCCCATGTCTGTGCCAAGGCAATCTCAGCACCCCTATCTCTCATAACCCCGTTCCACCATGTCAAAGTCCTCTTCTGGAATACGCTCGAAGCAAACTCGACTTTGCGATTATCCGGACACTGCACGTGGCGGAAAGTATTCTCTATGCTCTCAAACCACTGAAGAAGCCCAGTTGCTCCCTCAGAACCACTAAACTTGAGTGGTTTAGCCGAGCTGAAATCCTTGTATTTGCATGGAGCATTATTGTTGTTGTTGGCTTGGTGCCATTGAGCAAAGAGATTTGGAAATTGAGCAGCCATCTGCTCCGCAATAATTTCTGCCAGTTCGGCAGTCGCAATCAGATTTTCGCGTCGAGGAGGCATTCTAAAAGAGGAAAACATGAAAGGAAACGAGTGAGATGATTGGATGAAAAGAATGAGATGAAACAAAATCAACAAAAGCAAAGATGGTGATCATTCGTCCGCATTACCAAGCAAACAAACGAATCACAGTGACTAATCAAAGTAAATGGGTCAAAAATAATGTATAATGAAGACATGCTCGCCTATAAGTGAACACTCATCCCAAGAATTCCCAGGTAAGCACAACTGGTCTCGCGTCTGATGAGATATATACGAAGTGCTTGCCTAGACAGAAAACCCAGAATACAGGCATTCACCCTTCCAGTTTGCACATGTTCACATTATTTAAAACCAAAACGTTTGACGGGATTTTGAAAATTTGAAGGCACAAGGCCAAAAAAACCAAACTGAAAAGGGTTCAAAACCATATAACAGAGGGTTCAAAACCTTACAATTGAGGGTTCAAAACCTTGTAATAAATCATTCAAAAACAGATGATTGTTTTTCAAAAATCATTTCGGAAAATTTGGTTCTTGTTTTGATAATCACCTAAGGATAGGTGATGTACATGTTTTAAGATCTAAACACAAGATAACTCGTGTTAGGGTCCTAGAAAAGTTATAGTCTAGGTCAAAGCATTACTAATAACCTAATTCCCTATAACCATTGGCTCTGATACCAACTGTTCTGTCACACCCCGACCACGTGTAACATACAAAACGTGGGGGAAACATCGGGGAGTGTTGTAACAGAATTAATTGTTTCATAACCATGGCATTCAAAGTTGTATTTTATTTATTAAACAAGAGTGTTACATTGTCTTGAACAGTAAACAAAAGAGTTTATAACATAATTAAACAAGTCTATCTCCATTTTTAGTCTCTAAGGCACAGGTCCGCCCTAGAATCATGATCAACATCCTACGGAAAAGCTCCTGAAAACACATGTGAAAATAGGTACGTCAGCATAAAAATGCCTGTGAGATACATAGGTTTTGTGAAAATAGGATTCATGACTTGTGTTTAAGGAAATGTTTAGTCATGAACCTTGTAATTTGCTTTGTCTTGTAAATCATTTGAAAAATGATAAAATCAGTTGATATGTATAAGTAAATGTATGGTTAAATGAATAAACATGTAAAATGAGTTGTGTAAGATAAACTGTTTATGTAAAACAATGTCTTGTGAAAAGTATGTTATTTGTATAAAATGTAATATGTCTATACTAAAATGATTTAATTAACGTTGCGCTATGTAATATTATACAAACACTTATATATAGGAAGTACCAGCGGCGTATCCACCATGTGTGTATCATATTACACACGCCTCGTTACTCAAATCACTTACCCAAACAACCACCAATGTAACTTGTTCATGTACAAACCAATTGTTAAGTGTTATTGTGTAAACCATATCAAAATGTCTATGTCCAATGTAAACCACCAAATGTGTATATCAATGTCAAAAATGTTTATGTTCAATGTAGATCATGTAATGTGTAACCAAGATGTCATGTATGGTAAATGAAATATATCAACTAAACCATATGTAAAATGCACAAAAACAAGGTATTGAAGTAAAACATAGTTTAAATCAAAGTTATGTTTTGTGTAACAAATGCATGCTATACGGATACAAACATCTATGCGGTATTGTTATAATGCATACATCCAAGCCTTGAGACTGTGGCGATAAACCCTTAAACAAATTAAAGGTTTATCTAAATTATGTATATCGAATTCGGTCATTCCTTTCATCCCCTTTCCCTGGGATGTCCGGAACGGGAGTTGTCAATTCCTATGGTACCACTACCTACTAACGAACGGCGTGATCATTGTTAATGAATGTATTGTTCCATGTTAAACAAACCAAATGTCATACCAAAATGTAAGCAGGTGAAAACGATGCACTAAGTATGTAATCAAATGAACATACGTAGCGTGAAATGTAATGTAAAACGATGTACTAAGTAATGCACACAATGGGCACACCTAGCATGAAATGTAATGTAAAACGATGTACTAAGTAATGCACACAATGGGCACACCTAGCATAAAATGTAATGTAAAACGATGTACTAAGTAATGCACACAATGGGCACACCTAGCATGAAATGTAATGTAAAACGATGTACTAAGTAATGCACACAATGGGCACACCTAGCATAAAATGTAATTTAAAACGATGTACTAAGTAATGCACACAATGGGCACACCTAGCATAAAATGTAATGAAATCATGTACTATAATGTACTAACAAACATAGCAGGTATATGATGTGAAAACAGGAAAGCTTGAAAGTAACAAGTAGGCACATGTGTTCCACCCCAAAACGTTTGGAAAACAGTAAAAGAGGGGTCTATGTACTCACTTGAGATTGCTCAGAAGTCCTAAGATAACCACCAAGCAATGCTAGAGATCACGGAATATCAAACGGCACCTAATATAGGTAACTACATTAATAAACCGGACCTAAATCAGAAGATCGGATAGGATGAGGGCTCGTAAACCATATGAGTATGGGAACTCATGTAGTATGGTTTAATAAAGCCTACATACTAAATGAAACCTAAACTAAGTGCTTGTGACCCATTACGACCCGTTTAAGTAGCTTATGCTACTTTAACGCGTCGTTCGCGTAGAACGCGTTCGGACCGCCTAACTAGTCCTATGACAAGTAATATATGCCTTAACATGTCTAATATGGTTGTCAAATCAGTTTAGATGTCAAAAGTTATGTTACATATGTTTAAAATGAATTTTGGCATCAAAGGGGTATTTTGGTAATCTACCTAAGGCATATAAACTACCTATCATACAACTACTTAAACGAAGCGACCATAAGGTATAACCTCGTAAGGTTATTCCCTATATATTATGGTCACCTAATGTGCTTGGTCGGATCCTAATGATTGACCAAACGGGTCGGGTTCGAAAGTATAAGCGATTGTTTAGATCGCTTACCTTACGACCCTATATAAGCACTAAACTGAAAGTGACGAGCTAAGCATGTTAAAACATGCTTAACTAAGTTTAGAAAACAGGTTTGGTATCACAACAAACGGTTGTGATACCTAAGAGTAGTTTGGTTACAAAATACGTAAGAATACGTATTCTGCCCGAAACTACGGCTCGTCACTGAGCCTAGATAACGTGGTAATCAGTAGGTATAGTCGCTAGGGACTATAACCATCGTGATCACACTCACGTTATGAAGTTCGAACGAACTTCGCATCGACCATAAACTGGTCAATGCAGAAAGTCAAACAAAGTTTGACTTTCGGACTCGAAAAGCAATAAAAGAACGAAGGAACACTTACGAAGGGTCCCCGAATGCTAATCTAGATCAAAATAGCTCAGGTATGAAACAAAGGTTTCAACTTAGAGCACAAATGATCAGATTCTTGTGAGAAATGAAGTGAAATGTGATGGGTATTTATAGATTTCGGGTAACCGTTAAGATCATTTCATGAAAACCGTGCTCGAATCTCATGCGTACATTTGTCAAAATGTTATGGTTACTGAAAATGATCCTTAATGTGCTGAAAGGTCAAGTGTGGAACTTGTGGTTGTGGTTTAATCAGCTGATAATCTGCTGACTGGTTGATATTATCTGTTCTGGCACAGGCTAGCGCACCGTTACGTTATAAGTGTAGCGGTGCGCTAGGACCTAGTTTGGCAGAATTACCATTTCAGTCCCTGCAATGCAATCAGTCCATTTTTGACACGTTTAAGGCCCGTTAACCCCATTTCAAAGCTCTAAAATGAAGTTAAAGTATAGGGAACTTAAAATGTGCTAAAAAATATCTCAGATGTCGGTTCGTTTGGCTGTACGATCGCGATGTTCGCTTAATTACGACGGAATGCGCATAAGCGCGAAAAACGATCCAAATGACGCGACAAATGGATTTTTCTTATGCCGAACACTAAAATAAAATATTTTAGTGCTTACATAAATTTTTGGATGTCCAAATGTATTCAGAACGTGAGTTATGCGCGAAAATGCAAACTTGTGCACTTTTTGACGCTTTTAGTCCCTGAATGACACAAAAGTTTATTTTAGCATACCGAACCCCTCAAAGCCTATTTCTAAGCTATGTAAAGGATATTTATGGTATGTTTAACTTATGGTCTTGTTCCGGAATGTTCGTTACAGTTCAAATTGGCATACTTTCGCAGTTTGTCAAGTTTAGTCCCTGTAAACGAAATAACTTGTTTTTGCCATACCAAAGCCTTTAAACTTATTTCTAAGTTATGTAAAGGTTATTTAAGGTATGTTGAGTATATGTTGATGTTCCGGAGAATTTGTCGCATTAAACTGAGTACGTTTACGCATCAGTTTGCGTATAACTCCCTAGAAAGCGATGTAGAGTTTGAAATTACATAAAAGTCAAAACATGAAAAATGTAAAACACAACCAAACAAACATTGGAATCAAATAACATTGTTTTATTGATAAAAGAACTGTTCATAGTGATTACAAGCACAGTTGTTACAAGTGACAGTTGTCACAGTCTTCCCCCGTTAAGAGAATTGCGTCCCGAAATTCAAGCTGAGTTATCTTTCGCAGGAGCTTTCTTGAAAAGGTGGGGATACTTGGTTTTCAACTGGTCTTCGCGTTCCCACGTGTACTACGGTCCGTGTCTAGAGTTCCAACGTACCTTGAGAAGTTTAATGCGACTCCTTCTTGTTTTCTGGATCTTCCAATCCATTAGCTCAACAGGCTGTTCTGTGAATCGGAGTTTGTCGTCGATATGCACCTCATCCGCAGGGATCATAACTGTTTCTTGGGTTGGACTCTTTTTAAGGTTTGACACATGGAACATATCATGTACACCGTTTAGTTCTTCTGGTAGTTCTAGTTTGTATGCTATGGTACCAACCTTTTCAAAGATATTGAATGGCCCAATGTATCATGGATTCAACTTCCCACGTTTTCCGAACCTTGCTACACCTTTCCAAGGTGAGACCTTCAACAAAACCCTGTCTCCTACTTCGAAATCAAAAGGTTTCCGTCTTCGATCGGCATAGCTGTGAAACCCCAGGAAAACGCACAACACAACTAGCTTCCTCAGCGACTATGTGCTAAATTTCGGGACGGAATTTCTTTCAAATTGGGGATGATGTCACAAACCGTAACTTCAAGGCAAAAACCGTTCGTTTCGCTTTTACAAAATAAATGTATACTTACCTTTTTCAACTAATTTGATTTATACTTATTTAATTTATAGTGTGCAAACGTGTAGTCGAAACCAAGTCCATATCGTGACTGAACCAACCCGAACCGTTTGAACCATGGCATAACTCGAAACTCATGAGGTCCGATCCATTACTTAATTATTATACATTATATTAGTTGGTTAATTATAATTTTATAATTAGTGGAGTATGTTGTTAGGAAAAAAAATAATGATAACAAAACAATATCATGTGCATGTCAAGGAACATTCTGTTCCCTTGCTGCGTTTAACAAGCCCAACCCCAATTTTGATATTTATTTGTTTGGTGTTTACGGCCCAGCCTATCAACAAATCCCAAACTGCCCCAAGTTATAACCATTAATTATATATTACGTGATCTTATATGTAAATCCTATAAACTGCCCAAACCCTAAGTAGAACCTGCGATCTTTGTACTCTCTCCCTTTTCTCCTGATGACGAGATGGCAGCCCAAGAACTCTAATACAGTCGGATTCTAACCCCTAGCGACTCTCCTCAAGCATAACTCGGTAAATCTTACGTTATAGTTGATTTTGTTTTAATGTAAGGTTATGTAGGTGGCTGCGATTTAATGATATGTATGGTTATCTAATGTTATATGAGATGCTAGATGCTAGAGATTGTGGGTTTATAGTGTTCGGATCGTCGTGGGTTCGGTTAAGTCACTAGAGTTTTAATGTGTCATTGATGATGATCGATATTTGTGGTTTTGAATGATTGATGATCGGTTATGATGAATCCGTATTGTGTGCGAGTTTAAATCTGGATAGTTCTCAATGTTTTGGTGATAAATAATCTGACTTTTTGATTATGACTTGCTGTATGTGATGATTAAGTGTCGTCGTTGTTCGCTAAACATGTAAACGGAACCGTTAGAACTCGCACTAGGAAGATAAAAGCTGAAAACAGAATCTGTCCAACGGTTTCAGCCAACTTCAGTTGGCTGTAACGGGGTCATAATTTAACGAAATGTTGATTTTCTTAAGTCTATAACGTGTTCTTTTGAAAAACAAATCAAATGGAACTGGAATCATATTTTTTCGAGGTCGTTTGCTATTTTTAAAGATCCGTTTTTTACAGCAGCAAAAGCTACGTTTTTTCTGCAGAAAATGTGTGTTATGTTTTTCGTCATAGCTTGAAATCTGTATAGAGTCAGGTCATGAAATTTATACTGTAGATGGCCACTGATGTCGTTGTAATTCTTCAACTGGAATTTCATCAATCGGACTTACGATGAATTTTAAATGAATTTTTCCGTGGACTGCAGTCAGAAAGTGACGAATCTGATTGCAGCCTGGTAAATGAATTTTATAAAATAATTAGTGATGAATTGGATCTCGATATTTTGACACAATAATATTTGGATCGTTTAAAATGATGGGATTTTAACATGTTTATCAAAGCAATTTCATCCATATGAAATAAAAACGCAGCGGAATAAGGATTTAAAACATGTTACTTTACAAGATTTAAAACCATTTTAAATGCAAAACCCAATAACCGGATCCATATATGTCATGCATGCTATCAAAATACAACCATATGGTGTTTGAGAATTCAACCTTTCTTTAGAGCAAGGAGATGGAAGATGATGATGAATCTTGAATGGTAGCTTCCAAACGAGAAAGCCTCAAGCTAGTATACCCGAAAGCCCAGACAAACACCTTGAGATTGCTAGGATTTGCACTTGAAAAACTCTCTTGGATGACCACCTTGGCCAAAATTTTGAGGAAAAATTAGAGAGTTCTTGCTAGTTCTTGCTACTTCAAAATAATAGAGAAAGTGTATTTTAAAAATGTGAGAGAGTTGTTGCAACTTTTATCCAATCAAGTGCCTTTCTTTTATGACATTTGCATGCATTTCTATTAGTGGAAGACCACCTTGGGAAGACCCAAAGTGGACGGCCATAAGGCCTCCATTTTGACCAATCAAAATTTTTCCAATTTCAAATTTAAGTCTTGCATTATATTTATAACTTTTATAAATATAATAGCATATGTTTATAAGACTTTTATGCAACAAATCATAATTTTTATAATGTTATTTAACCCATTAAATAACAAAATAAAATACTCTTTCATAATAAATTATCCGTATAATCTATTAGTTTCTGAAGTGCAATTATTTAGAAAACCAATTTCTAAATATTATAAGTGATAATATTTATTTGTTTGATCATATCATAAATAAATATTGTAGGTGTTTGTCTAGCTTGTTATTGGGTATGACCCGACTTGGATCATAACGTACTAGCCACATCAATTTAATATGTGTCTTGGGCATACAGAGTCCAACAATCTCCCACTTGCACAAGATACATAGAAGATTGATGCAAGCAGTAAATGACGCCTAACAACGGTTTACTACCCCTAATACGTATGACGAAGTGCCATTCAATAACATCATCCCCTTCAAGTCCCTTACTTGAACATGATTTAGGTGAATTTATCATCTATCCTTTCGTTACAGATGTCATGTCAAATCCAGAGACACAGTGTGATCATTCTCTGTTGATTTAACTTAAGCAGGCCTTAGACATCTTACTCTCAACGAATAAGAGGAACAAATCCCTTCTTGACTACATACGTCTCTCACAATCACCTCGTACCATACCTGAGCTTAGTCTTATGTACTATCTTATTACAGACAGCGAAGAACTAAGTCAAGGCATAATATTTGGTGAATATCAAGACCCAATATGTATCTCAGGTCAGAGGATACTATGATATTCGCCTTTGCTCAATATTACTTATGATCAATCAATGATTCCATGCAGTAACATTTGAGAGCGGGTCAGTCCAATATTTGTATCCCACAAATATCTATGAACTTTGGCAGCAACACTTTGCTCTATATTCATACCTAATGAATATCCACCAATCCAAGTTCATAATAGTCTTACATTCATATTTGTTCCCACAAGTATGATCGACTACGGACATTTAGAATAATTAATTTATTCACGGATTTAAACATGCTAAAATGGAACATAACTCAAAATACCATAAAAGAGTTAAAATAACAATTGTTCCAATATCCAAATACAAAATAGATCAAATCCAATCACTAGAATACCGAAGTCCTAAGGCACAAGTATGACCCTCATGTTTTGGCCGTTCAAGGAGCTTCGTGAGTGGATCCGCAATGTTTTGATCGGTGTGAACTTTACGAATACATATCTTTCCTTTTTCAACTTCATCTCTTATGTAGTTGAATCTCCGCTCAATGTGCCTAGTCTTTTGATGTGCACGAGGTTCCTTGATTTGAGCAATCGCACCCTCGTTATCACAAAAGATCTCTAGGGGGTCTTGAATGGTAGGGACTACCCCTAGGTCAGCAATGAACTTCTTTAACCACGCAGCTTCTTGTGCTGCCAATGAGGCGGCGATGTATTCTGATTCTGTAGTGGACAATGCTACAACATCCTGCTTCGAGCTCTTCCAAGAGACTGCAGCTCCATTCAAAATGAAGACATACCCAGATTGTGATCGAGAACCATCTCGATCAGTTTGGAAACTCGCATCCGTGTAACATTTTACAACGAGTTCCTCTTCACCAGATCCATATATTAGAAACATATCCTTAGTCCTTCTAAGGTATTTCAATGTGCTCTTAACAGCCATCCAATGACTGTTACCTGGATTTTGCTGGTATCTACTTGTCATGCTTAAAGCGCATGACACGTCCGGTCTAGTGCATATCATTGCGTACATTATGGATCCTATAGCAGACGCATATGGGATTCCTTTCATTCTTTCTTGCTCATCCTTTGAGCTTGGACATTGAGTCACATTCAATATTGTCCCTTTTTGAATAGGTACCAAACCTTTCTTAGAGTTCTCCATCTTGAACCTTTTCAAGACCTTGTCAATGTATGCACTTTGGTTTAAACCTATCGAGCGCCTTGATCTATCCCTATAGATCTTTATTCCCAAAATATAGGCAGCTTCTCCAAGATCTTTAATGGAAAAACATCTTCCAAGCCATGCTTTTACACCTTCCATGGTTGGAATGTCATTTCCAAATAGTAGAATGTCATCGACATACAATACTAAGAAAGTGACGGTGCTCCCACTAGCTTTCTTATACACACAAGCTTCATCGCCGTTCTTAATGAACCCAAAATTCCTAATCTTCATCAAAACGGTGATTCCAACTTCTCGATGCTTGTTTCAATCCATAGATTGATTTCTTTAACTTGCACACTTTGTTAGGATGTTTTGGATCGACAAAAGTCCTTAATGGACTTCTACGCTGTAGTTAAGTCCCTTGGATTATAAAGTACTACTTCATAATTAGACCCCTTTAGTGGTCTAGTTAAACTGATCGATCCAAAAATCTGGTTAGGAATATTATGTGATGATATAGATGAAAGGACTCCTTGGTGGCCTAATTAAGAAGATCCTCTGTCGATCTAATTAAAAGGACCCTATGGTAGTCTAGTCACCCTCATCACAAGTTTGATATCCTTCCCCACAACATTACAAAACGAACTGTGCGGACTGTGCAGGGAATTACGTAATTATGGATGCATACATAATTATGGAATTTAGTGCACAGAAATCACAGCAAGTTCTATCATATATCTAAGTAAACCCAATTCATTTCCAATTCTGATGAAGCATCCGTTGAGGAAAAATGAACTAGCTATTCATTTTTCACTTCTGAGGAATATCCGTTCCTTCATTTCCTCAACTCTGAGGAAGCAACCGTTGAAAATGACTCCGTTAGTTCATTTTCATTTCTGAAGATTATCCGTTGAGGAAATGAATATCCGTTGACTATTTCTTCATTTCAAATTCTGAGGAATAACCGTTGAGGAAAATGACCCCGTTTGTTCATTTTCGTTCTGAAGAATATTCATTGAGAGAAATGAATATCCGTGGATTATTCCTTCATTCCCGTTTCTGACGAAGGATCCGTTGAGGAAGAATGAATCATCCATTCGTTTTCACTTCTGAAGAATATCCGTTGAGGGAAGTGTATATCCGTTTAGTTAAAAATCCTTTATTTTCCATTTCCGAAGAACCCGTTGAAGAAAATGACTCCGTTTCGTTCATTTTCGCTTCTGAAAAATATCCGTTGAGGAAAATAACAAGATTATGCTTTACATATCTCTGGTGGTTATTTGACACAAATGTCACAAATAGACTCCTACGAATAAATTTCGGGACGAAATTTCCTAAAGTAGGGGAGACTGTGACACCTGGGTCACTGTGACCATCAAACAAATGCCGAGCCAATGAAATATTGTATTTCATACTTGGGATTGGTAAAAATATGTGTATCGTTTACACATATCAACTCTTGTTCGATTTCAAGCCTTAAATCGCTTCTGGAGGGTCATACGCGCACTGATGCGTAAATATAACCAGTTTAATGCAACGAACACTCCGGAATAGTGAAATAGGCTTAACATACCTTAAGTAACTTTTACATAACTTAGAAATAAGTTTTGAAGGCTTTGGTATGGCAAAATCTAGTTTATTCGCTTACAGGGACTAAAGTTGACAAACTGCGAAAGTATGCCAATTTGAACTGTAACAGACATTCCGGAACATGACCATAAGTTAAACATACCATAAATATCCTTTACATAGCTTAGAGATAGGCTTTGAGGTGTTCGGTGTGCTAAAATAAACTTTTGGGTCATTCAGGGACTAAAAGTGTCAAAAAGTGCACAAGTTTGCACTTTTGTGCATAACTTACGTTCTGAATACATCCGGACATCCAAAAATTTATGTAAGCACTAAAATATTGTATTTTAGTGTTTGGCATGAGAAAAATCCATTCGTCGCGCAATTTGGATCGTTTTTGCGTTCATTACGACTTCCGTCGTAATTTACCGAACATCGCAATCGTACGGCCAAACGAACCGACATCCGAGATATTTTTGGGCACATTTTAAGTTCCCTATACTTTAACTTCATTTTAGAGCTTTGAAATGGGGTTAACGAGCCTTAAACGTGTCGGAAATAGCTTAAACGGGCTGCAGGGACCAAATTTGACATTCTGCCAAACTAGGTCCTTGCGCACCGCAACAATATAATTGTTACGGTGCGCAAGAAGTGCCCAGAACAGCAGAATGTTGCAAACAGCCTGTTTTCAGCTGTCATACACTCCAAAACCACTTGCAAACGGTTTTTACAATACCATGGGCCATTTCTATGGGTTCTAATGGTTTAGTAAAACTAGGGGCACACTTGGACGGTTGAGATCGAGGCACGTTTTTCGACGACCAATCCTAACGGCTCTACATTTCCTATAAATACCCCCCCATGTTTGCTCATTTCCCTCACACCTAAATCTGATTCTAACTCTCTAAGTGGAAGTGTTTGTGCTTCCTACCTGAAAGTGAATCGGGTTTAATACTTGCGGGGACCTTCTGTAAGTACTCCTTCGTTCTTTTCTTTCGTTTTTATGCTTTAAAGTCAAACTGCGTTTGACTTTCTGCATTGACCAGTTTATGAACATATGCTATTATATTTATAAAAGTTATAAATATAATGCAAGACTTAAATTTGAAATTGAAAAAAATTTGATTGGTCAAAATGGAGGCCTTATGGCCGTCCACTTTGGGTCTTCCCAAGGTGGTCTTCCACTAATAGAAATGCATGCAAATGTCATAAAAGAAAGGCACTTGATTGGATAAAAGTTGCAACAACTCTCTCACATTTTTAAAATACACTTTCTCTATTATTTTGAAGTAGCAAGAACTAGCAAGAACTCTCTAATTTTTCCTCAAAATTTCGGCCAAGGTGGTCATCCAAGAGAGTTTTTCAAGTGCAAATCCTAGCAATCTCAAGGTGTTTGTTTGGGCTTTCGGGTATACTAGCTTGAGGCTTTCTTGTTTGGAAGCTACCATTCAAGATTCATCATCATCTTCCATCTCCTTGCTCTAAAGAAAGGTTGAATTCTCAAACACCCTATGGTTGTATTTTGATAGCATGCATGACATATATGGATCCGGTTATTGGGTTTTGCATTTAAAATGGTTTTAAATCTTGTAAAGTAACATGTTTTAAATCCTTATTCCGCTGCGTTTTTATTTCATATGGATGAAATTGCTTTGATAAACATGTTAAAATCCCATCAATGGCATCTAGAGCCGCTTATATGAGTGCATGCTTGATTGGATTTAAAATTTTCGGGTTTTGGGTTTGGTTAAACCCTATGGCCGAAAGTTTTGACCATGGTTCTCCTTTTATTTTTCAAGATTTACCTCCTACATGCATAAAGGAATCTTGAAAAAATTATGTCATATTGATGATTTGTTTTGTTTGGACAAAAACCCACATTTTTCGGTTTTTCATTCTTGGACGAAAAATGTAGGTTGTAAAAGGAAACCATTTTTTGCTCTTGAAATTTATATATATTTGGATATATATTTTGGTGTTCATAACCTAGCCATGACCTTGTATGAATATGTTTGTGTTTGTGATTTTAGTTAATTATTCAATGGGTTGTAATAATTATTATTTTGTCTTCCATTTGTAAAAATATGTAATTTATTTATTTTCATTTGGTATGTAAGTAAATAGATTAGATGCATTTATTTTACTAGAAAAATGTATTAGGATACTTTTATGTAAAAGAAGATGCACACAAAAATGCGGTTTTGGTTTTTGCCAATTTCGGGCATAAAGGACTTCATAGTTCTTAACGGGATTTTAGCCCGATAACCAAAACACATTTTTGAAGTCCAAAGGAGTTTGGAGCTGAATTTAAAAGACATTTGGAAGCTCAAAGAAGTGAAGAAATCACAACACAAGATGAAGACTTGAAGCATTTGGATGCGGGATCAAGTGGGAGTTCACCGACACTTTTTTTGTGTCCATATTCACCCTTTAGGAAGGACCATTTGACACACTTGTTTCGGCTAACAAGTGTGGTCAAAATAGTTGGCTATGGTTATGCACCTTTTAACATATGTGTTGTGTGCTTGTATGGTTATATTTTATTTATGGTTGTTTGGATGATATTTGGATATGCATACTTAACAACTAATAACCCGTAACAAGCTTAAAATTGGTTCTTACAAAATCATTAAAACGATTAATAAAAGGTTTTATAAAAAAAAATTAATGATTTTATAATAAAATGGGTTTTATTAAAAGAACCTTGAAAATTGGTTTTCACTAAAGTACCATTGATTTGAATGCATGCAAATATATGGTACATAAAATTTTTCTAAACTAGAATTTTGAAAAAATAAAAATCCCTTTTATAAAACAAGTCAAACACCATCCTTTTATACAACACTCAAATTACTTGGGAACTCTTTGTGGGATAAAGGTCACCTAACCACATTTGAGGAAACTTGTATATTTGAGGTAGGGTTACCATGTTTGTAGGATAAAGGTCACCTAACCACTTATATGTATTACTTAAGTCTTTTGTTGAAAGAAAGAATGGGTTCTCTGGGCGATTTTGGAGACATAGGCGTTCTTGTCAAACCCTAGCTTTTTCTTGCCAATCCTGGTCACGATTGATCTTGCTTATCATCTTAGGATTTCTGATCGATCCTTAGGTGATATTCAGGTGTAATCGGATTGAGTTTAATAGTTAGGGTTTTGTAATCGGCGCTGATCTGTAGCTGATTCTTTCGTATTTGTACTTCTGTTTTTCTCTGATTTTCGGAAACACTTCTGATTCAGCGGCGGTGTTCTTAGGCGTTAATAAGGGTTCCGTTTTTTCTGTTTTCGATTTGATTTCTGATTGTAAACGGGTCATCTGTGGAGTGGTTGCTTGCAATCGACTAGGGTTTCGGTAGCCTGCTTACTTTGTCGCTGATTAAGGATAGTCGGCTGACCGATTCTTGTTAGGGTTCCAGCAACATTCGTTTGTTTCGCTGATTGTTCTTTTTGTTTCTTATCACAACGTTAACTATTAATCACTTTTGTGGTTATGGCTGGCCAAGATGCTGAAAAATCTAATGTGTTTGTGACAAAGATTAAGAACATTGATGGGAAACCATTTGAGCCTAGACAAACTACACTTATGCCGGCTAGGGTTGCTGAATTGCCGAATAAGAAAGTTTGTTTTATGATGCCGCTAAATGATTCTGAGCATGTTATTGGCAATTCTGATTCTCCTAATCAGATTTATGCGAAGGTGTGTGACAAAAGAAAGGTAGCATTTGTGCTACCGTTGAAGGATGTTAGTCCTCCTCGAGTTCAAGTTCAAGATCAGATACAGGATGATAATGTTCATGTCCAATCTTATGCGGATGTGGTCCTAAATGAACAGTTTGAGCAGGGGGATATAAAGCGTGGTAGTGAGTTTATTCAGAAACAGAATGATGATAAATTTGCTAGGAAGCCCAATGTTGCGGCTGAACAGGTTCCTAAAGTCAAGTTTCGTTCTCTAAACTCAGAGGTCTCAATGGATGGAGTGGATGTAGTGCTTCCGATTGATTCTGTTCGCCAGGTTGAAAACAGGTTAGCTAACACTCTTTATGGTTATTTTCTGGGGGATAGAATTGCGTATCCAGTAGTTGAACACTTTGTGAGAACAAATTGGAAGAAACATGGTCTTCAGAAAACTATGATGAATTCGAATGGGTTCTTTTTCTTCAAGTTTGAAGACAGAAAGGGTATGGATGTTGTTCTTGAAGGGGGTCCCTGGATGATCCGTAACAAACCTATGTTTCTCAACATTTGGTCCCCTACAAACACTCTCAAAAAAGAAGAAGTTAAAAAGGTTGCAGTTTGGGTTAAATTGCATGATGTCCCCCTAGTGGCATATTCGGATGATGGTTTAAGCATGCTGGCTTCAAAAATTGGGAATCCTGTGCGGCTTGATTCGTATACTATTGATATGTGTAATGAGGCTTGGGGAAGGAGCAGCTATGCTAGGGCTCTCATTGAAATATCGGCTGATCAGGATTTGAAAAAGACTCTTACCATGGCTATTCCTGATTTGGATGGGAGTAAATATGTTACTGAGACTATTCGGGTGGAGTATGAATGGGAACCCCCGAGATGTGCCCATTGCTGTGTTTTTGGGCATGTTTATGAGGAGTGTCCTAAGGGCGTTC
This sequence comes from Helianthus tuberosus, assembly GCA_030545235.1. NCBI lineage: Eukaryota > Viridiplantae > Streptophyta > Magnoliopsida > Asterales > Asteraceae > Helianthus > Helianthus tuberosus. The sequence continues at coordinate 82,744,392 of CM060399.1, forward strand.
GATTGACAGTGAAACCTCCTACAAACAATCAGAAAGTAGATGAGGATGGTTATATGGAAGTCAAGACAAAGAAGAATGTAAAGAAGAGTGGTTTTCAAGTTAACAATCAAAAGCCCAAGTTTGAATATAGACCTGTGGATAAGAAGAAAAAGGCAGTGACTAACTCGTCCAAGGTTCAAACACACAATTCTTTTAGTGCTCTTGGGTTTGTTGGGGGGGGACGGGGATTCTTTCAAAGGGAGATCTAAAGGGGATCGTGAGCTAAATGCGGAGTCTGACGATGATGAGGTAGAAAATGTATATGATGAAACGAAGGAGTTTATGACATCGGGTACACATCCTACGTCTTCTAGTACAGGGGCAAGCACCTCTCACATAAAGGTGTCCAATGGATAGCTGGTTTCTGGCTCATGCTAAGGGGCTGCCGGTTGGTAGCAATTTCATTTTTGATGATGGTGGTTGACGTCGTTTGTTTGTTTTTTTCGTTTGTCTACTAGTTAGTCATTATCATGATTGTAGTAGGCTAGATTGAGTTGTTAACTTGTTTTGTTTGGTTTTTTGTTTACATATACGGGGCATGTCCTGTATATGAACTAGTGGGGAACTCATCCTCACTACTTGTTCTTATTTGGCGGTTGTCTATAATAGAATCACCGGGGTAACCCTTTACCCAAAAAACATAACTTTTGACATCTAAACTGATTTAGCAACAATATTAAACATGTTAAGGCATATCTTACTTGTCATAGGGCTAGTTAGACGGTCCGAACGCGTTTTACGTGAACGACGCGTTAAAGGAGCATAAGCTACCTAAACGGGTCGTAACGGGTCAAAAGCACTTAGCATAAGTTTCATTTTAGTATGTAGGCTTTGTTAAACCATATTACATGAGTTCCTACACTCATTTGGTTTACGAACCCTCATGCTACCCGATCCTCCGATTAGGTCCGTTTATTAATGTAGTTACCTATATTAGGTGACGTTTGAATCCGTGATCTTCTAACCTTGCTTGGTGGATATCTAAAGTCTATTGAGCAATCTCAAGTGAGTACATAGACCCCTCTTTTACTATTTTCCAAACATTTTGGGGTGGAACACATGTGCCTACTTGTTACTTTCATGCTTTCCTGCTTTCACATCATATACTTGCTATGTTCATTAGTACAATTATAGTACATGATTTCATTGTGTTTTATGCTATGTATGCCCATTGTGTGTGTACTTAGTACATTGTTTTCATTACATTTCACGCTATGTGTGCCCATTGTGTGCGTACCTAGTGCATTGTTTTACATTACCTTTTCATGCTATGTATGCCCATTGTGTGCGTACTTAGTACATTGTTTTCATTACATTTCACGCTATGTGTGCCCATTGTGTGCGTACCTAGTGCATTGTTTTACATTACCTTTTCATGCTATGTATGCCCGTTGTGTGCGTACCTAGTGCATTGTTTTACATTACCTTTTCATGCTATGTATGCCCATTGTGTGCGTACTTAGTACATTGTTTTCATTACATTTCACGCTATGTGCGCCCATTGTGTGCGTACCTAGTGCATTGTTTTACATTACCTTTACATGCTATGTATGTTCATCATACTTAGTGCATTTGCTTTACATTGCATCTCTGTTGCATATGTTCCAGTAACATATGGACACATTATTTTACATCTCTACGTTGTATGTTTACTTTTTTGGGTAAAGGGTTTTACCCCGGTGATTTCATTCCAACCAAAACAAATAAACACAAGTGGAGTAGAGAAACCTACACCAGTTCTCTTACATGACATGCCATATAAGAGTAAACACAAAAACAACAAAGCCAAAAACAGCACAACCACCTAAACACTATGAATCATATATCTGTGAAGGTATCCACTGCACTTATCTTCCACTCATCCAAGATCTGTCTCACTAGCGGGTTGTCTTTATACTTGAATGATAACAACTTCAGCTTCACTGTCTCGATAATGATGTTTACTAACACTTCAGGTGGTCTAAGTTGATTGTTGAAAAATCTAGAGTTCCTTTCTTGCCACACGAAGTATGCGGTCGCCTTAACAATAAGTTTAGCAATAACTGAGTTCAAGGACCTAGAGCTCGCTTTTGGCATCAACCATCTCATGATATCGTCCCATTTGTTAGGCACCGTGTTCATATTAGACTTCACCTTTATAGCATCCAAGACCGTGGAAGCATACGAGCATTGAAAGAACAAATGCTCATGAGATTCCAACTCTCGCTGACACAATAAACAACACATCATGTTCATTGAACCACTAGTAATGAAGTTCCACTTTCGAATTCTATCTTGCGTCCATAGCTTTCTTCTAAAAATCAACCAGCTGTGAAATGAATGTCTAGGAATACTACAACCCGACCAAACCACCTCTGACCACTCGACTTCATTACCACGAGACCGAATAGAATCCCAAACCAGCTTTGAGGAGAACGGTAACAGCTTGCCATCATTGCTTCGCCACATAGTGACATCCTGCTTATTTGGAACTAGATTAATATGATTCAGCTCAAAAAGAACCGGAAAAAGATCTCTCCAAGCTTCTGGCCAAGTCCAAATGCCATTGTGAACAACTTCAGCCACTTTAGAGTATATTGAAAACCCTTGTTGCGACATATTTCTAGGAGAAACATAACGACTAAGAGGACATTGACTGCACCACGAATCATGCCATAGCGACGTAGATTCTCCATTACCTATTTGCTTCCAAATAAATTTTCGGACAGGACCCCTAAAAGACAATAATTTCCTCCAACCCCATGTTGAGTTTTGCGGCACCTTGACATCCCAAAAACTCCTACCTTTAAGCCGATGTGCATAAATCCAGTCAACCCAAAGAGATTTCCGACCCGAAACTATGCTATAGATATGAAACGTCATTAGAGCCTTGTTAACATCCGAGACCTTCTTAATACCCAGCCCCCCTTCAGACTTGGGCAGACAAACATCTTTCCAAGCAACCTTCGCTTTCTTCGAACCCAATGAACCATGATTCCAAAGGAAATTCTTCATAATCCTCTCAATTCGGTTGATGATACTAACTGGAAGACTGAAAACCGCAGCCCCATATGAATACATAGCTGCTAGAACAGAATTAACTAGTTGAAGTCTCCCTGCAAATGATAAGAACTTCGTCTTCCAATAAAAAATTCTTTTAGAAATTCTTTCCACCAACACCTCACAATCCCTTTTAAGAAGTCTAGAGGCAATAAGCGGAACTCCAAGGTATTTTATCGGCAGCGATCCTTCAGAAAACGGCACTATGGATAAAATTTGATTCTTAACTCGATTTGGAACATTAGAAAAGAAAGAAGTACTTTTACTCAAGCTTGGAACGAGCCCCGACATATCTTTAAACCTATTCAACGCTTCCATGATGACTTTAACTGACTCTTTGTCACCTCTCGCAAACAGAAACAGATCATCTGCAAAACATAGGTTAATGATTTTTTGTTTCTTACAATTATTATGAAACCGAAATTCTGCATGAGTACTGGCACCATGCTGTAGCACAGATGTGAGGACCTCCATTACTAGCGTAAACAAGTATGGCGAGATAGGGTCACCCTGTCTGAGACCCCTTTGACCCTTAAAATATCCATGGATATCACCATTAATGCTGATCGAGTATGTGACTGACGTAACGCAGCTCATAACCCAATTAACCATCTTCGTATGAAAACCAAACCCCAACATCGTTGCACGAAGGAAATCCCAATCCACAGTATCATATGCTTTTTGTATGTCAACTTTGAAAGCACACCTTGGAGGACCCGTATTTCGATGATAATTATGAAGCAACTCCTGTGTTAACAAGATATTGTCCGATATTCTACGCCCCGGAACAAAGGCCGACTGATTGATGCTGACAACGTCATTAATCCCTTCAAGAAGCCTATTAGTAAGAATCTTACTAATAGCTTTGTATATAACATTACAACACGAAATAGGGTGGTAATCAGTAACAAACGTCGGGGTGTTCACCTTGGGGATCAGTGCCAAAAAAGTATGATTTATTTCTTGTAAGAGCCGGCCACTCGCAAAGAAATCTTTGACAGCACTCGTCACCTCCTCACCAATAATTTGCCAAGACTTTTTTAAAAAAGCGGATGAATATCCATCTGGGCCCGGAGCTTTGTCATCCCCAACATCAAAAAAAGCAAACTTTATTTCCTCATTAGAAATTTCTCGAATCATGAGATTGGCTTTTGTATCACTAATACGATTCGGAAAACAATCAGAATTTGGATGAGTGATCACAAAACCCTTGACTCCAAGAAACGCTTTGTAGTGTTCCACTAAAACATTAGCGACATCCTTTCCTTCAAATTCATTCCCATTAACATCTTTAATGAATTGAATTTGAGCTATATGGTTTCTGCTTTTAACCATATTATGAAAAAAATTTGTGTTTGCATACTAGGTACATTATTTTCATCACATGCTTGCATTTTGATATGACATTTGGTTTGTTTAAATGGGACCATATACATTCATTAACATTAGCTACGCCGCTCGTTAGTAGGTAATGGTACCATAGGAATTGACAACTCCCGTTCCTGACATCCTAGGTATGTTTGGATGAAAGGAATGACCGAATTCGAATACATTAACTCAGATAAATCTTTAATTTGTTTAAGGGTTTATCACCACAGTCTCAAGGCTTGAATGTATGCATTTTCACAATACCGCATAAATGTTTGTATTCAGTATAGCATGCATTATTCTACAAAACATAACTTTTGATTTATTCAAATACTTTGTTTTGTACATTTTTACTTGTGGTTTAAGCAGTCTCATTTTACTTACCATACATAACTTTTGTTTACACATTACATGATTTACATTTGATGGTTTTCACACAAACATTTGACTATACATAAACATTTTTACATTGGTGGTTTAGACATGGGCATTTTACATTGGTGGTTTGTTTGGGTAAGTGGTTTGAGTAACGAGGCGGGTGTAATATGATATAAGCATGGTGGATACGCCGCTGGTACTTCCTATATATAAGTGCTTGTATGATATTACATATCGTAGCGTTATTTAAATCATTTCAGTTAAAACATATAACATTTTTTTATATACAAATAACATATTTTTCACAAGATATTGTTTTTTTTTTCAAACAACTTATCTTATACAAACTCATTTTACTTGGTTATTCATTAAATCTTACATTATTCTTTTACATATCATTTACATATCTTCGTTTTTCAAATGATTTATAAAACAAAACATTTTACAAGGATCATGACTGACTTTTGTTAAACAACCTTCTTCTAAACATTAAGTCATGAATCCTATTTTCACAAAACCTATGTACTCGCCGGCATTTTTATGCTGACGTACCTATTTTCACATGTGTTTCAGGGAATGATGCGTAGGATTGATCAAGATACACTTAGGCGGACTTGGGCCTTAGTGACAATAAAAGATGGAAGACTAGTAAATTTTGTTATACTTCTTTGTTTGTTAAGACATCGTGACTCTTTTATTCAATAAAATAATATTTAAATTTTCCATGTGTTATGAAACAATGATTCCGCCACGTTTTGTTGTTTTACGTGGTCGGGGTGTGACAATATAGACATCTTCATCAAGATATCCATTGAGGAAAGCCGTTTTGACATCCATTTGCCAAATCTCATAGTCATAATATGCAGCTATGGCAAATAATATCCTAATCGACTTTAGCATTGCCACTGGCGAGAAAGTCTCATCATAATCAACCCCTTGAGTTTGAGTGAAACCTTTTGCTACAAGTCTCGCTTTATAAGTATCCAAGTTACCTTGCATATCTGTTTTCTTCTTGAAAACCCACTTACTTCCAACTACTTTGGAGTTAAGAGGTGGCACAACCAATTCCCAAACTTGGTTGTCATACATGGATTGCATCTCTACGTTCATAGCCTCAAGCCATTTGTCGCAATCAGATTTTGACATTGCATCATGGTATGTGGTTGGTTCATCTGAATCTACCACATAGCATCCATCCATGAAAAATCCATATCTTTCAGGTGGATTACTAATTCTACCTGATCTGTGAACGTTTTGTGTATGTTGATCAACCATTTGATCATTTTCAACAACCTCTTGTTGAGTGCTAGTATCAACCAAACATGTATCGGCTTGTGGTTCTTGATCCTCATCAAGTTCCACTGTTCTACTAGTTCCTTCCATAAGGAACTTATCCTCCAAGAACTTACCCTTTCGAGCAACAAATACCTTTTGCTCTGTTGGATCGTAGAAATAATATCCTATATCATCTTTAGGATATCCTACGAATATACACTTAATGGATCGTACTTCTAACTTGTTTGGGGTGTATTGCTTCACATAAGCATCACAACCCCACACCTTCAAATATGATAATGATGGAACCGTTCCATGCCATATTTCAAAAGGTGTCTTATCCACTTTCTTGGTTGGGGCCATATTTAATATACGAGCCGCGGAGAGCAAAGCGTAACCCCAAAATGATAGAGGCAATGTGTAACACCCCCAAAATACCACCTGCGGAAACTCCGCGAGGCGTGTTACTCATCAGAGTTCGAGCCACCAATCACATTGAACCAATGATAAATACTTAAATAAAACATGTTATGAATTACCAATAGAAAATGTCAAACATAAGGTTACTCCCAAAGAGTTGAGTAGCGGAAGCATATAATAAATCGTTTAACAATTGTTTCATAATAAATGTTCAAAACCAACGTTTCACTTATAAATTAATCCAAGAGCCTCGATCCATGACCACTCCAGCACTCCCAGATAGCAAGTCCACGTCACGAATTCTAATGACCTGCAAGCATGCAGACAAGTGTGTCAGACGACGCTGGTGAGTTCAAGGTTATGTTAATGTGTGTAATTACCAGATATCTGTTAAGTCAACTCATCGTTTCGTTTAGAAATTGTTATGAACGTAGGAGAGTCTTATATATTGGAAGTGTGTCCAATATATACCATGGGAGTGTGCCCAATATAACCTGGGAGTGTGCCCAACCCCAATGCCCCTAACCAAGCATTGGTAATGAGATTCCAAAACCACCGGGACGCATGCTTAAAGAAGTGCAATGAACTCACCTTAGGTTTGCTCGGTTAGATTAATTGCTCGTTAAACAGTTGATCAATCAAATCCTATTGTGTTTACCAGAGATAGTCAGTTTCATGAATTTACGCAATACACATCTATTACACGTATTACACACATAAATCAACATGTGATATCACATACGCCATACAAGCCCTCTTTCAATGTATTCTACATCACAGAATTACATCATACTATCCAAATATCATGTATGTAGGTTGCATGTTTTACAATTTCCACTAAACCAAACAACATTATATTAATACTTGCATTTGGTCTATTTCGTAATTACCCAAACTGACCGGCCCAGCACTTAGAATGTGATGCGGCCCATTTGCAGATTGTGTGATCCATCACTTTCACATGTTCTTGCCGATGGGACTATACAATCCGTAGATCAGTTATTCCCAAAGCCCATTCTACCATTGTTTATCAAGTGATCAAGACTCTCCATTAACACTAATTATTTCAGTATGTTCACAACATGAATAGTGGTTTATCAGCAATTTCCTTTTGTTCATTATCAAGTCACGTTTACTCATATTATGACTAACATATAACCGGAAATTAACCCAACACAAACCGAACCATTATCTTGTGCCCAACATTTATCAAGAAGTTTAACCCATAAAATGCTAATTAAATATACAGGGCTCATTACTAAAAGCCTGAGCTACATGCTAACTCTCGGCCCAAACAGTCACTAACATGAGGTGTGCGGCCCAGTACTTAATACCCACCCCTTTCAACAAGTCGTTTCATCAAGCAATCATATTCAAGTCTCACACATTTACATTATTATTTTTAACCTATAATCATCACCAACACATATCCCTAACCATTAATAAATCATTAACCATTACCCATGTAAACCCTAGCATGTCAAGTGGGCATTATTTATAGGTTATCGATTTGTTCATATATGTATATGCATTACCATGATCGCCCACTAACATACATACTGATAACATATAGCATGGTCATCATCAATGAATAATCAACATATTATAACGTCTCAGCAAATCATGATCACATAGGAAACAATCAAGTGGAAATCAATACCAATATAGATTACTAACCAAAATCCAAGACCAATAGGGTGATCTCGACTGAGAGGGGGGGGGGGGGTTGCTCTTGAGTTCGTGCGATCAAGGGAAGAACTTCAGGGTTTATGACTTGTGACTAGGGTTAACTTAAAGATCTCTAATACGTATACATATAGAATGTTGATATAAGGGCGGTTTATGATACAATCGAGTTATTGGACCCCTAATGGCTCAAGCCCAATACACACACAATGCAGAAACCGATTGGGCTTCATGTGGGCTGCCAAATCCCATGGCTTGTTTATTAACATAACTTGATTAAGTCCAAAACATACTAGAGATAGGTTGGGTACGGTTTGTGATTACTTCGGGCCAAAGAAACATGTTAACGATTTCTCGTAATTAAACCACACAAGCAGGCATGATCAATCACATTATACTTTCAGCCACTACGTTCCAGTTATAAGTGTGTTACTAATTTTTATCGTCGTAAGGAATGTGAAAGAAGGATAACGAGAAACAGGATCGCGTGGTTAAAAGATTCTGACCTTAAAAGTTCGGATTGTCACACAATGTGCTTCTAGCCATCATCGATCGAACCATATCCAATAGAGTTCGATTCCTCCTCTCAGACACACCATTATGTTGTGGTGTTCCAGGTGGAGTAAGTTGTGAGATGATCCCACAACTCCTAAGATGATCTTGAAAAGCATCACTAAGGTATTCACCTCCTCTATCGGAACGAAGAACTTTGATTGTCTTGGTGAGTTGATTCTCTACTTCGTTTTGGAAGATTTTGAACGTTTCAAAAACTTCATCTTTGTGTCTTAGTAAGTACACATAACCATAACGACTGAAGTCGTCGGTAAAAGTTACGAAGTATCTTTCACCATTCCTAGTCATTGGCTTAAAAGGACCACATACATCCGAATGTATGATGCCTAATAAATCTTTTGCCCTTTGGTTTGTGCCACTAAAGGGTTTCTTGGTCATTTTACCTTGTAAACAAGATTCACATGTATCAAATGAACCAATTTCATTTGTTTCCAAAAGACCATTCTTTTGAAGTGTTTGCATGCGATTTCTATTTATATGACCAAGACGACAATGCCAAAGATAGGTCTCACTCAAATCCATTTTGAGTCTCTTGGTGTTTGCTTGGTACATCGAATTATCAAATGATGTATTATCATGAACCAATTCATAAATACCCATTTGAAGGCGTAGCTTTAAAGTAGAACATGTCATTCATCAAAGCATAAATTTCATTGTTCACAAACTTCAAATCAAATCCATATTGTCTTAAAAGGGAAACAGAAATAATGTTCCTAGTCAAACTAGGAGCATATAAAACATTTTTCAAACATATTTCCAAACCACTTGGAAGTTTTAAAACATAGTCTCCTTGGGCTTCAACTTGAACCTTCGCTCCATTGCCCATGAAGAGACTAGTGTCTCCCTTCTTGTAATGCTTATTTCTTTTGAACCCCTGCAACGAATTGCAAATATGAGTTCCACATCCGGTATCTAATACCCATGTGTTAGAAGAAATAACATTTAGATCAATATGTATCATAAAGATTGTACCTGAGGTTTGCCCTGCCCTCTTGTTTTTCAACTCTTTGAGATAGGTTGGACAATTCCTTTTCCAATGCCCTATCTCTCCACACTCAAAGCATGGATCGCTCGTGGCAACCTTTGCCTTCTTCTCTTTTGGTTTTGGTGGTTCTGCTTTAGCCTTTCTTTTTCCCTTCCCTTTGACGTGCCCCTTTCCTTTGGCAACATTTGCCTTGGAGTCGGAGTGATATCCCTTCTTGCCTCCCTCATTGATCGTTAGAACGGGTAAATGTTGGACTCTGTATGCCCAAGACACATATTAAATTGATGTGGCTAGTACGTTATGATCCAAGTCGAGTCATACCCAATAACAAGCTAGACAAACACTTACAATATTTATTTATTTATGATATGATCAAATAAATAAATATCAACACTTAGAATATTTAGAAATTGGTTTTTTAAATAATTGCACTTGACAAACTAATAAATTATATGGATAATTTATTTTGAGAGAATATTTTATTTTGTTATTTAATGGGTTAAATAACATAATAAAATTAGCATAAGTCTTATAACATATGATGTTATATTTTATAAAAGTTATAAAATATATATATATGCAAGACTTATATTTTATATAAATGAATTTGTTTTTTTTTATATATAAAAGCTAGCCCCCCCCCCCCCTTCCCAAGACAAAATTGGCCAATAATGTTCCATGCATGTTGTCATAAGTTAGAGGCCTCTTGATTGGATGGTCTTCCCAAGCAAGAAAGGTCCAATGAATGTACATGCATTTTGCATGAGAAGATGGGACATGATTGGTTCATTTGGGTGGTCATTCTCTCACATATTTTATAAAGATTTGTATGACAAGAACTTGAAGAAGACTAGAGAAAATGGCTGAAAAATTTCGGCCATAACATGATCATTCAAGAAGGGTTTTTGATTCAAAAATCAAGTGTAAGACTCTCTAAAGATCGGGTCATGTATGGTTGATCTAGTAGACTTTTTCAAGTTCACATTTCAAGTGCAAGAACTCAATAAAAAGACCCTCTAATTTTCGGCCATATGATGGTTCCAAGAGGGGATATTTCATGTGAGTTGCAAGTGTTCAAATCCTAGCTAAACGCAAGGTGTTTGTTGGAAGGCTTGGGGTATACAAGCTTGAGGTCTTCTACTCTTGAAGACAACCATTTTCAAGAAGCATCATCCGTTTCATAATCCTTGTACTTCAAGAAGGTAGTTTTCTAAACATCCTATGGTTGTGTTTGATAGTATACATCTCATATATGGATCCGGGTTTTGGGATTTTGCATATAAATGGTTTTATATTGTCACACCCCGACCGCGTAAAACAACAAATCGCGGCGGAAACATCGGGGCGTGTTGCAACAGAATTAATGTTTCATGACCATGGATACCAAAAAGTGTTTCGTTTTATTAAACATTGAATAATTACATCGTCTTGAAATCTAAATACACTATTTAAACATAGTCTATCATTGTTATTGAGTCACTAAGGCCTTGTCCAGTCCTATGTGAGCATGCATCTTATCAATCGATATCATTCAACAATACCTGAAACATATGTGAAAACGAGGTCAGCAAAGAAATGCTGGCGAGTACATAGGTTTTGTAGGAGTGTCGAAATCATGGCTAGTTTAGACGTTGCAATACTTTATTTAAAAACCTTGTTTTGAAAAGAGTATAATATTGCAACTTAATTAACCAACTCAAATCAAGCGAGTTATAATTTGTAAAAACCTCGTAGCCATGACTCTTAACCGAAAAACATTTGTTTTAGTAAATTATTTGAAAAACAATGATAAGTTCAGGTGATATGTATAAATAAGAGAATAATGCATGATTAAATGAATAACCATGTAAAATGAGTTTGTATAAGATAAGTTGTTTGTAAATAAATGTCTTGTGAAAAGTATGTTACTTGTATAAAATGTTCTATGTCTCAAACTGAAATGATTCAAATAACGCTACAATATGTAATACCATACAAACACTTATATATAGGAAGTACCAGCGGCGTATCCACCATGCTTGTATCATATTCCACACGCATTGTTACTTAATCACTTAATCCAAACCAAACCACCAAAGTAATGTTCATGCCCAAATGTAAATCATGTAATATGTATAACCAAAATAATATCGTATATCGCTTTGAAGCCAATCGTTTACCCAATCGTTAAAACATCGTATGAAACCCAATCGTTACCCAATCGTTAAAACATCGTGTGAAAACCAATCGTAAATCGTTTAATTCGTTTTAGGTCGTGAAACTACTTATAAGGTCGTCTCGCTAATAACATTCAAACCTTCGTGACTTTCGTCGCTTCTCGTTTTCGTCGCTTCTCGTTTTCGTCGCTTCTCGTTTTCGTATTAACAAACCTCCATAGGGTAAGTTAACAATTACAGATTCAGTCGCTACCTACCATACCCACACATAACCACGGGTGTAGTAAATAACGGGATTTGTCAGATCCTATGGTACCATAACCTAATACTGGTCGGCTTGATCATTGCTAATGAATGTCATTTGTTATGTAACTACAACCAACAAGTTTGTTCACTTTATGAAATCGTTATTAGTTTTGTATAAATCGCCTTAATTGTTTTTGAAACCATCGTTATAACATCGAAAACATTTAGCACATATGAGTCACCCCAAAACAGTTGAAAACAGTAAAATAGGGGAAAATGTACTCGCCTGGGAGTGCTTAGGAGTCTTGAACAACTACCAAGAAAGCTTAGAGGAGTCCCGGAAATCAAACGGTACGAAGGGTCCCCGAATGCTAACCCAGAACAAAATAGCTCAGGTATGAAACGAAGGATCCAACTTAGAGCCCAAATGATCAGATTTGTGAGAAATGAAGTAAAGGGGGTGGGGTATTTATAGATTTCGGGTAACCGTTAAGATCGTTTCTTGAATAACGTGCCTTAATCGGAACCGTACACTTGTCGTAAAGTTGTGGTGTCCAGGAAGTTTGTTCTTATCCGCTGACTAGACGATAGGAAACGAGTGGACACGAATCAATCAGCTGCAACTTGCAAACAAAACATTGAATCTGGTCAGATCAGGCAGTCGCGTAGCGCTACTGCCAAGGCATGAGGCAGTCGCGCTACGCTAGCACTCCCCTGATTCAGAAATGTTTCAAAAGTGGCAAGAATGGTCCCTGCACGTGTTTAAGGCCTTTTTCGATGCGTTTGAACCCCGTTAACCTCATTTCAAGGCTCTAAAATGAAGTTAAAGTATAGGGAACTCAAAACATGTTCAAAAATATCTCGGATGTCGGTTCGTTTGGCCGTACGAACGCGATGTTCGCTTAATTACGACGGAATGCGCATAAGCGCGAAAAACGATCCAAATGACGAAACGAATGGATTTTTCTTAAGGCGAACACTAAAATATAATGTAGTCATGCTTACATAAATTTTTGGATGTCCAGATGTATTCAGAACGTAAGTTATGCGCGAAAATGCAAACTTGTGCACTTTTTGACACTTTTAGTCCCTGAATGACACAAAAGTTTATTTTAGCACACCGAACCCCTCAAAGCCTATTTCTAAGCTTTGTAAAGGATATTTATGGTATGTTTAACTTATGGTCATGTTCCGGAAGGTCTGTTACAGTTCAAATTGGCATACTTTCACAGTTTGTCAACTTTAGTCCCTGTAAGCGATTTAACTTTGATTTCACCACACCAAACCTTCCAAAACTTATATCTAAGTTATGTAAAGGTTATTTTAGGTATGTTAAACCTATTTCACTATTCCGGAGTGTTTGTTGCATTAAACTGGTTATATTTACGCATTAGTGCGCGTATAACCTTCCAGAAAGCGATTTAGAGTTTGAAATTGAACAGAAATTGATATGTGCAAATGATACACATATTTTTACAAATCCCAAGTATGAAATACAATATTTCATTGGTTTGGCATTTGTTTGTTGGCCGTGGAGGCACAGGTGTTACAGTCTCCCCTACTTTAGGAAATTTCGTCCCGAAATTTATTTAGAGGAAACTTGTGAGAGCTTGAAAACATGAAGTTGAAAAGATCGAACAACATTGGTTAGGGTTCTTGAACTTCTAGTAACCTTAATAACATTATGTTTGCAATTTAAGAGGGACACTTATATACAAGTATATGAAGCGTCATTGGTGCGTCCACCGTACCTCCATTACATCGTTCTCATTTCGTTATTTTTGTCACTATCGGTTCTTACACATAATAAATCTTACTGGGTTCCTATGCACTAAATTTCATAATTATGTACGCGTCCATAATTAGACAATTCCTTGCACAGTTCACACAGTCTATTTTATAATGTGTAGGGTAAAACCAAATGAACAAACCTGTGATGAGTGTAACTAGACCGCCATAGAGTCCTTTTAATTAAATCAATAAATGATCTAAATAGACTATCAAGGAGTCTGTTCAGCTACATCACTAGATGTCGTTCTTTAACCAAATTGTGAATCAATCTTTTAGCTAGACCACTAAAGGGTCTCTCATCGAATCATGGAATGGTACCATATAATCCCAAGGGTCTTTAACTACAACGTAGAAGCCCTTTAAGGATTTAAAGTAGTACCTTTTGAATATCCTACTATGAATCCCTCATATAAAGATACGAAAGATTCAATGAGGATTTGAAAATTGGATCACACAAAAACATAGAGGAGAACACATAACACATAAACACATAATCGCATACTTGTATAATCGTTTAATCGCAAAATCGTTAAATCGCAAAATCGTTTAATCGTATAATCGTTTAATTGTATAATCGTTTAATTTGTTATCTTTGGACATGGGTATTTAAAGCATACTAGGAATCCAATCCGTGGATTTCACTTGACACTTTAAATATTTTCAAGAATCTAACTATGAAAATAGGAAGATCTAAAAAGGAATTCGGCTTGTCCTAGTTGAGTTGTAATGTACATATTAAGGTGTACAAGGAATCCAATCAGGCTCCGAAATCAACGAAGGTGTTGATCGTGGTCGGCTCGGGACTTTGAATAGATCAAGATGTCATCAATAAAAACAATGACGAACTGATCCAAATAAGGCTTGCAGACCCTATTTATTAAGTCCATGAAGATGGCTGGAGCATTTGTCAAACCAAAAGGTATGACTGTAAACTCGTAATGGCCATACTTCGTGCAGAAAACCGTTTTGGGAACATCTTCTTCGAGAATACGAAGTTGATGATACCAAGAACGCAAATCGATCTTGGAAAACATGAAGTACCCTGCAGATGATCGGATCATTGATTTAAGGTAGGGAATATCGATTCTTGATGGTAAGCTTACTAGGCTTACGTTAATCGATATACATTTGAAAAGATCCATTTTTTTTTCTTTTCACAAAGAGAACAGGAGTTTCTCCAAGGTGAAAAGTTCAGACGGATGAATCCTTTATCAGACAACTCTTGAAGCTGTTTTGATAATTCTTGCATCTCGAACGGTACAAGGCGATAAGATACTCTTAGATTTAAAAGAAACAAGTGTTTGAGGTTCTTAGGGAGATCTCAAGTGATCGTAAAAATGACAGAACCACACGAGTAGTTTTGTCTTTGTGTTAACATCATAAGGTTGGATCAAACATTCATACAATTGCATTAGTTAAAAATAAAAACCACAAATTTTTATTTATATAGCAACCGCATTGTCTTTAAATGTTATAAGATAACAACCAGAGGAAATACAAAATACTAAAAGTTCACTTCTTCATCATCGATTGCCTCATTGATGTTAAACACTCGACCACGTGCTGGATTCACATTGACGTGAACGTTCGCATTCGGGTTTGCGTTAGCATTTGCATTCACCAGTCTCGGACAGTTGGGGCGGAAATGACCAAACTCTCCGCAGTTGAAACATGAACCCAGTGGAAATCTCGCAGCATTCCCTTGAACCGGAGCTTGAACCTGAGCAGCCTGATTTTGTCTCAGACGACAAGTATTGGCCAAATGCCCAAGTCTACCACACGTTGTGCATTTCTTGCAATCTTGTTGTGCAACGTGATGACCGTTGCAACGGGCACAATGTGGTGCGGTACCAGCATATGCCTTCTTTGCATGTGGCTGAGCCGGTGGATTCTGCAGGTTCTGAGCAGTCTGTGCTGTAACAGCAAAATTTTGGGCACCCTTCCGCTTCTTCGATTTCTTCGACGTCTCACCTTCCTTACCCTTCCCCTTATCCTTCTTCTTGTCCTTTCCAGAATCGGTTGCCTTCTTTTTATCACCCTTGCGGGTGAGTTTACCCTGTCTGACTTGAGACTCAGTCAGGGTAGCTGACAACTCGATTGCTTGACGAAGGGTGGTAGGATTTACACCGATCAAAATATCCATAATAGAATCGGGTAAACCATCTATGTATCTCTCGATCGCTTTCTCCAGAGGGGTAACCATGGTGGGACACAATAGACTGAGTTCTTCAAAACGATCCGTGTACGCACGGTGTTCAGCCCCATCTTGCTTTAAGTCGTCAAACTCTCGTTCCAAAACTCGAATCTCGTGACGGGGACAAAACTCCTTCATCATGAGAGCCCGAAGCTCTGCCCATGTTTGTGCCAACGCCACTTCGGCACCCCTATCTCGCATAACACCATTCCACCAAGTAAGCGCTCGCTTTTCAAACACACTTGAAGCAAATTCCACCTTACGCGCATCCTGACACTGCACATGTCTGAATGTGCTCTCGATACTCTCAAACCACTGCAGGAGCTCAGTTGCTCCTTGAGACCCAGAAAACTTAAGTGGCTTCGCAGAATTGAAGTTCTTGAAATTACACGGTGCATTATTGTTGTTGTCGTTGCCGTTGTTGTACATCTCGTGGACTTGGGTTACAACACCGGGAACCACAACAGCCACCTGTTGAGAGATCAGGGCTGCGAGTTCTTCAATAGTAAAGGTCCGAGTATCGGTTCGGTTATCGCGTCGAGGAGGCATTGTCTGACAAGGAAACGAGTGAGAGAATTAGACGAAAAGAATGAGATGAAACAAATCTGATGAAAGCAAGGATAGTGGTCATTTGTTTGTTACTACAAAGCAACAAACGACCTCGGTGATTTAATCAAAGTAAATAGGTCAAAAATAATGTATCGCGAAGACATGCTCGCCTATAAGTGAACACTCACCCCAAGAATTCCCAGGTAAGCACAACTGGTCTCGCGTCTGATGAGATGTATACGAAGTGCTTGCCTAGTCAGAAAACCCAGAATACAGGCATTCACCCTTCCAGTTTGCACGTGTTCACATTATTTAAGACCCAAAACCTTGACGAGATTTTTTTTGAAAACTCAAAGGGGTTCAAAACCATATAATAGAGGGTTCAAAACCTAGTAATCAATCATCCTAGAACAGATGATTAGTTTTCAAAGCGGTTTTGAAATTTATGTTCTTGTTGTGGTCGTCGCCTAAGGATAGGTGACGGTATTGTTTTATGACTAAACGCAAGTAAACTCGCGTTAGGGTCCTAAGAAGGTTATAGACTAGGTCAAAGCATTACTAATTTCTAATAACTTAATTCCCTATAACCATTGGCTCTGATACCATCTTTTCTGTCACACCCCGACCGCGTAAAACAACAAATCGCGGCGGAAACATCGGGGCGTGTTGCAACAGAATTAATGTTTTAGACCATGGATACCAAAAAGTGTTTCGTTTTATTAAACATTGAATAATTACATCATCTTGAAATCTAAATACACTATTTAAACATAGTCTATCATTGTTATTGAGTCACTAAGGCCTTGTCCAGTCCTATGTGAGCATGCATCTTATCAATCGATATCATTCAACAATACCTGAAACATATGTGAAAACGAGGTCAGCAAAGAAATGCTGGCGAGTACATAGGTTTTGTAGGAGTGTCGAAATCATGGCTAGTTTAGACGTTGCAATACTTTATTTAAAAACCTTGTTTTGAAAAGAGTATAATATTGCAACTTAATTAACCAACTCAAATCAAGCGAGTTATAATTTGTAAAAACCTCGTAGCCATGACTCTTAACCCAAAAACATTTGTTTTAGTAAATTATTTGAAAAACAATGATAAGTTCAGGTGATATGTATAAATAAGAGAATAATGCATGATTAAATGAATAACCATGTAAAATGAGTTTGTATAAGATAAGTTGTTTGTAAATAAATGTCTTGTGAAAAGTATGTTACTTGTATAAAATGTTCTATGTCTCAAACTGAAATGATTCAAATAACGCTACAATATGTAATACCATACAAACACTTATATATAGGAAGTACCAGCGGCGTATCCACCATGCTTGTATCATATTCCACACGCATTGTTACTTAATCACTTAATCCAAACCAAACCACCAAAGTAATGTTCATGCCCAAATGTAAATCATGTAATATGTATAACCAAAATAATATCGTATATCGCTTTGAAGCCAATCGTTTACCCAATCGTTAAAACATCGTATGAAACCCAATCGTTACCCAATCGTTAAAACATCGTGTGAAAACCAATCGTAAATCGTTTAATTCGTTTTAGGTCGTGAAACTACTTATAAGGTCGTCTCGCTAATAACATTCAAACCTTCGTGACTTTCGTCGCTTCTCGTTTTCGTCGCTTCTCGTTTTCGTATTAACAAACCTCCATAGGGTAAGTTAACAATTACAGATTCAGTCGCTACCTACCATACCCACACATAACCACGGGTGTAGTAAATAACGGGATTTGTCAGATCCTATGGTACCATAACCTAATACTGGTCGGCTTGATCATTGCTAATGAATGTCATTTGTTATGTAACTACAACCAACAAGTTTGTTCACTTTATGAAATCGTTATTAGTTTTGTATAAATCGCCTTAATTGTTTTTGAAACCATCGTTATAACATCGAAAACATTTAGCACATATGAGTCACCCCAAAACAGTTGAAAACAGTAAAATAGGGGAAAATGTACTCGCCTGGGAGTGCTTAGGAGTCTTGAACAACTACCAAGAAAGCTTAGAGGAGTCCCGGAAATCAAACGGTACGAAGGGTCCCCGAATGCTAACCCAGAACAAAATAGCTCAGGTATGAAACGAAGGATCCAACTTAGAGCCCAAATGATCAGATTTGTGAGAAATGAAGTAAAGGGGGTGGGGTATTTATAGATTTCGGGTAACCGTTAAGATCGTTTCTTGAATAACGTGCCTTAATCGGAACCGTACACTTGTCGTAAAGTTGTGGTGTCCAGGAAGTTTGTTCTTATCCGCTGACTAGACGATAGGAAACGAGTGGACACGAATCAATCAGCTGCAACTTGCAAACAAAACATTGAATCTGGTCAGATCAGGCAGTCGCGTAGCGCTACTGCCAAGGCATGAGGCAGTCGCGCTACGCTAGCACTCCCCTGATTCAGAAATGTTTCAAAAGTGGCAAGAATGGTCCCTGCACGTGTTTAAGGCCTTTTTCGATGCGTTTGAACCCCGTTAACCTCATTTCAAGGCTCTAAAATGAAGTTAAAGTATAGGGAACTCAAAACATGTTCAAAAATATCTCGGATGTCGGTTCGTTTGGCCGTACGAACGCGATGTTCGCTTAATTACGACGGAATGCGCATAAGCGCGAAAAACGATCCAAATGACGAAACGAATGGATTTTTCTTAAGGCGAACACTAAAATATAATGTAGTCATGCTTACATAAATTTTTGGATGTCCAGATGTATTCAGAACGTAAGTTATGCGCGAAAATGCAAACTTGTGCACTTTTTGACACTTTTAGTCCCTGAATGACACAAAAGTTTATTTTAGCACACCGAACCCCTCAAAGCCTATTTCTAAGCTTTGTAAAGGATATTTATGGTATGTTTAACTTATGGTCATGTTTCGGAAGGTCTGTTACAGTTCAAATTGGCATACTTTCACAGTTTGTCAACTTTAGTCCCTGTAAGCGATTTAACTTTGATTTCACCACACCAAACCTTCCAAAACTTATATCTAAGTTATGTAAAGGTTATTTTAGGTATGTTAAACCTATTTCACTATTCCGGAGTGTTTGTTGCATTAAACTGGTTATATTTACGCATTAGTGCGCGTATAACCTTCCAGAAAGCGATTTAGAGTTTGAAATTGAACAGAAATTGATATGTGCAAATGATACACATATTTTTACAAATCCCAAGTATGAAATACAATATTTCATTGGTTTGGCATTTGTTTGTTGGCCGTGGAGGCACAGGTGTTACAGTCTCCCCTACTTTAGGAAATTTCGTCCCGAAATTTATTTAGAGGAAACTTGTGAGAGCTTGAAAACATGAAGTTGAAAAGATCGAACAACATTGGTTAGGGTTCTTGAACTTCTAGTAACCTTAATAACATTATGTTTGCAATTTAAGAGGGACACTTATATACAAGTATATGAAGCGTCATTGGTGCGTCCACCGTACCTCCATTACATCGTTCTCATTTCGTTATTTTTGTCACTATCGGTTCTTACACATAATAAATCTTACTGGGTTCCTATGCACTAAATTTCATAATTATGTACGCGTCCATAATTAGACAATTCCTTGCACAGTTCACACAGTCTATTTTATAATGTGTAGGGTAAAACCAAATGAACAAACCTGTGATGAGTGTAACTAGACCGCCATAGAGTCCTTTTAATTAAATCAATAAATGATCTAAATAGACTATCAAGGAGTCTGTTCAGCTACATCACTAGATGTCGTTCTTTAACCAAATTGTGAATCAATCTTTTAGCTAGACCACTAAAGGGTCTCTCATCGAATCATGGAATGGTACCATATAATCCCAAGGGTCTTTAACTACAACGTAGAAGCCCTTTAAGGATTTAAAGTAGTACCTTTTGAATATCCTACTATGAATCCCTCATATAAAGATACGAAAGATTCAATGAGGATTTGAAAATTGGATCACACAAAAACATAGAGGAGAACACATAACACATAAACACATAATCGCATACTTGTATAATCGTTTAATCGCAAAATCGTTAAATCGCAAAATCGTTTAATCGTATAATCGTTTAATTGTATAATCGTTTAATTTGTTATCTTTGGACATGGGTATTTAAAGCATACTAGGAATCCAATCCGTGGATTTCACTTGACACTTTAAATATTTTCAAGAATCTAACTATGAAAATAGGAAGATCTAAAAAGGAATTCGGCTTGTCCTAGTTGAGTTGTAATGTACATATTAAGGTGTACAAGGAATCCAATCAGGCTCCGAAATCAACGAAGGTGTTGATCGTGGTCGGCTCGGGACTTTGAATAGATCAAGATGTCATCAATAAAAACAATGACGAACTGATCCAAATAAGGCTTGCAGACCCTATTTATTAAGTCCATGAAGATGGCTGGAGCATTTGTCAAACCAAAAGGTATGACTGTAAACTCGTAATGGCCATACTTCGTGCAGAAAACCGTTTTGGGAACATCTTCTTCGAGAATACGAAGTTGATGATACCAAGAACGCAAATCGATCTTGGAAAACATGAAGTACCCTGCAGATGATCGGATCATTGATTTAAGGTAGGGAATATCGATTCTTGATGGTAAGCTTACTAGGCTTACGTTAATCGATATACATTTGAAAAGATCCATTTTTTTTTCTTTTCACAAAGAGAACAGGAGTTTCTCCAAGGTGAAAAGTTCAGACGGATGAATCCTTTATCAGACAACTCTTGAAGCTGTTTTGATAATTCTTGCATCTCGAACGGTACAAGGCGATAAGATACTCTTAGATTTAAAAGAAACAAGTGTTTGAGGTTCTTAGGGAGATCTCAAGTGATCGTAAAAATGACAGAACCACACGAGTAGTTTTGTCTTTGTGTTAACATCATAAGGTTGGATCAAACATTCATACAATTGCATTAGTTAAAAATAAAAACCACAAATTTTTATTTATATAGCAACCGCATTGTCTTTAAATGTTATAAGATAACAACCAGAGGAAATACAAAATACTAAAAGTTCACTTCTTCATCATCGATTGCCTCATTGATGTTAAACACTCGACCACGTGCTGGATTCACATTGACGTGAACGTTCGCATTCGGGTTTGCGTTAGCATTTGCATTCACCAGTCTCGGACAGTTGGGGCGGAAATGACCAAACTCTCCGCAGTTGAAACATGAACCCAGTGGAAATCTCGCAGCATTCCCTTGAACCGGAGCTTGAACCTGAGCAGCCTGATTTTGTCTCAGACGACAAGTATTGGCCAAATGCCCAAGTCTACCACACGTTGTGCATTTCTTGCAATCTTGTTGTGCAACGTGATGACCGTTGCAACGGGCACAATGTGGTGCGGTACCAGCATATGCCTTCTTTGCATGTGGCTGAGCCGGTGGATTCTGCAGGTTCTGAGCAGTCTGTGCTGTAACAGCAAAATTTTGGGCACCCTTCCGCTTCTTCGATTTCTTCGACGTCTCACCTTCCTTACCCTTCCCCTTATCCTTCTTCTTGTCCTTTCCAGAATCGGTTGCCTTCTTTTTATCACCCTTGCGGGTGAGTTTACCCTGTCTGACTTGAGACTCAGTCAGGGTAGCTGACAACTCGATTGCTTGACGAAGGGTGGTAGGATTTACACCGATCAAAATATCCATAATAGAATCGGGTAAACCATCTATGTATCTCTCGATCGCTTTCTCCAGAGGGGTAACCATGGTGGGACACAATAGACTGAGTTCTTCAAAACGATCCGTGTACGCACGGTGTTCAGCCCCATCTTGCTTTAAGTCGTCAAACTCTCGTTCCAAAACTCGAATCTCGTGACGGGGACAAAACTCCTTCATCATGAGAGCCCGAAGCTCTGCCCATGTTTGTGCCAACGCCACTTCGGCACCCCTATCTCGCATAACACCATTCCACCAAGTAAGCGCTCGCTTTTCAAACACACTTGAAGCAAATTCCACCTTACGCGCATCCTGACACTGCACATGTCTGAATGTGCTCTCGATACTCTCAAACCACTGCAGGAGCGCAGTTGCTCCTTGAGACCCAGAAAACTTAAGTGGCTTCGCAGAATTGAAGTTCTTGAAATTACACGGTGCATTATTGTTGTTGTCGTTGCCGTTGTTGTACATCTCGTGGACTTGGGTTACAACACCGGGAACCACAGCAGCCACCTGTTGAGAGATCAGGGCTGCGAGTTCTTCAATAGTAAAGGTCCGAGTATCGGTTCGGTTATCGCGTCGAGGAGGCATTGTCTGACAAGGAAACGAGTGAGAGAATTAGACGAAAAGAATGAGATGAAACAAATCTGATGAAAGCAAGGATAGTGGTCATTTGTTTGTTACTACAAAGCAACAAACGACCTCGGTGATTTAATCAAAGTAAATAGGTCAAAAATAATGTATCGCGAAGACATGCTCGCCTATAAGTGAACACTCACCCCAAGAATTCCCAGGTAAGCACAACTGGTCTCGCGTCTGATGAGATGTATACGAAGTGCTTGCCTAGTCAGAAAACCCAGAATACAGGCATTCACCCTTCCAGTTTGCACGTGTTCACATTATTTAAGACCCAAAACCTTGACGAGATTTTTTTTGAAAACTCAAAGGGGTTCAAAACCATATAATAGAGGGTTCAAAACCTAGTAATCAATCATCCTAGAACAGATGATTAGTTTTCAAAGCGGTTTTGAAATTTATGTTCTTGTTGTGGTCGTCGCCTAAGGATAGGTGACGGTATTGTTTTATGACTAAACGCAAGTAAACTCGCGTTAGGGTCCTAAGAAGGTTATAGACTAGGTCAAAGCATTACTAATTTCTAATAACTTAATTCCCTATAACCATTGGCTCTGATACCATCTTTTCTGTCACACCCCGACCGCGTAAAACAACAAATCGCGGCGGAAACATCGGGGCGTGTTGCAACAGAATTAATGTTTTAGACCATGGATACCAAAAAGTGTTTCGTTTTATTAAACATTGAATAATTACATCATCTTGAAATCTAAATACACTATTTAAACATAGTCTATCATTGTTATTGAGTCACTAAGGCCTTGTCCAGTCCTATGTGAGCATGCATCTTATCAATCGATATCATTCAACAATACCTGAAACATATGTGAAAACGAGGTCAGCAAAGAAATGCTGGCGAGTACATAGGTTTTGTAGGAGTGTCGAAATCATGGCTAGTTTAGACGTTGCAATACTTTATTTAAAAACCTTGTTTTGAAAAGAGTATAATATTGCAACTTAATTAACCAACTCAAATCAAGCGAGTTATAATTTGTAAAAACCTCGTAGCCATGACTCTTAACCCAAAAACATTTGTTTTAGTAAATTATTTGAAAAACAATGATAAGTTCAGGTGATATGTATAAATAAGAGAATAATGCATGATTAAATGAATAACCATGTAAAATGAGTTTGTATAAGATAAGTTGTTTGTAAATAAATGTCTTGTGAAAAGTATGTTACTTGTATAAAATGTTCTATGTCTCAAACTGAAATGATTCAAATAACGCTACAATATGTAATACCATACAAACACTTATATATAGGAAGTACCAGCGGCGTATCCACCATGCTTGTATCATATTCCACACGCATTGTTACTTAATCACTTAATCCAAACCAAACCACCAAAGTAATGTTCATGCCCAAATGTAAATCATGTAATATGTATAACCAAAATAATATCGTATATCGCTTTGAAGCCAATCGTTTACCCAATCGTTAAAACATCGTATGAAACCCAATCGTTACCCAATCGTTAAAACATCGTGTGAAAACCAATCGTAAATCGTTTAATTCGTTTTAGGTCGTGAAACTACTTATAAGGTCGTCTCGCTAATAACATTCAAACCTTCGTGACTTTCGTCGCTTCTCGTTTTCGTCGCTTCTCGTTTTCGTATTAACAAACCTCCATAGGGTAAGTTAACAATTACAGATTCAGTCGCTACCTACCATACCCACACATAACCACGGGTGTAGTAAATAACGGGATTTGTCAGATCCTATGGTACCATAACCTAATACTGGTCGGCTTGATCATTGCTAATGAATGTCATTTGTTATGTAACTACAACCAACAAGTTTGTTCACTTTATGAAATCGTTATTAGTTTTGTATAAATCGCCTTAATTGTTTTTGAAACCATCGTTATAACATCGAAAACATTTAGCACATATGAGTCACCCCAAAACAGTTGAAAACAGTAAAATAGGGGAAAATGTACTCGCCTGGGAGTGCTTAGGAGTCTTGAACAACTACCAAGAAAGCTTAGAGGAGTCCCGGAAATCAAACGGTACGAAGGGTCCCCGAATGCTAACCCAGAACAAAATAGCTCAGGTATGAAACGAAGGATCCAACTTAGAGCCCAAATGATCAGATTTGTGAGAAATGAAGTAAAGGGGGTGGGGTATTTATAGATTTCGGGTAACCGTTAAGATCGTTTCTTGAATAACGTGCCTTAATTGGAACCGTACACTTGTCGTAAAGTTGTGGTGTCCAGGAAGTTTGTTCTTATCCGCTGACTAGACGATAGGAAACGAGTGGACACGAATCAATCAGCTGCAACTTGCAAACAAAACATTGAATCTGGTCAGATCAGGCAGTCGCGTAGCGCTACTGCCAAGGCATGAGGCAGTCGCGCTACGCTAGCACTCCCCTGATTCAGAAATGTTTCAAAAGTGGCAAGAATGGTCCCTGCACGTGTTTAAGGCCTTTTTCGATGCGTTTGAACCCCGTTAACCTCATTTCAAGGCTCTAAAATGAAGTTAAAGTATAGGGAACTCAAAACATGTTCAAAAATATCTCGGATGTCGGTTCGTTTGGCCGTACGAACGCGATGTTCGCTTAATTACGACGGAATGCGCATAAGCGCGAAAAACGATCCAAATGACGAAACGAATGGATTTTTCTTAAGGCGAACACTAAAATATAATGTAGTCATGCTTACATAAATTTTTGGATGTCCAGATGTATTCAGAACGTAAGTTATGCGCGAAAATGCAAACTTGTGCACTTTTTGACACTTTTAGTCCCTGAATGACACAAAAGTTTATTTTAGCACACCGAACCCCTCAAAGCCTATTTCTAAGCTTTGTAAAGGATATTTATGGTATGTTTAACTTATGGTCATGTTCCGGAAGGTCTGTTACAGTTCAAATTGGCATACTTTCACAGTTTGTCAACTTTAGTCCCTGTAAGCGATTTAACTTTGATTTCACCACACCAAACCTTCCAAAACTTATATCTAAGTTATGTAAAGGTTATTTTAGGTATGTTAAACCTATTTCACTATTCCGGAGTGTTTGTTGCATTAAACTGGTTATATTTACGCATTAGTGCGCGTATAACCTTCCAGAAAGCGATTTAGAGTTTGAAATTGAACAGAAATTGATATGTGCAAATGATACACATATTTTTACAAATCCCAAGTATGAAATACAATATTTCATTGGTTTGGCATTTGTTTGTTGGCCGTGGAGGCACAGGTGTTACAGTCTCCCCTACTTTAGGAAATTTCGTCCCGAAATTTATTTAGAGGAAACTTGTGAGAGCTTGAAAACATGAAGTTGAAAAGATCGAACAACATTGGTTAGGGTTCTTGAACTTCTAGTAACCTTAATAACATTATGTTTGCAATTTAAGAGGGACACTTATATACAAGTATATGAAGCGTCATTGGTGCGTCCACCGTACCTCCATTACATCGTTCTCATTTCGTTATTTTTGTCACTATCGGTTCTTACACATAATAAATCTTACTGGGTTCCTATGCACTAAATTTCATAATTATGTACGCGTCCATAATTAGACAATTCCTTGCACAGTTCACACAGTCTATTTTATAATGTGTAGGGTAAAACCAAATGAACAAACCTGTGATGAGTGTAACTAGACCGCCATAGAGTCCTTTTAATTAAATCAATAAATGATCTAAATAGACTATCAAGGAGTCTGTTCAGCTACATCACTAGATGTCGTTCTTTAACCAAATTGTGAATCAATCTTTTAGCTAGACCACTAAAGGGTCTCTCATCGAATCATGGAATGGTACCATATAATCCCAAGGGTCTTTAACTACAACGTAGAAGCCCTTTAAGGATTTAAAGTAGTACCTTTTGAATATCCTACTATGAATCCCTCATATAAAGATACGAAAGATTCAATGAGGATTTGAAAATTGGATCACACAAAAACATAGAGGAGAACACATAACACATAAACACATAATCGCATACTTGTATAATCGTTTAATCGCAAAATCGTTAAATCGCAAAATCGTTTAATCGTATAATCGTTTAATTGTATAATCGTTTAATTTGTTATCTTTGGACATGGGTATTTAAAGCATACTAGGAATCCAATCCGTGGATTTCACTTGACACTTTAAATATTTTCAAGAATCTAACTATGAAAATAGGAAGATCTAAAAAGGAATTCGGCTTGTCCTAGTTGAGTTGTAATGTACATATTAAGGTGTACAAGGAATCCAATCAGGCTCCGAAATCAACGAAGGTGTTGATCGTGGTCGGCTCGGGACTTTGAATAGATCAAGATGTCATCAATAAAAACAATGACGAACTGATCCAAATAAGGCTTGCAGACCCTATTTATTAAGTCCATGAAGATGGCTGGAGCATTTGTCAAACCAAAAGGTATGACTGTAAACTCGTAATGGCCATACTTCGTGCAGAAAACCGTTTTGGGAACATCTTCTTCGAGAATACGAAGTTGATGATACCAAGAACGCAAATCGATCTTGGAAAACATGAAGTACCCTGCAGATGATCGGATCATTGATTTAAGGTAGGGAATATCGATTCTTGATGGTAAGCTTACTAGGCTTACGTTAATCGATATACATTTGAAAAGATCCATTTTTTTTTCTTTTCACAAAGAGAACAGGAGTTTCTCCAAGGTGAAAAGTTCAGACGGATGAATCCTTTATCAGACAACTCTTGAAGCTGTTTTGATAATTCTTGCATCTCGAACGGTACAAGGCGATAAGATACTCTTAGATTTAAAAGAAACAAGTGTTTGAGGTTCTTAGGGAGATCTCAAGTGATCGTAAAAATGACAGAACCACACGAGTAGTTTTGTCTTTGTGTTAACATCATAAGGTTGGATCAAACATTCATACAATTGCATTAGTTAAAAATAAAAACCACAAATTTTTATTTATATAGCAACCGCATTGTCTTTAAATGTTATAAGATAACAACCAGAGGAAATACAAAATACTAAAAGTTCACTTCTTCATCATCGATTGCCTCATTGATGTTAAACACTCGACCACGTGCTGGATTCACATTGACGTGAACGTTCGCATTCGGGTTTGCGTTAGCATTTGCATTCACCAGTCTCGGACAGTTGGGGCGGAAATGACCAAACTCTCCGCAGTTGAAACATGAACCCAGTGGAAATCTCGCAGCATTCCCTTGAACCGGAGCTTGAACCTGAGCAGCCTGATTTTGTCTCAGACGACAAGTATTGGCCAAATGCCCAAGTCTACCACACGTTGTGCATTTCTTGCAATCTTGTTGTGCAACGTGATGACCGTTGCAACGGGCACAATGTGGTGCGGTACCAGCATATGCCTTCTTTGCATGTGGCTGAGCCGGTGGATTCTGCAGGTTCTGAGCAGTCTGTGCTGTAACAGCAAAATTTTGGGCACCCTTCCGCTTCTTCGATTTCTTCGACGTCTCACCTTCCTTACCCTTCCCCTTATCCTTCTTCTTGTCCTTTCCAGAATCGGTTGCCTTCTTTTTATCACCCTTGCGGGTGAGTTTACCCTGTCTGACTTGAGACTCAGTCAGGGTAGCTGACAACTCGATTGCTTGACGAAGGGTGGTAGGATTTACACCGATCAAAATATCCATAATAGAATCGGGTAAACCATCTATGTATCTCTCGATCGCTTTCTCCAGAGGGGTAACCATGGTGGGACACAATAGACTGAGTTCTTCAAAACGATCCGTGTACGCACGGTGTTCAGCCCCATCTTGCTTTAAGTCGTCAAACTCTCGTTCCAAAACTCGAATCTCGTGACGGGGACAAAACTCCTTCATCATGAGAGCCCGAAGCTCTGCCCATGTTTGTGCCAACGCCACTTCGGCACCCCTATCTCGCATAACACCATTCCACCAAGTAAGCGCTCGCTTTTCAAACACACTTGAAGCAAATTCCACCTTACGCGCATCCTGACACTGCACATGTCTGAATGTGCTCTCGATACTCTCAAACCACTGCAGGAGCGCAGTTGCTCCTTGAGACCCAGAAAACTTAAGTGGCTTCGCAGAATTGAAGTTCTTGAAATTACACGGTGCATTATTGTTGTTGTTGTTGCCGTTGTTGTACATCTCGTGGACTTGGGTTACAACACCGGGAACCACAGCAGCCACCTGTTGAGAGATCAGGGCTGCGAGTTCTTCAATAGTAAAGGTCCGAGTATCGGTTCGGTTATCGCGTCGAGGAGGCATTGTCTGACAAGGAAACGAGTGAGAGAATTAGACGAAAAGAATGAGATGAAACAAATCTGATGAAAGCAAGGATAGTGGTCATTTGTTTGTTACTACAAAGCAACAAACGACCTCGGTGATTTAATCAAAGTAAATAGGTCAAAAATAATGTATCGCGAAGACATGCTCGCCTATAAGTGAACACTCACCCCAAGAATTCCCAGGTAAGCACAACTGGTCTCGCGTCTGATGAGATGTATACGAAGTGCTTGCCTAGTCAGAAAACCCAGAATACAGGCATTCACCCTTCCAGTTTGCACGTGTTCACATTATTTAAGACCCAAAACCTTGACGAGATTTTTTTTGAAAACTCAAAGGGGTTCAAAACCATATAATAGAGGGTTCAAAACCTAGTAATCAATCATCCTAGAACAGATGATTAGTTTTCAAAGCGGTTTTGAAATTTATGTTCTTGTTGTGGTCGTCGCCTAAGGATAGGTGACGGTATTGTTTTATGACTAAACGCAAGTAAACTCGCGTTAGGGTCCTAAGAAGGTTATAGACTAGGTCAAAGCATTACTAATTTCTAATAACTTAATTCCCTATAACCATTGGCTCTGATACCATCTTTTCTGTCACACCCCGACCGCGTAAAACAACAAATCGCGGCGGAAACATCGGGGCGTGTTGCAACAGAATTAATGTTTTAGACCATGGATACCAAAAAGTGTTTCGTTTTATTAAACATTGAATAATTACATCATCTTGAAATCTAAATACACTATTTAAACATAGTCTATCATTGTTATTGAGTCACTAAGGCCTTGTCCAGTCCTATGTGAGCATGCATCTTATCAATCGATATCATTCAACAATACCTGAAACATATGTGAAAACGAGGTCAGCAAAGAAATGCTGGCGAGTACATAGGTTTTGTAGGAGTGTCGAAATCATGGCTAGTTTAGACGTTGCAATACTTTATTTAAAAACCTTGTTTTGAAAAGAGTATAATATTGCAACTTAATTAACCAACTCAAATCAAGCGAGTTATAATTTGTAAAAACCTCGTAGCCATGACTCTTAACCCAAAAACATTTGTTTTAGTAAATTATTTGAAAAACAATGATAAGTTCAGGTGATATGTATAAATAAGAGAATAATGCATGATTAAATGAATAACCATGTAAAATGAGTTTGTATAAGATAAGTTGTTTGTAAATAAATGTCTTGTGAAAAGTATGTTACTTGTATAAAATGTTCTATGTCTCAAACTGAAATGATTCAAATAACGCTACAATATGTAATACCATACAAACACTTATATATAGGAAGTACCAGCGGCGTATCCACCATGCTTGTATCATATTCCACACGCATTGTTACTTAATCACTTAATCCAAACCAAACCACCAAAGTAATGTTCATGCCCAAATGTAAATCATGTAATATGTATAACCAAAATAATATCGTATATCGCTTTGAAGCCAATCGTTTACCCAATCGTTAAAACATCGTATGAAACCCAATCGTTACCCAATCGTTAAAACATCGTGTGAAAACCAATCGTAAATCGTTTAATTCGTTTTAGGTCGTGAAACTACTTATAAGGTCGTCTCGCTAATAACATTCAAACCTTCGTGACTTTCGTCGCTTCTCGTTTTCGTCGCTTCTCGTTTTCGTATTAACAAACCTCCATAGGGTAAGTTAACAATTACAGATTCAGTCGCTACCTACCATACCCACACATAACCACGGGTGTAGTAAATAACGGGATTTGTCAGATCCTATGGTACCATAACCTAATACTGGTCGGCTTGATCATTGCTAATGAATGTCATTTGTTATGTAACTACAACCAACAAGTTTGTTCACTTTATGAAATCGTTATTAGTTTTGTATAAATCGCCTTAATTGTTTTTGAAACCATCGTTATAACATCGAAAACATTTAGCACATATGAGTCACCCCAAAACAGTTGAAAACAGTAAAATAGGGGAAAATGTACTCGCCTGGGAGTGCTTAGGAGTCTTGAACAACTACCAAGAAAGCTTAGAGGAGTCCCGGAAATCAAACGGTACGAAGGGTCCCCGAATGCTAACCCAGAACAAAATAGCTCAGGTATGAAACGAAGGATCCAACTTAGAGCCCAAATGATCAGATTTGTGAGAAATGAAGTAAAGGGGGTGGGGTATTTATAGATTTCGGGTAACCGTTAAGATCGTTTCTTGAATAACGTGCCTTAATCGGAACCGTACACTTGTCGTAAAGTTGTGGTGTCCAGGAAGTTTGTTCTTATCCGCTGACTAGACGATAGGAAACGAGTGGACACGAATCAATCAGCTGCAACTTGCAAACAAAACATTGAATCTGGTCAGATCAGGCAGTCGCGTAGCGCTACTGCCAAGGCATGAGGCAGTCGCACTACGCTAGCACTCCCCTGATTCAGAAATGTTTCAAAAGTGGCAAGAATGGTCCCTGCACGTGTTTAAGGCCTTTTTCGATGCGTTTGAACCCCGTTAACCTCATTTCAAGGCTCTAAAATGAAGTTAAAGTATAGGGAACTCAAAACATGTTCAAAAATATCTCGGATGTCGGTTCGTTTGGCCGTACGAACGCGATGTTCGCTTAATTACGACGGAATGCGCATAAGCGCGAAAAACGATCCAAATGACGAAACGAATGGATTTTTCTTAAGGCGAACACTAAAATATAATGTAGTCATGCTTACATAAATTTTTGGATGTCCAGATGTATTCAGAACGTAAGTTATGCGCGAAAATGCAAACTTGTGCACTTTTTGACACTTTTAGTCCCTGAATGACACAAAAGTTTATTTTAGCACACCGAACCCCTCAAAGCCTATTTCTAAGCTTTGTAAAGGATATTTATGGTATGTTTAACTTATGGTCATGTTCCGGAAGGTCTGTTACAGTTCAAATTGGCATACTTTCACAGTTTGTCAACTTTAGTCCCTGTAAGCGATTTAACTTTGATTTCACCACACCAAACCTTCCAAAACTTATATCTAAGTTATGTAAAGGTTATTTTAGGTATGTTAAACCTATTTCACTATTCCGGAGTGTTTGTTGCATTAAACTGGTTATATTTACGCATTAGTGCGCGTATAACCTTCCAGAAAGCGATTTAGAGTTTGAAATTGAACAGAAATTGATATGTGCAAATGATACACATATTTTTACAAATCCCAAGTATGAAATACAATATTTCATTGGTTTGGCATTTGTTTGTTGGCCGTGGAGGCACAGGTGTTACATATATCTCATAAAAGTAACATGTTTTATACTTAATTTCCACTGCGTTTTTATTTCATATGGATGAAATTGCTTTGATAAACATGTTAAAATCCCATCAATGGCATCTAGAGCCGCTTATATGAGTGCATGCTTCAATAGATTAAAAATTTCGGGTTTCGGGTTTGATGAAAACCCCATGGCCGAAAATTTTAATATGGTTATCCCTTTGTTTTTCAAGATTATATTCTTACATGCATAAATGAATCTTATAAAATTATTTCATATGGATGATTTGTTTGTTTGGACCAAACTAACCTTTTCGTTTTTTTGGACATAGCCGAAAATGGTTATTAAAAGGGAACCATTTTTTTATGCTTCTTGAAATTAATATATATATTTTGATATATATTTTGGTGCATATAACCTAGCCATGACCTTGTGTGAATATGTTTGTGTTTGTGATTTCAGTTAATTATTCAATGAGTTGTAATAGTTATTATTTTGTCTTCCATTTGTAAAGTTATGTAATTTATTTATTTTCATTTGGTATGTAAAATAAATAGATTAGGTGCATTTTATTTTACTAGAAAAATGTATTAGGATATATTTTGTAAAAGAAGATGCACACAAAAATGCGGTTTTGGTTTTTGCCAATTTCGGGCATAAAGGACTTCATAGTTCTAAACGGGATTTTAGCCCGATAACCAAAACACATTTTTTGAAGTCCAAAGGAGTTTGGAGCTGAATTAAAGTACTTTTTGGAAGCTCAAAGAAAGTGGAGTAATCACAACACAAGAAGGATACTTGAAGCATTTGGATGCGGGATCAAGTGGGAGTTCAACGACACATTATTTGTGTCAATATTCACCCTTTAGGAAGGACCTTTTGGCACACTTGTTTCGGCTAACAAGTGTGGTCAAAATAGTTGGCTATGGTTATGCACCTAATGATATATGTGTTGTGCTTGTGTGGTTGCTTATTTATATTGTTTTGATGATATTTGGATATGCATGCTTAACAAGCTAATAATCAACAACAAGCGTAAAATTGGTTCTTTACAAGATCATTAAAATTGGTTAATAAAAGGTTATTAAAAATTAATGATTTTATAATAAAATGGGTTTTATTAAAAAGAACCTTGAAAATTGAGTTTTACTAAAGTACCAAGGATTTGAATGCATGCAAATATATGGTACATAAAGTTTTCTAAACTAGAATTTTGAAAACTCAAAATCCCTTTTATAAAACAAGTCAAACACCATCCTTTTATACAACACTCGAATCACTTGGGAACTCTTTTGTGGGATAAAGGTCACCTAACCATATTTGAGGGAACTTGTATATTCGAGGTGAGTTTACCATGTTTGTGGGATAAAGGTCACCTAACCACTTATGTGTATAAACTCACACGTGTGTGTAAGTTGGACGACTTGATTTGGAAACCATGAACTTAGGGTCACCGAAGCATGGGGAACAAAGGTGTTGATGGGATTAAACATGCCAACTAAACATAAAGATGTTTAACCGATCCCATATGGCTAGAAGTTGCAAAGAGTTGCAATTGTCAAACGTTGACTACCTTGTTAATTTAAATAGAGGGATAAAGGTCACCTAACCAATATTTAAATGTAATGTTGGATTCTAGATTTTAATTATTAATTTTCTATGAGACACAAAAGGGTATTAATGATTAAAATATAATAATATCGAAAATACTAAAATTGAACCTTGTTAAATTTTGTAGATGGCCGCTAACAATATTACCCAAACCGTCCGTAACCTATCACTAGTTGAACGATCCTAATCCCAATGAACATCTTATGGAAGATAAGGATGCCTATAACGATTGGAATAAGTATATCGAGGATACTACGCAAGCCTCTTGCCTCATGTTAGGAATTATGATTCCCAAGATTCAAAAGGTTTTGAACATCATGAGCATACGACATGATTACCAAATTGAAGGAAATGTTCCTAAGGGTAGAACGCTTCGAAACGGTTCGAGCGCTTCATGTATGTCGAATGGAGGAAACCCAATCGGACTCATCTTATGACTTTAAGATGAAAAGCCACATTGATCACCTCGAAAGGCTCGATATGGATAAAAGGGTTTTATCCATTCTAACGATCAATGAGGGTGGCAACAAGAAAGGGCATCACCCCGACACCAAAGCAAATGTTGCAAATGGAAACGGGTAATTCAAAGGGAAATAATTAGAAAGACTAAAGCGAAACCACCGAAACCAAAAGAGAAGAAGGTAAAGGTTGCCATGAACGATCCATGCTTTGAGTGTGGTGAGATAGGGCATTTAAATAGGAATTGTCCAATCTATCTCAAAGAGTTGAAAAACAAGAGGGATGCTAGGCAGGTACAATCTTAATAATACATATTGACCTTAATGTTATCTCTTCTAACACATGGGTATTAGATACCGGATGTGGAACTCATGTTTGCAATTCGTTGCAAAAGGTTCAAAAGAAATAAACATTACAAGAAAGGAGACTATGTTTTGAAACTTCCAAATGGTTTGGAAATTGTTTTAAAATGTTTTGAATGCTCCTAGTTTGACTAGGAACATTATTCAAGTTTCCCTTTTGAGACAATATGTTTCAATTTAAAGTTTGTAAACAATGACATTTATATTTCGATGAATGACATGTTTTACTTTAAAACTATGCCTTCAAATGGTAGTTCATAAATCATTTGATAGTTAAATGTACCAAGCAATCACCAACAAACTCAAAATGGATTTGAGTGAGACTTATCTTTGGCATTATCATATAAACAGATGTCGCATGTAAACACTTCGAAAGAATGATCTTTTGGAAACAAATGAAATTGGTTCATTTGATACATGTGAATCTTGTTTACAAAGTAAAATGACTAAGAAACCCTTTAGTGGGAAAGGGCAATAGATTTCTTAGGTATCATACATTCGAATGTATGTGATCCTTTTAAGCCAATGACTAGGAATGGTGAAAGATACTTCATTACTTTAACCAACAACTATAGTAGTTATGGTTATGTGTACTTGACACAAAGAAGAAGTTTTGAAACATTCAGAATCTTCAAAAAGTGAAGTACAAAATCAACTCTTTTAAAGTTCTTCGTTTTGATAGAGGAGGAATCAAACTCTATTAGATATGGTTCGATCTATGATGGCTAGGAGCGCATTATCTCTATCACTTTGGGGTTACGCTTTGCTCTCCGTGGCCCATATGGCCCCAACCAAGAAAGTGGATACGACGTCTTTTGAAATATGACATGGAAAGGTTCCATCATTATCATATTTAAAAGTATGGGTTGTGAAGCTTATGTGAAGCAATACACCCCAAACAAATTGGAAGTACGATCCACTAAGTGTATCTTTGTAGGATATCCTAAAGATGATATAGGATATTAATTCTACGTTCCAACAGAGCAAAAGGTATTTATTGCTCAAAAGGCTGGGTTCTTGGAAGCTAAGTTCCTTGTGGAAGGAATTAGTAGAACAGTGGAACTTGATAAGGATCGAGAACCACAAGCCGATATGTCACACCCCCAAAATCCACACGCGGAGTACCACCGCTTGGAGGCGTGACATGACCAGGATCAAGCCACCAATCATATTGAACATATAAGTAAATAGTAAAAGTCATTCCTCGATACGACAGGTACTTTCAAAACCAAACATAAACAAGTGTGTAGTGGAAGCAATAATGTAAGACCCAACATAAGTTTAAGTACAAAATGTCATAGTGTTTAACAACACATTCACAATCCATGTCCACAACGACCGTGCCTCCCGTGCAAGCTCCAAAAGTACCTAAGGTCCTGCAAGGCATGTAACAGAGAGTCAACAACTAGTTGAGCGAGTTCACAGTTGGTTATTTAGTTATAATGTTCGTATCGTAAATCGTATGTTCGTTTAGTAATCATGTATCGTATGTAATAGCATTGCGGCCCTCTAGGCATGTTTGCGAAGTTTAGTGGGGGTTTCCCATATGTTCTCTAGACTAGGTATATTTGTATCGCGGCCCTCCAGGCATGTTTGCGAAGATTAAAGTATAGTTCGCGGCCATTCCAGGCATGTTTGCGAAGATTGTTCTAGTATCGCGGCCGATCCCGGCATGTGTGCGAAGAGAAGTATATGTATCACTAGTCTAGTAGTATCTACCATTGACCTTCCTCTCCCGAGGCCTATGGTATGTAATTCCGATAATTCTTAAGCATAAATAATCAATCAACCCATTCCCAACCCCGGGAATCCCATGCCTCGGTAGAAGTGTGAACTCACCTTGTTTGCTCGGTATGCTAAGTTAAGTGCTCACAATTAATCAGTCAAGTCCTATAGTGCACGTATGTTCAGTCAGTACATGTTTGTAAGATTTTTGCATGAAATCACTATCACAGAAATATCACAGAGTGTGTCTAGCAATTTGCATTCTTGTATCATGTAAACAGTTACTCATGTTCAAACCATTCATGTTACACATAAAAGTCTTTTGTAGTTTATTCTATTATAAATATCCAATAATTCATTTAACAGAATTAACATCCAACAGAACTAACAAACTAACTGGGTTTAGAAGTAAATCAACTTAACAGAACTAATAAACTTAACAAAGTTACCATACTAACTGAATTAATAAACTGAGTAATTAAACCAACTAGGTTATTTACTTAACGGAGTTACCCACTTAACAGGGTTAACTTAACTAACACAGTTAACAAGTTAACAGTAAACAAGTAAACAAAGTCGCCAATATGGCGAAATCCCCCTTTGGCCGAAATCCCCCCTATGGCCGAAAACACCCTTTAGCCGAAATCACTTATGGCCGAAATCCCTTATGGCCGAAATCCAACTTGGGCCGAAATCTCACACTTGGGCCGAAATCACTTTTAGTGATTTCGTCCAGTTTCAATATATGGGGGTGTTTTCGTTAGCTTCATCATATTCACCAACACTCACTGTAACTTAAACCCAGCAACTAAATCTCATTACAGTTACTTGATTAATCATTTACAAGTCATATAATAAATCATTGATATGTAATATATAATTTGCCAACATCATATGATACCAGGATCCCGATTTAATCAGTTTATCATTCATTAACATACACCCACTGTTGATCAAAACATCAAATATACAGACAGTTCATAGATAATAATTATCCAACAAGCACACAATGATCAATCACATAATCACATATCTACATACATCATGATTAAACATCCAATAATCATACGATATGCAACTTAAACAACTGAACATGAAGATCACTAACCGAGAATTAAACAGAGGTTTGGCTTCAAAATGAGGAATTCTGTTTGTGGGTTTCAGAGGTAGAGAGAGAAACAAAGTGATAAGATAAGGTTTGGTAAGTAGAAAACTTCTCCGAGAAGATTTGTTTATAAAATGATTATATAAAATATCTCAATACTGGGCCAAGGCCCATCTCTGATTTCGTTGGTCATCAATGGACGAAAACACATAAGGTGTTTTCACCACTTGGGTGATTTCATGGGTACTTGTTTTCAGTAAGAGTTCCATCTTTATTTAACATGTTAATTAATACAAAACCTTAATAACACACACTCACATATAATAAATATTATGGATCCCAAGTATAAAATATCAATCGAAATACGATATAACGTATTACAAATGTAAGCGTTGTGAAACAACGAGTCGTGTAAACAAACAACATAAACAATAAAATAAAATAAAAATTAACGTGCACTAAATGCGAAGATGGAAATCTTGGAAACTCGAGTTGTCACACGATACACGTTTGGTTGATACTAGCATTCAACAAAAGGTTGTTGAAAATGATCAAGTGGTTGATCAACACACACAATACGTTCGCAAATCTGGTAAAATTAGTAATCCACCTAAAAGATATGGATCTTTCATGGATGGATGCTATGTGGTAGATTCAGATGAACCAACCACATACCATGATGCAATGTCAAAATCTGATTGCGACAAATGGCTTGAGGCTATGAACGTAGAGATGCAATCAAAGTATGACAACCAAGTATGGGAATTGGTTGTGCCACCACTTAACTCTAAAGTAGTTGGAAGTAAGTGGGTTTTCAAGAAGAAAACTGTAATGCATGGTAACTTGGATACTTGTAAAGCAAGACTTGTAGCAAAAGGTTTCACTCAAACTCAAAGGGTTGATTATGATGAGACCTTCTCGCCCGTGGCGATGCTAAAGTCAACTAGGATATCATTTGCCATACTTGCACAATATGATTATGAGATTTGGCAAATGGATCTCAAAACGACTTTCCTTAATAGATATCTTGAGGAAGATGTCTATATAGTTAAGCCTGAAGGTTTCTATAGATTGAAACAAGCATCTAGAAGTTGGAATCACCGTTTTGATGAAGAAATTAGGGAATATGGATTCATCAAGAACGTCGATGAAGCTTGTGTGTATAAGAAGGCTAGTGGGAGCATCATCACTTTATTGGTATTATATGTTGATGACATTCTACTATTTGGAAATAACATTCCAACCATGGAAGGTGTAAAAGCCTGGCTTGGAAGTTGTTCTTCCATTAAGGATCTTGGTGAAGTCGCCTATATTTTGGGAATAAAGATCTATAGGGATAGATCAAGGCGATTGATAGGTTTAAACCAAAGTGCATACATTGACAAAGTCTTGAAAAGGTTCAAGATTGAGAACTCTATGAAAGGTTTGGTACCTATTCAAGAGAGGACAATATTGAGTGCATCTCAATGTCCAAGCTCAAAAGATGAGCAAGAAAGAATCAAAGGAATCCCATATGCGTCAGCTATAGGATTCATTATGTACGTAATGATATGCACTAGACTGGACAAGTTATGCGCTTTAAGCATAACAAGAAGAAGCCAGCAAGAAACGGCCATTTGGTGACTGTTGTATATATATATATATTGAAATACCTTAGAAGGACTAAGGATATGTTTCTAATATATGGATCTGGTTAAAAAGAACTCGTTGTAAAAGGGTTACAAGGATGCGAGTTTCGGAATTCGTTGTAAAGGGTTACATGGATACGAGTTTCCAAACTGATCAAGATGGTTCTCGATCACAAACAGGGTAGCATTGTCCACTACAGAATCAGAATACATCGCCGCTTCATTGATTGAGATAATTCATATGGATCTGCCACTTGAATTATTGCCGATCTAGGGGTAGTCCCTACCATTCAGGACCCCTAGAGATCTTTGTGATAACGATGGTGCGATTGCTTAAATCACGGAACCTCATGTACATCAAAAGACTAGGCACATTGAGCAGGAGTTTCAACTACATAAGGGATGAAGTTGAAAAAGAGAAAGACATGTATTCGCAAAGTTCACACTGATCAAAATATTGCGGATCCACTCACGAAGCTCCTTGAATGGGCAAAACATGAAAGGGTCATACTTGTGCCTTAGGACTTCGATATTCTAGTGATTGGATTTGATCTATTTTGTATTTGGATATTGGAACAACTGTTATTATAACTCATTATGGTATTTTGAGTTATGTTTCATTTTAGCATGTTTAAATCCGTAAATAAGTTACTTATTCTAAATGTCCGTAGTCGATTATACTTGTGGGATCAAATATGAATGTAAGACTATTATGAACTTGGATTGGTAGATATTCATGAAGTATGAATATAGAGCAAGGCGTTGCTGCCAAGGTTCATAGATATTTGTGGGATACAAATATTGGACTGACTCGCTCTCAAATATTACTGCATGGAATCATTTGTGATTGATCATAAGTAAATTTGAGTAAAGGAGAATATCATAGTATCCTCAGACCTGAGATACATATTGGGTCTTGATATTCACCAAATATTATGCCTTGACTTATTTCTTCGCTGTCAGTAATATGACAGTACATAAGACTAAGCTCAGGTGTGGTACAAGGTGATTGTGAGAGACGTATGTAGTCAAGATGGGATTTGTTCCTCTTATTCGTTGAGAGTAAGATGTCTAAGGCCTGCTAAAGTTAAATCAACAGAGAGTGATCACTCTGTGTCTCTGGATTTGACATGACATCTGTAACGAAAGGAAAAATGATAGATTCACCTAAATCATTTTCAAGTAAGGGACTTGAAGAGGATGATATTATTGAATGGCACATATAGTCATACGTATTAGGGGTAGTAAACCGTAGTTAGGCGTCATTTACTACTTGCATCAATCTTCTATGTATCTTGTGCAAGTGGGAGATTGTTGGACTCCGTATGCCCAAGACACATATTAAATTGATGTGGCTAGTACGTTATGATCCAAGTCGAGTCATACCCAATAACAAGCTAGACAAACACTTACAATATTTATTTATGATATGATCAAATAAATAAATATCAACACTTAGAATATTTAGAAATTGGTTTTCTAAATAATTGCCATTGACAAACTAATAAATTATATGGATAATTTATTTTGAGAGAATATTTTATTTTGTTATTTAATGGGTTAAATAACATAATAAAATTAGCATAAGTCTTATAAATGAATTTGTTTTTTTTTTATATATAAAAGCTAGGGCCGCCCCCCCCCCCCCTCCCAAGACAAAAGTGGCCAATAATGTTCCAATAATGTTCCACGCATGTTGTCATAAGTTAGAGGCCTCTTGATTGGATGGTCTTCCCAAGCAAGAAAGGTCCAATGAATGTACATGCATTTTGCATGAGAAGATGGGACATGATTGGTTCATTTGGGTGGTCATTCTCTCACATATTTTATAAAGATTTGTATGACAAGAACTTGAAGAAGACTAGAGAAAATGGCTGAAAATTTTCGGCCATAACATGATCATTCAAGAAGGGTTTTTGATTCAAAAATCAAGTGTAAGACTCTCTAAAGATCGGGTCATGTATGGTTGATCTAGTAGGCTTTTTCAAGTTCACATTTCAAGTGCAAGAACTCAATAAAAAGACCCTCTAATTTTCGGCCATATGATGGTTCCAAGAGGGGATCTTTCATGTGAGTTGCAAGTGTTCAAATCCTAGCTAAACGCAAGGTGTTTGTTGGAAGGCTTGGGGTATACAAGCTTGAGGTCTTCTACTCTTGAAGACAACCATTTTCAAGAAGCGTCATCCGTTTCATAATCCTTGTACTTCAAGCAGGGAGTTTTCTAAACATCCTATGGTTGTGTTTGATAGTATACATCTCATATATGGATCCGGGTTTTGGGATTTTGCATATAAATGGTTTTATATCTCATAAAAGTAACATGTTTTATACTTAATTTCCGCTGCGCTTTTATTTCATATGGATGAAATTGCTTTGATAAACATGTTAAAATCCCATCAGTAAAGCCTTTTTACCCATTCCCGCTTCGGCCGTTTTGAGCATTGCATGAAGCTCACCAATGCTCTTGTCCCATTCATGTTATAGTTCATAACAAAGCTCTCAAATTTCTTTGTTAAAGAGTTGAGGATCAAATCCGTAGCCAACTCTTTAGAGACGGGACAATTGAGCCTCTCGAGGCGATCAATGTGGCTTTTCATCTTAAGGACGTAAGATGAGACCGATTGGGTTTCCTCCATTCGACATGCATGAAGCGCTCGAACTGTTTCGAAGCGTTCTACCCTTGCTTGTTGTAGGAACATTTCCTTCAATTGGGTAATCATGTCGTATGCCCCATGATGTTCAAAGTCCTTTTGAATCTCGGGAATCATAGTTCCCAGCATGAGGCAAGAGGCTTGCATGGAGTCCTCGGTATATTTAACCCAATCATTGTAGGCTTCTACATCTTCCTCGTCAGGTTGATCGGGAATAGGATCGTCCAACACATAGGATATCTTCTCTTGTTTGAGAACAATTCTCAAGTTTCGAAACCAATCCATGAAGTTGTTATGGTTGAGACGATCCTTTTCCAGGATGGTTCTTAGTGATAGGTTACGGACGGTTTGGGTAATTGGGTTTGCATTGTTAGCGGCCATCTACAAAATTTAACAAAGTTCAATTTTAGTATTTTCGATATTATTAAAATTTTAATCATTAATACCCTTTTAACGTCTCATAGACAATTAATAATTAAAATCTAGAATCCAACGTTACATTTAAATATTGGTTAGGTGACCTTTATCCCATTATTTAAATTAACAAGGTAGTCAACGTTTGACGATTGCAACCCTTTGCAACTTCTAGCTATATGGGATCGGTTAAACATCTTTATGTTTAGTTGGCATGTTTAATCCCATCAACACCTTTGTTTTCCATGCTTCGGTGACCCTAAGTTCATGGTTTCCAAATCAAGTCGTCCAACTTATACACACATGTGAGTTTACACATATAAGTGGTTTTTTTTTTGGGTAAAGGGTTACCCCGGTGATTCTATTATAGACAACCGCCAAATAAGAACAAGTAGTGAGGATGAGTTCCCCACTAGTTCATATACAGGACATGCCCCGTATATGTAAACAAAAAACCAAACAAAACAAGTTAACAACTCAATCTAGCCTACTACAATCATGATAATGACTAACTAGTAGACA
Organism: Helianthus tuberosus; assembly: GCA_030545235.1. NCBI lineage: Eukaryota > Viridiplantae > Streptophyta > Magnoliopsida > Asterales > Asteraceae > Helianthus > Helianthus tuberosus. The sequence continues at coordinate 82,787,279 of CM060399.1, forward strand.
AACGAAAAAAACAAACAAACGACGTCAACCACCATCATCAAAAATGAAATTGCTACCAACCGGCAGCCCCTTAGCATGAGCCAGAAACCAGCTATCCATTGGACACCTTTATGTGAGAGGTGCTTGCCCCTGTACTAGAAGACGTAGGATGTGTACCCGATGTCATAAACTCCTTCGTTTCATCATATACATTTTCTACCTCATCATCGTCAGACTCCGCATTTAGCTCACGATCCCCTTTAGATCTCCCTTTGAAAGAATCCCCGTCCCCCCCAACAAACCCAAGAGCACTAAAAGAATTGTGTGTTTGAACCTTGGACGAGTTAGTCACTGCCTTTTTCTTCTTATCCACAGGTCTATATTCAAACTTGGGCTTTTGATTGTTAACTTGAAAACCACTCTTCTTTACATTCTTCTTTGTCTTGACTTCCATATAACCATCCTCATCTACTTTCTGATTGTTTGTAGGAGGTTTCACTGTCGATCGAACGCCCTTAGGACACTCCTCATAAACATGCCCAAAAACACAGCAATGGGCACATCTCGGGGGTTCCCATTCATACTCCACCCTAATAGTCTCAGTAACATATTTACTCCCATCCAAATCAGGAATAGCCATGGTAAGAGTCTTTTTCAAATCCTGATCAGCCGATATTTCAATGAGAGCCCTAGCATAGCTGCTCCTTCCCCAAGCCTCATTACACATATCAATAGTATACGAATCAAGCCGCACAGGATTCCCAATTTTTGAAGCCAGCATGCTTAAACCATCATCCGAATATGCCACTAGGGGGACATCATGCAATTTAACCCAAACTGCAACCTTTTTAACTTCTTCTTTTTTGAGAGTGTTTGTAGGGGACCAAATGTTGAGAAACATAGGTTTGTTACGGATCATCCAGGGACCCCCTTCAAGAACAACATCCATACCCTTTCTGTCTTCAAACTTGAAGAAAAAGAACCCATTCGAATTCATCATAGTTTTCTGAAGACCATGTTTCTTCCAATTTGTTCTCACAAAGTGTTCAACTACTGGATACGCAATTCTATCCCCCAGAAAATAACCATAAAGAGTGTTAGCTAACCTGTTTTCAACCTGGCGAACAGAATCAATCGGAAGCACTACATCCACTCCATCCATTGAGACCTCTGAGTTTAGAGAACGAAACTTGACTTTAGGAACCTGTTCAGCCGCAACATTGGGCTTCCTAGCAAATTTATCATCATTCTGTTTCTGAATAAACTCACTACCACGCTTTATATCCCCCTGCTCAAACTGTTCATTTAGGACCACATCCGCATAAGATTGGACATGAACATTATCATCCTGTATCTGATCTTGAACTTGAACTCGAGGAGGACTAACATCCTTCAACGGTAGCACAAATGCTACCTTTCTTTTGTCACACACCTTCGCATAAATCTGATTAGGAGAATCAGAATTGCCAATAACATGCTCAGAATCATTTAGCGGCATCATAAAACAAACTTTCTTATTCGGCAATTCAGCAACCCTAGCCGGCATAAGTGTAGTTTGTCTAGGCTCAAATGGTTTCCCATCAATGTTCTTAATCTTTGTCACAAACACATTAGATTTTTCAGCATCTTGGCCAGCCATAACCACAAAAGTGATTAATAGTTAACGTTGTGATAAGAAACAAAAAGAACAATCAGCGAAACAAACGAATGTTGCTGGAACCCTAACAAGAATCGGTCAGCCGACTATCCTTAATCAGCGACAAAGTAAGCAGGCTACCGAAACCCTAGTCGATTGCAAGCAACCACTCCACAGATGACCCGTTTACAATCAGAAATCAAATCGAAAACAGAAAAAACGGAACCCTTATTAACGCCTAAGAACACCGCCGCTGAATCAGAAGTGTTTCCGAAAATCAGAGAAAAACAGAAGTACAAATACGAAAGAATCAGCTACAGATCAGCGCCGATTACAAAACCCTAACTATTAAACTCAATCCGATTACACCTGAATATCACCTAAGGATCGATCAGAAATCCTAAGATGATAAGCAAGATCAATCGTGACCAGGATTGGCAAGAAAAAGCTAGGGTTTGACAAGAACGCCTATGTCTCCAAAATCGCCCAGAGAACCCATTCTTTCTTTCAACAAAAGACTTAAGTAATACATATAAGTGGTTAGGTGACCTTTATCCCACAAACATGGTAACCCTACCTCAAATATACAAGTTTCCTCAAATGTGGTTAGGTGACCTTTATCCCACAAAGAGTTCCCAAGTAATTTGAGTGTTGTATAAAAGGATGGTGTTTGACTTGTTTTATAAAAGGGATTTTTATTTTTTCAAAATTCTAGTTTAGAAAAATTTTATGTACCATATATTTGCATGCATTCAAATCAATGGTACTTTAGTGAAAACCAATTTTCAAGGTTCTTTTAATAAAACCCATTTTATTATAAAATCATTAATTTTTTTTTATAAAACCTTTTATTAATCGTTTTAATGATTTTGTAAGAACCAATTTTAAGCTTGTTACGGGTTATTAGTTGTTAAGTATGCATATCCAAATATCATCCAAACAACCATAAATAAAATATAACCATACAAGCACACAACACATATGTTAAAAGGTGCATAACCATAGCCAACTATTTTGACCACACTTGTTAGCCGAAACAAGTGTGTCAAATGGTCCTTCCTAAAGGGTGAATATGGACACAAAAAAAGTGTCGGTGAACTCCCACTTGATCCCGCATCCAAATGCTTCAAGTCTTCATCTTGTGTTGTGATTTCTTCACTTCTTTGAGCTTCCAAATGTCTTTTAAATTCAGCTCCAAACTCCTTTGGACTTCAAAAATGTGTTTTGGTTATCGGGCTAAAATCCCGTTAAGAACTATGAAGTCCTTTATGCCCGAAATTGGCAAAAACCAAAACCGCATTTTTGTGTGCATCTTCTTTTACATAAAAGTATCCTAATACATTTTTCTAGTAAAATAAATGCATCTAATCTATTTACTTACATACCAAATGAAAATAAATAAATTACATATTTTTACAAATGGAAGACAAAATAATAATTATTACAACCCATTGAATAATTAACTAAAATCACAAACACAAACATATTCATACAAGGTCATGGCTAGGTTATGAACACCAAAATATATATCCAAATATATATAAATTTCAAGAGCAAAAAATGGTTTCCTTTTACAACCTACATTTTTCGTCCAAGAATGAAAAACCGAAAAATGTGGGTTTTTGTCCAAACAAAACAAATCATCAATATGACATAATTTTTTCAAGATTCCTTTATGCATGTAGGAGGTAAATCTTGAAAAATAAAAGGAGAACCATGGTCAAAACTTTCGGCCATAGGGTTTAACCAAACCCAAAACCCGAAAATTTTAAATCCAATCAAGCATGCACTCATATAAGCGGCTCTAGATGCCATTGATGGGATTTTAACATGTTTATCAAAGCAATTTCATCCATATGAAATAAAAACGCAGCGGAATAAGGATTTAAAACATGTTACTTTACAAGATTTAAAACCATTTTAAATGCAAAACCCAATAACCGGATCCATATATGTCATGCATGCTATCAAAATACAACCATAGGGTGTTTGAGAATTCAACCTTTCTTTAGAGCAAGGAGATGGATGTGACACTCTAGGTTTTCCCGAGCAAACATCTTGTATTAACATTATGTGTATATACGTTATTAAATGACAGTGCGTGTTATCTCGATGATTTTATGTGATCCTTGTGCTAAGTGTGATGAATGGGTGTATATTATATATGTATGTATGTTATATGAGTGGGCCGAGACCCCAAAGGACCCGACTCGAGACCACCCTCGGTCTCGAGTGAACCGTAAACACTTGGGCCGGTTGGGCCGTAACCTTAGCCCACCCGGAAACCCCCCCCCCCTAACCCACTCGACATATATATGGCCAACCCTCACAACTTTCACCATTTTTGCAACATCACCCTCACACTCCCTCATCTCACACACTCTCCCTCTCTCTCTCTAAAAACCCTAAAACCCTAAGGTTCTAACATCAAACTCACCTCCTCTCCTCTCCCTCTCTCGGATCAAACCGGCTACAACAAAAGGAACTCTCGGATCATCTCGGATCATCTCGGTTCAAGCTCATTGTCATCACTCGAAAGCTTCCTTCACCAATCCTCCATACCCTCACACTTTTGACTACTAACCGGTTAGTTGTTTCCTTGCTAATAGATGAAAACATTAGATAAAGGTGCTTGCTTGATGACAAAATGCATGATGAGTGTTTATTTGTTTGAGTAAATGATGATGTGCAACTTGTTTATAAATTTAACTATGCTTCTCTTTGATTAAAAGATGTAAACCGAGAGACATTGATATGGATAGCTTAGTGTGTTCATGACTAGATAATGCATGTTAGATAGTGTAGGATTTGGTGATATTCATGATATGCGACACAAGTGTGCTTGATTCAGTCGAATATTTGGATCTGTTTTGAATGAATGTGTATAATGGATGACTTGAATATATGAAGAACAGTTTGAAGATCATGAAAATATTTGAAATATGCCTTGTTTGATCTGATTTAGTGGGATATTAGACAATAAAACATGTTAGTGGAGATAGTACACAATTTACATGAAATTGCAATCTCATTGGCTAGTACATCAGAGGTTCTAGAAGGATTCTTGTGCACGTATCCGAGGTTGCGACTCGCAACCCCCGGTTGCGACTCGCAACCAAAACATGACAACTCGAAACCTCCGGTTGCGACTCGTAATCAGATCATGACAACTCGAGACCTCCGGTTGCGACTCGTAACCAAAACGTGACAAGTCGAAACACCGGTTGCGACTCGCAACCAAGACATGCCAAGCCGCAACCTCCGGTTGCGACTCGCAACTGTGTGTTCTCGACTGGGCTGTTAGTTATTGGGCCCAAGTGTATAACTGTGCATGCTTGTTACTGTTTAAGTGGGCTACGTGTTAACTGTTAACTGTTGCTGTAAAGAACTTAGACGGGCCCAATGACTTATTGGGTAATTATATGCTGTGCATGCTATGTGTTAGTTATGTGTAGATTATACGTGCTTACTTGTACCCCAACTTGACCCATATTCGGTAACCATGCTAGGACGTGGTGACCAACGTGATCAACCGGGTAATTAATCTACCGAGCAACCCAAGGTGAGTTCACGACCTAAAGCATGTATTCCCGGTGGTTTGGGAAACGGAACTAAAAACAACACTATCCCCTTATGAGGGATACAACTTACTTTTCTTCCCTTGTATTTGGGAACCTTTTAGTTAATTACTGTTTATACGGATTGCAACAAACGGCACTAAACAAAACTCTATCACTTAAAGTCCCTACTACGTAATACCGATTAGTCGCCGGGGCCAGGCGAACGGGTTATTAGTTGATAGCGCTATTTAGGTCTTACCAACCTCACACCGTGCCAAGGTATGGGATCGGTCGTGAACTAATGTACTCAGGCATCCGTCAATGATGATAGAACATTGACATCGGGGCACTCTTGCGGATACGCAACGGTCACCTAGTGTTCGGTATTGGAAAAACAGTTTAGTTGCTAACTTTTGGGGTAGCTCCCCATGGCATGTATAAACGGATAAATTAACTGGTGAAACAAGTTTTTGGTAATTAAAACTGGACAACTAGTGAACTCACTCAGCATTATTGTTGACCCCTTACTGCATGCTTTGCAGGTAACCAGTGACTGAGGAGCTGCTGCTTGGGAAGTGTAGTGGTCGTCTAAACCCGCGTGTTGGGTTCTAATTAATTTGAACTTGGAACTTTGTTTAAACTATTTTACCTATGCTTCCGCTACTTACTTAACTGTTATTTGAACCTAAACATTTGAACTTTAAACTATGGTGCTTACTAACCATTATGGTTGGTGATCATCCTTACTATTATCCAATGCTCAGTATAATTGGTGGCTGGATCCTGGTCGGTCACGCCCTCAAGCGGACGGTACTCCGCAGGTGGAATTTGGGGGTGTGACAATGGAAGATGATGATGAATCTTGAATGGTAGCTTCCAAACAAGAAAGCCTCAAGCTAGTATACCCGAAAGCCCAAACAAACACCTTGAGATTGCTAGGATTTGCACTTGAAAAACTCTCTTGGATGACCACCTTGGCCGAAATTTTGAGGAAAAATTAGAGAGTTCTTGCTAGTTCTTGCTACTTCAAAATAATAGAGAAAGTGTATTTTAAAAATGTGAGAGAGTTGTTGCAACTTTTATCCAATCAAGTGCCTTTCTTTTATGACATTTGCATGCATTTCTATTAGTGGAAGACCACCTTGGGAAGACCCAAAGTGGACAGCCATAAGGCCTCCATTTTGACCAATCAAAATTTTTTCAATTTCAAATTTAAGTCTTGCATTATATTTATAACTTTTATAAATATAATAGCATATGTTTATAAGACTTTTATGCAACAAATCATAATTTTTATAATGTTATTTAACCCATTAAATAACAAAATAAAATACTCTCTCATAATAAATTATCCGTATAATCTATTAGTTTCTGAAGTGCAATTATTTAGAAAACCAATTTCTAAATATTATAAGTGATAATATTTATTTGTTTGATCATATCATAAATAAATATTGTAGGTGTTTGTCTAGCTTGTTATTGGGTATGACCCGACTTGGATCATAACGTACTAGCCACATCAATTTAATATGTGTCTTGGGCATACAGAGTCCAAGATAAAACATTCTTTAATTTTTTTGAGAATTTTCTTGTACACGAACTATTCCGGATAACAATCCGAAAACTGCCAAAAAGGCACTATATTGCTGAAATTTTTATTGAAGAGTATTTTAAGTCTTTCGTGACACTTATGTTGTCGCTAAGCTATGTCGTGATAAATGCATGCATGATATTTAGTCTCGTATGATATAATGTGCTACGTGCTAGATACATGTAGGATTCGTGTTTCCACATGAGCACACCCACTAACCCTTAAACGGTAATCATGTTAGGACGTGATTGACCAGTTCCACCTCACATATTTCTTTCCGTAACTTAATCTGCCGAGCTAATCTAAGGTGAGTTCACACTTTCTACAAAGCATGGGATTCCTGGTGGTTTGGGAATGGGTTAAGGAATAATATTGAAACCTGCGTGTCCTCCTTGGGTAGGATACGTACCTCCATCCTCCCGGGGAAGAAAATCAAACAAATTGTCACACCCCGACCACGTGGAACATACAAAACGTGGCGGAAATGTCGGGGAGTGTTGTAACAGAATTAATTGTTTCAAATCCATGGCAATTGAAGTTTCGTTTTATTGATTAAAATGTTACTATGTCTTAATTAAACAAGGAAATACAACATAATTAACTAGTCCTGCATCTTTTATTGTCACTAAAGCCCAAGTCTGCCTATGTGTATCTTGATCATCTTATGTAACAGCTCCTGAAAAACACATGTGAAAATAGGTACGTCAGCATAAAAATGCCTGTGAGATACATAGGTTTTGTGAAAATAGGTTTCATGACTTATGTTTGAGAAAATGTTTAGTCATGAACCTTGTTATTTGCTTTGTTTTGTAAATCATTTGAAAATCGATAAGATCAGATGATAAGTATAAATAAATGTAAGGTTAAATGAATAACCAAGTAAAATATGTTTGCATAAGATAAGATGTTTATAAATCAATGTCTTGTGAAAAGTATGTTATTTGTATAAAATGTTCTATGTCTCAAACTGAAATGATTCAAATAACGCTATGATATGTAATACCATACAAACACTTATATATAGGAAGTACCAGCGGCGTATCCACCATGCTTGTATCATATTACACACGCATCGTTACTTAATCATTTAATCAAACCAAACCAACCAATGTAAGAAGTCTATGTTTAAATCAATTGTCAAATGTATTGGGTAATATGTCAAAGTGTTCATGTCAAGATGTAAATCATATCAAAATGTCTATGTCAAATATCCATGTCAAATGTCTATGTCAAATATCCATGTCAAATATCTATGTCAAATATCCATGTCAAATGTCTATGTCAAATATCCATGTATGGCAAGTGAAATGTCTCAACTAAACCATATGCACAAAAACAAAGTATTGAAGTAAAACTTGGTTTAAATCAAAGTTATGTTTTGTGGGAAATACATGATCAATGTCAATCATGTTAAAATGTCTATGTCGAAATGTCTATGTCAAATGTCTATGTCAAAATGTCATGTAAAACGATGTACTAAGTAATGCACACAATGGCAATACATAGCATGAAATGTAATGAAATCATGTACTATAATGTACTAACGAACATAGCAGTATATGATGTGAAAACAGGAAAGCAGGAAAGTAACAAGTAGGCACATGTGTTCCACCCCAAAACAGTTTGGAAAACAGTAAAAGAGGGGTCTATGTACTCACTTGAGATTGCTCAGAAGTCCTAGGATAACCACCAAGCAATGCTAGAGATCGCGGAATATCAAACGGCACCTAATATAGGTAACTACATTAATAAACCGGACCTAAATCGGAAGACTGGGTAGCATGAGGGTTTGTAAACCAAATGAGTGTAGGAACTCATGTGATATGGTTAATCAAAGCCTACATACTAAATGAAACTTAACCTAAGTGTCCACGACCCATTACGACCCGTTTAGGTAGCTTATGCTACTTTAACGCGTCGTTCGCGTGGAACGCGTTCGGATCGTCTAACTAGTCCTATGACAAGTGTTATATGCCTAAACATGTTACAAAATCAGTTATGTGACAAAAGTTTAGGTTACATATGCTTAATTACCAATTATACATGAAAAGGGTATTCTGGTAATTTACCTAAGGCATATAAACTACCTATCATACAACTACTTAAACGATGTGACCATAGGGTATAACCTCGGAAGGTTATTCCCTACACTATGGTCACCTAATGTATTTGGTCGGATCCTAATGATCGACCAAACTGGGTCGGGTTCGAAGGTATAAGCGATTTATTAGATCGCTTACCCTACGACCCTAGACAACGTGGTAATCAGTAGGCATAGTCCCAAGGGACTATAACCAACGTGATTACACTCACGTTGCGAAGTTCAAACGAACTTCGCATTGACCATTACTGGTCAATGCTGAAAGTCAAACAAAGTTTGACTTTCTGACTCGAAAAGCAGTAAAAATAAGGAAAAGAACGAAGGAATACTTACGAAGGGTCCCCGAATGCTAATCCCGATCCAAGAACTCAGGTATGAAACAATGGTTTCAACTTAGAGCTCTCAAATCAGAATTCTTGTGCAAAATGAGGTTGTGTGGGTTGGGTATTTATAGGAATACCCGAACCGTTAGGATCGTTCCATGGAAAACGTGCCATGAATCCAACCCGTACACTTGTCGGAACCTTATGGTGGCTGGAAATCCATCCTTATCAGATGACTAGATAATTAGGAATGTGTGGTTGTGGTTAATCCAGCTGAAAACAGGCTGTTAAGTACATTGCATCTGGTCTGCAGACCCCTAGCGCACCGCTACGCTAAAAGTGTAGCGCACCGCTAGGCTTAAGTTTGGCAGATTTACACTTTTGGTCCCTGTCATGCATTCAGCCCATTTTCGACACGTTTAAGGCCCGTTAACCCCATTTCAAAGCTCTAAAATGAAGTTAAAGTATAGGGAACTTAAAATGTGTTCAAAAATATCTCGGATGTCGGTTCGTTTGGCCGTACGAACGCGATGTTCGCTTAATTACGACGGAATGCGCACAAGCGCGAAAAACGATCCAAATGACGCGACGAATGGATTTTTCTTAAGGCGAACCATAAAATATAATGTAGTCATGCTTACATAAATTTTTGGATGTCCGGATGTATTCAGAACGTAAGTTATGCGCGAAAATGCAAACTTGTGCACTTTTTGACGCTTTTAGTCCCTGAATGACACAAAAGTTTATTTTAGCATACCGAACACCTCAAAGCCTATTTCTAAGCTATGTAAAGGATATTTATGGTATGTTTAACTTATGGTCATGTTCCGGAAGGTCTGTTACAGTTCAAATTGGCATACTTTCGCAGTTTGTCAACTTTAGTCCCTGTAAGCGATTAAACTTTGATTTCACCACACCAAACCTTTCAAAACTTATATCTAAGTTATGTAAAGGTTATTTAAGGTATGTTAAGCCTATTTCACTATTCCGGAGTGTTCGTTGGATTAAACTGGTTATATCTACTCATCAGTGCGCGTATAACCTTCCAGAAAGCGATTTAGAGCTTGAAATCGGACAAGAGTTGATATGTGTAAACGATACACATATTTTTACAAATCCCAAGCATGAAATACAATATTTCATTGGTTTGGCATTTGTTTGATGGTTGAAATGACACAGGTGTTACACAAATAATCTTGTGATGACTTGACTAGACCCCCATAGGGTCTTTTTAACTAGATCAACAAATGATCTCTTTAAATAGACCACCAAAGAGTCTCTTCAACTAGATCACCAAAGTATCTCTTTAACTAGATCGACGAACAATCTCTTTAACTAGATCAACACATGACCTGTTTAACTAGATCGAAGAACGACCTCTTTAACTAGACCACCAAAGGGTCTCTTTAACTAGATCACCAAAGGATCTCTTTAACTAGATCGACGAACACCTCTTTAACTAGACCACCAAAGGGTGTCTTTAACTATATCAACACATGATCTCTTTAACTAGATTGACGAATCAATCTCTTTAACTAGACCACCAAAGGGTCTCTTTAACTATATCAACACATGATATCTTTTTTTGGGTAAAGGGTTACCCCAGTGATTCTATTATAGACAACCGCCAAATAAGTACAAGTAGTGAGGATGAGTTCCCCACTAGTTCATATACAGGACATGCCCCATATATGTAAGCAAAAAAAAACAAACAAACCAAGTTACCACCTCAATCTAGCCTACTACAATCATGATAATGACTAACTAGTAGACAAACGAAAAAATCAAACAAACGACGTCAACCGCCATCATCAAAAATGAAATTGCTACAAACCGGCAGCCCCTTAGCATGAAACAGAAGCCACCTATCCATTAGACAACTTTATGTGAGAGGTGCTTGCCCCTGTACTGGAAGACGTAGGATGTCATAAACTCATTCGTTTCATCATATACAACCTCTACCTCGTCATCGTCAGACTCCTCATTTGGCTCACGTCTCCCTTTATATCTCCCCTGGAAGGAACCCCCGTTCCCCCCAACAAACCCAAGAGCACTAAACGAATTATGTGTTTGAACCTTGGACGAACTAGTGCTCCGCGCACTCACGTAGGAAGAACTCACTGCCTTTTTCTTTTTATCCACAAGTCTATATTCAAACTTGGGCTTTTGATTGTTAACTTGAAAACCGCTCTTCTTTACATTCTTCTTTGTCTTGACTTCCGTATAACCATCAGGGATCGAGACAGTGGTGGAACAAACCGCACTCAACAATTTGCATGGGCTTCAACTCAGAACACTGTGTATGGGCACTGTAACATATGCGGAATTGGTCATATCCCTTCACAGTGCCCAAATCAGCCGCACTCGAGTACTAGACAGAATCAGGCTAACTATGCTGCTAACTATGCTAACTATCTTTAACTAGATCAACACATGATCTCTTTAACTAGATTGACGAATGAATCTCTTTAACTAGACCACCAAAGGGTCTCTTTAACTCTATCAATGCATGATATCGTTAACTAGATCAACACATGATCTCTTTAACTAGATTGACGAATCAATCTCTTTAACTAGACCACCAAAGGGTCTCTTTAACTTTGGAATTGTACTTTAAAATCCAAGGTTCTTAACTATTGCATAGAAGCCCATTAAGTATTTAAGATAGTACTTTTGGATATCCTTCTAAGAATCTATCATATAAAGATATGGAAGATTCTACAAGGATTTGGATAGCGAGCATTTGAATCACACATAAACACATAATTGTTAACTTGGTCATCAAAATGTTATCAACTTGTCGTCAATTTGTACATACGTATTTAAAGTACACCAGGAACCTAATCGAGGAGTTCAATTAGTACTTTAAACATCCACAAGAATCTAACTATAAAGATCGGAAGATCCTATAAGGATTTGGAATTCGTGTAGCGAAAATGTTTCGAAACCTTGTACTAGGTATGCTAAGTCAACATACGAAGTGAAGTGTTCATGAAATCAAGGTGCTAGATATGCTAAGTCAACATATGAAGCAAAAAGGATCCTTAAAATCAATGTGCTAGGCATGCTAAGTCAACATACGAGCAAAATGTCTTTGAAAACCGTGTACTACGTATGCTAAGTCAACATACGAGCAGAATGTCTTTGAAAACTATGCATGGGATCTTTGAAAACATGTTTGATGTTTTTGAAATCTTATGTAATGTTTTTGAAATCATGTACTAGGTATATTAGGTAAATATGTTTATAGAATGTTTTAAAACCATGTGAGATGATTTTGAAATCATGTATGAGGTTTTTGAAAACATGTATAATCTTTTTGAAATCATATACTATGTATAATGTCGTGAAACCAGAAAGAAATGATATGTACATAGACATATCGCATAAGACCAATTAAGGACTTATGAAAAGTACCCTTAGACATCCAAGCAAGGATTTAAAGTGGTACTTTGAAGAAACGAGTTATAACTTGTACCTCGTACTCTGTTTCCTAGAAGAAACGAGTACTTAGGATTTTTGTGGAGATCGCGAGTGATCACAAAAATGGAAGAACTACAAGAGTAGTTTGTCTTGCAAGGAACATGGTTCCTTGGGGTTGTTTACAGAAAGTGTGTAAATCTGTTTTTCGGAAATAATGGCTCTAGGCGAAATTTGGCGATCCTGAAAACCCTAGTTTCTTGTTCTTTCTGATCTTAATCTTGATCGATCTGGGTTAGCAATTGTGGTGTTGTCGATCCTTCTGAGTAAGGTTTCTAGACTTTACCTTGGTTTCTAATCTTTTGAAGTCAGGATTAGGGTTTGTTCTTTTCGTTTTCTTGCTAGGGTTTGCCGCCAATACGCTTTGGTTTTTTTTTTCGTTTTGCTTTTACGTTGCATGGTTCTTCTTTTCTTGTGTGATGGATTCAAAACAATTCAAGCCGCCTGATGTCAATAGTAGGGATCGGGGTTTGGAGGATTTAGGGTTCCAATCGTTTTCTGAAAAAATGCATGGGGATGTGTTCATAAGTTCGAAGGGTTATACACCGTTGAATATTCAGGAAATAAGGGATAGGACGTCATTATTTGCCAAACCCCTGAATATTGATGGTAATCCGGTAATTCCACGTCGTGGAGTGGAACATAAAGAACAGAAGATTATAAATGTTATTGATGAGTTGGAGAAAGTCACTGTGCCGGTGCAGATGGATAGCTCACACGCTGTTTGCAAGGATGATCTGAATCAGCCGAAGTCTATGTTGTCTTCTTATGCTGAAAAGCTTCTATCCGAAAGTCAGGCTTCTCGTAATAAAAGGGAGATTAACTTCAGACTCTTGACACCTGCGGAGACTCGAGATGATGCTGATATTGTTATTCCGAAAGAGGTTGTTCAGCAGGTACAAGATAAGTTTGATAACGTGCTTTATGGATATTTCTTAGGGAATAGATTACCTTTTCCTGTGGTATAATACTATGCGAAGAATGTTTGGGCAAAGTTTGGTTTTTCAAAGCTTATGATGAACACGTCAGGTTTCTTTTTCTTCAAGTTTGATTCGAAGGAGGGATTGATGAAGGTTCTGGAAGGAGGACCGTGGTTAATAAGAAAAGTTCCGTTGTTTTTGAACATATGGTCGCCAAAGGTTATCCCTAAGAAAGATAGTATTAAAACGGTTCCAATATGGGTCAAATTGCATAATGTTCCGATTTCAGTTTACACTGATGATGGTTTGAGCATGTTGGCTTCTAAACTAGGGGTTCCTAAAAGGCTAGACTCCTATACTGCTGATATGTGTGTGGAAAACTGGGGAAGGAGTAGTTATGCCCGTGCAATGATTGAACTTAATGCTGATAATGAACTTAAGGATCATATTATAGTAGCTATTCCTAAGATGGATGAGGAGGGTTACATTATGGAACGGGTAGAGGTTGAATACGAATGGAAGCCGTTACGCTGTCCGACATGTTGTCTTTTTGGTCATGACCATAATACGTGTAGTAAAGTTGTTAAGGATAAAGCAAAGCAGGTTGTTGTCGATGGGGATGGATTTATTACAGACAAGAGACGAGTGGCAAAACAAATGTATCCTTATAAGAAGCAAAAGGCCAAGTTTATGTATAAACCAAAGACGAGTAAAGCAGGAGCTAGTACTTCCGGAACAAAAACAGATGATCACACTAATGGGACGCAAACAGTCAAAGTGGCCAATTCTTTCCAAGCTCTATCGGCGGATGATGTGGATGATAATGATGAGAGTACAAATGCTGGTAATGATACGGGTCAAGTGGAGAAAAACATACCGAAGGGCAACAGGCCGAATGATGAGGTGCTTGAGACTAATCCTACTGAGATGTCGAAATTTATGAGTGGTGGAGTCAATGTTAGTCAATCTGAGGGGGCAAGCACTCCCGGTGCTGTGGGTTTCAATGGGTAGTTTGGCCGCTTGGAATATAAGGGGTTTGAATCGTCCCCTGAAACAAAATGAGGTCCGGGTGCTTATAAATGAAAATCATTTGAGTATTTGTGCTATTTTAGAGACTCATGTTCAGGTTGATAATCTTAGCAAAGTCTGTAAGAGTGTTTTTCGTAAATGGAATTGGACGTCCAATGGGGATTTATGTCAACGAGGTACTAGGATTATTCTCGGATGGAGTTCGGATGATGTGGACCTTATGGTTCTCTCGCAGTCTGATCAGGTAATTCACACTCAAATCCGCCTCAAAGCTGATTCTAAAGTGTTTTTCTGTTCCTTTGTGTATGCCGAGAATAAGTATCAAGATCGCCGTCTACTTTGGGAAGATCTTTGCAAGTTTAACAGTTTAGCTCTTGGCCATCCTTGGGTGGTTCTTGGGGATTTCAACACGGCACTGAATATGGAAGACTGCTTATATGGACCGTCTACTCACACTATCGGAATGAGAGAATTCTTTGATTGTATTCAAACAGTGGAGCTTATGGATGTTAAATGTCATGGTTTTCATTTTACTTGGAACCAGAAACCTAAGGAGGGTATTGGGGTTTTTAAGAAGATCGATCGCATTATGGGAAATACTAAGCTTTTGGACTTGTTTCCAGACGTGTATGCTCTGTTCCAGCCTGCCCGAGTTTCTGATCATACTCCCTGTGTATTAAAACTGCCTTCTATTAAACGTAATAAGCCGAAGCCTTTTAAATTTGCAAATTTTTTGACGACTAAACCTGAGTTTCGGCAGTATGTTACGTCCGAATGGGCTAAATCAGTGCAAGGTTATGCTATGTTTTCGGTAGTTAAGAAATTACGTAATCTGAAACCGCTCCTTCGTAAACTTTTACAACAACAAGGAAATCTTCATGATAAAGTGACTCGATTGCGTAGTGAGCTGGATGTGTTTCAGCAAGTTGTTGATGCTAACCCGCTAGACAATGCAGCTCGAGAAGCGTCTGCCAAGTGTCTTCATGAGTTTCAAAAAGCTTCTTATGACGAGGAGTGTTTTCTCAAGCAGAAATCAAAAGTTGAATGGCTTTGCGCTGGGGATTCGAACACAGCATATTTTCATAACTCAGTGAAAAGCAGGAATGCTAGGAATAAGATCCATTGCATTCATGATGTGCATGGTAATCGGTTTGAAGGTGATGATGTCTCAGCTGCTCTTTTGGATCATTATGAGACATTTCTGGGAACAGATCAGATTGTCCAGAATGTTATTGCTGAAGACCTGTTTGTTAATACGCTTGACCAAGAAACAGCGAGCCGAATGACAAGACACGTAACTCGAGAGGAGGTTAAAAATGCCATGTTTAGTATTGGTGAAAATAAAGCGCCTGGTCCAGATGGTTTCACTTCTTCTTTCTTTAAGCACGCGTGGGATATTGTTGGTGATGAGGTGACAAATGCTGTTATTGATTTTTTTGAAAATGGTAAACTTCTAAAACAGGTCAACCATACTATTCTTGCTCTGATTCCTAAGAAGGATACGCCCAATTCAGTTCTTGACTATCGTCCTATTTCTTGCTGCAATGTGCTTTTTAAGTGTATTAGCAAGATTATAACGGATAGGATAAAAGGAAGCTTGAATAAATTGGTTAGCATAAATCAGTCGGCTTTTATTCCGGGTAGGAAAATTTCAGATAATATTCTTTTGACCCAGGAATTGATGCTCAATTATCATCTTAATAGAGGGCCTCCTAGATGTGCGTTCAAGATAGACATTCAAAAGGCGTATGATACAGTTAACTGGCAATTTCTGGAGTTAATCCTGATCCGATTTGGTTTTCATCATAAAATGGTAAGTTGGATCATGACATGTGTCACATCGGTCACTTATTCTCTAAGCATAAATGGGGAGCTTCATGGGTATTTTGCGGGAAAGTGTGGTCTTAGACAAGGGGATCCACTGTCTCCTTACTTGTTTACGCTGGTTATGGAAGTACTGACTTTGTTATTACAACAAGTTTCATTGCACACGTCTTTTAAGTTTCATGCTCGTTGTCCTAAACAGAAGATAATTAGTGTTTCTTTTGCTGATGATTTGTTTTTATTCTCTCATGGTGATACTACTTCGGTTAAGCATCTAAGAGAGGCCCTAGAGAAGTTTACTCTAGCTTCGGGTCTGGTTCCGAGCATGGCTAAAAGTACGGTTTTCTTCAGCAATGTTCCTCAAGTGATTAAAAAACAGATTATGAACATTATGCCCTTCCAAGAGGGATCTTTTCCGGTTCGTTATCTTGGGGTTCCGTTGATATCTACCAGATTGGCTGCCAAAGATTGCAAAATTCTTTTGGAGCGTATGGAGAGACGAATAGATAGTTGGATGTCAAAAACGCTGTCGTTTGCAGGTCGGCTTCAGCTTATCAACTCTGTTCTTTCGGCTTTATACTCCTACTGGGCTTCGGTTATGATGCTCCCATCTAGTGTTATAAAGGATTTGGAGAAAAGGCTTCGAAGGTTCTTGTGGAATGGTGGTAATCAAGGTCCGGTTCGTGCTAAAGTTGCTTGGAAGGATGTTTCTTTGCCTAAAGATGAGGGTGGTTTAGGTATTCGAAGTATAATGGAGGTGAACAAGACTCTTTTAACTTCCCATATCTGGAGCTTAATTACTAATCGGCAGTCCCTTTGGGTACAATGGATCCACTCATACAAGTTGAAAGGTACAAGTTTCTGGGAAGTGCAATGTAAAGGTAGTGTTAGTTGGGGATGGAGAAAGCTTTTATCCATCCGTTCTAGTGTTCGGTCGTTCATATGGAGTTCTATTCGAAGTGGCCGACAAACTAATGTTTGGAGTGACAATTGGTGTGCATGCAGTCCTCTTCGCTCGTTTATCTCCCCTAGAGCTATTGCAAATGCTGGTTTTTCTTTAAATAATACTGTGGCGGATGTTGTTGCTGAAGATGGCCAATGGGTTATGGCCTCAGGCGTGGTACAATTTATATCCGGTTCTTATAAATATCGTTCCTCCTCAGATTATTTCTGATGTGAATGATCGATTTTCGTGGAAGGATGTGGAAGGTAATCTTAATGTTTTTGGATCATGGGAGGTTCGGAACAGCTTGCGGCAGAGACATGATAAGGTGCAATGGAGTAATTCGGTTTGGTTCAGTCAGTGTATCCCTCGTCATTCTTTCCATTTGTGGTTGGTAATCAAGAATAAGTTAAAAACACAAGATAGGATGGCCATTTGGGAAGCGGGAAGTGCTACTAATCTTCGGCTCATGTGTTGTCCTTTATGCCGGTTTGATCGAGATTCTAGGGATCACCTTTTTTTTCCAATGTGCATATGCTTCAAAGGCTTGGAAATTGGTTAGGAGAATGGTAGACATGGGGAGTGTTACGGATACATGGGCTTCCATTTTGCAGTGGATGGAGCTAAATGCAAACTCTAAAACGATGGATCATATTATTTGCAACATCTTGGTGGCGGCTTCAACTTATTTTGTTTGGCAAGAAAGGAACTCGCGTTTATTCTCTCAAGAGCAGCGGAGTGCTAGTGTGCTTGCTAAGGTTATCATTGATACGGTGAGGCTCAAAATTATGGGGTTCAGATTTAGTAAAGACCCGAAGCAAAAGAAGATTTTGGATCGGTGGTTGATTTCGGAATGCAGCATGAATTTTGAACCTGGCTAAAGCGGGTTAACTGTTTTGAAGCTGTGTTTTGTTTGGGTCGTGTTTGTTCTTGTAGTCTGTTTATTTCTGGTTTTGTTTTGTCGGGTTGTTTTTTCTTTTGTTGTCCTAGTCTTGGTATGCCAAGTCTAGTAGTGTGTATTGATGTCTCGATACACCCTGTTTTTATTGGTTGATTGATATAAAATTTCACCGGGGTAACCCTTTACCCAAAAAAAAAAAACATGGTTCCTTGGTGTCGGTGTCGTAGGGGTATGTCATTCATACATGTAACCACATTTGTTTTCGTACATCGAAATGCGAATAAAGATTTATTTATAAACCAAACTAATTGTTTCAAAGTTCTTGGATAACAAATGAAATAAAACATAAAGTTTAATTGTTTCAAAGCAGCATCATCTTCCAGTTATCCAAATGCTCATCCACGGGCTGGATTTGCATTAACAAGCTTTGGGCAATTGTTTCTGAAATGGCCTATCTTGCCACAGTTGCAGCAAGATCCAGGTGGAAAACGAGCTTGAGCAGGGTTGGCTTGAGGTTGGTTTGGACCACCTTGGTTCGGGGTAGTTCGACAAGCATTTGACACTGTAGGTGAGCTTGGTACACTCATTGCACAACGGTGCAGTACCAACATAGGTTTTTCTAGCAAGAGGTTGTGCTAGTTAGTTAGGTGCAGCTTGATTGTTTTGACCAACTACAGCGAAGTTCTGTGAAACCTTACGCTTCTTTGACTTCTTGGAGGATTCCGTCTTGTTATCCTTTGATTTAGTCTTGTCCAATGGTTTCTTATCGTCTTTTCGAAAAAGTTCACCCTTCCAGACTTGAGATTCAGTCAGGTTAACGGATAGCTCAATGGCCTGTCTAACTGTGGTAGGCTTGCTACCAGTAACAATGTCTTGAACTGGGTCAGGGAGGCCATCAATGTATTTTTCAATCGCCTTATCCAAAGGCGTAACCATGGTAGGAGACAACAGACTTAATTCCTCATAACGATCAGTGTAGGCTCAATGCTCACCGCTATCTTGTTTAAGATCGTCGAATTCCCTTTCCAGTGCCCTGAGTTCATGACGAGGACAGAATTCTTTCATCATTAGAGCTCGAAGCTCTTCCCAGGTTTGAGCCATTGCCACATCGGCGCCCCTATCTCTCATTACACCATTCCACCATGTTAGTGCATGTCACACCCCGACCACGTATAACATACAAAACGTGGCGGAAAACGTCGGGGAGTGTTGTAACAGAATTAATTGTTTCATAACCATGGCATACAAAGTTGTATTTTATTTATCAACATAAGAGTTACATTGTTTTAAACAGGAATTAAAGAGTTTATAACATAATTAAACTAAGTCTATCTTCATTTTAAGTCTCTAAGGCACAGGTCCGCCCTAGTGTCACGATCATCGTCCTACACAAAAGCTCCTGAAAACACATGTGAAAATAGGTATGTCAGCATAAAAATGCCTGTGAGATACATAGGTTTTGTGAAAATAGGATTCATGACTTAAGTTTAAGAAAAAGTTGTTTAGTAAAAGTCAGTCATGAACCTTGTAAATTGTTTTGTTTTGTAAGTTATTTAAAAAGCGATAAGATCGAATGATATGTATAAATAAAAGAATAATGTATGGTTAAATGTATAACCAAGTAAAATGAGTTGCATAAAGTAAGTTGTTTGTAAACCAAAGTCTTGCGAAAATCGGGTTACTTGTGTAAAATGTATAAGTCCAAATTGAATGATTTAAATAACGCTATGATATGTAATATAATACAAACACTTATATATAGGAAGTACCAGCGACGTATCCACCATGCTTGTATCATATTACTCACATCTCGTTACTTAAGTCACTTAAACAAACCACCAATGTATAAAGTCTATGTTTAAACCAATAGTCAAAAGTCCTTGTATAAGTCATGTCAAATGTTTATAAGTCCAAAAGTAGTCAAGTAATGTGTATCAAATGTTATGTATTGTAAGTAAAGTATTGTCACATAATCCAAATGTAAAAATGTACAAAACAAAGTATTTTGAATATATCAAAAAGTTATGTTTTGCAAAGTAATGCATGTTACATTGATACAAACATTTATGTGGTAAGTTAACGCATACATTCAAGCCTTGAGACAGTCGGATAACCCTTTTAGTCAAGGTTATCAAAAGAAATGTTTTCGGATTCAGTCATTCCTTACATCCAAACAAACCCGGGATGTCAGGAATGGGATTTGTCAAGTCCTATGGTACTAGTACTTACTACCGAGCGGCGTAGCTAATGTTAATGAACGTATATAAGTCTCGTTTGTGCAAACCAAATGTTATAGCAGTTGTATACATGTCATATGAAAACATTGTACTAAGTACGCTAAGTTAACATACAAAGCAGAAAAGTCATGTAAATCAATATGCTAGCATGCTATCAGTCAACATACATAGCAGAAATGTAAAGTAAAACAATGTACTAAGTATGCACACAATGGACATACATAGCATGAAATGTAATGTAAAACGATGTACTAAGTACGCACACAATGGGCATACATAGCATGAAATGTAATGAAATCATGTACTATAATGTACTAACGAACATAGCAGGTCTATGATGTGAAGACAGGAAAGCATGAAAGTAACAAGTAGGCACATGTATTCCACCCCAAAACAGTTTGAAAACAGTAAAAGAGGGGTCTATGTACTCACTTGAGATTGCTCAGAAGTCCTAAGATAACCACCAAGCAATGCTAGAGATCACGGATATCAAACGTCACCTAATATGTTAATATACCGGACCTAAATCGAAGGATTGGATAGAATGAGGGTTCGTAAACCAAACGAGTATGGTGACTCGTGTAATATGGTTTAACAAAGCCTACATACTAAATGAAACCTAACCTAAGTGACCCATCACGACCCGTTTAGGTAGCTTATGCTACTTTAACACGTCGTTCGCGTAAAACGCGTTCGGAACGCCTAACTAGTCCTATGACAAGTAAAATATGCCTTAACATGTCTAATATTGTTACCAAATCAGTTTAGATACCAAAACTTATGTTGCATATGCTTAAAATGAATTTTGGCGTCAAAAGGGCATTTTGGTAATTTACCTGAGGCATATAAACTACCTATCATACAACTACTTAAACGAAGCGACCATAAGGTATAACCTCGGAAGGTTATTCCCTATATACTATGGTCACCTAATGTGCTTGGTCGGATCCTAATGATCGACCAAACGGGTCAGGTTCGAAAGTATAAGCGATTGTTTAGATCGCTTACCTTACGACCCTATATAAGCACTAAACTAAAAGTGACGAGCTAAGCATCTTAAAACATGCTTAACTAAGTTTAGAAAACAGGTTTGGTATCAAAACAAACGGTTTTGATACCTAAAAGTAGTTTGGTTACAAAATACGCAAGAATGCGCATTTTGGCCGAAACTACGACTCGTCACTGAGCCTAGATAACGTGGTAATCAGTAGGTATAGTCACTAAGGACTATAACCATTGTGATCACGCTCACGTTATGAAGTTCAAACGAACTTCGCATTGACCATAAACTGGTCAATGCAGAAAGTCAAACAAAGTTTGACTTTCGGACTCGAAAAGCAATAAAAGAACGAAGGAACACTTACAAAGGGTCCCCGCAAGATTGTTTAGATCGCTTACCTTACGACCCTATATAAGCACTAAACTAAAAGTGACGAGCTAAGCATCTTAAAATATGCTTAACTAAGTTTAGAAAACAGGTTTGGTATCAAAACAAACGGTTTTGATACCTAAAAGTAGTTTGGTTACAAAATACGCTAGAATGCGCATTTTGGCCGAAACTACGACTCGTCACTGAGCCTAGATAACGTGGTAATCAGTAGGTATAGTCACTAAGGACTATAACCATTGTGATCACGCTCACGTTATGAAGTTCAAACGAACTTCGCATTGACCATAAACTGGTCAATGCAGAAAGTCAAACAAAGTTTGACTTTCGGACTCGAAAAGCAATAAAAGAACGAAGGAACACTTACAAAGGGTCCCCGCAAGATTGATAATCCAAGTATTCTCAGGTATGAGGTTATGAAACACCCCAACTTAGAGAAATCTCAGATTTCAAGTGGGTTTTGCAATGAAGTGGGTTTGGGTATTTATAGTTTTCGGTTCACCGTTAGGATCGTTTCTTGGAGAAGAGGGAATGATCACATCCCTACACTTGTTGGCAAGCTCATGAACATCAATTGGCCCCCCATGATCAGTTAGCAACATGTGGAAATGGCCTTTGGAGAGTTTAAAAGCTGATAACAGCAGCCAAAAACGTTTTTCTGCATCTGACCCCTGCTTGCGCATCGTAACACTCAGAGTGTTGAGGTGCGCAAGCACCTGCAGACCAGAAGTTTGAAAAATGGCAAAACAGGCCCCTGAAGCTCCAAACTTGCTATTTGATGCATTTTTGACACGTTTAAGCCCCGTTAACCCCATTTCAAAGCTCTAAAATGAAGTTAAAATATAGGGAACTTAAAATGTGCTCAAAAATATCTCAGATGTCGGTTCGTTTGGCCGTACAATCGCGATGTTCGCTTAATTACGACGGAATGCGCATAAGCGCGAAAAAACGATCCAAATGACGCGACGAATGGATTTTTCTCATGCCAAACACTAAAATAAAATATTTTAGTGCTTACATAAATTTTTGGATGTCCGGATGTATTCAGAACGTAAGTTATGCGCGAAAGTGCAAACTTATGCACTTTTTGACACTTTTAGTCCCTGAATGACCCAAAAGTTTATTTTAGCCCACCGAACCCCTCAAAGCCTATTTCTAAGCTATGTAAAGGATATTTATGGTATGTTTAACTTATGGTCATGTTCCGGAATGTCTGTTATAGTTCAAATTGGCATACTTTCGCAGTTTGTCAAATTTAGTCCCTGTAAGCGAATTAACTTGTTTTTGCCATACCAAAGCCTTCAAAACTTATTTCTAAGTTATGTAAAGGTTATTTAAGGTATGTTAAGTATATGTTGATGTTCCGGAGTATTTGTCGCATTAAACTGGTTACGTTTACGCACCAGTTTGCGTATAACTCTCCAGAAAGCGATATAGAGTTTGAAATTGAGCAAAAGTCAAAACATGAAAGATGTAAAACACAACCAAACAAACATTGGGATCAAATAACATTGTTTTATTGATAATTGAACTGTTCACAATGATTTCAGACACAGATGTTACAGTGCCCTTTTCTTTTTTTTTTCTTTTTTTTGGGTAAAGGGTTACCCCGGTGAATTTTATTAATCAAACCATAAAAACAGTAGTGTGGCTGAGTTACCACACCCAAACTAGCGTTGGCATACCAACACTAGGAACAAACATCCCAAAAAAAACACAACTAGGCACACAAGGCCACAAACCAGCTAACAAACCAAACACGGCCAAAAACAAAAACAAACTACAAACAAAGACAACTAACTAGCCGGGATCAATCTCTAAATTGTTTCCAGGAATCTTCCACTTTTCCACCAAGCTACCATTTTCAAATCTCCGTTTAAACTTGAGGGAAATAAGCCGCAATCGAACAGTATTAATAATCTCCTGAGACACTACCATAGCCGTCCGATGGTTCCGAGAAAACAACCTGCTGTTGCGTTCTTGCCATATAAAATAGGTTGCAGCCGCAACTACCAACCGACTAACAACATTGTCAGGCTTTTGTAAGGACGAGTTGTGGTTCATCCAAGCCATAATATCGGTCCAGCTTCCATTAACATCTTCCATATTAGTGAGACTCCTAACATTGTTACAGTGCCCTTTTCTCAAAGACACTAGATGCAAACTCAACATTTCGCTCGTTTGGGCATTGAACGTATCAAAATGTGCTTTCTAAACTCTCGAACCGTTGTAGGAGCCCAGTAGCTCCTTCACACCCAGAAAATTTAAGCGGTTTAGCCGAATTGAATGTCTTGTAGTTGCACTAAGCATTGTTATTGTTATTATTGTTGTTCTCTTGATTTATCTGAGTAACAAGGTTCGGGAGTACAGCAGCGATTTGCTGAGCGACTAAGGCTGCTATTGCAGCATCTTAAGTTTGATCGCGTCTAGGAGGCATTCTAAAAGAATAAGGAAACATGGGAAACGTGTGAGATTGACATTTGGATAAACAAAAGAGGTATTGAAAATATCGACGAAACATAAGGATTGTGACCATTTGTTCGTTAACTAAAACAAAAAACTTCACTGTGACTAATCAAAGTAAGTGGGTCTTTATAATGTATCACGAAGATATGCTCTAGCCTATAGGTGGACACTCACCCCAAGAGTTCCCAGGTAAGAGTCACTGGTCCGGTGATGCAGATTTGTACGAACACTCTAGCCTTAGACAGAAAACTCAGAGAACAGGCACCCACACTTCCGGATTGCACATGTTCACATTATTAAAGCCCAAACTTTGACGAAATTTTGAAAACACCAAAGGCTCAAAAAGCCTAAAACAAACCATCTAAGGATAGATGATTTATTGTGAAGTTTTGGAAAAAAATTTGACTCGAGAAAATGAATTGTGTTTTGTTTTGTTTCTGTTAGTCACCTAAGGATAGGTGATCGGTATTGTATTAAGAATCTAAACGCAAGAAAACTCGCGTTAGGGTCCTAGGAAGGTTATAGACTAGGTCAAGAGCATTACTAATAACCTAATTCCCTATAACCATGAGCTCTGATGCCAACTTTTTTGTAACACCCCGACCGCATAATACAACAAACCGCGGCAGAAACTATGACATCTGTGCTTGTGTAAATCATTGTACAAACTCTGACCAATTAAAATATCAATAAAACAATGTGTTTTGATCCCAATATTTGGTTATTTATGTTTGACATTTTGTACATTTTGATTTTTGTTCGATTTTAAACTCTATATCACTTTCTGGAAAGTTATACGCAAACTGATGCGTAAACATAATCAGTTTAACGTGACAAACACTCCAGAACAGTGACATAAATTTAACATACCTTAAATAACCCTTAAATAACTTAGAAATAAGTTTTAAAGGGTTTGGTATGGCAAAAACAAGTTTATTCGCTCACAGGGACTATTTGCGTCAAACTGCAAAAGTCTGCCGTTTTGTATGGCAACATACATTTCAGAACATGATCATAAGCTAAACATACCACAAATAACCTTAACATAGCTTAGAAATAAGCTTTGAGTGGTTCGGTGTGCGAAAATGCGCTTATTTGATCATAGGGACTAAAAGTGTCAAAAAAACTGAGTAAGTTTGCATTTACGCGCATATCTTACGTTCTGACCACATCCGGACATCCAAAAATTTTTGTAGTCACTAAAATATTTTATTTTAGTGATAGGAATGCAAAAATACCATTCGTCGCTTAATTTGGATCGTTTTCGCGTCCGTTCGAGTTTCGTCGTAATTAACCGAATAACGTGATCGTACGACCAAACGAACCGACATTCGTGATATTTTCAAGAATATTTCACATCCCCTATACTTTAACTTCATTGTAGAGCCTTGAAGATGGGTTAACGGGGCTTAAACGTGTCAAAAACAAAGTTATATGCATGCAGGGACTGAAACTGAACAAAACTGAAACTTCTGGACACTAGGTCGCGGGCCGCGAAGGCCAGACCTGTATCCTACGCGGGGCATGAGAGAGTGCCAGCGACAGAATGTTCATTTCAGCTGCCAGCTTGTTCTTGAGGGCCTTTTATGCAATTTTCTTGTTTTGGGCTCCAAGTAAACACCTTTCCAAGTAATATTAGCTGGCTTTAACATATGTATGGCCAAGATTTAATGCTTGGGCAATACATAAACACTTGGAATGATCTTACAAATCATCCACAAGTATAAATAGCCATGATCTTTCACTTCATTCTTGCACATTCAATCTTTTCTTCATCTTTGAACTCTAAGTGGAGGATTTCCATCTTTGGGAGCCACCTACCTGAGTTCTTCTAGTCCAATCTTTCAGCCATAGAGCCTTGTAAGTGTTCTTTCACGGCTTAGTTATTATTTTCAGACATTTAAAGCTGAAAGTCAAACAGTTTGACTAACAGTTTGACTTTCGGTTTTGACCATCAATTGGTCAAATTAAAGTTCAATTGAACTTTGCAACGTGATTGTAATCACGATGGTTATAATCCTTAACGATTATACCTACTAATTACCACCTTGACTAGGCGTAGTGACGAGTCAAAGTTTCAGTCAAAATGCGAATTTATGCGCATTTTGCGACGGAACTATTTTCGGGTATCAAAACTCTTTATTTTGATACCAAATCAGTTTTCTAAATTAGTTAAACATGTTTTGACATGTTTAACTCATCACTACTAGTTTAGTGCTTGTTTAGGGTCGTAAGTTAAGCGGTCTAGACAACCGCTTAGACTTTCGAACCCTACCCATTTGGTCGATCATTAGGATCCGACCAAACTTATTTAGTGATCATAGTTGCATAGGGAATAACCTACTAAGGTTATACCTTATGATCACTAAGGTTGGTTAGTTATTTATTAAGTCGTTTATATGCCCATTGAAAATGACCAAAATGCCCTTTTTGAGCATAAATTCATATTTAGCATATGTGATCAAGTTTCTAACATCTAAACTGATTTAGTAACATATTTAAACGTAGTTGGGCATGTAAGACTTAACATAGGACATAGATAACCATCCGACCATAGTTTTACGCAAACGACGCGTTAAAATAGCTTAAACTACCTTAACGAGTCGAAACGGGTCAAAAACACTTAGGTTAACTTTCTAATCAGAATGTTAGGTCTACTAAATCATGCCATATGAGTTCCAATACTCATTTGATTTATAGAACCTCATTCTATTCTATCTCCCGATTTAGGATCCGATTATTAACATAGTTACCTATATTAGGTGCCGTTTGATTCCGTGATCCTTGAAGCTTTATTTGGTCTTAATTACAAGACTAATAAGCAATCCCAAGTGAGTACATAGTTCCCCTCTTTTTCCGCTTTCAAATATTTTGGGGTGATACACATGTGCTTACATTGTTACTTTCATGCTTTTCATGCTTTTGTGACATAAACATGCTACGTTCACCTAGTACACGTATAGTACATGATTTCAAATTTTGTTTTGCTATGTATGTTGACTGAGCAAGCTAGCACATTGATTTCATTAGACACATTGGTTGCATATGTTTACTTAGCATATGGACACATTGTTTTACATGACATTTCTGCTATGTATGTTTACTGAGCATGCTAGCACATTGATTTCATGAACATTTCTACTATGTATGTTTACTTAGCATACTTAGTACATGGTTTTCACATAGCATGGTTACATTGGTTATGACATTTAGTATGTTTAACGGGACAATAATACATTCATTAACACTGATCACGCCGCTCGGTAGTATGTAATGGTACCATAGGACTTGACAAATCCCGTTCCCGACTTCCTAGGTTTGTTTGGAAGTAGGGAATGACAGAATCCGAAAACATTTTTGATGAACCTTTGATTCATTTAAGGGTTTATCCGACAGTTTCAAGGATTGAATGCATGCGATAAACATTACTGCATAAATGTTTGTAATCATAAAGCATTGGTTTCTGTAAAACATAACTTTTGATTTAAACTTACGTTTATTCAAAAACATTGTTTTGTACATTTACATATGTGGTTGAGTAAATACTTTTTATTCACCATACACGACATTTGGTTACACATTGACACTGTACATATGGTTTGAGTAAATACTATTTACTTGCCATACATTACATTTGGTTATACATAACATAGTTACATTTGACATTTGGACATGGTTTACACATGAACATTTTGACATTGGTTTAAACAAGACATTTTTGGTGGTTATTGACAAGTGATTTATATAACGAGGCGTGTGTAATATGATAAAAGCATGGTGGATATGCCGCTGGTACTTCCTGTTGGACTCTGTATGCCCAAGACACATATTAAATTGATGTGGCCAGCACGTTATGATCCAAGTCGAGTCATACCCAATAACAAGCTAGACAAACACTTATATTATTTATTTGTGATATGATCATACAAATAAATATTAACACTTACAATATTTAGAAATTGGTTTTCTAAATAATTACACTTGAGAAACCAATAAATTATGTGGATAATTTATTTTGAGAGAATATTTTATTTTGTTATTTAATAGGTTAAATAACATTATAAAAGATTATATAAAGTCTTGCAAACATAGTGTTATATTTTATAAAAGTTATAAAATTAAACAAGACTTTATTTATTATTAAAAAATTGGATTTTTTTTAATAAAACCCCTTAGGGCCGTCCACTTTGGTGGTCTTCCCAAGACATATGTTGGTCCAATGCTATGACATGCATTTTGCATGTGTAAGAGCTTTTGATTGGGTCTTGTTTTTGGTGATATTCTCTCTAGTATTTTAAAAAAAATACATGACCAAAATTGAAGCCCAAGAGCTGAATTTTGCTCTAAAATTTCGGCCATAAGAGTGTTCTTTCAAGTGTTCATTCTTTGATCTTCAAGCGTTGAATCCTAGCTAAACTTGTGGTGTTTGTTGGAAGCTTGGGGTATACAAGCTTGAGGTCTTCTACTCTTGAAGACAACCATTTCAAGAAGCATCATCCGTTTCATAATCCTTGTACTTCAAGAAGGTAGTTTTCTAAACATCCTATGGTTGTGTTTGATAGTATACATCTCATATACGGATCCGGGTTTTGGGATTTTGCATATAAATAGGTTTATATCTTATAAAAGTAACATGTTTTAAACTTATTTTCCGCTGCGTTTTTATTTCATATGGATGAAATTGCTTTGATAAACATGTTAAAATCCCAACAATGGTATCAGAGCCGCTTATATGAGTGCATACTTCAATAGATTAAAAATTTCGGGTTTCGGGTTTCAAGAAAACCCTATGGCCGAAAATTTTAACATGGTTAACCCTTTGTTTTTCAAGATTAT
Source organism: Helianthus tuberosus (assembly GCA_030545235.1). NCBI lineage: Eukaryota > Viridiplantae > Streptophyta > Magnoliopsida > Asterales > Asteraceae > Helianthus > Helianthus tuberosus. The sequence continues at coordinate 82,816,492 of CM060399.1, forward strand.
TTTCTTACATGCATAAGAGAATCTTGAAAAATTTATTTCATATGGATGATTTGTTTGTTTGGACAAAACTTAACTTTTCGGTTTTTTGAAAATAGCCGAAAATGTTTATAAAAGGGAACCATTTTTTTATGCTTCTTGAAATTAATATATATATATATATTTGGATATATATTTTGGTGCATATAACCTAGCCATGACCTTGTGTTGAATATGTTTGTGTTTGTGATTTATATTTAATTATTTCAAAGGTTGTAATAATTATTTTGTTCTTCCATTAGAAGATATGTAATTTATTTATTTCATTTGGTATGTAAAATAAATAGATTAGGTGCATTTTATTTTACTAGAAAAATGTATTAGGATATATTTTGTAAAAGAAGATGCACACAAAATGCAGTTTTGGTTTGGGCCATTATATTCGGTCCAAAGAACTTCATCGTTCTCAACGGGATTTTAACCCGATAACCAAAACTCATTTTTGGAGTCCAAAGGAGTTTGGAGCTGAAAATAAAAGACTTTTGGAAGCTCAAAGAAGGTGGAGAAATCACAACACAAGAAGGAGACTTGAAGCATTTGGATGCGGGATCAAGTGGGAGTTCAACGACACATTGCTTGTGTCAATTTTCACCCTTTAGGAAGGACCTTTTGACACACTTGTTTCGGCTAACAAGTGTTGTAAAAAATAGTTGGCTATGGTTATGCACCTATGTGTTGGACGATCCTATTCCCGATGAACCTAACGTGGAAGATGTGGAAGCCTACAATGATTGGGTTAAGTATACCGAGGACTCCATGCAAGCCTCATGCCTCATGTTGGGAACTATGATTCCCGAAATTCAAAAGGATTTTGAACACCACGGGGCATACGACATGATTACCCAGTTAAAGGAAATGTTCCTACAACAAGCAAGGGTAGAACGCTTCGAAACTGTTCGGGCGCTTCATGCATGTCGAATGGAGGAAACCCAATCGGTATCATCTTATGTTCTCAAGATGAAAAGCCACATTGATCGCCTCGAACGGCTAAATTGTCCCGTCTCTAAAGAGTTGGCTACGGATTTGATCCTCAACTCTTTAACAAAGAAATTTGAGAGTTTTGTAATGAATTACAACATGAATGGATGGGACAAGAGCATTGGTGAACTTCATGCAATGCTCAAGACGGCCGAAGCAAGTATGGGCAAAAAGGTTTTACCCGTCCTAGCGATCAATGAAGGAGGCAACAAGAAGAGGCCCCACCCCGACTCTAAAGCAACCTATGCTAAGAGAAAGGGACACGTGAAAGGAAAAGGGAAGGGAAAAGCTAAAGCAGAACCCACCAAACCGAAGGAGAAGAAGCAAAAGGTTGCTACAAATGACCCATGTTTTGAATGTGGTGAGATAGGACATTGGAAGAGAAATTGTCCAACCTATCTCAAGGAGTTGAAAAACAAGAGGGATGCAGGGCAAACCTCAGGTACTATCTTTATGATACATGTTGAGCTTAATGTTATTTCTTCTAACACATGGGTACTAGATACAGGATGTGGAACTCATATTTGCAATTCGTTGCAGGGGTTCAGAAGAAGTAGACATTACAAGAAGGGAGACAGTAGTCTCTTTATGGGCAACGGAGCAAAAGTTGAAGTCGAAGCTCAAGGAGACTACGTTTTAAAGCTTCCAAGTGGTTTGGAAGTGATTTTGAAGAATGTTTTGTATGCTCCTAGTTTGACTAGGAACATAATTTCAGTTTCCCTTTTGAGACAATGTGGTTTTAAATTTGATTTTGTTAACCAAGACATTTATGTTTCTATGAATGATGTGTTTTATTTTAAAGCTATGTCTTTAAATGGTATTTATGAATTAGATCATGATAACACATCATATGATAGCTCAATGTACCAAGTAACCAACAAGAAACTCAAAATGGATTTGAGTGATTCCTATCTTTGGCATTGTCGCCTTGGACATATAAGCAAGAATCGCATGCATACACTTCAGAAAAATGGTCTTCTGAATACAAATGAAGATAATTCATTTGATGTATGCGAATCTTGTTTACAAGGCAAAATGACCAAGACACCCTTTAGTGGAACTTTTGAAAGGGCAAAAGACTTACTAGGCATCATACATTCAGATGTATGTGGTCCTTTTAAGCCGATGACTAGGAATGGTGAAAGATACTTCATTACCTTTACCGACGACTATAGTCGTTATGGATATGTGTACTTACTAAGACACAAGGATGAAGCATTTGAAATGTTCAAAGACTTCAAAAGTGAAGTAGAAAATCAACTCAAGAAAACAATTAAAGTCCTTCGTACCGATAGAGGAGGTGAATACCTAAGTGGTGCTTTTCAAGATCATCTTAGAAGTTGTGGAATCTTTTCACAACTTACTCCACCTGGAACACCACAACACAATGGTGTGTCCGAAAGGAGAAATCGAACTCTATTAGATATGGTTCGATCTATGATGGCTAGAACCACATTACCTCTATCATTTTGGGGTTACGCTTTGGTCTCCGTAGTCCGTATACTAAATATGGCCCCAACCAAGAAAGTAGAAAGGACACCTTTTGAAATATGGCATGGAAACCCTCCATCATTATCATTCTTAAGGGTTTGGGGTTGTGAAGCTTATGTTAAGCAATACACTCCAAATAAATTAGAAGTCCGATCTACTAAGTGTATCTTTGTAGGATATCCTAAAGATGATATAGGATATTATTTCTACGATCCAACCGAGCAAAAGGTATTTGTTGCTCGAAAGGGTAAGTTCTTAGAGGCTAAATTCCTTATGGAAGGAACTAGTAGTAGAACAGTGGAACTTGAAGAGGATCAAGAACCACAAGACAATACACGTTTGGTTGAAACTAGCACTCAACAAGAGGTTGTTGAAAATGATCAAGAGGTTGATCGGAACACACAAAATGTTCGCAGATCTGGTAGAATTAGTAATCCACCTGAAAGATATGGATTTTTCATGGATGGATGCTACGTGGTAGATTCAGATGAACCAACCACATTCCATGATGCAATGTCAAAATCCGATTGTGACAAATGGCTTGAAGCCATGAACATAGAGATGCAATCCATGTATGACAACCAAGTTTGGGAATTGGTTGTGCCACCACTCAACTCCAAAGTAGTTGGAAGTAAGTGGGTTTTCAAGAAGAAAACGGATATGCATGGTAACTTGGATACTTATAAAGCAAGACTTGTAGCAAAAGTTTCACTCAAACTCAAGGGATTGATTATGATGAGACCTTCTCGCCTGTGGCGATGCTAAAGTCAATCAGGATATTATTTGCCATAGCTGCATATTATGACTATGAGATCTGGCAATTGGATTTCAAAACGGCCTTTCTTAATGGATATCTTGATGAAGATGTCTATATGGTTCAGCCAGAAGGTTTTGTCGATCCAAAACATCCTGACAAAGTATGCAAGTTAAAGAAATCAATCTATGGATTGAAACAAGCATCTAGAAGTTGGAATCATCGTTTTGATGAAGAAATTAAGAATTTTGGATTCATCAAGAACGGTGATGAAGCTTGTGTGTATAAGAAAGCTAGTGGGAGCATCATCACTTTCTTAGTACTGTATGTCGATGACATTCTACTATTTGGGAATGACATTCCAACCATGGAAGGTGTAAAAGCTTGGCTTGGAAGTTGTTTTTCCATTAAGGATCTTGGTGAAGTAGCCTACATTTTGGGAATAAAGGTCTATAGGGATAGATCAAGGCGCTTGATAGGTTTAAACCAAAGTGCATACATTGTCACACCCCGACCGCGTAAAACAACAAATCGCGGCGGAAACATCGGGGCGTGTTGCAACAGAATTAATTGTTTCATAACCATGGCATACAAAGTGATATTTTATTTATTAAACAAGAGTGTTACATTGTCTTAAACAGGAATTAAGGAGTTCAGAACATAATTAAACATAGTCTATCATCTTTTAAAGTCTCTAAGGCACAGGACCGCCCTAGTATCATGATCAACATCCTATGGAAAAGCACCTGAAAACACATGTGAAAATAGGTACGTCAGCATAAAAATGCCTGTGAGATACATAGGTTTTGTGAAAATAGGATTCATGACTTATGTTTAAGAAAAATGTTTAGTCATGAACCTTGTAATTTGTTTTGTCTTGTAAATCATTTGAAAACAATAAGATCAAATGATATGTATAAGTAAATGTCAGGTTTAAATAAATAACCATGTAAAAATGTGTTTGTATAAAATGTTCTATGTCTCAAACTGAAATGATTCAAATAACGTTACGACATATAATACCATACAAACACTTATATATAGGAAGTACCAGCGGCGTATCCACCATGCTTGTATCATACTACACACGCATCGTTACTTAATCACTTAATCAAACCAAACCAACCAATGTAAGAAGTCTATGTTTAAACAAATTGTCAAATGTATTGAATAATATGTCAAGTGTAAATCATGTCAAATGTCTATGTCAATTATCCATGTCAAATGTCTATGTCAAATATCCATGTCAAATGTCTATGTCAAATATCCATGTCAAATGTCTATGTCAAATATCCATGTCAAATGTCTTTGTGTAAAATGTCTATGTCAAAATGTCATGTATGGCAAGTGAAATGTCTCAACTAAACCATATGCACAAAAACAAAGTATTGAAGTAAAACTTGGTTTAAATCAAAGTTATGTTTTGTGTAAATGCATGCAACTATTTAATATGAACATTTATGCGGTATTGTGAAAATGCATACATCCAAGCCTTGTGACTGTGGTGATAAACCCTTTAAACAAATTAAAGGTCTATCTGTCTTATATCATCGAATTCGGTCATTCCTTTTTGTCCCCTTTCCCTGGGATGTCCGGAACGGGAGTTGTCAATTCCTATGGTACCACTACCTACTAACGAACGGCGTAGCTAATGTTAATGAATGTATTGTCCCATGTAAACAAACCAAATGTCATACCAAAAATGTAAACATGTGAAAACAATGCACTAAGTATGTAATCAAATGAACATACATAGCGTGAAATGTCATGTAAAACGATGTACTAAGTAATGCACACAATGGGCATACCTAGCATGAAATGTCATGTAAAACAATGTACTAAGTAATGCACACAATGGGCACACCTAGCATGAAATGTAATGTAAAACAATGTACTAAGTAATGCACACAATGGGCACACCTAGCATAAGATGATATGAAATCATGTACTATAATGTACTAACGAACATAGCATGTATATGATGTGAAAACAGGAAAGCATGAAAGTAACAAATAGGCACATGTGTTCCACCCCAAAACAGTTTGGAAAACAGTAAAAGAGGGGTCTATGTACTCACTTGAGATTGCTCAGTTGTCTAAAGATAACCACCAAGTAATGCTATAGATCTCGGAATCAAACGGCACCTAATATAGGTAACTATGTTAATAACTGGACCTTAATCGGATGATTGGATAGAATGAGGTTTCGTAAACCAAACGAGTCTAGAGACTCGTGTCATTTGGTTTAACAAAGCCTACATGCTAAATGAAACTTAACATAATTGTTTACGACCCATTACGACCCGTTTAGGAAGCTTATGCTACTTTAACGTGTCGTGCGCGTGAAACGCGTTCGGACCGCCTAACTAGTCCTATGACAAGTGTTATATGCCTAAACATGTTACATAATCAGCTACGTGACAAAGGTTTAGGTTACATATGCTTAATACCAATTATACATGAAAAAGGGTATTCTGGTAATTTACCTAAGGCATATAAACTACCTACCATACAACTACTTAAACGATGTGACCATAGGGTATAACCTCGGAAGGTTATTCCCTACCTACTATGGTCACCTAATGTATTTGGTCGGATCCTAATGATCGACCAAATGGGTCGGGTTCGAAGGTATAGGCGATTTATTAGATCGCCTACCCTACGACCCTAGACAACGTGGTAATCAGTAGGCATAGTCCCAAGGGACTATGACCATCGTGATTACAATCACGTTGCGAAGTTCAACCGAACTTCGCATTGACCATTACTGGTCAACGCTGAAAGTCAAACAAAGTTTGACTTTCTGACTCGAAAAGCAGTAAAAATAAGGAAAAGAACGAAAGAATACTTACGAAGGGTCCCCGAATGCTAAACTCGATTCGAAAATCTCAGGTATGAAACTAGTGTTTCAACTTAGAGTTTCTCAAATCAAATTTCTAGTGATTATGAATGAAACATATGGTGGGTATTTATAGTTTTTCCATATAGAATATTCCTAGAATATTCCTAGAATATTCCTAGCATATTCCAAGCATATTCCTAGCATATACCTTAGCATATTCCAAGCATATACCTTAGCATATTCCAAGCATATACCTTAGCATATTCCAAGCATATGCCAAGCATATTCCTAGTATATGGCTAAGACGGGTATTTAACTGGGTACCGGGTATTTTATCTAGCGTTTAAATCCCGGTTTATGGCGTTCTAAATTATTTTTATTACTCTATAAAAATAAACTCGCCAAGTTATTACTGAAATAAATTTCAGTTGCCAGGACTGGCTGCGTTGTCTGCGTTTTGCAGTAGAAGCACTGTGTTGCGCAGAAACACACGGTACGCGCTTAAACTTTGAAAAATAACGTTTTTAGGCGTTTTAATTTATTTTTCAACACGGACCTGATTAAAATAAGATTTTAATCATAACAGAATATTTGTGGGATTTAAATATTATCCGGTCGGTCACCAACGTTCGTTTGGTCGTACGATCGCGATGTTCGGTTAATTACGACGGAATGCGCATAAGCGCGAAAAACGATCCAAATTGCGCGACGAATGGATTTTTCTTATGCCAAACACTAAAATAAAATATTTTGGTGCTTACATAAATTTTTGGATGTCCGGATGTATTCAGAACGTATGTTATGCGCGAAAATGCAAACTTGTGCACTTTTTGACACTTTTAGTCCCTGAATGACCCAAAAGTTTATTTTAGCACACCGAACCCCTCAAAGCCTATTTCTAAGCTATGTAAAGGATATTTAAGGTGTGTTTAACTTATGGTTAGGTTCCGGAATGTTCGTTACAGTTCAAATTGACATACTTTCACAGTTTGTCATATTTAGTCCCTGTAAGCGAATTAACTTGTTTTTGCCATACCAAAGCCTTTAAAACTTATTTCTAAGTTATGTAAAGGTTATTTAAGGTATGTTGAGTATATGTTGATGTTCCGGAGTATTTCTCGCATTAAACTGAGTACGTTTACGCACTAGTTTGCGTATAACTCTCCAGAAAGCGATGTAGAGTTTGAAATTGAACAAAAGTCAAAACATGAAAAATGTAAAACATAACAAAACAAACATTGTGATCAAATAACATTGTTTTATTGATAACATAACTGTTCATAGTGATTACAAGCACAGTTGTTACAGTCTCCCCTACTTGTGGAAATTTCGTCCCGAAATTTATTTAGAGGAAACTCGTGGAAAAAGATGCGGATATTTCGCTTTCATTTGATCTTCGCGTTCCCAAGTAAACTCGGGTCCACGTTTAGCTTCCCAGCGAACTTTGACCAAAGGAATGCGCTTGCGTTTAAGCCACTTGACTTCACGTTCCATGATTTCCACTGGCTTCTCAACAAATTTCAGTGTTTTGCCAACACGAATTTCGTCAAGCGGTATGGAGAAATTCTCATCAGCTGTACACTTCTTGAGATTGGACACGTGAAAAGTTGGATGAACATTTCCCAGTTCAGGAGGTAACTCAAGTCTGTAGGCTACCTTTCCGATTCTTTCGACGATCTTGAATGGTCCAATGTATCTAGGTGCAAGTTTTCCTTTCTTTCCAAATCTGATCACACCTTTCCAAGGTGAGACCTTAAGTAATACTCGATCACCGACTTGAAATTCCAAGGCTTTGCGTTTTGGGTCCGCGTAAATCTTCTGACGGTTTCTAGCTGCCTGAAGGTTATCACGAACTTTCTTGACCTTGTCAGTTGTCTCTAAAATGAGGGCAGGTCCAGTAAGTTGGGCCTCGCCAATCTCATTCCAGCAGACTGGTGAACGACATTTTCGACCATAGAGAGCTTCGAAAGGAGCCATTTTGATGCTAGTGTGATAACTGTTGTTGTAGGAGAATTCAATCAATTTAAGATGTGAATCCCAGCTACCACCAAAATCGATCACACAAGCTCTAAGCATATCCTCCAGAGTCTGGATTGTTCTCTCAGATTGACCATCCGTTTGCGGATGATAAGCTGTGCTCAGATTAAGTTGGGTCCCCATAGCAGATTGCATGGTTCTCCAAAAATGAGAAGTGAAACGAGCATCTCTGTCAGAAATGATGTTCAACGGAACACCATGTCGAGCTACAATTTCATCTACATAGATTTGAGCAAGTCTGTCTGCAGGAAAATCCTCACGGATTGGCAAGATATGTGCTGACTTTGTAAGACGATCAACGACTACCCAGATGGCATCATGACCTTTCTTTGTGCGCGGGAGTTTGGTAACAAGATCCATAGTAATGTTTTCCCATTTCCAAACTGGGATCTCTGGTTGCTCCAATAATCCCGAAGGACGCTGATGTTCAGCCTTAACCTTTAGACAAGTAAGGCATTTGGATACGTATAAGGCAATGTCTTTCTTCATACCAGGCCACCAATAGTGAATACGAAGATCCTTATACATTTTATCTGAGCCCGGATGAATAGAATAACGAGACTTATGGGCTTCATCCATAAGCAAGGTACGAAGATCATCTAGGCTTGGGACCCACAAACGGTCCATGAAGTAATATGATCCATTGTCCTTCAGTTCCAGTGCAGGTGTTATGTGATAAGGAAATTCCTTATCCATCAATCCTTGTGAAACACAAGATTGTTGAGACTGAGAAATGCGTGCTTGGATATCGGATCGAGCTTGAATAACAGATTGAACACGTACACAATGAAGCTTAGTACGTTCCTTACGACTTAATGCATCAGCTACGACATTCGCCTTACCAGGATGGTAGCGAATTTCGCAGTCATAGTCGTTTAAAAGTTCAACCCAACGTCGTTGTCTCATGTTGAGTTCTTTTTGGTTGAAGATATGCTGAAGACTTTTGTGGTCAGTGAAAACCACACATTTTGTACCGTACAAATAGTGTCTCCAGATCTTGAGAGCAAAGACAACTGCACCCAACTCAAGATCATGAGTAGTGTAGTTTTTCTCATGTATCTTCAACTGCCTCGATGCATAGGCTATGACTTTGTTCCTTTGCATAAGAACACAGCCAAGACCCAATTTTGATGCATCACAATACACAACAAAATCATCATCACCCTCAGGCAATGATAGAACAGGCGCATCGCAAAGCTTCTGCTTCAGGTGTTGAAAAGCTTCCTCTTGTTTGTTTCCCCAATAAAAGGGCATTTTCTTCTGAGTTAGAGCAGTTAGAGGAACTGCAATCTTCGAGAAGTTTTCTATGAAGCGGCGATAATAACCCGCTAGACCAAGAAAAGAACGAACTTCAGTAGGAGTAGTAGGTGTATCCCAATCCTTAATCGCACTGATCTTGGAGGGATCTACATGAATACCCCGTTCGTTGATAACATGCCCCAAAAATTTAACTTCTTTAAGCCAAAATTCGCACTTGGAGAATTTGGCGAAAAGTTGCTCTTTCTTTAGGAGTTCAAGGGTAAGATGAAGATGTTGCTCGTGATCAGCTTGCGTCTTAGAATAAATCAAGATGTCGTCAATAAAAACAATGACGAACTGATCCAAATAAGGTTTACAGACCCTATTCATTAAGTCCATGAAAACAGCAGGAGCATTAGTCAAACCGAATGGCATGACTGTGAATTCATAATGCCCATAACGAGTACGGAACGCTGTCTTCGGAATGTCTTCTTCTTGCACCCGAAGTTGATGATATCCAGATCGCAGATCAATCTTCGAAAAATAAGAAGCGCCCTGTAGTTGATCAAAGAGATCATCAATGCGAGGTAAAGGATATCGATTCTTGATGGTAAGTTTGTTAAGCTCACGATAATCGATACACATCCTAAAGGATCCATCCTTCTTCTTTACAAAAAGAACGGGAGCACCCCAAGGTGAAAAACTAGGACGTATAAAACCTTTGTCAGAGAGCTCCTGAAGCTGTTTAGACAACTCTTGCATCTCGGATGGTGCAAGACGATATGGAGCTCTGGCAATGGGATTTGCACCAGGTACGAGATAAATGCGGAACTCGACTTGGCGTGCTGGAGGTAGACCAGGTAAATCTTCAGGGAATACTTCAGAATAATCCCGAACGACAGGAATATCTGAAATAGACTTACCCTTGCCTTTATCTTCTGTAACATGTGCTAAGAAAGCCACATAGTTCTTCTGCAGATACTTCCGAGCTTTAAAACAAGACATGAGTTTGAGACCACCGATAGGCTTCTCACCTTGAACCTGCAGAATCTCGTCTGTCGAAAGCGGCACACGAACAATCTTCTCAGAACAAACTATCTCTGCGTGATGCTTGGATAACCAATCCATTCCCACAATAACGTCGAAGCTTCCGAGTTGCATAGGCGTGAGGTCGATAGGAAAAAGATGGTCGTTAAGATTCAACTGGCAGTTGCGAAGAACAGAATTAAGAATAATGGGTTCACCACTAGCAACCTCTACTGTCAAAGATTTGCCTAGTTTCGTTCTAGACACTCGAAGCATTGGTTCAAAGGACAAAGACACGAAACTCTTATCGGCACCGGAATCGAAAAGAACAGATGCAGGCTGATTATTAATAAAGAACGTACCGTTCACCACATTATCGTCAGCCTGTGCCTCTTGGGCATTCATGTTAAAAACTCGGCCTCGAGCCGGAGCCTGAGCCTGATTCTGGTTCTGGTTCTGGTTCGCCAGTCTTGGGCACCGATTCCTATAGTGGGTCAGATCCCCACAATTGTAACAAGCACCTGGTGGGTATTGTGGTCGTGCAGCTTGACCCTGTTGCGGAGCAGCTTGTTGAGCCGGGTTCTGAACCGCGGGATTCTGAGCAGACCGACAAACATTGGCAAGATGGCCTGACTTCCCACAGTTAGTACAGAAACGGCATGGAAGTTGCGGCTGGTGGTGACTGTTGCATCTATTGCACAAAGGTGCATTCCCTGTATAGGGTTTCTTTGCTGGCGGCTGTGCGGGTTGGTTGGGAGCTGCTTGATTAGCTTGGGCAGTGACAGCATAGTTTTGGGAAGCCTTACGCTTCTTTGCCCTCTTTGAAGAACCAGAGTTCTTTCCATTCCCGTTTTGACCTTTCTTGCTATCCACCTTGTCAGCTGATTGTTCCTTGCCCTTGTCACCCTTCCGGTGTAACTTGTTCTTCCGGATCTGCGACTCAGTCAATGTCGCTGATAATTCGATCGCCTGACGAAGTGTGGCAGGTTCACTACCAGTAAGAATGTCTTGTACTGAGTCAGGTAGGCCGTCGATGTATCTTTCGATAGCCTTGTCAAGTGGGGTGACCATTGTTGGGCAAAGCAGACTCAACTCTTCAAACCGATCAGTATAAGCCCTATGCTCACCACTATCTTGCTTCAGCTCATCAAACTCCTTCTCCAACGCTCGTTGCTCATGACGAGGACAGAATTCCCTCATCATAAGGGCTCTAAGTTCGGCCCATGTCTGTGCGAGAGCAACTTCTGCAGCCCTATCCCTCATAACCCCGTTCCACCATGTCAAAGCCCTCTTCTGAAATACGCTCGAAGCAAACTCGACTTTGCGATTTTCGAGACACTGCACGTGGCGAAAAGTATTCTCTATGCTCTCAAACCACTGAAGAAGCCCAGTCGCTCCTTCAGAACCACTAAACTTGAGTGGTTTAGCCTGATTAAAATCCTTGTATTTGCATGGACCATTGTTGTTGTTGTTGGCTTGTTGCCATTGAGCAAAGAGATTTGGGAATTGAGCAGCCATCTGCTGCGCAATAATTTCTGCCAGCTCGGCAGTAGCTATCTGGTTCTCGCGTCGAGGAGGCATTCTAAAAGAGGAAAACATGAAAGGAAACGAGTGAGATGATTGGATGAAAAGAATGAGATGAAACAAAATCAACAAAAGCAAAGATGGTGGTCATTCGTCCGTATCACAGAGCAAACAAACAACACACAGCGACTAATCAAAGTAAATGGGTCAAAAATAATGTATAATGAAGACATGCTCGCCTATAAGTGAACACTCATCCCAAGAATTCCCAGGTAAGCACAACTGGTCTCGCGTCTGGTTGAGATGTATACGAAGTGCTTGCCTAGACAGAAAACTCAGAATACAGGCATTCACCCTTCCAGTTTGCACATGTTCACATTATTTAAAACCCAAAACGTTTGACGGGATTTTGAAAATTTGAAGGCACAAGGCCAAAAACCAATACTGAAAAGGGTTCAAAACCATATAACAGAGGGTTCAAAACCTTACAATTGAGGGTTCAAAACCTTGTAAAAATTTATTCAAAAACAGATGATTGTTTTTCAAAAATCGTTTCGGAAAAATTTTGGTTCCTTGTTTTGTTAATCACCTAAGGATAGGTGATGTACATGTTTTAAGATCTAAACACAAGATAACTTGCGTTAGGTTCCTAGAAAAGTTATAGTCTAGGTCAAAGCATTACTAATAACCTAATTCCCTATAACCATTAGCTCTGATACCAACTCTTCTGTCACACCCCGACCGCGTAAAACAACAAATCGCGGCGGAAACATCGGGGCGTGTTGCAACAGAATTAATTGTTTCATAACCATGGCATACAAAGTGATATTTTATTTATTAAACAAGAGTGTTACATTGTCTTAAACAGGAATTAAGGAGTTCAGAACATAATTAAACATAGTCTATCATCTTTTAAAGTCTCTAAGGCACAGGACCGCCCTAGTATCATGATCAACATCCTATGGAAAAGCACCTGAAAACACATGTGAAAATAGGTACGTCAGCATAAAAATGCCTGTGAGATACATAGGTTTTGTGAAAATAGGATTCATGACTTATGTTTAAGAAAAATGTTTAGTCATGAACCTTGTAATTTGCTTTGTCTTGTAAATCATTTGAAAACAATAAGATCAAATGATATGTATAAGTAAATGTCAGGTTTAAATAAATAACCATGTAAAAATGTGTTTGTATAAGATAAGTTGTTTGTAAATCAATGTCTTGTGAAAAATATGTTATTTGTATAAAATGTTCTATGTCTCAAACTGAAATGATTCAAATAACGTTACGACATATAATACCATACAAACACTTATATATAGGAAGTACCAGCGGCGTATCCACCATGCTTGTATCATATTACACACGCATCGTTACTTAATCACTTAATCAAACCAAACCAACCAATGTAAGAAGTCTATGTTTAAACAAATTGTCAAATGTATTGAATAATATGTCAAGTGTAAATCATGTCAAATGTCTATGTCAATTATCCATGTCAAATGTCTATGTCAAATATCCATGTCAAATGTCTATGTCAAATATCCATGTCAAATGTCTATGTCAAATATCCATGTCAAATGTCTTTGTGTAAAATGTCTATGTCAAAATGTCATGTATGGCAAGTGAAATGTCTCAACTAAACCATATGCACAAAAACAAAGTATTGAAGTAAAACTTGGTTTAAATCAAAGTTATGTTTTGTGTAAATGCATGCAACTATTTAATATGAACATTTATGCGGTATTGTGAAAATGCATACATCCAAGCCTTGTGACTGTGGTGATAAACCCTTTAAACAAATTAAAGGTCTATCTGTCTTATATCATCGAATTCGGTCATTCCTTTCTGTCCCCTTTCCCTGGGATGTCCGGAACGGGAGTTGTCAATTCCTATGGTACCACTACCTACTAACGAACGGCGTAGCTAATGTTAATGAATGTATTGTCCCATGTAAACAAACCAAATGTCATACCAAAAATGTAAACATGTGAAAACAATGCACTAAGTATGTAATCAAATGAACATACATAGCGTGAAATGTCATGTAAAACGATGTACTAAGTAATGCACACAATGGGCATACCTAGCATGAAATGTCATGTAAAGCAATGTACTAAGTAATGCACACAATGGGCACACCTAGCATGAAATGTAATGTAAAACAATGTACTAAGTAATGCACACAATGGGCACACCTAGCATAAGATGATATGAAATCATGTACTATAATGTACTAACGAACATAGCATGTATATGATGTGAAAACAGGAAAGCATGAAAGTAACAAATAGGCACATGTGTTCCACCCCAAAACAGTTTGGAAAACAGTAAAAGAGGGGTCTATGTACTCACTTGAGATTGCTCACTTGTCTAAAGATAACCACCAAGTAATGCTATAGATCTCGGAATCAAACGGCACCTAATATAGGTAACTATGTTAATAACCGGACCTTAATCGGATGATTGGATAGAATGAGGTTTCGTAAACCAAACGAGTCTAGAGACTCGTGTCATTTGGTTTAACAAAGCCTACATGCTAAATGAAACTTAACATAATTGTTTACGACCCATTACGACCCGTTTAGGAAGCTTATGCTACTTTAACGTGTCGTGCGCGTGAAACGCGTTCGGACCGCCTAACTAGTCCTATGACAAGTGTTATATGCCTAAACATGTTACATAATCAGCTACGTGACAAAGGTTTAGGTTACATATGCTTAATACCAATTATACATGAAAAAGGGTATTCTGGTAATTTACCTAAGGCATATAAACTACCTACCATACAACTACTTAAACGATGTGACCATAGGGTATAACCTCGGAAGGTTATTCCCTACCTACTATGGTCACCTAATGTATTTGGTCGGATCCTAATGATCGACCAAATGGGTCGGGTTCGAAGGTATAGGCGATTTATTAGATCGCCTACCCTACGACCCTAGACAACGTGGTAATCAGTAGGCATAGTCCCAAGGGACTATGACCATCGTGATTACAATCACGTTGCGAAGTTCAACCGAACTTCGCATTGACCATTACTGGTCAACGCTGAAAGTCAAACAAAGTTTGACTTTCTGACTCGAAAAGCAGTAAAAATAAGGAAAAGAACGAAAGAATACTTACGAAGGGTCCCCGAATGCTAAACTCGATTCGAAAATCTCAGGTATGAAACTAGTGTTTCAACTTAGAGTTTCTCAAATCAAATTTCTAGTGATTATGAATGAAACATATGGTGGGTATTTATAGTTTTTCCATATAGAATATTCCTAGAATATTCCTAGAATATTCCTAGCATATTCCAAGCATATTCCTAGCATATACCTTAGCATATTCCAAGCATATACCTTAGCATATTCCAAGCATATACCTTAGCATATTCCAAGCATATGCCAAGCATATTCCTAGTATATGGCTAAGACGGGTATTTAACTGGGTACCGGGTATTTTATCTAGCGTTTAAATCCCGGTTTATGGCGTTCTAAATTATTTTTATTACTCTATAAAAATAAACTCGCCAAGTTATTACTGAAATAAATTTCAGTTGCCAGGACTGGCTGCGTTGTCTGCGTTTTGCAGTAGAAGCACTGTGTTGCGCAGAAACACACGGTACGCGCTTAAACTTTGAAAAATAACGTTTTTAGGCGTTTTAATTTATTTTTCAACACGGACCTGATTAAAATAAGATTTTAATCATAACAGAATATTTGTGGGATTTAAATATTATCCGGTCGGTCACCAACGTTCGTTTGGTCGTACGATCGCGATGTTCGGTTAATTACGACGGAATGCGCATAAGCGCGAAAAACGATCCAAATTGCGCGACGAATGGATTTTTCTTATGCCAAACACTAAAATAAAATATTTTGGTGCTTACATAAATTTTTGGATGTCCGGATGTATTCAGAAAGTATGTTATGCGCGAAAATGCAAACTTGTGCACTTTTTGACACTTTTAGTCCCTGAATGACCCAAAAGTTTATTTTAGCACACCGAACCCCTCAAAGCCTATTTCTAAGCTATGTAAAGGATATTTAAGGTGTGTTTAACTTATGGTTAGGTTCCGGAATGTTCGTTACAGTTCAAATTGACATACTTTCACAGTTTGTCATATTTAGTCCCTGTAAGCGAATTAACTTGTTTTTGCCATACCAAAGCCTTTAAAACTTATTTCTAAGTTATGTAAAGGTTATTTAAGGTATGTTGAGTATATGTTGATGTTCCGGAGTATTTCTCGCATTAAACTGAGTACGTTTACGCACTAGTTTGCGTATAACTCTCCAGAAAGCGATGTAGAGTTTGAAATTGAACAAAAGTCAAAACATGAAAAATGTAAAACATAACAAAACAAACATTGTGATCAAATAACATTGTTTTATTGATAACATAACTGTTCATAGTGATTACAAGCACAGTTGTTACATACATTGACAAAGTCTTGAATAGGTTCCAAATGGAGAACTCTAAGAGAGGTTTTGTACCTATTCAAAAGGGGACAATATTGAATACATCTCAATGTCCTAGCTCAAAGGATGAGCAAGAGAAAATGAAAAGAATCCCATATGCGTCAGCTATAGGATCCATCATGTATGCAATGATATGCACCAGACCGGACGTTTCATGCGCCTTGAGCATGACCAGTAGATACCAGCAGAATCCAGGTAACAGTCATTGGATGGCTGTTAAAAGTATATTGAAATATCTTAGGAGGACTAAGGATATGTTCTTAATATATGGATCTGGTGAGGAGGAACTCGTTGTAAAGGGTTATGTCACACCCTCAAAATACCACCTAGGGAGTGTCCCTGTTAGGCGTGTGACCCACTAGCAACGAGCCACCAATTACATTGAATCCATAAGTTTAAAATAAAGTTTCATCATTTAATATTAAAATCCAAACATAAGTTATTCGAAACCAGCAAATTCAGGGGAAGCGTTAACGTATCACAATATAAACATTTTCCAAACAAATGTAAGAACCAATGTTCAATAAATAAAACCAATCGGTGTGAACCATGACCACTCATGCCCTCCAGCCAGCAAGTTCCTGTTCCAAGATACCTAACGACCTGCGAGCATGTAACAAGTGTACCAGACAAAGCTGGCGAGTTCACAGTTTAAGAAAACGTTTGTTACCAGTTGTATGTAAAACAGTTCACTGACAAATGCAAGTAATATTGTTAATATCTCAATTCCGAACAAGACGGCTCCTGAAATACATGACTGCCCTTCCCACGTACTCCTATCTAGTACTGGGCCCCGACTGGGTCATTAGTTCACATCCGTCCTATCTAGGAGCGGTGTGAGGGTGCTAAACCTAAGTAGCGCTACCAACTAATACCCGTTACCCTCCAGGTAACATAATAAGGGACTTACAAAAATGATAGGTGAGAATATTAACCAATATACCCGTTATTACCCAGACCACTGACTGTCCCCAACCACTGGGACGCATGCTCGAATGTAGTGAACTCACCTTGGTTTTGCTCGGTAAGAATGTTTACTTGATTAACAGATCAATCACGTCCTAAAAAGGTTACCGATAACGGTCAGTTCTACTTGCATATAACCCACCACTTTCACATACAAATAGTTCACATATCTATCGATCACGTACAACATATTTACTGTACATATAACACACACATGTAATTGATATCATGGTAATCAATCCGTTCACATTAAGTCATCGAGTACTCATGTACCACGTAGTGGTTCCATTTTGCAATACCTAACCCACCTTATAGGTCACATGTTCAATGCTTATCAAATGAGTGTGTAACAACATAACCGACCCAAGTTAATTACGTAAATATATATACATATGAAGCCCAGTTACTAATCATCCGGCCCATAACTTATGGACCAGATCATGTGTGTGTGTGTCACCACTATGTGCGGCCCAATTTACCAAGCTTGTACAACACATCATATATTATCCTTCATTGTTTGCAATTATCACAAGTCCTTCAATCCGTGATCAGTTCATTAATCTAGTTACCCCCCTCCAATTTCTTAATTTTTCATTTTGAATTACCTCAACTACAACATTAGATAAACATAATATTCATTCCAGTTTGATCAAGATCAAGCTCACAATTTACAATTGTAGTTCACCGAATTGTCGCATAATATCGATAACTTTAATGACAATACTGGTTATCTAGTCGAGTGATTACTGGCACAAAACAATTCATTCACATTATCGACTATCCCTTATTAACCCCAAACCAACTTATATGTTATTAGTTCAATACCGATCCAGCGAATGTGTAACAACTACCCGGCCCAAGACTGATTAATTACTTGCCGATTTAAGGGGTTGGCTGGCCCAGCTTTAATCCGCAGCCCCTGATCCATTTCCTAGGCCCAACCGATTATTCAGTTGGACCAGTTCTAACCGATGATTTTTACCTGCATTCATATCATTATTAATAGCCAATCGGTTCCCCCCATAAACCCCATGTTTATCACTTTGACTAATTCTGACACATATGTAGTAGGTGCACATGAGTTAATAAGATCAAATCACAATTTCACAAGAACCGCCATTTACTTACATGTGCACATGAATTCATGAAATCAAGATAATGGGTCATGTGCCTTCAATTATATTGGACCAAATGAACACTAATATATCGATTTCCTATCATCAGGTGATCATCTCATCATTACATATTACCACTTCATATACAGAATCATAAAGAACATATTATAACACTTTGCTAGACATACACATAAAGAATAATTGAACAAGAATTAACATAGTATAGTTCACTAACCAAGATCAATGATACCACACGAGGGAGAGGTGTCTCAGGGTCTGCCGACGTGAACAAGGGGGAAGTAGGGTTTGTGTTTGTGTGTATTACCAGTTACGTATACATAAATATATGGATAAAGGATTTGGGCCGGTAGTCTAATAACAAAACAATGATTCGGAAAGGGCCGATTCTATTCACTTAACACAACAATGAATTGGGTCAAGATATAAAATGCGGACTTATGTTATGAGGGGCACACGCGAGTTCTATGCATATGATCCGGCCCTGATTCGCTTACAAGGCCCACTAACTAAGGCCCACTTCCTAATCCCGTTTTACTACGCCCGTACACATATACAATCTAAGCGGTCGGGTACATAAGACCCATTGAACGATATCAAGTATACAACTTGCACGCATAGCATTTAACGACCCACACGTGTAACTTAATAAATCTTGTATGATCGTGTAATAAAAGCAATTAAACGTAGAGACACACGTCAAGAGTTGTGGAATTTAAGCAATGCTAACCTTGGAAATACGGGTTGTCACATCATCCCCAACTTGAAAGAAATTTCGTCCCGAAATTTGATAAGTAAACCAAAAGTGACACGGTAAACCAAAAGTAACACAAAGCGGCAAAGTTTTAGATTAGGATGACTGTGGATTTTCCCAGGTGTCACAGGTTACACGGACGCGAGTTTCCAAACCGATCGAAGTGATTCTCGATCGCAATCAGGGTATGTCTTCATTTTAAATGGAGGAGCAGTCTCTTGGAAGAGCTCTAAACAAGACGTGGTAGCATTGTCCACTACAGAATCAGAATACATCGCCCGCTTCATTGGCAGCCCAGGAAGCTGCATGGCTGAAGAAATTTATAGCCGACCTAGGGGTGGTCCCTACCATTCAAGACCCCCTAGATGTAACACCAGTGCCTCCACGGCCATCAAACAAATACCAAACCAATGAAATATTGTATTTCATACTTGGGATTTGTAAAAATATGTGTATCATTTGCACATATCAATTTTTGTTCGATTTCAAACTCTAAATCGCTTTCTGGAAGGTTATACGCGCACTGATGCGTAAATATAACCAGTTTAATGCAACAAACACTCCGGAATAGTGACATAGGCTTAACATACCTTAAATAACCTTTACATAACTTAGATATAAGTTTTGGAAGGTTTGGTATGGTGAAATCAAAGTTTAATCGCTTACAGGGACTAAATTTGACAAACTGCGAAAGTATGCCAATTTGAACTGTAACAGACCTTCCGGAACATGACCATAAGTTAAACATACCATAAATATCCTTTACATAGCTTAGAAATAGGCTTTGAGGGGTTCGGTGTGCTAAAATAAACTTTTGGGTCATTCAGGGACTAAAAGTGTCAAAAAGTGCACAAGTTTGCATTTTCGCGCATAACTTACGTTCTGAATACATCCGGACATCCAAAAAAATTATGTTAGCACTAAAATATTTTATTTTAGTGTTCGCCATAAGAAAAATCCATTCGTCACGTCATTTGGATCGTTTTTCGCATTCAGGACCAGATTCGATGTATTAGCCGTTGTTTAATTCACAACCACACATTCTAACTTGCTTAGTCAGCGGATAAGGATGGAATTTAGGCACCATGACATTTCAACACATGTATGGATGGAATTTAAACATCTAAACACCATGACATTTCAACACATGTATGGATGGAATTTAAACACCTAAACACCATGACATTTCAACACATGTATGGATGGAATTTAAACACCTAAACACCATGACATTTCAACACATGTACGGATGGGATTAAGGCACGTTTTCCATGAAACGATCTTAACGGTTCGGGTATTCCTATAAATACCCATCCACCCCCATTGCTAAAATCACTAGAACTTTGATTTGAGAAACTCTAAGTTGAAACTATTGTTTCATACCTGAGATTTTTGAATCGAGGTTAGCATTCGGGGACCCTTCGTAAGTATTCTTTCGTTCTTTTCCTTATTTTACTGCTTTTCGAGTCAGAAAGTCAAACTTTGTTTGACTTTCAGCGTTGACCAGTAATGGTCAATGCGAAGTTCGTTTGAACTTCGCAACGTGATTGTAATCACGTTGGTTATAGTCCCTTGGGACTATGCCTACTGATTACCACGTTGTCTAGGGTCGTAGGGTAAGCGATCTGATAAATCGCTTATACCTTCGAACCCGACCCAGTTTGGTCGATCATTAGGATCCGACCAAATACATTAGGTGACCCTAGTATAGGGCATAACCTTCCGAGGTTATACCCTATGGTCACATCGTTTAAGTAGTTGTATGATAAGTAGTTTATATGCCTTAGGTAAATTACCAGAATACCCTTTTCATGTATAATTGGTAATTAAGCATATGTAACCTAAACTTTTGTCACATAACTGATTATGTAACATGTTTAGGCATATAACACTTGTCATAGGGCTAGTTAGACGGTCCGAACGCGTTTCACGCGCACGACGCATTAAAGTAGCATAAGTTACCTTAATGGGTCGCGATGGGTCGATAATACTTAGGTTAAGTTTCATTTAGTATGTAGGCTTTGTTAAACCATATCATATGAGTTCCTACACTCATTTGGTTTACAAACCCTCCTGCTACCCAGTCTTCCGATTTAGGTCCGGGTTAATTATGTAGTTACCTATGTTAGGTACCGTTTGATTTCCGGGACTCCTCTAGCTTACTTGGTAGTTGTTCAAGACTCCTAAGCACTCCCAGGCGAGTACATTATTCCCCTCTTTTACTGTTTTCAACTGTTTTGGGGTGACTCATATGTGCTAAATGCTTTATCAATGATTTCAATAACAATTACAATAGTTTCAAGAACAATTACAATGTGGTTTCAAGAACAATAACAATTATTTCAAGAACGCTAACAATGATTTCAAGAACGAATACAATGATTTCAAAAACTAATAACAATTTCAAAAACTGAACAAACTTGTTGGTTATAGTTTACATGACCGATGACATTCATTAGCAATGATCAAGCCGACCAGTATTAGGTTATGGTACCATAGGATCTGACAAATCCCGTTATTTACTGCACCCATTGTTATGTGTGGGGGTTGTGGGTAGCGACTGAATCTGTAATTATTAACTTATCCTTTGGTAAGGTTTGTTAAGAACGAGAGCGAGAGCGAGATGGAGCGAGGAACGCGTCAAGAAGGTTTGAATGTTATTAGAGAATCGACCATAAAGAAGTTTCACAATTAAAACAAGAACGACTAGAACGATTTTACAAAATGGGTTAACGATTGGGTAAACATTTTAACATGATTGACATTTGATCATGCATTTTCTCACAAAACATAACTTTGATTTAAACCAAGTTTTACTTCAATACTTTGTTTTTGTGCATATGGTTTAGTTGAGACATTTCACTTGCCATACATGGATATTTGACATAGACATTTGACATGGATATTTGACATAGACATTTTGACATGATTTACATCTTGACATGAATACTTTGACATATTATTCAATACATTTGACAATTGATTTAAACATAGACATTTTACATTGTTTGGTATGGTTTGGTTAAGTGATTAAGTAACGATGCGTGTGTAATGTGATACAAACATGGTGGATACGCCGCTGGTACTTCCTATATATAAGTGTTTGTATGGTATTACATATCATAGCGTTATTTGAATCATTTCAGTTTGAGACATAGAACATTTTATACAAATAACATACTTTTCACAAGACATTGATTTATAAACAACTTATCTTATGCAAACTCATTTACATGGTTATTCATTTAATCATGCATTATTTTCTTATTTATACTTATCATCCGAACTTATTATTTTTCAAATGATTTACAAAGACAAAGCAAATTACAAGGTTCATGACTAAACATTTTCTTAAACAGAAGTCATGAATCTTATTTTCACAAAACCTATGTACTCGCCAGCATTTCTTTGCTGACCTCGTTTTCACATATGTTTAAGGTATTGTTGGATGATATCGATTGATAAGATGCATGCTCACATAGGACTGGACAAGGCCTTAGTGACTCAATAACAATGATAGACTATGTTTAAATAGTGTATTTAGATTTCCAGACGATGTAATTACTCAATGTTTAATAAAACGAAACACTTTTGATATCCATGGTTATGAAACATTAATTCTGTTGCAACACGCCCCGATGTTTCCGCCGCGATTTGTTGTTTTACGCGGTCGGGGTGTGACAGAAAGATGGTATCAGAGCCAATGGTTATAGGGAATTAGGTTATTAGTAATGCTTTGACCTAGTCTATAACCTTCTTAGGACCCTAACGCGAGTTTACTTGCGTTTAGTCATAAAATAATACCGTCACCTATCCTTAGGTGACGACCACAACAAGAACATAAATTTCAAAACCGCTTTGAAAACTAATCATCTGTTCTAGGATGATTAATTTCTAGGTTTTGAACCCTCTATTGTAAGGTTTTGAACCCTCTGTTATATGGTTTTGAACCCCTTTGAATTTTCAAAATCTCGTCAAGGTTTTGGGTTTTAAATAATGTGAACACGTGCAAACTGGAAGGGTGAATGCCTGTATTCTGGGTTTTCTGTCTAGGCAAGCACTTCGTATACATCTCATCAGACGCGAGACCAGTTGTGCTTACCTGGGAATTCTTGGGATGAGTGTTCACTTATAGGCGAGCATGTCTTCGCGATACATTATTTTTAACCTATTTACTTTGACTAATCACCAAGGTCGTTTGTTGCTTTGTAGTAACAAACAAATGACCACTATCCTTGCTTTCATCAGATTTGTTTCATCTCATTCTTTTCGTCTAAATTCTCTCACTCGTTTCCTTTCATGTTTCCTCTTTTAGACAATGCCTCCTCGACGCGAAAGCCAGATAGAGACTGCCGAGCTGGCAGAAATCATTGCGCAGCAAATGGTTGCTCAATTCCCAAACCTCTTTGCTCAATGGAACCAAGCCAACAACAACAACAATGTGCTATGCAAATACAAGGATTTCAACCAGGCTAAACCACTCAAGTTTAGTGGTTCTGAAGGAGCAACTGGGCTTCTTCAGTGGTTCGAAAGCATTGAGAATACTTTTCGCCACGTTCAGTGCCCGGATAATCGCAGGGTCGAGTTCTCCTCGAGCGTGTTTCAGAAGAGGGCTCTTACATGGTGGAATGGGGTAATGAGAGACCGAGGTGCGGAAGTTGCTCTCGCACAGACATGGGCTGAACTTAGGGCTCTGATGATGAGGGAATTCTGTCCTCGTCATGAGCAGCGAGCTTTGGAGAAGGAATTTGATGAGTTGAAGCAAGATAGTGGTGAGCACAGGGCGTATACTGATAGGTTTGAGGAGCTGAGTCTGCTTTGCCCTACAATGGTTACCCCACTTGACATAGCTATCGAAAGGTACATCGACGGCCTACCTGACTCGGTACAAGACATCCTTACTGGTAGTAACCCTGCCACACTCCGTCAGGCGATCGAGTTATCAGCGACATTGACTGAGTCGCAGATTCGGAAGAACAAGTTACACAGGAAGGGTGACAAGGGCAAGAAACAGTCAGCTGACAAGGAGGATAGCAAGAAAGGCCAAAACAAGAAGGGTAAGGAAGGTGAGACGTCAAAGAAATCAAAGAAGCGAAAGGGTGCCCAAAATTTTGCTGTTACAGCACAGACTGCACAGAACCCGCAGAACCAACCAGCTCAGCCACCTGCAAAGAAAGCATATGCCGGTACCGCACCTTATTGTGCACGCTGCAACGGTCATCACGCAGTACAACAAGCTTGCTGGCAATGCACGACGTGTGGTAAACTTGGGCATTTGGCCAAGATTTGTCGTTTGGGACAAAATCAGGCTGCTCAGGTTCAAGCTCCGGTTCAAGGGAATGCTGCGAGATTCCCACTGGGTTCATGTTTCAACTGCGGAGAGATTGGTCACTTCCACCACAACTGCCCAAGACTGGTGAATGCAAATGCTAACGCAAACCCAAATGCGAATGTCAACGTCAATGTGAATCCAGCACGTGGTCGAGTGTTTAACATCAATGAGGCACTCAATGTTGAAGGAGTGAACAATTAGTATTTTGTTTTTCCTCTGGTTGGTATCTTGTAACATTTAAAGACAATGCGGTTGTTATATAAATAAAAAATTTGTGGTTTTATTTTCTAACTAATGCAATTGTATGAATGTTTGATTCAACCTTGTGATGTCAACACAAAGACAAAACTACTCGTGTGGTTCTGTCATTTTTACGATCACTTGAGATCTCCCTAAGAACCTCAAACACTGGTTTCTATTAAATCTAAAGTATTTTATCGTCTTGCACCGTTCGAGATGCAAGAATTATCAAAACAGCTTCAAGAGTTGTCTGATAAAGGATTCATCCGTCCGAACTTTTCACCTTGGAGAAACTCCTGTTCTCCTTGCGAAAAGAAAAAAAAATGGATCTTTTCGAATGTGTATCGATTAACGTAAGCCTAGTAAGCTTACCATCAAGAATCGATATCCCCCTACCTTAAATCAACGATTTCTCCGATCAACTGCATAGCGTTCATGCTTTTCCAAGATCGATTTGCGTTTTGGGTATCATCAACTTTGTATTCTCGAAGAAGATATTCCCAAAACGGTTTTCTGCATGAAGGATGGCCATTACGAGTTTACAGTCATGCCTTTTAGGTTGACAAATACTCCAGCCATCTTCAAGAACTTAATAAATAGAGTCTGCAAGCCTTATTTGGATCAGATCGTCATTGTTATTATTGATGACACCTTGATCTATTCATGTCCTGAGCCGATCACAATCAACACCTTCGTTGACATCGGAGCCCTGATTGAATTCCTTGTACACTTTAAAATGTACAAAACAACTCAATTAGGACAAACCGAATGCCTTTTAAGATCTTCCTATCTTCATAGTTAGATTCTTGAAAATATTTAAAGTGCCAAAGGAAATCCACGGATTGGGTTTCTGGTATGCTTTAAATACCCGTGTCCAAAGATAACAAATTATAGGTCAAATTGAACGATTATGCGATTGAACGAGTATGCAATTATGTGACTATGTGTTTATTCATCTTATGTTTTCTTTTATGCATTTTTATGTTTTTAATACTCTGGATATTCGTTATCCAAATCCTCGCAGAATCTTTCATATCTTCATATGAGGGATTCGTAGTAGGATATTCAAAAAGGTACTACCTTAAATCCTAAATGGGCTTCTATGTAATAGTTAAGACCCTTGGATTATATAGTACTATTCCATGATTCATAAGAGACCCTTTAGTGGTCTAATCAAAAAGATTGATTCACAATTTGGTTAAAGAACGACATCTAGTGATGTAGCTGGACAGACTCCTTGATAGTCTATTAGATCAATTGTTGATTTAATTAAAAGGACTCTATGGCGGTCTAGTCACACTCATCACAGGATTGTTCATTTGGTTTTCCCCTACACACTATAAAATAGACTGTGTGAACTGTGCAAGGAATTGTCTGATTATGGACGCGTACATAATTATGAAATTTAGTGCATAGAAACCCAGTAAGATTTATTATGTGTAAGAGCCGATAGTGACAACAATAACGAAATGAGAACGTTGTAATGGAGGTACGGTGGACGCACCAATGACGCTTCATATACTTGTATATAAGTATCCCTCTTACATTGTAATCATGATGTTATTAAAGGTTACTAGAAGTTCAGAACCCTAACCAATGTTATTCGATCTTTTCAATTTCATGTTTTCAAGCTCTCACAAGTTTCCTCTAAATAAATTTCGGGACGAAATTTCCTAAAGTAGGGGAGACTGTAACACCTGTGCCTCCACGGCCATCAAACAAATACCAAACCAATGAAATATTGTATTTCATACTTGGGATTTGTAAAAATATGTGTATCATTTGCACATATCAATTTTTGTTCGATTTCAAACTCTAAATCGCTTTCTGGAAGGTTATACGCGCACTGATGCGTAAATATAACCAGTTTAATGCAACAAACACTCCGAAATAGTGACATAGGCTTAACATACCTTAAATAACCTTTACATAACTTAGATATAAGTTTTGGAAGGTTTGGTATGGTGAAATCAAAGTTTAATCGCTTACAGGGACTAAATTTGACAAACTGCGAAAGTATGCCAATTTGAACTGTAACAGACCTTCCGGAACATGACCATAAGTTAAACATACCATAAATATCCTTTACATAACTTAGAAATAGGCTTTGAGGGGTTCGGTGTGCTAAAATAAACTTTTGGGTCATTTAGGGACTAAAAGTGTCAAAAAGTGCACAAGTTTGCATTTTCGCGCATAACTTACGTTCTGAATACATCCGGACATCCAAAAAAATTATGTTAGCACTAAAATATTTTATTTTAGTGTTCGCCATAAGAAAAATCCATTCGTCACGTCATTTGGATCGTTTTTCGCATTCAGGACCAGATTCGATGTATTAGCCGTTGTTTAATTCACAACCACACATTCTAACTTGCTTAGTCAGCGGATAAGGATGGAATTTAGGCACCATGACATTTCAACACATGTATGGATGGAATTTAAACACCTAAACACCATGACATTTCAACACATGTATGGATGGAATTTAAACACCTAAACACCATGACATTTCAACACATGTATGGATGGAATTTAAACACCTAAACACCATGACATTTCAACACATGTATGGATGGAATTTAAACACCTAAACACCATGACATTTCAACACATGTACGGATGGGATTAAGGCACGTTTTCCATGAAACGATCTTAACGGTTCGGGTATTCCTATAAATACCCATCCACCCCCATTGCTAAAATCACTAGAACTTTGATTTGAGAAACTCTAAGTTGAAACTATTGTTTCATACCTGAGATTTTTGAATCGAGGTTAGCATTCGGGGACCCTTCGTAAGTATTCTTTCGTTCTTTTCCTTATTTTACTGCTTTTCGAGTCAGAAAGTCAAACTTTGTTTGACTTTCAGCGTTGACCAGTAATGGTCAATGCGAAGTTCGTTTGAACTTCGCAACGTGATTGTAATCACGTTGTCCCTTGGGACTATGCCTACTGATTACCACGTTGTCTAGGGTCGTAGGGTAAGCGATCTGATAAATCGCTTATACCTTCGAACCCGACCCAGTTTGGTCGATCATTAGGATCCGACCAAATACATTAGGTGACCCTAGTATAGGGCATAACCTTCCGAGGTTATACCCTATGGTCACATCGTTTAAGTAGTTGTATGATAAGTAGTTTATATGCCTTAGGTAAATTACCAGAATACCCTTTTCATGTATAATTGGTAATTAAGCATATGTAACCTAAAATTTTGTCACATAACTGATTATGTAACATGTTTAGGCATATAACACTTGTCATAGGGCTAGTTAGACGGTCCGAACGCGTTTCACGCGCACGACGCATTAAAGTAGCATAAGTTACCTTAATGGGTCGCGATGGGTCGATAATACTTAGGTTAAGTTTCATTTAGTATGTAGGCTTTGTTAAACCATATCATATGAGTTCCTACACTCATTTGGTTTACAAACCCTCCTGCTACCCAGTCTTCCGATTTAGGTCCGGGTTAATTATGTAGTTACCTATGTTAGGTACCGTTTGATTTCCGGGACTCCTCTAGCTTACTTGGTAGTTGTTCAAGACTCCTAAGCACTCCCAGGCGAGTACATTATTCCCCTCTTTTACTGTTTTCAACTGTTTTGGGGTGACTCATATGTGCTAAATGCTTTATCAATGATTTCAATAACAATTACAATAGTTTCAAGAACAATTACAATGTGGTTTCAAGAACAATAACAATTATTTCAAGAACGCTAACAATGATTTCAAGAACGAATACAATGATTTCAAAAACTAATAACAATTTCAAAAACTGAACAAACTTGTTGGTTATAGTTTACATGACCGATGACATTCATTAGCAATGATCAAGCCGACCAGTATTAGGTTATGGTACCATAGGATCTGACAAATCCCGTTATTTACTGCACCCATTGTTATGTGTGGGGGTTGTGGGTAGCGACTGAATCTGTAATTATTAACTTATCCTTTGGTAAGGTTTGTTAAGAACGAGAGCGAGAGCGAGATGGAGCGAGGAACGCGTCAAGAAGGTTTGAATGTTATTAGAGAATCGACCATAAAGAAGTTTCACAATTAAAACAAGAACGACTAGAACGATTTTACAAAATGGGTTAACGATTGGGTAAACATTTTAACATGATTGACATTTGATCATGCATTTTCTCACAAAACATAACTTTGATTTAAACCAAGTTTTACTTCAATACTTTGTTTTTGTGCATATGGTTTAGTTGAGACATTTCACTTGCCATACATGGATATTTGACATAGACATTTGACATGGATATTTGACATAGACATTTTGACATGATTTACATCTTGACATGAATACTTTGACATATTATTCAATACATTTGACAATTGATTTAAACATAGACATTTTACATTGTTTGGTATGGTTTGGTTAAGTGATTAAGTAACGATGCGTGTGTAATGTGATACAAACATGGTGGATACGCCGCTGGTACTTCCTATATATAAGTGTTTGTATGGTATTACATATCATAGCGTTATTTGAATCATTTCAGTTTGAGACATAGAACATTTTATACAAATAACATACTTTTCACAAGACATTGATTTATAAACAACTTATCTTATGCAAACTCATTTACATGGTTATTCATTTAATCATGCATTATTTTCTTATTTATACTTATCATCCGAACTTATTATTTTTCAAATGATTTACAAAGACAAAGCAAATTACAAGGTTCATGACTAAACATTTTCTTAAACAGAAGTCATGAATCTTATTTTCACAAAACCTATGTACTCGCCAGCATTTCTTTGCTGACCTCGTTTTCACATATGTTTCAGGTATTGTTGGATGATATCGATTGATAAGATGCATGCTCACATAGGACTGGACAAGGCCTTAGTGACTCAATAACAATGATAGACTATGTTTAAATAGTGTATTTAGATTTCCAGACGATGTAATTACTCAATGTTTAATAAAACGAAACACTTTTGATATCCATGGTTATGAAACATTAATTTTGTTGCAACACGCCCCGATGTTTCCGCCGCGATTTGTTGTTTTACGCGGTCGGGGTGTGACACTAGAGATCTTTTGTGACAACGAGGGTGTGATTGCTCAAATCAAGGAACCTCGTGCGCACCAAAAGACTAGACATATCGAGCGGAGATTCAACTACATAAGGGATGAAGTTGAAAAGGGAAAGATATGTATCTGCCAAGTTCACACATATCAAAACATTGCGGATCCACTCACGAAGCTCCTTGACATGGGAAAACATGAGGGTCATACATGTTCCTTAGGACTTCGATATTCTAGTGATTGGATTTGATCTAATTTTGTATTTGGATATTGAAACAATTATTAATTTAACTCTTTTATGGTATTTTGAGTTATGTTTCATATTAGCATGTTTAAATCCGTGAATAAGTTAATTATTCTAAATGTCCGTAGTCGATCATAATTGTGGGAACAAATATGAATGTAAGACTATTATGAACTTGGATTGGTGGATATTCATTTAGAATGAATATAGAGCAAAGTGTTGCTGCCAAAGTTCATAGATATTTGTGGGATACAAATATTGGACTGGCTCGCTCTCAAATATTACTGCATGGAATCATTTGTGATTGGTCATAAGTAAATTTGAGTAAAGGAGAATATCATAGTATCCTCAGACCTGAGATACATATTGGGTCTTGATATTCACCAAATATTATACCTTGACTTTTTCTTCGCTGTCAGTAATATGACAGTACATAAAGCTAAGCTCAGGTGTAGTACAAGGTGATTGTGAGAGACGTATGTAGTCAAGAAGGGATTTGTTCCTCTTATTCGTTGAGAGTAAGATGTCTAAGGCCTGCTAAAGTTAAATCAACAGAGAGTGATCACTCTATGTCTCTGGATTTAACATGACATCTGTAACGAAAGGATAAATGATAGATTCACCTAAATCATGTTCAAGTAAGGGACTTGAAAGGGATGATGTTAATGAATGGCAAATATAGTCATACGTATTGGGGGTAGTAAACCGTAGTTAGGCGTCATTTACTACTTGCATCAATCTTCTATGTATCTTGTGCAAGTGGGAGATTGTTGGACTCTGTATGCCCAAGACACATATTAAATTGATGTGGCTAGCACGTTATGATCTAAGTCGAGTCATACCCAATAACAAGCTAGACAAACACTTATATTATTTATTTGTGATATGATCATACAAATAAATATTAACACTTACAATATTTAGAAATTGGTTTTCTAAATAATTACACTTGAGAAACCAATAAATTATGTGGATAATTTATTTTGAGAGAATATTTTATTTTGTTATTTAATAGGTTAAATAACATTATAAAAGATTATATAAAGTCTTGCAAACATAGTGTTATATTTTATAAAAGTTATAAAATTAAACAAGACTTTATTTATTATTAAAAAATTGGATTTTTTTTAATAAAACCCCTTAGGGCCGTCCACTTTGGTGGTCTTCCCAAGACATATGTTGGTCCAATGCTATGACATGCATTTTGCATGTGTAAGAGCTTTTGATTGGGTCTTGTTTTTTGTGATATTCTCTCTAGTATTTTAAATAAAATACATGACCAAAATTGAAACCCAAGAGCTGAATTTTTGCTCTAAAATTTCGGCCATAAGAGTGTTCTTTCAAGTGTTCATTCTTTGATCTTCAAGCGTTGAATCCTAGCTAAACTTGTTAAAATCCCAACACTTCCTATATATAAGTGCTTTTATGATATTACATATCGTTGAGTTATTTAAACCACTTCGACATAGACATGACACATTTTATACAATTGACATATTTTCACGAGATAAAGTTTTACAAACGACATATTTTATACAAATTCATTTTCCACATTGGTTATTTATTTAACCATGCATTATTCTTTTATTATCATCTGATTTTCACTTCGATTTTCAAATGATTTTATAAAAGAAAACAGTTTTATAAGGTTCATGACTACTTTTGTTAAACATTTCTTTTAACTACAAGTCATGAATCCTTCATCAACAAAACCTATGTATCTCACAGGCATTTTTTTGCTGACGTACCTATTTTCACATGTGTTTCAGGAGCAAATGTTTGAGGTTGATTGTGCTACACTTAGGCGGACTTGGGCCTTAGTGACTTAAAATGATGCAGGAACAGTT
This sequence comes from Helianthus tuberosus, assembly GCA_030545235.1. Taxonomy (NCBI): domain Eukaryota; kingdom Viridiplantae; phylum Streptophyta; class Magnoliopsida; order Asterales; family Asteraceae; genus Helianthus; species Helianthus tuberosus. The sequence goes on from CM060399.1 coordinate 82,848,448, forward strand.
TAATTTATGTTATGCTTTCTTAAATTTGCAGACAATGTAAACACTTTAATTAATAAAACAAAACTTTAATTACCATGGTTGTGAAACAATAATTCTGTTGCTCCACTCCCCGACGTTACTGTGACACCTGTGTCACTGAGACCATCAAACAAATGCCCAACCAATGAAATATTGTATTTCATACCTGGGATTTGTAAAAATATGTGTATCGTTTACACATATCAATTCTTGTTCGATTTCAAACTCTATATCGCTTTCTGGAAGGTTATACGCGCACTGATGCGTAATATAACCAGTTTAATGCAACGAACGCTCCGGAATAGTGACATATACTTAACATACCATAAATAACCTTTAAATAACTTAGAAATAAGTTTTGAAGGCTTTGGTATTGCAAAAACAAGTTAAATCGCTTACAGGGACTAAAGTTGACAAACTACGAAAGTATGCCAATTGGAACTGTAACAGACATTCCGGAACATGACCATAAGTAAACACACCATAAATATCCTTTACATAGCTTAGAAATAGGCTTTGAGGGGTTCGGTGTGCTAAAAATAAACTTTTGGGTCATTCAGGGACTAAAAGTGTCAAAAAGTGCACAAGTTTGCATTTTCGCGCATAACTCACGTTCTGAATACATCCGGACATCCAAAAATTTATGTAAGCATGACTATATTATGCTTTAGTGTTTGGCTTGCCAAAAATCCATTCGTCGCGTCATTTGGATCGTTTTTCGCGCTTATGCGCATTCCGTCGTAATTAAGCGAACATCGCGTTCGTACGGCCAAACGAACCATCATCCGGCATATTTTTTAGCATGTTTCATGTCCACAATGTTTAGGCAACATTTTAGGGCCTTAAAGTTGGCTTTACGGGCTTTAGAAGTGTCGGAAATGGGCTTAAACACGTGCAGGGACTGAAACTGTCAAAACAGCAACATAGTTCTGATCTGCAACTCTCAGGCGGCCCGCCTGAGATTTGCTTGATTCTGACGCGGGCCGCGTCCGCCTGTCTGATCAGATAATATCGAACAGTCAGCGTGTTCCAGCTGTTTTAACCACAACCACACCTTTCCCACTTGCATATTCAGCTGATAAGGATGGCATTTAGGCACCATAACTTTCCGACACTTGTACGGTTACGATTAAGGCACGATATTCGACAAACGATCTTAACGGTTACCCGAAAACTATAAATACCCCACCCCCCATTACTCTAAAACCACTAGAATTCTGATTTGAGGAGCTCTAAGTTGAAACCATTGTTTCATACCTGAGATTCTTGAATCGGGATTAGCATTCGGGGACCCTTCGTAAGTATTCTTTCGTTCTTTTCCTTATTTTATTGCTTTTCGAGTCAGAAAGTCAAACTTTGTTTGACTTTCAGCGTTGACCAGCTTATGGTTAATGCGAAGTTCGTTTGAACTTCGCAACGTGATTGTAATCACGATGGTCATAGTCCCTTGGGACTATGCCTACTGATTACCACGTTGTCTAGGGTCGTAGGGTAAGCGATCTGATAAATCGCTTATACCTTCGAACCCGACCCAGTTTGGTCGATCATTAGGATCCGACCAAATCCATTAGGTGACCATAGTAGGTAGGGAATAACCTTCCGAGGTTATACCCTATGGTCACATCGTTTAAGTAGTTGTATGATAGGTAGTTTATATGCCTTAGGTAAATTACCAGAATACCCTTTTCATGTATAATTGGTAATTAAGCATATGTAACCTAAACTTTTGTCACATAACTGATTATGTAACATGTTTAGGCATATAACACTTGTCATAGGGCTAGTTAGGCGGTCCGAACTCGTATCACGCGAACGACGCGTTAAAGTAGCATAAGCTACCTAAACGGGTCGTAATGGGTCGTAATCATTTATGTTAGGTTTCATTTAGTATGTAGGCTTTGTTAAACCATATTACACGAGTCTCCACACTCGTTTGGTTTACGAACCCTCATGCTACCCGATCTTCCGATATAGGTCCGGTTTATTAACATAGTTACCTATATTAGGTGCCGTTTGATATCCGCGATCTCTAGCATTGTTTGGTTGTTACCCAAGGACTACTAAGCAATCTCAAGTGAGTACATAGACCCCTCTTTTACTGTTTTCCAAACTGTTTTGGGGTGAAACACATGTGCCTACTTGTTACATTCATGCTTTCCCGTTTTCACATCATATACCTGCTATGTTCGTTAGTACATTATAGTACATGATTTCATTACATTTTATGCTATGTATGTCCATTGTGTGCATACTTAGTACATTGTTTTACATTACATTTTGTTGCATATGCTCATCCAGTATATGAACACATTATATTACATTTTGAACCGTTTATAACTATTTGACTATGTGAACCGTTGTAATCATTTGACTATGTGAACCGTTTGTATCTGTGAACCGTTTGTATCTGTGAACCGTTCGTATCTGTGAACCGTTTGTATCTGTGAACCGTTTGTATCTGTGAACCGTTTGTATCTGTGAACCGTGTGAACCGTATTTAACCATACATAAACATTTCTACAATTGTTAAACATTACTTTGGTGGTTTGGTTTGATTAAGTGATTAAGTAACGATGCGTGTGTAATATGATACAAGCATGGTGGATACGCCGCTGGTACTTCCTATATATAAGTGTTTGTATGGTATTACATATCGTAGCGTTATTTGAATCATTTCAGTATAGACATATTACATTTTATACAAATAACATACTTTTCACAAGACATTGTTTTACATAAACAGTTTATCTTATACAACTCATTTTATATGGTTATTCATTTAACCTTACATTTACTTATACATATCAACTGATTTTATCATTTTCCAAATGATTTACAAGACAAAGCAAATTACAAGGTTCATGACTAAACATTTTCTCAAATACAAGTCATGAATCCTATTTTCACAAACCTATGTATCTCACAAGCATTTTTATGCTGACGTACCTATTTTCACATGTGTTTTTCAGGAGCTGTTGCATAAGATGATCAAGATACACATAGGCAGACTTGGGCTTTAGTGACAATAAAAGATGCAAGACTAGTTAATTATGTTGTATTTCTTTGTTTGTTAAGACATTGTAACACTTTTAATCAATAAAACGAAACTTCAATTGCCATGGATTTGAAACAATTAATTCTGTTACAACACTCCCCGATGTTTCCGCCACGTTTTGTATGTTCTACGTGGTCGGGGTGTGACAGAAAAGATGGTATCAGAGCTAATGGTTATAGGGAATTAGGTTATTAGTAATGCTTTGACCTAGTCTATAATCTTCTTAGGACCCTAACGCGAGTTTACTTGCGTTTAGTCATAAAACAATACCGTCCCCTATCCTTAGGCGACTACCCCAACAAGAACATAATTTTCGAAACCGCTTTGAAAACTAATCATCTGTTCTAGGATGATTGATTACAAGGTTTTGAACCCTCTGTTATATGGTTTTGAACCCCTTTGAATTTTCAAAAATCTCGTCAAGGTTTTGGGTTTTAAATAATGTGAACACGTGCAAACTGGAAGGGTGAATGCCTGTATTCTGGGTTTTCTGTCTAGGCAAGCACTTCGTATACATCTCATCAGACGCGAGACCAGTTGTGCTTACCTGGGAATTCTTGGGATGAGTGTTCACTTATAGGCGAGCATGTCTTCGCGATACATTATTTTTGACCTATTTACTTTTCACCAGGGTCGTTTGTTGCTTTGTAGTAACAAACAAATGACCACTATCCTTGCTTTCATCAGATTTGTTTCATCTCATTCTTTTCGTCTAATACTCTCACTCGTTTCCTTTCATGTTTCCTCTTTTAGAATGCCTCCTCGACACGAGAACCAGATAGCGACTGCCGAACTGGCAGAAATCATTGCACAGCAAATGGCTGCTCAATTCCCAAACCTCTTTGCTCAATGGAACCAAGCCAACAACAACAACAACGGTCCATGCAATTTCAAGAGTTTCAACTCGGCTAAACCACTCAAGTTTAGTGGTTCTGAGGGAGCGACTGGGCTTCTTCAATGGTTCGAGAGCATTGAGAATACTTTCCGCCACGTGCAGTGTCCTGACAATCGCAAGGTCGAGTTCTCTTCGAGTGTGTTCCAGAAGAGGGCCCTTACGTGGTGGAACGAGGTGATGAGAGATCGTGGTGCAGAAGTTGCTCTAGCACAGACATGGGCTGAACTCAGGGCTCTCATGATGAAGGAATTCTGTCCTCGTCATGAGATCAGGGCCTTGGAAAGGGAATTCGACAATCTTGAGCAAGACAGCGGTGAGCATCGAGCCTACACGGACCGTTACGAGGAGTTAAGTCTGTTATGCCCAAACATGGTCACACCTTTGGATAAGGCAATCGAAAAGTACATTGATGGCCTCCCTGACTCAATACAAGACATCGTGACTGGTAGCAACCCTACTACAGTTAGGCAGGCCATTGAGCTATCTACAACCTTGACTGAATCAAAGATCAGGAAAGGTAAACTTTTCCGAAAAGGTGACAAGAAACCGGTCGAAGAATCGAACCCAATCGAGGAATCAAAGACCATGGATGAACAGACTGAATCCCCTAAGAGGTCAAAGAAGCGAAAGGCTTCTCAGAACTTTGCCATGGTTACTCACAATGATCAAGCCGTCCCCAACCAACCAGCTCAACCCCCTGCCAGGAAACCCTACAACGGAACTGCACCCTTGTGCAACCAATGTGGCCTACATCATCATGCTGGGGTGAAGTGCCGCACATGCCAAGTTTGCGGACTTATAGGTCATACAGCTAGGGTTTGCCCAACCGCAGCTGCACCAAATCAAGCTGGCAACAATCCTGCTCAAGCTTGTTTTCCACAGGAATCTTGCTACAACTGTGGCGAGATGGGCCATTTTCGTAGGAATTTCCCAAGGCTTGCTAATGCAAATCCAGCGCAGGGATGAGCATATGATCAACCAGAAGACAACATCGTTTAGAAATAATCACGTCTTATGTATTATTTTCTTTTGTTGTCAAGATCCAAGAAACAGTTGTTATCGTTGTTTATAAGTAAATCTTTTATTTACATTGCAATGTATTTATGTGATTGTAAGTATAAACAACATATCCCCTACTGTAACAACTGTGCTTGTAATCACTATGAACAGTTCTGCTATCAATAAAACAATGTTATTTGATCCCAATGTTTGTTTGATTGTGTTTTACATTTTTCATGTTTTGACTTTTATGTAATTTCAAACTCTACATCACTTTCTGGAGAGTTATACGCAAACTAGTGCGTAAACGTACTCAGTTTAATGCGAGAAATACTCCGGGAACATCTACATATACTCAACTTACCTTAAATAACCTTTAGATAACTTAGAAATAAGTTTTGAAGGCTTTGGTATGGCAAAAACAAGTTAATTCGCTTACAGGGACTAAATATGACAAACTGCGAAAGTATGTCAATTTGAACTGTAACGAACATTCCGGAACATGACCATAAGTTAAACACACCTTAAATATCCTTTACATAGCTTAGAAATAGGCTTTGAGGGGTTTAGTGTGCTAAAATAAACTTTTGGGACATTCAGGGACTAAAAGTGTCAAAAAGTGCACAAGTTTGCATTTTCGCGCATAACTTACGTTCTGAATACATCTGGACATCCAAAAATTTATGAAAGCATGACTATATTTTATTTTAGTGATCGCCTTAGGAAAAATCCATTCGTCGCGTCATTTGGATCGTTTTTCGTGCTTATGCGCATTTCGTCGTAATTAAGCGAACATCGCGTTCGTACGACCAAACGAACCATCATCCGGCATATTTTTGAGTATGTTTTGAGTTCCCTATACTTTAACTTCATTTTAGAGCCTTGAAATGAGGTTAACGGGGTTCAAACGCATCGAAAATCGCTTAAACAAAGTGCAGGGACCATTTCTGCAAAATTTGCCAAAACAGGGGCCTAGCGTGACGCGAGGGTCCTTAGCGTCACGCGAGCCCCTATCTGGACCAGATTCAGTGTTTTTATCACAATTTGCAGCCACTTAAATCCTTAACCACATGTTTAAGATGATGTGTCACAAAGTTAAGGAGCATATGTGGTTCCATAACATTTCAACAAGTGTACGGGCTAGATCTTTTCCCCTTTTCCAAGAAACGATCTCAACGGTTACCCGAATTCTATAAATACCCATCCACCCACAACCCCAAAACCCACAAATCTGATTAAGAAAGCTCTAAGTTGGAACCTTCGTCTCATACCTGAGCTATTTTGATCTGGGTTAGCATTCGGGGACCCTTCGTAAGTATTCTTTCGTTCTTTTCCTTATTTTTACTGCTTTTCGAGTCAGAAAGTCAAACTTTGTTTGACTTTCAGCGTTGACCAGGAATGGTCAATGCGAAGTTCGTTTGAACTTCGCAACGTGATTGTAATCACGATGGTCATAGTCCCTTGGGAGTATGCCTACTGATTACCACGTTGTCTAGGGTCGTAGGGTAAGCGATCTAATAAATCGCTTATACCTCGAACCCGACCCAGTTTGGTCGATCATTAGGATCCGACCAAACACATTAGGTGACCATAGTGTAGGGAATAACCTTCCGAGGTTATACCTTATGGTCACGACGTTTAAGTAGTTATATGATAGGTAGTTTATATGCCTTAGGAAAATTACCAGAATACCCTTTTCATACATAATTGGTAATTAAGCATATGTAACCTAAACTTTTGTCACGTAACTGATTATGTAACATGTTAGGCATATAATACTTGTCATAGGACTAGTTAGGCGGTCCGAACGCGTTTCACGCGCACGACGCGTTAAAGTAGCATAAGCTTCCTAAACGGCTCGTAATGGGTCGTAAACAATTATGTTAAGTTTCATTTAGCATGTAGGCTTTGTTAAACCAAATGACACGAGTCTCTACACTCGTTTGGTTTACGAAACCTCATTCTATCCAATCATCCGATTAAGGTCCGGTTATTAACATAGTTACCTATACTAGGTGCCGTTTGATTCCGAGATCTCTTGCATTGCTTGGTGGTTATCTTTATACAACTGAGCAATCTCAAGTGAGTACATAGACCCCTCTTTTACTGTTTTCCAAACTGTTTTGGGGTGGAACACATGTGCCTACTTGTTACTTTCAAGCTTTCCTGTTTTCACATCATATACATGCTATGTTCGTTAGTACATAATAGTACATGATTTCATTTCATCTTATGCTAGGTATGCCCATTGTGTGCATTACTTAGTACATTGTTTTACATGACATTTCATGCTAGGTGTGCCCATTGTGTGCATTACTTAGTACATCGTTTTATATGACATTTCATGCTAGGTATGCCCATTGTGTGCATTACTTAGTACATTGTTTTACATGACATTTCATGCTAGGTGTGCCCATTGTGTGCATTACTTAGTACATCGTTTTACATGACATTTCACGCTAGGTATGTTCATTTGATTACATACTTAGTGCATTGTTTTCACATGCTCACATTTTGTTATGACATTTGGTTTGTTTACATGGGACAATATATCCATTAACATTAGCTACGCCGTTCGTTAGTAGGTAGTGGTACCATAGGAATTGACAACTCCCGTTCCGGACATCCCAGGGTAAGGGGACAGAAAGGAATGACCGAATTCGTTGACATTAAGACAGATAGACCTTTAATTTGTTTAAAGGGTTTTATCACCACAGTCGCCAGGCTTGGATGTATGCATATTCACAATACCACATAAATGTTCATATTAAATAGTTGCATGCATTTACACAAAACATAGCTTTGATTTAAACCAAGTTTTACTTCAATACTTTGTTTTTGTGCATATGGTTTAGTTGAGACATTTCACTTGCCATACATGACATTTTGACATAGACATTTGACATGGATATTTTGACATAGACATTTGACATGGATATTTGACATAGACATTTGACATGGATAATTGACATAGACATTTGACATGATTTACACTTGACATATTATTCAATACATTTGACAATTTGTTTAAACATAGACTTCTTACATTGGTTGGTTTTGTTTGATTAAGTGATTAAGTAACGATGCGTGTGTAATATGATACAAGCATGGTGGATACGCCGCTGGTACTTCCTATATATAAGTGTTTGTATGGTATTACATGGCGTAACGTTATTTGAATCATTTCAGTTTGAGACATAGAACATTTTATACAAATAACATACTTTTCACAAGACATTGATTTATAAACAACTTATCTTATACAAACACATTTTTACATGGTTATCTATTTAACCTGACAATTACTTATACATATCATCTGATCTTATTGTTTTCAAATGATTTACAAGACAAAGCAAATAACAAGGTTCATGACTAAACATTTTCTTAAACATAAGTCATGAATCTTATTTTCACAAAACCTATGTATCTCACAGGCATTTTTATGCTGACGTACCTATTTTCACATGTGTTTTCAGGTGCTTTTCCATAGGATGTTGATCACGATACTAGGGCGGACCTGTGCCTTAGAAACTTTAAAAGAAGATAGACTATGTTTAATTATGTTCTGAACTCTTTAATTACCTGTTTGAAACAATGAAACACCCTTGTTTAATAAATAAATAAAACTTTGTATGCCATGGTTATGAGACAATTAATTCTGTCGCAACACGCCCCGATGTTTCCGCCGCGATTTGTTGTTTTACGCGGTCGGGGTGTGACACCTACAATACCGACAATCAAGGAACCGCATTCCTTGAAGAACAGACTACTCCCAAATTTCTTCCATTATATGATCTTTTGCGTTTTTCACGAAAATCCTAAGTACCCGTTTCTTCCAAGAGAAACGAAGTACGAGGTGCCAAGTTAATAGCAATCAATAACAAGATAATAACAATTAAACAATTATGTGGTTATGTGCTTATGTATTATCTTTCATGTGTCATGTGATCCAAATTATGTTATCCAAATCCTCGTAGAATCTTACATATCCTTGTACAAGAGATTTATAGTAGGATACCCTAAGGCACTACATAAAATCCTTAATGGACTTCTACGTTGTAGATAAGTTCCTTGGATTATAAAGTACTGCTTTATAATTAGACCCTTTGAGTGGTCTAGTTAAACTGATTGATATAGCTGAAAGGACTCCTGGGAGGCCTAATTAAGAAGATCCTCTGTGGATCTAATTAAAAGGACCCCATGGTAGTCTAGTCGCCGTCATCACAAGTTCGACATCCTTCCCCACAACATTACAAAACGAACTGTGCGGATTGTGCAAGGAATTACGTAATTATGGATGCATACATAATTATGGAATTTAGTGCACAGAAACCACAGCGAGCTTTGTCATGTACCTAGAAGTTAATCCTATTCATTTCCAATTCTGATGAAGTATCCGTTGAGGAAAAATGAACTAGCTATTCATTTTTCACTTCTGAAGAATATCCGTTGAGGAAATGAATATCCGTTTATCCTTCATTTCCAATTCTGAAGAATACCCGTTGAGGAAAATGTCTCCATTTGTACGTTTTCGTTCTGAAGAGTATCCGTCAAGGGAAATGAATATCCGTTTATTTGATCCTTCATTTCCGAACCTGAGGAAACAACCGTTGAAAATGACTCCGTTAGTTCATTTTCGTTTCTGAAGATTATCCGTTGAGGAAATGAATATCCGTTGTTTAATCCTTCATTTCTGAACCTGAGGAAACAACCGTTGGAAATGACTCCGTTTGTTCATTTTCGTTTCTGAAGAATTGTCCGTTGAGGAAATGAATATCCGTTTGTCTATCATTTTCATTTCCGTTTCTGAGGAAGCAACCGTTGAAAATGACTCCGTTTGTTCATTTTCGTTTCTGAAGAATTGTCCGTTGAGGAAATGAATATCCGTTTGTCTATCATTTTCATTTCCGTTTCTGAGGAAGCATCTGTTGAAAATGACTCCGTTTGTTCATTTTCGTTTCTGAAGATTTTCTGTTGAGGAAATGAATCCCCGTTTGTTTATTCCTTCATTTCCGCTTCTGAAGAATACTCGTTGAGGAAAATGACTCCGTTTGTTCATTTTCGTTCTGAAGAATGTCCGTTAAGGAAATGACAGGATTATGCTTTACATATCTCTGGTGGTTATTTGACACAAAGTTACAAATAGACTCCTACGTATTAATTTCGGGACGAAATTTCCTAAAGTAGGGGAGACTGTGACACCTGTGTCACTGAGACCATCAAACAAATGCCCAACCAATGAAATATTGTATTTCATACCTGGGATTTGTAAAAATATGTGTATCGTTTACACATATCAATTCTTGTTCGATTTCAAACTCTATATCGCTTTCTGGAAGGTTATACGCGCACTGATGCGTAATATAACCAGTTTAATGCAACGAACGCTCCGGAATAGTTACATATACTTAACATACCATAAATAACCTTTAAATAACTTAGAAATAAGTTTTGAAGGCTTTGGTATTGCAAAAACAAGTTAAATCGCTTACAGGGACTAAAGTTGACAAACTACGAAAGTATGCCAATTGGAACTGTAACAGACATTCCGGAACATGACCATAAGTAAACACACCATAAATATCCTTTACATAGCTTAGAAATAGGCTTTGAGGGGTTCGGTGTGCTAAAAATAAACTTTTGGGTCATTCAGGGACTAAAAGTGTCAAAAAGTGCACAAGTTTGCATTTTCGCGCATAACTCACGTTCTGAATACATCCGGACATCCAAAAATTTATGTAAGCATGACTATATTATGCTTTAGTGTTTGGCTTGCCAAAAATCCATTCGTCGCGTCATTTGGATCGTTTTTCGCGCTTATGCGCATTCCGTCGTAATTAAGCGAACATCGCGTTCGTACGGCCAAACGAACCATCATCCGGCATATTTTTTAGCATGTTTCATGTCCACAATGTTTAGGCAACATTTTAGGGCCTTAAAGTTGGCTTTACGGGCTTTAGAAGTGTCGGAAATGGGCTTAAACACGTGCAGGGACTGAAACTGTCAAAACAGCAACATAGTTCTGATCTGCAACTCTCAGGCGGCCCGCCTGAGATTTGCTTGATTCTGACGCGGGCCGCGTCCGCCTGTCTGATCAGATAATATCGAACAGTCAGCGTGTTCCAGCTGTTTTAACCACAACCACACCTTTCCCACTTGCATATTCAGCTGATAAGGATGGCATTTAGGCACCATAACTTTCCGACACTTGTACGGTTACGATTAAGGCACGATATTCGACAAACGATCTTAACGGTTACCCGAAAACTATAAATACCCCACCCCCCATTACTCTAAAACCACTAGAATTCTGATTTGAGGAGCTCTAAGTTGAAACCATTGTTTCATACCTGAGATTCTTGAATCGGGATTAGCATTCGGGGACCCTTCGTAAGTATTCTTTCGTTCTTTTCCTTATTTTATTGCTTTTCGAGTCAGAAAGTCAAACTTTGTTTGACTTTCAGCGTTGACCAGCTTATGGTTAATGCGAAGTTCGTTTGAACTTCGCAACGTGATTGTAATCACGATGGTCATAGTCCCTTGGGACTATGCCTACTGATTACCACGTTGTCTAGGGTCGTAGGGTAAGCGATCTGATAAATCGCTTATACCTTCGAACCCGACCCAGTTTGGTCGATCATTAGGATCCGACCAAATACATTAGGTGACCATAGTAGGTAGGGAATAACCTTCCGAGGTTATACCCTATGGTCACATCGTTTAAGTAGTTGTATGATAGGTAGTTTATATGCCTTAGGTAAATTACCAGAATACCCTTTTCATGTATAATTGGTAATTAATCATATGTAACCTAAACTTTTGTCACATAACTGATTATGTAACATGTTTAGGCATATAACACTTGTCATAGGGCTAGTTAGGCGGTCCGAACGCGTATCACGCGAACGACGCGTTAAAGTAGCATAAGCTACCTAAACGGGTCGTAATGGGTCGTAATCATTTATGTTAGGTTTCATTTAGTATGTAGGCTTTGTTAAACCATATTACACGAGTCTCCACACTCGTTTGGTTTACGAACCCTCATGCTACCCGATCTTCCGATATAGGTCCGGTTTATTAACATAGTTACCTATATTAGGTGCCGTTTGATATCCGCGATCTCTAGCATTGTTTGGTTGTTACCCAAGGACTACTAAGCAATCTCAAGTGAGTACATAGACCCCTCTTTTACTGTTTTCCAAACTGTTTTGGGGTGAAACACATGTGCCTACTTGTTACATTCATGCTTTCCCGTTTTCACATCATATACCTGCTATGTTCGTTAGTACATTATAGTACATGATTTCATTACATTTTATGCTATGTATGTCCATTGTGTGCATACTTAGTACATTGTTTTACATTACATTTTGTTGCATATGCTCATCCAGTATATGAACACATTATATTACATTTTGAACCGTTTATAACTATTTGACTATGTGAACCGTTGTAATCATTTGACTATGTGAACCGTTTGTATCTGTGAACCGTTTGTATCTGTGAACCGTTCGTATCTGTGAACCGTTTGTATCTGTGAACCGTTTGTATCTGTGAACCGTTTGTATCTGTGAACCGTGTGAACCGTATTTAACCATACATAAACATTTCTACAATTGTTAAACATTACTTTGGTGGTTTGGTTTGATTAAGTGATTAAGTAACGATGCGTGTGTAATATGATACAAGCATGGTGGATACGCCGCTGGTACTTCCTATATATAAGTGTTTGTATGGTATTACATATCGTAGCGTTATTTGAATCATTTCAGTATAGACATATTACATTTTATACAAATAACATACTTTTCACAAGACATTGTTTTACATAAACAGTTTATCTTATACAACTCATTTTATATGGTTATTCATTTAACCTTACATTTACTTATACATATCAACTGATTTTATCATTTTCCAAATGATTTACAAGACAAAGCAAATTACAAGGTTCATGACTAAACATTTTCTCAAATACAAGTCATGAATCCTATTTTCACAAACCTATGTATCTCACAGGCATTTTTATGCTGACGTACCTATTTTCACATGTGTTTTTCAGGAGCTGTTGCATAAGATGATCAAGATACACATAGGCAGACTTGGGCTTTAGTGACAATAAAAGATGCAAGACTAGTTAATTATGTTGTATTTCTTTGTTTGTTAAGACATTGTAACACTTTTAATCAATAAAACGAAACTTCAATTGCCATGGATTTGAAACAATTAATTCTGTTACAACACTCCCCGATGTTTCCGCCACGTTTTGTATGTTCTACGTGGTCGGGGTGTGACAGTTTCCGCCGCGGTTTGTTGTTTTACGCAGTCGGGGTGTGACAGAAATGTCGGGGAGTCATGTCACAGAATCATTGTTTCACAACACATGGTAATTGAAGTTTTGTTTTATTTCGTTAATAGAGTCGTTGTTTTGATACAAACCAAATAAGTACAACAATTGTCTTTCAAGTTTTAAGTCACTAAGGCCCGCGTCCATCCTATGTTAGCAAGCAATCATCAATCGTCACACAATAGAACCTGAAACATATGTGAAAAACAGTCAGCATAAAAATGCCGGCGAGTACATAGGTTTTGTTTGTCAAATCCATGGCTTTGAATTCATATTGCAATACCTCGACCAACTACGAGAGTTGTCAAGTATGTATCTTGAAATCAAAAAGTGTTTGATATTGCAATATGTGTTATCGACTTTACAAGTCAATATAGTAAAACCAAAACCATTGTAGCCATGAATCTTGACTGAAAACATTTGTCTTTGTAAAACCAAGTAGTAAATCATCTTGTATGAAAACTCGTATGGTTTATATATTTAAGTAAGCCTCGTTTATATATTTAAGTAAGCCTCGTTGTATGAAAACACTTATATATAGGAAGTACAAGCGGCGTATCCACCATGCTTTTATCACATTACATCCATTTCGTTATCTAATCACTTACCATAAACTAATCGTCCAAACCGTCCTTTTTACCAATCATTTGTGTTATCAAAACCAATCGTCCAAATCGTTCAAATCGTCCGTGTTATAAACCATCGTTCAATCGTCCATGTTTTAATTGTGAAATAAAACCTTTGGTCGTTCTTTAATGAATACATTCAAACCTGTGTAACTCGACTATACCACCCATGGGGTATCTTTAATAGACCCTGAAAGGCCTCTTTAACAAGACTAACAAACCAACACATGATTTGTTAATCAGAAAACAGTTTCTGTCGTTACCCACATTACCTACCAAGTCCATGGGGATAGTTCGATAACGGGATTTGTCAGATCCTATGGTACCATAACATACTACTGGTCGGCTTGATCAAAGCTAATGAATTGTCACACCCCGACCGCGTAAAACAACAAATCGCGGCGGAAACGTCGGGGCGTGTCGTAACAGAATTAATTGTCTCATAACCATGGCATACAAAGTTTTATTTATTTATTAAACAAGGGTGTTACATTGTCTTGAACAGTAAACAAAAGAGTTTATAACATAATTAAACATAGTCTATCCTCTTTTAAAGTCTCTAAGGCACAGGTCCGCCCTAGTATCATGATCAACATTCTACGGAAAAGCTCCTGAAAACACATGTGAAAATAGGTACGTCAGCATAAAAATGCCTGTGAGATACATAGGTTTGTAAAAAATAGGATTCATGACTTATGTTTAAGAAAAATGTTTAGTCATGAACCTTTTTGTTTGCTTTGTCTTGTAAATCATTTGAAAACAATAAGATCAGATGATAGGTATAAGTAAATGTCAGGTTAAATAAATGACCATGTAAAAATGTGTTTGTATAAGATAAGTTGTTTGTAAATCAATGTCTTGTGAAAAGTATGTTATTTGTATAAAATGTTCTATGTCTCAATATTGAAATGATTCAAATAACGTTACGACATGTAATACCACACAAACACTTATATATAGGAAGTACCAGCGGCGTATCCACCATGCTTGTATCATATTACACACGCATCGTTACTTAATCACTTAATCAAACCAAACCAACCAATGTAAGAAGTCTATGTTTAAACCAATTGTCAAATGTATTGAATAATATGTCAAAGTGTTTATGTCAAGATGTAAATCATGTCAAAATGTCTATGTCAAATGTCCATGTCAAATGTCTATGTCAAATATCCATGTCAAATGTCTATGTCAAATATCCATGTCAAATGTCTATGTCAAATGTCTATGTCAAATGTCTATGTCAAAATGTCATGTATGGCAAGTGAAATGTCTCAACTAAACCATATGCACAAAAACAAAGTATTGAAGTAAAACTTGGTTCAAATCAAAGCTATGTTTTGTGTAAATGCATGCAACTATTTAATATGAACATCTATGCGGTATTGTAAAAATGCATACATCTAAGCCTTGTGACTGTGGTGATAAACCCTTTAAACAAATTAAAGGTCTATCTGTCTTATATCATCGAATTCGGTCATTCCTTTCTGTCCCCTTTCCCTGGGATGTCCGGAACGGGAGTTGTCAATTCCTATGGTACCACTACCTACTAACGAACGGCGTAGCTAATGTTAATGAATGTATTGTCCCATGTAAACAAACCAAATGTCATACCAGAATTGTAAGCATGTGAAAACAATGCACTAAGTATGTAATCAAATGAACATACATAGCGTGAAATGTCATGTAAAACGATGTACTAAGTAATGCACAAAATGGGCACACCTAGCATGAAATGTCATGTAAAACAATGTACTAAGTAATGCACAAAATTGGGCACACCTAGCATGAAATGTCATAAAATCATGTACTATAATGTACTAACGAACATAGCAGTATATGATGTGAAAACAGGAAAGCATGAAAGTAACAAGTAGGCACATGTGTTTCACCCCAAAACAGTTTGGAAAACAGTAAAAGAGGGGTCTATGTACTCACTTGAGATTGCTCAGATGTCTAAAGATAATCACCAAGTAATGCTAGAGATCTCAGAATCAAACGGCACCTAATATAGGTAACTATGTTAATAACCGGACCTTAATCGGATGATTGGATAGAATGAGGTTTCGTAAACCAAACGAGTGTAGAGACTCGTGTCATTTGGTTTAACAAAGCCTACATACTAAATGAAACCTAACCTAAGTGCTTGTGACCCATTACGACCCGTTTAGGTAGCTTATGCTACTTTAACGCGTCGTTCGCGTGAAACGCGTTCGGACCGCCTAACTAGTCCTATGACAAGTAATATATGCCTTAACATGTCTAATATGGTTGTCAAATCAGTTTAGATGTCAAAAGTTATGTTACATATGTTTAAAATGAATTTTGGCATCAAAGGGGTATTTTGGTAATTTACCTAAGGCATATAAACTACCTATCATACAACTACTTAAACGAAGCGACCATAAGGTATAACCTCGTAAGGTTATTCCCTATATACTATGGTCACCTAATGTGCTTGGTCGGATCCTAATGATCGACCAAACGGGTCGGGTTCGAAAGTATAAGCGATTGATTAGATCGCTTACCTCTACGACCCTATATAAGCACTAAACTAAAAGTGACGAGCTAAGCATGTTAAAACATGCTTAACTAAGTTTAGAAAACAGGTTTGGTATCACAACAAACGGTTGTGATACCTAAGAGTAGTTTGGTTACAAAATACGTAAGAATACGTATTCTGCCCGAAACTACGGCTCGTCACTGAGCCTAGATAACGTGGTAATCAGTAGGTATAGTCGCTAGGGACTATAACCATCGTGATCACACTCACGTTATGAAGTTCAAACGAACTTTGCATCGACCATAAATTGGTCAATGCAGAAAGTCAAACAAAGTTTGACTTTCGGACTCGAAAAGCAGTAAAAATAAGGAAAAGAACGAAAGAATACTTACGAAGGGTCCCCGAATGCTAATCGTGATCACAATAACTCAGGTATGAAACAATGGTTCCAACTTAGAGTCAAATAGATCAGATTCTTGTAAGTAATGAGGTTGGGGGTGATGGGGTATTTATAGTTTTCGTTGAACCGTTAAGATCGTTTCATGGAAAACGTGCCTAAATCCCATCCGTACATTTGTTGCAAAGTTGTGGTGGTTAGAAATGATGTTTATCAGCTGAAAATGCAAGTTGCAAACATGTGGTTGTGGTTTAATCAGCTGATAATCTGCTGACTGTTAACTCTTATCTGTTCTGCAGGTTACCTTACGGACCGTAAGGTCATTGGTGTTGAGGTCCGTAAGCTTACTTTGGCAGAATTACAGTTTTGGTCCCTGCAGTGCAATCAGCCCATTTTCGACACGTTTAATGCCCGTTAACCCCATTTCAAAGCTCTAAAATGAAGTTAAAGTATAGGGAACTTAAAATGTGTTCAAAAATGTAACAACTGTGCTTGTAATCACTATGAACAGTTCTATTATCAATAAATCAATGTTATTTGATCACAATGTTTGTTTTGTTATGTTTTACATTTTTCATGTTTTGACTTTTATGTAATTTCAAACTCTACATCGCTTTCTGGAGAGTTATACGCAAACTAGTGCGTAAACGTACTCAGTTTAATGCGAGAAATACTCCGGAACATCAACATATACTCAACATACCTTAAATAACCTTTACATAACTTAGAAATAAGTTTTGAAGGCTTTGGTATGGCAAAAACAAGTTAATTCGCTTACAGGGACTAAATATGACAAACTGCGAAAGTATGTCAATTTGAACTGTAACGAACATTCTGGAACATAACCATAAGTTAAACACACCTTAAATATCCTTTACATAGCTTAGAAATAGGCTTTGAGGGGTTCGGTGTGCTAAAATAAACTTTTGGGTCATTCAGGGACTAAAAGTGTCAAAAAGTGCACAAGTTTGCATTTTCGCGCATAACTTACGTTCTGAATACATCCGGACATCCAAAAATTTATGAAAGCATGACTACATTATATTTTAGTGTTCGCCTTAAGAAAAATCCATTCGTTGCGTCATTTGGATCGTTTTTCGCGCTTATGCGCATTCCGTCGTAATTAAGCGAACATCGCGTTCGTACGACCAAACGAACCATCATCCGACATATTTTTGAACATGTTTCCTGTCCACAATGTTTAGGCAACATTTTAGGGCCTTAAACTTGGCTTTACGGGCCTTAGAAGTGTCGGAAATGGCCTTAAACACGTGCAGGGACCTAAACTGTCATTTTTGAAAGTTGTTTCTGATCTGACATGCTCAGGCGGCCCGCATTGTGTTTGGCTGATCCTAAAGCGGGCCGCTTCCCACCTTCTGACCAGATTAAGTGTATTTAATCACAAGTTGCACATGTTTGATCCACCACCACATGTTCTAACTTGCTTAGTCACTAGATAAGGATGGAATTTAGCTTCCATAACCTTTCAACAAGTGTACGGGCTAGATCTTTTCCCCTTTTCCAAGAAACGATCTCAACGGTTCACCGAAAACTATAAATACCCCACCCCCCTTTGTTCATAATCACTAGAAATTTGATTTGAGAAACTCTAAGTTGAAACATTAGTTTCATACCTGAGATTTTCGAATCGAGTTTAGCATTTGGGGACCCTTCGTAAGTATTCTTTCGTTCTTTTCCTTATTTTTACTGCTTTTCGAGTCAGAAAGTCAAACTTTGTTTGACTTTCAGCGTTGACCAGTAATGGTCAATGCGAAGTTCGTTTGAACTTCGCAACGTGAGTGTAATCACGTTGGTCATAGTCCTTTGGGACTATGCCCACTGATTACCACGTTGTCTAGGGTCGTAGGGTAGGCGATCTAATAAATCGCCTATACCTTCGAACCCGACCCATTTGGTCGATCATTAGGATCCGACCAAACACATTAGGTGACCATAGTAGGTAGGGAATAACCTTCCGAGGTTATACCCTATGGTCACATCGTTTAAGTAGTTGTATGATAGGTAGTTTATATGCCTTAGGTAAATTACCAGAATACCCTTTTCATACATAATTGGTAATTTAGCATATGTAACCTAAACTTTTGTCATGTAACTGATTATGTAACATGTTTAGGCATATAATACCTGTCATAGGACTAGTTAGGCGGTCCGAACGCGTTTCACGCGCACGACACGTTAAAGTAGCATAAGCTTCCTAAACGGGTCGTAATGGGTCGTAAACGATTATGTTAAGTTTCATTTAGTATGTAGGCTTTGTTAAACCATATCACACGAGTCTCTACACTCGTTTGGTTTACGAAACCTCATTCTATCCAATCATCCGATTAAGGTCCGGTTATTAACATAGTTACCTATATTAGGTGCCGTTTGATTCCGAGATCTATAGCATTACTTGGTGATTATCTTTAGACATCTGAGCAATCTCAAGTGAGTACATAGACCCCTCTTTTACTGTTTTCCAAACTGTTTTGGGGTGTAACACATGTGCCTACTTGTTACTTTCAAGCTTTCCTGTTTTCACATCATATACATGCTATGTTCGTTAGTACATAATAGTACATGATTTCATTTCATCTTATGCTAGGTGTGCCCATTGTGTGCATTACTTAGTACATTGTTTTACATTACATTTCATGCTAGGTGTGCCCATTGTGTGCATTACTTAGTACATTGTTTTACATTACATTTCATGCTAGGTGTGCCCATTGTGTGCATTACTTAGTACATTGTTTTACATTACATTTTATGCTAGGTATGCCCATTGTGTGCATTACTTAGTACATTGTTTTACATTACATTTTATGCTAGGTATGCCCATTGTGTGCATTACTTAGTACATTGTTTTACATTACATTTCATGCTAGGTGTGCCCATTGTGTGCATTACTTAGTACATCGTTTTACATGACATTTCACGCTATGTATGTTCATTTGATTACATACTTAGTGCATTGTTTTCACATGCTTACATATTGGTATGACATTTGGTTTGTTTACATGGGACAATACATTCATTAACACCGATCATGCCGTTCGTTAGTAGGTAGTGGTACCATAGGAATTGACAACTCCCGTTCCGGACATCCCAGGGTAAGGGGACAGAAAGGAATGACCGAATTCGTTGACATTAAGACAGATAGACCTTTAATTTGTTTAAAGGGTTTATCACCACAGTCGCCAGGCTTGGATGTATGCATATTCACAATACCGCATAAATGTTCATATTAAATAGTTGCATGCATTTACACAAAACATAGCTTTGATTTAAACTAAGTTTTACTTCAATACTTTGTTTTTGTACATATGGTTTAGTTTGAGACATTTCACTTGCCATACATGACATTTTGACATAGACATTTGACATGGATATTTGACATAGACATTTGACATGGATATTTGACATAGACATTTGACATGGATATTTGACATAGACATTTGACATGGATATTTGACATAGACATTTGACATGATTTACATTTGACATATTATTCAATACAATTGACAATTGGTTTAAACATAGACTTTTTACATTGGTTGGTTTGGTTTGATTAAGTGATTAAGTAACGATGCGTGTGTAATATGATACAAGCATGGTGGATACGCCGCTGGTACTTCCTATATATAAGTGTTTGTATGGTATTATATGTCGTAACGTTATTTGAATCATTTCAGTTTGAGACATAGAACATTTTATACAAATAACATACTTTTCACAAGACATTGATTTACAAACAACCTATCTTATACAAATACATTTTTACATGGTTATTTATTTAACCTGACATTTACTTATACATATCATCTGATCTTATTGTTTTCAAATGATTTACAAGACAAAGCAAATTACAAGGTTCATGACTAAACATTTTTCTTAAACATAAGTCATGAATCCTATTTTCACAAACCTATGTATCTCACAGGCATTTTTATGCTGACGTACCTATTTTCACATGTGTTTTCAGGAGCTTTTCCGTAGGATGTTGATCATGATACTAGGGCGGACCTGTGCCTTAGAGACTTTAAAAGAAGATAGACTATGTTTAATTATGTTCTGAACTCTTTAATTTCCTGTTTGAAACAATGTAACACCTTTGTTTATAAATAAAATACAACTTTGTATGCCATGGTTATGAAACAATTAATTCTGTTGCAACACGCCCCGATGTTTCCGCCGCGATTTGTTGTTTTACGCGGTCGGGGTGTGACAGAAGAGTTGGTATCAGAGCCAATGGTTATAGGGAATTAGGTTATTAGTAATGCTTTGACCTAGACTATAACTTTTCTAGGAACCTAACACAAGTTACCTTGTGTTTAGATCTTAAAACATGTACATCACCTATCTTTAGGTGATTAACAAAACAAGGAACCAAAATTTTTCCGAAACAATTTTTTGAAAAACAATCATCTGTTTTTGAATAAATTTTTACAAGGTTTTGAACCCTCAATTGTAAGGTTTTGAACCCTCTGTTTTATGGTTTTGAACCCTTTTCAGTATTGGTTTTTGGCCTTGTGCCTTCTAATTTTCAAAATCCCGTCAAACGTTTTGGGTTTTAAATAATGTGAACATGTGCAAACTGGAAGGGTGAATGCCTGTATTCTGGGTTTTCTGTCTAGGCAAGCACTTCGTATACATCTCAACCAGACGCGAGACCAGTTGTGCTTACCTGGGAATTCTTGGAGTGAGTGTTCACTTATAGGCGAGCATGTCTTCATTATACATTATTTTTGACCCATTTACTTTGATTAGTCACTGTGAGTCGTTTGTTTGCTTTGTGATACGGACGAATGACCACCATCTTTGCTGTTTGCAATTCTTGTTTTTATCATCTCATTCTTTTCATCCAACCATCTCACTCGTTTCTTTTCATGTTTTCCTCTTTTAGAATGCCTCCTCGACGCGAGAACCAGATAGCTACTGCCGAGCTGGCAGAAATTATTGCGCAGCAGATGGCTGCTCAGTTTCCAAATCTCTTTGCTCAATGGAACCAGGCCAACAACAACAACAATGTTCCATGCAAATACAAGGGTTTTAACCAGGCCAAACCACTCAAGTTTAGTGGTTCTGAGGGAGCGACTGGGCTTCTTCAGTGGTTCGAGAGCATAGAGAATACTTTTCGCCATGTGCAGTGTCCGGATAATCGCAAGGTCGAGTTCTCCTCGAGCGTGTTTCAGAAGAGGGCTCTTACATGGTGGAATGGGGTTATGAGGGACCAAGGTGCAGAAGTTGCTCTCGCACAGACATGGGCTGAACTTAGAGCCCTTATGATGAGGGAATTCTGTCCTCGTCATGAGCAACGAGCGTTGGAGAAGGAGTTTGATGAGCTGAAGCAAGATAGTGGTGAGCATAGGGCTTATACTGATCGGTTTGAAGAGTTGAGTTTGCTTTGCCCGACTATGGTTACCCCACTTGACAAGGCTATCGAGAGATACATCGACGGCCTACCTGACTCGGTACAAGACATTCTTACTGGTAGTGAACCTGCCACACTCCGTCAGGCGATCGAGTTATCAGCGACGCTGACTGAGTCGCAGGTCCGGAAGAACAAGCTACACAGGAAGGGTGACAAGGGCAAGAAGTAGTCGGCTGACAAGGAAGATAGCAAGAAAGGTCAAAACTTGAATGGAAAGAACTCTGGTTCTTCGAAGAGGTCAAGGAAGCGTAAGGCTTCCCAAAATTTTGCTATCACTGCCCAAGCTAATCAGGCAGCTCTCAACCAACCCGCACAGCTTCCAGCAAAGAAACCCTATACAGGGAATGCACCTTTGTGCAATAGATGCAACAGTCACCACCAGCCGCAATTTCCATGCCGTTTCTGTACTAACTGTGGGAAATCAGGCCATCTCGCCAATGTTTGTCGATCTGCTCAGAATCCCGCGGTTCAGAACCCGGCTCAACAAGTTGCTCAGCAACAGGGTCAAGCTGCAAGACCACAATACCCACCAGGTGCTTGTTACAATTGTGGGGATCTGACCCACTATAGGAATCGGTGCCCAAGGCTAGCCAACCAGAACCAGAACCAGAACCAAAATCCGGCTCCGGCTCGAGGCCGAGTCTTTAACATGAATGCCCAAGAGGCACAGGCTGACGATAATGTGGTGAACGGTACGTTCTTTATTAATAATCAGCCTGCATCTGTTCTTTTCGATTCCGGTGCCGATAAGAGTTTTGTGTCTTTGTCCTTTGAACCAATGCTTCGAGTGTCTAGAACGAAACTAGGCAAATCTTTGACAGTAGAGGTTGCTAGTGGTGAACCCATTATTCTTGATTCTGTTCTTCACAACTGCCAGTTGAATCTTAACGACCATCTTTTTCCTATTGACCTCGCGCCTATGCAACTTGGAAGCTTCGACGTCATTGTGGGAATGGATTGGTTATCCAAGCATCACGCAGAGATAGTTTGTTCTAAGAAGATTGTTCGTGTGCCGCTTTCGACAGGCGAGATTCTGCAGGTTCAAGGTGAGAAGCCTACCGGTGGTCTCAAACTCATGTCTTGTTTTAAAGCTCGGAAGTATCTGCAGAAGAACTATATGGCTTTCTTAGCACATGTTACAGAAGATAAAGGCAAGGGTAAGTCTATTTCAGATATTCCTGTTGTTCGGGATTATTCTGAAGTGTTCCCTGAAGATTTACCTGGTCTACCTCCAGCACGCCAAGTCGAGTTCCGCATTGATCTCGTACCTGGTGCAAATCCCATTGCTAGAGCTCCATATCGTCTTGCACCATCCGAGATGCAAGAGTTGTCTAAACAGCTTCAGGAGCTCTCTGACAAAGGTTTTATACGTCCTAGTTTTTCACCTTGGGGTGCTCCCGTTCTCTTTGTCAAGAAGAAGGATGGATCCTTTAGGATGTGTATCGATTATCGTGAGCTTAACAAGCTTACCATCAAGAATCGATATCCTCTACCTCGCATAGACGATCTCTTTGATCAGTTACAAGGCGCTTCTTATTTTTCGAAGATTGATCTGCGTTCCGGATATCATCAACTTCGGGTGCAAGAAGAAGACATTCCGAAGACAGCGTTCCGTACTTGTTATGGACATTACGAATTCACAGTCATGCCATTCGGTTTGACTAATGCTCCTGCTGTTTTCATGGACTTAATGAATAGGGTCTGCAAACCTTATTTGGATCAGTTCGTCATTGTTTTTATTGACGATATCTTGATTTACTCTAAGACGCGAGCTGACCACGAGCAACATCTTCGTCTTACCCTAGAACTCCTAAAGAAAGAACAACTTTTCGCAAAATTCTCCAAGTGCGAATTTTGGCTTAAAGAAGTTCAATTTTTGGGGCATGTTATCAATGAACGAGGTATTCATGTAGATCCCTCCAAGATCAGTGCGATCAAGGATTGGGATACACCTACTACTCCTACTGAAGTTCGTTCTTTTCTTGGTCTAGCGGGTTATTATCGCCGCTTCATTGAGAATTTCTCTAAAATTGCAGTTCCTCTAACTGCTCTAACTCAGAAGAAAATGCCATTTTATTGGGGAAACAAACAAGAGGAAGCTTTTCAACACCTGAAGCAGAAGCTTTGCGATGCGCCTGTTCTATCATTGCCTGAAGGTGATGATGATTTGTCGTGTATTGTGATGCATCTAAATTGGGTCTTGGCTGTGTTCTGATGCAAAGGAACAAAGTCATAGCCTATGCATCAAGACAATTGAAGATACATGAGAAGAACTACACCACTCATGATCTTGAGTTAGGTGCAGTTGTCTTTGCTCTCAAGATCTGGAGACACTATTTGTACGGTACAAAATGTGTGGTTTTCACAGACCACAAAAGTCTTCAGCATATCTTCAACCAGAAAGAACTCAACATGAGACAGCGACGTTGGGTTGAGCTTTTAAACGACTATGATTGCGAAATTCGCTACCATCCTGGTAAGGCGAATGTCGTGGCTGATGCATTGAGTCGTAAGGAACGTACTAAGCTTCATTGTGTACGTGTTCAGTCTGTTATTCAAGCTCGATCCGATATTCAAGCACGCATTGCTCAAGCTCAACAATCTTGTGTTTCACAAGGTTTGATGGATAAGGAATTTCCCTATCACATAACACCTGCTCTGGAACTGAAGGACAATGGATCATATTACTTCATGGACCGTTTGTGGGTCCCAAGCCAGGATGATCTTCGTACCTTGCTTATGGATGAAGCCCATAAGTCTCGTTATTCTATTCATCCGGGCTCAGATAAAATGTATAAGGATCTTCGTATTCATTATTGGTGGCCTGGTATGAAGAAAGACATTGCCTTATACGTATCCAAATGCCTTACTTGTCTAAAGGTTAAGGCTGAACATCAGCGTCCTTCGGGATTATTGGAGCAACCAGAGATCCCAGTTTGGAAATGGGAAAACATTACTATGGATCTTGTTACCAAACTCCCACGCACAAAGAAAGGTCATGATGCCATCTGGGTAGTCGTTGATCGTCTTACAAAGTCAGCACATTTCTTGCCAATCCGCGAGGATTTTCCTACTGACAGACTTGCTCAAATCTATGTAGATGAAATTGTAGCTCGACATGGTGTTCCTTTGAACATCATTTCTGACAGAGATGCTCGTTTCACTTCTCATTTTTGGAGAACCATGCAATCTGCTATGGGAACCCAACTTAATCTAAGCACAGCTTATCATCCGCAAACGGATGGTCAATCTGAGAGAACAATCCAGACTCTGGAGGATATGCTTAGAGCTTGTGTGATCGATTTTGGTGGTAGCTGGGATTCACATCTTAAATTGATTGAATTCTCCTACAACAACAGTTATCACACTAGCATCAAAATGGCTCCTTTCGAGGCTCTCTATGGTCGAAAATGTCGTTCACCAGTCTGCTGGAATGAGATTGGCGAGGCTCAACTTACTGGACCTGCCCTCATTTTAGAGACAACTGACAAGGTCAAGAAAGTTCGTGATAACCTTCAGGCAGCTAGAAGCCGTCAGAAGATTTACGCGGACCCAAAACGCAAAGCCTTGGAATTTCAAGTCGGTGATCGAGTATTACTTAAGGTCTCACCTTGGAAAGGTGTGATCAGATTTGGAAAGAAAGGAAAACTTGCACCTAGATACGTTGGACCATTCAAGATCGTCGAAAGAATCGGAAAGGTAGCCTACAGACTTGAGTTACCTCCTGAACTGGGAAATGTTCATCCAACTTTTCACGTGTCCAATCTCAAGAAGTGTACAGCTGATGAGAACTTCTCCATACCGCTTGACGAAATTCGTGTTGGCAAAACACTGAAATTTGTTGAGAAACCAGTGGAAATCATGGAACGTGAAGTCAAGTGGCTTAAACGCAAGCGCATTCCTTTGGTCAAAGTTCGCTGGGAAGCTAAACGTGGACCTGAGTTTACTTGGGAACGCGAAGATCAAATGAAGGCGAAATATCCACATCTTTTTCCACGAGTTTCCTCTAAATAAATTTCGGGACGAAATTTCCACAAGTAGGGGAGACTGTAACAACTGTGCTTGTAATCACTATGAACAGTTCTATTATCAATAAATCAATGTTATTTGATCACAATGTTTGTTTTGTTATGTTTTACATTTTTCATGTTTTGACTTTTATGTAATTTCAAACTCTACATCGCTTTCTGGAGAGTTATACGCAAACTAGTGCGTAAACGTACTCAGTTTAATGCGAGAAATACTCCGGAACATCAACATATACTCAACATACCTTAAATAACCTTTACATAACTTAGAAATAAGTTTTGAAGGCTTTGGTATGGCAAAAACAAGTTAATTCGCTTACAGGGACTAAATATGACAAACTGCGAAAGTATGTCAATTTGAACTGTAACGAACATTCTGGAACATAACCATAAGTTAAACACACCTTAAATATCCTTTACATAGCTTAGAAATAGGCTTTGAGGGGTTCGGTGTGCTAAAATAAACTTTTGGGTCATTCAGGGACTAAAAGTGTCAAAAAGTGCACAAGTTTGCATTTTCGCGCATAACTTACGTTCTGAATACATCCGGACATCCAAAAATTTATGAAAGCATGACTACATTATATTTTAGTTTTCGCCTTAAGAAAAATCCATTCGTTGCGTCATTTGGATCGTTTTTCGCGCTTATGCGCATTCCGTCGTAATTAAGCGAACATCGCGTTCGTACGACCAAACGAACCATCATCCGACATATTTTTGAACATGTTTCATGTCCACAATGTTTAGGCAACATTTTAGGGCCTTAAACTTGGCTTTACGGGCCTTAGAAGTGTCGGAAATGGCCTTAAACACATGCAGGGACCTAAACTGTCATTTTTGAAAGTTGTTTCTGATCTGACATGCTCAGGCGGCCCGCATTGTGTTTGGCTAATCCTAAAGCGGGCCGCTTCCCACCTTCTGACCAGATTAAGTGTATTTAATCACAAGTTGCACATGTTTGATCCACCACCACATGTTCTAACTTGCTTAGTCACTAGATAAGGATGGAATTTAGCTTCCATAACCTTTCAACAAGTGTACGGGCTAGATCTTTTCCCCTTTTCCAAGAAACGATCTCAACGGTTCACCGAAAACTATAAATACCCCACCCCCCTTTGTTCATAATCACTAGAAATTTGATTTGAGAAACTCTAAGTTGAAACATTAGTTTCATACCTGAGATTTTCGAATCGAGTTTAGCATTCGGGGACCCTTCGTAAGTATTCTTTCGTTCTTTTCCTTATTTTTACTGCTTTTCGAGTCAGAAAGTCAAACTTTGTTTGACTTTCAGCGTTGACCAGTAATGGTCAATGCGAAGTTCGTTTGAACTTCGCAACGTGAGTGTAATCACGTTGGTCATAGTCCTTTGGGACTATGCCCACTGATTACCACGTTGTCTAGGGTCGTAGGGTAGGCGATCTAATAAATCGCCTATACCTTCGAACCCGACCCATTTGGTCGATCATTAGGATCCGACCAAACACATTAGGTGACCATAGTAGGTAGGGAATAACCTTCCGAGGTTATACCCTATGGTCACATCGTTTAAGTAGTTGTATGATAGGTAGTTTATATGCCTTAGGTAAATTACCAGAATACCCTTTTCATACATAATTGGTAATTTAGCATATGTAACCTAAACTTTTGTCATGTAACTGATTATGTAACATGTTTAGGCATATAATACCTGTCATAGGACTAGTTAGGCGGTCCGAACGCGTTTCACGCGCACGACACGTTAAAGTAGCATAAGCTTCCTAAACGGGTCGTAATGGGTCGTAAACGATTATGTTAAGTTTCATTTAGTATGTAGGCTTTGTTAAACCATATCACACGAGTCTCTACACTCGTTTGGTTTACGAAACCTCATTCTATCCAATCATCCGATTAAGGTCCGGTTATTAACATAGTTACCTATATTAGGTGCCGTTTGATTCCGAGATCTATAGCATTACTTGGTGATTATCTTTAGACATCTGAGCAATCTCAAGTGAGTACATAGACCCCTCTTTTACTGTTTTCCAAACTGTTTTGGGGTGTAACACATGTGCCTACTTGTTACTTTCAAGCTTTCCTGTTTTCACATCATATACATGCTATGTTCGTTAGTACATAATAGTACATGATTTCATTTCATCTTATGCTAGGTGTGCCCATTGTGTGCATTACTTAGTACATTGTTTTACATTACATTTCATGCTAGGTGTGCCCATTGTGTGCATTACTTAGTACATTGTTTTACATTACATTTCATGCTAGGTGTGCCCATTGTGTGCATTACTTAGTACATTGTTTTACATTACATTTTATGCTAGGTATGCCCATTGTGTGCATTACTTAGTACATTGTTTTACATTACATTTTATGCTAGGTATGCCCATTGTGTGCATTACTTAGTACATTGTTTTACATTACATTTCATGCTAGGTGTGCCCATTGTGTGCATTACTTAGTACATCGTTTTACATGACATTTCACGCTATGTATGTTCATTTGATTACATACTTAGTGCATTGTTTTCACATGCTTACATATTGGTATGACATTTGGTTTGTTTACATGGGACAATACATTCATTAACACCGATCATGCTGTTCGTTAGTAGGTAGTGGTACCATAGGAATTGACAACTCCCGTTCCGGACATCCCAGGGTAAGGGGACAGAAAGGAATGACCGAATTCGTTGACATTAAGACAGATAGACCTTTAATTTGTTTAAAGGGTTTATCACCACAGTCGCCAGGCTTGGATGTATGCATATTCACAATACCGCATAAATGTTCATATTAAATAGTTGCATGCATTTACACAAAACATAGCTTTGATTTAAACTAAGTTTTACTTCAATACTTTGTTTTTGTACATATGGTTTAGTTTGAGACATTTCACTTGCCATACATGACATTTTGACATAGACATTTGACATGGATATTTGACATAGACATTTGACATGGATATTTGACATAGACATTTGACATGGATATTTGACATAGACATTTGACATGATTTACATTTGACATATTATTCAATACAATTGACAATTGGTTTAAACATAGACTTTTTACATTGGTTGGTTTGGTTTGATTAAGTGATTAAGTAACGATGCGTGTGTAATATGATACAAGCATGGTGGATACGCCGCTGGTACTTCCTATATATAAGTGTTTGTATGGTATTATATGTCGTAACGTTATTTGAATCATTTCAGTTTGAGACATAGAACATTTTATACAAATAACATACTTTTCACAAGACATTGATTTACAAACAACCTATCTTATACAAATACATTTTTACATGGTTATTTATTTAACCTGACATTTACTTATACATATCATCTGATCTTATTGTTTTCAAATGATTTACAAGACAAAGCAAATTACAAGGTTCATGACTAAACATTTTTCTTAAACATAAGTCATGAATCCTATTTTCACAAACCTATGTATCTCACAGGCATTTTTATGCTGACGTACCTATTTTCACATGTGTTTTCAGGAGCTTTTCCGTAGGATGTTGATCATGATACTAGGGCGGACCTGTGCCTTAGAGACTTTAAAAGAAGATAGACTATGTTTAATTATGTTCTGAACTCTTTAATTTCCTGTTTGAAACAATGTAACACCTTTGTTTATAAATAAAATACAACTTTGTATGCCATGGTTATGAAACAATTAATTCTGTTGCAACACGCCCCGATGTTTCCGCCGCGATTTGTTGTTTTACGCGGTCGGGGTGTGACAAAAAATATCTCGGATGTCGGTTCGTTTGGCCGTACGGTCGCGATGTTCGCTTAATTACGACGGAATGCGCATAAGCGCGAAAAACGATCCAAATGACGCGACGAATGGATTTTTCTTATGGGGAACACTAAAATATAATGTAGTCATGCTTACATAAATTTTTGGATGTCCGGATGTATTCAGAACGTAAGTTATGCGCGAAAATGCAAACTTGTGCACTTTTTGACGCTTTTAGTCCCTGAATGACCCAAAAGTTTATTTTAACACACCGAACCCCTCAAAGCCTATTTCTAAGCTATGTAAAGGATATTTAAGGTGTGTTTAACTTATGGTCTTGTTCCGGAATGTTCGTTACAGTTCAAATTGACATACTTTCGCAGTTTGTCATATTTAGTCCGTGTAGTCGAATTAACTTGTTTTTGCCCTACCAAAGCTTTCAAAACTTATTTCTAAGTTATGTAAAGGTTATTTAAGGTATGTTGAGTATATGTTGATGTTCCGGAGTATTTCTCGCATTAAACTGAGTACGTTTACGCACTAGTTTGCGTATAACTCTCCAGAAAGTGATGTAGAGTTTGGAATTGAACAAAAGTCAAAACATGAAAAATGTAAAACACAATCAAACAAACATTGTGATCAAATAACATTGTTTTATTGATAACGGAACTGTTCATAGTGATTACAAGCACAGTTGTTACAGTCTCCCCTACTTGTGGAAATTTCGTCCCGAAATTTATTTAGAGGAAACTCGTGGAAAAAGATGCGGATATTTCGCTTTCATTTGATCTTCGCGTTCCCAAGTAAACTCGGGTCCACGTTTAGCTTCCCAGCGAACTTTGACCAAAGGAATGCGCTTGCGTTTAAGCCACTTGACTTCACGTTCCATGATTTCCACCGGTTTCTCAACAAATTTCAGTGTTGTGCCAACACGAATTTCGTCAAGCGGTATGGAGAAGTTCTCATCAGCTGTACACTTCTTGAGATTGGACACGTGAAAAGTTGGATGAACATTTCCCAGTTCAGGAGGTAACTCAAGTCTGTAGGCTACCTTTCCGATTCTTTCGACGATCTTGAATGGTCCAACGTATCTAGGTGCAAGTTTTCCTTTCTTTCCAAATCTGATCACACCTTTCCAAGGTGAGACCTTAAGTAATACTCGATCACCGACTTGAAATTCCAAGGCTTTGCGTTTTGGATCCGCGTAAATCTTCTGACGGCTCTGAGCTGCCTGAAGGTTATCACGAACTTTCTTGACCTTGTCAGTTGTCTCTAAAATGAGGGCAGGTCCAGTAAGTTGAGCCTCGCCAATCTCATTCCAGCAGACTGGTGAACGACATTTTCGACCATAGAGAGCCTCAAAAGGAGCCATTTTGATGCTGGTGTGATAACTGTTGTTGTAGGAGAATTCAATCAATTTAAGATGTGAATCCCAGCTACCACCAAAATCTATCACACAAGCTCTTAGCATATCCTCCAGAGTCTGGATTGTTCTCTCAGATTGACCATCCGTTTGCGGATGATAAGCTGTGCTCAGATTAAGTTGGGTCCCCATAGCAGATTGCATGGTTCTCCAAAAGTGAGAAGTGAAACGAGCATCTCTGTCAGAAATGATGTTCAACGGAACACCATGTCGAGCTACAATTTCATCCACATAGATTTGTGCAAGTCTGTCAGCAGGAAAATCCTCACGGATTGGCAAGAAATGTGCTGACTTTGTAAGACGATCAACGACTACCCAGATGGCATCATGACCCTTCTTTGTGCGTGGAAGTTTGGTAACGAGATCCATAGTAATGTTTTCCCATTTCCAAACTGGGATCTCTGGTTGCACCAATAAACCAGAAGGACGTTGATGTTCAGCCTTAACCTTAAGACAAGTAAGGCATTTTGACACGTATAAGGCAATGTCTTTCTTCATACCAGGCCACCAATAGTGAATACGAAGATCCTTATACATTTTATCTGAGCCCGGATGAATAGAATAACGAGACTTATGGGCTTCATCCATAAGCAAGGTACGAAGATCATCCTGGCTTGGGACCCACAAACGGTCCATGAAGTAATATGATCCATTGTCCTTCAGTTCCAGAGCAGGTGTTATGTGATAGGGAAATTCCTTATCCATCGAACCTTGTGCAACACAAGATTGTTGAGCCTGAGAAATGCGGGCTTGAATATCAGATCAAGCTTGAATAACAGATTGAACACGTACACAATGAAGCTTAGTATGTTCCTTACGACTCAATGCATCAGCTACGACATTCGCCTTACCAGGATGGTAGCGAATTTCGCAATCATAGTCGTTTAGAAGCTCAACCCAACGTCGCTGTCTCATGTTGAGTTCTTTCTGGTTGAAGATATGCTGAAGACTTTTGTGGTCAGTGAAAACCACACATTTTGTACCGTACAAATAATGTCTCCAGATCTTGAGAGCAAAGACAACTGCACCCAACTCAAGATCATGAGTGGTGTAGTTCTTCTCATGAATCTTCAACTGCCTCGATGCATAAGCTATGACTTTGTTCCTTTGCATAAGAACACAGCCAAGACCCAATTTCGATGCATCACAATACACAACAAAATCATCATCACCCTCAGGCAATGATAGAACAGGCGCATCGCAAAGCTTCTGCTTCAGGTGTTGAAAAGCTTCCTCTTGTTTGTACCCCCAATAAAAGGGCATTTTCTTCTGAGTTAGAGCAGTTAGAGGAACTGCAATCTTAGAGAAGTTTTCAATGAAGCGGCGATAATAACCCGCTAGACCAAGAAAAGAATGAACTTCAGTAGGAGTAGTAGGCGTATCCCAATCCTTAATCGCACTGATCTTGGAGGGATCTACATGAATACCTCGTTCGTTGATAATGTGTCCCAAAAATTGAACTTCTTTAAGCCAAAATTCGCACTTGGAGAATTTGGCGAAAAGTTGCTCTTTCTTCAGGAGTTCCAGAATAAGACGAAGATGCTGCTCGTGATCAGCTTGCGTCTTAGAGTAAATCAAGATGTCGTCAATAAAAACAATGACGAACTGATCCAAATAAGGTTTGCAGACCCTATTCATTAAGTCCATGAAAACAGCAGGAGCATTAGTCAAACCGAATGGCATGACTGTGAATTCATAAT
Source organism: Helianthus tuberosus (assembly GCA_030545235.1). NCBI lineage: Eukaryota > Viridiplantae > Streptophyta > Magnoliopsida > Asterales > Asteraceae > Helianthus > Helianthus tuberosus. The sequence goes on from CM060399.1 coordinate 82,881,613, forward strand.
GCCCATAACGAGTACGGAACGCTGTCTTCGGAATGTCTTCTTCTTGCACCCGAAGTTGATGATATCCAGATCGCAGATCAATCTTCGAAAAATAAGAAGCGCCTTGTAACTGATCAAAGAGATCATCGATGCGAGGCAGAGGATATCGATTCTTGATGGTAAGCTTGTTAAGCTCACGATAATCGATACACATTCTAAAGGATCCATCCTTCTTCTTGACAAAAAGAACGGGAGCACCCCAAGGTGAAAAGCTGGGACGGATAAAGCCTTTGTCAGAGAGCTCCTGAAGCTGCTTAGACAACTCTTGCATCTCAGACGGTGCAAGACGATATGGAGCTCTGGCAATGGGATTTGCACCAGGTACGAGATCAATACGGAACTCGACTTGGCGTGCTGGAGGTAGACCAGGTAAATCTTCAGGGAACACTTCAGAATAATCCCGAACGACAGGAATATCTGAAATAGACTTACCCTTGCCTTTATCTTCTGTAACATGTGCTAAGAAAGCCACATAGTTCTTCCGCAGATACTTCCGAGCTTTAAAACAAGACATGAGTTTGAGACCACCGATAGGCTTCTCACCTTGAACCTGCAGGATCTCGCCTGTCGAAAGCGGCACACGAACAATCTTCTCAGAACAAACTATCTCTGCGTGATGCTTGGATAACCAATCCATTCCCACAATAACGTCGAAGCTTCCAAGTTGCATAGGCGTGAGGTCGATAGGAAAAAGATGGTCGTTAAGATTCAACTGGCAGTTGCGAAGAACAGAATCAAGAATAATGGGTTCACCACTAGCAACTTCTACTGTCAAAGATTTACTTAGTTTTGTTCTAGACACTCGAAGCATTGGCTCAAAAGACAATGACACAAAACTCTTGTCGGCACCCGAATCAAAGAGAACATATGCAGGCTGGTTATTAATAAAGAACGTACCGTTCACCACGTTATCGTCCGCCTGCGCCTCTTGGGCGTTCATGTTAAAGACTCGGCCTCGAGCCGGAGCCGGATTCTGGTTCTGGTTCTGGTTCGCCAGTCTTGGGCACCGATTCCTGTAGTGGGTCAGATCCCCACAATTATAACAAGCACCCGGTGGGTATTGTGGTCTTGCAGCTTGACCCTGTTGCTGAGCAACTTGTTGAGCCGGGTTCTGAACCGCGGGATTCTGAGCAGACCGACAAACATTGGCAAGATGGCCTGATTTCCCACAGTTAGTACAGAAACGGCATGGAAGTTGCGGCTGGTGGTGACTGTTGCATCTATTGCACAAAGGTGCATTCCCTGAATAGGGTTTCTTTGCTGGAGGCTGTGCGGGTTGGTTGGGAGCTGCCTGATTAGCTTGGGCAGTGATAGCAAAATTTTGGGAAGCCTTACGCTTCTTTGCCCTCTTCGAAGAACCAGAGTTCTTTCCATTCCCGTTTTGACCTTTCTTGCTATCCACCTTGTCAGCCGATTGTTCCTTGCCCTTGTCACCCTTCCGGTGTAACTTGTTCTTCCGGATCTGCGACTCAGTCAATGTCGCAGATAACTCGATCGCCTGACGAAGTGTGGCAGGGTTACTACCAGTAAGAATGTCTTGTACCGAGTCAGGTAGGCCATCGATGTATCTCTCGATAGCCTTGTCGTGTGGGGTGACCATTGTTGGGCAAAGCAGACTCAACTCTTCAAACCGATCAGTATATGCCCTGTGCTCACCACTATCTTGCTTCAAATCATCAAACTCTTTCTCCAACGCTCGCTGCTCATGGCGAGGACAGAATTCCCTCATCATAAGGGCTCTAAGTTCAGCCCAGGTCTGTGCGAGAGCAACTTCTGCACCTCTGTCTCTCATAACCCCGCTCCACCATGTCAAAGCCCTCTTCTGAAATACGCTCGAAGCAAACTCGACTTTGCGATTATCCGGACACTGCACATGGCGAAAAGTATTCTCACTACTCTCGAACCACTGAAGAAGCCCAGTCGCTCCCTCGGAACCACTAAACTTGAGTGGTTTAGCCAAATTAAAATCCTTGTATTTGCACGGACCATTGTTGTTGTTGTTGGCTTGTTGCCATTGAGCAAAGAGATTTGGGAATTGAGCAGCCATCTGCTGCTCAATAATTTCTGCCAGTTCGGCAGTAGCTATCTGGTTCTCGCGTCGAGGAGGCATTCTAAAAGAGGAAAACATCAAAAGAAACGAGTGAGATGATTGGATGAAAAGAATGAGATGAAACAAAATCAACAAGAGCAAAGATGGTGGTCATTCGTTCGTATCACAAAGCAAACAAACGACACACAGTGACTAATCAAAGTAAATGGGTCAAATTAATGTATTAGCGAAGACATGCTCGCCTATAAGTGAACACTCACTCCAAGAATTCCCAGGTAAGCACAACTGGTCTCGCGTCTGGTTGAGATGTATACGAAGTGCTTGCCTAGACAGAAAACCCAGAATACAGGCATTCACCCTTCCAGTTTGCACGTGTTCACATTATTTAAAACCCAAAACGTTTGACGGGATTTTGAAAATTTGAAGGCACAAGGCCAAAAATTTAATCAAACTGAAAAGGGTTCAAAACCATATAACATAGGGTTCAAAACCTTACAATTGAGGGTTCAAAACCTTGTAAAAATTTATTCAAAAACAGATGATTGTTTTTCAAAAATCATTTCGGAAAAATTTTGGTTCCTTGTTTTGTTAATCACCTAAGGATAGGTGATGTACATGTTTTAAGATCTAAACACAAGATAACTTGTGTTAGGTTCCTAGAAAAGTTATAGTCTAGGTCAAAGCATTACTAATAACCTAATTCCCTATAACCATTGGCTCTGATACCAACTCTTCTGTCACACCCCGACCGCGTAAAACAACAAATCGCGGCGGAAACGTCGGGGCGTGTCGTAACAGAATTAATTGTCTCATAACCATGGCATACAAAGTTTTATTTATTTATTAAACAAGGGTGTTACATTGTCTTGAACAGTAAACAAAAGAGTTTATAACATAATTAAACATAGATCCTCTTTTAAAGTCTCTAAGACACAGGTCCGCCCTAGTATCATGATCAACATTCTACGGAAAAGCTCCTGAAAACACATGTGAAAATAGGTACGTCAGCATAAAAATGCCTGTGAGATACATAGGTTTGTAAAAAATAGGATTCATGACTTATGTTTAAGAAAAATGTTTAGTCATGAACCTTTTTGTTTGCTTTGTCTTGTAAATCATTTGAAAACAATAAGATCAGATGATAGGTATAAGTAAATGTCAGGTTAAATAAATGACCATGTAAAAATGTGTTTGTATAAGATAAGTTGTTTGTAAATCAATGTCTTGTGAAAAGTATGTTATTTGTATAAAATGTTCTATGTCTCAATATTGAAATGATTCAAATAACGTTACGACATGTAATACCACACAAACACTTATATATAGGAAGTACCAGCGGCGTATCCACCATGCTTGTATCATATTACACACGCATCGTTACTTAATCACTTAATCAAACCAAACCAACCAATGTAAGAAGTCTATGTTTAAACCAATTGTCAAATGTATTGAATAATATGTCAAAGTGTTTATGTCAAGATGTAAATCATGTCAAAATGTCTATGTCAAATGTCCATGTCAAATGTCTATGTCAAATATCCATGTCAAATGTCTATGTCAAATATCCATGTCAAATGTCTATGTCAAATATCCATGTCAAATGTCTATGTCAAATATCCATGTCAAATGTCTATGTCAAAATGTCATGTATGGCAAGTGAAATGTCTCAACTAAACCATATGCACAAAAACAAAGTATTGAAGTAAAACTTGGTTCAAATCAAAGCTATGTTTTGTGTAAATGCATGCAACTATTTAATATGAACATCTATGCGGTATTGTAAAAATGCATACATCCAAGCCTTGTGACTGTGGTGATAAACCCTTTAAACAAATTAAAGGTCTATCTGTCTTATATCATCGAATTCGGTCATTCCTTTCTGTCCCCTTTCCCTGGGATGTCCGGAACGGGAGTTGTCAATTCCTATGGTACCACTACCTACTAACGAACGGCGTAGCTAATGTTAATGAATGTATTGTCCCATGTAAACAAACCAAATGTCATACCAGAATTGTAAGCATGTGAAAACAATGCACTAAGTATGTAATCAAATGAACATACATAGCGTGAAATGTCATGTAAAACGATGTACTAAGTAATGCACAAAATGGGCACACCTAGCATGAAATGTCATGTAAAACAATGTACTAAGTAATGCACAAAATTGGGCACACCTAGCATGAAATGTCATAAAATCATGTACTATAATGTACTAACGAACATAGCAGTATATGATGTGAAAACAGGAAAGCATGAAAGTAACAAGTAGGCACATGTGTTTCACCCCAAAACAGTTTGGAAAACAGTAAAAGAGGGGTCTATGTACTCACTTGAGATTGCTCAGATGTCTAAAGATAATCACCAAGTAATGCTAGAGATCTCAGAATCAAACGGCACCTAATATAGGTAACTATGTTAATAACCGGACCTTAATCGGATGATTGGATAGAATGAGGTTTCGTAAACCAAACGAGTGTAGAGACTCGTGTCATTTGGTTTAACAAAGCCTACATACTAAATGAAACCTAACCTAAGTGCTTGTGACCCATTACGACCCGTTTAGGTAGCTTATGCTACTTTAACGCGTCGTTCGCGTGAAACGCGTTCGGACCGCCTAACTAGTCCTATGACAAGTAATATATGCCTTAACATGTCTAATATGGTTGTCAAATCAGTTTAGATGTCAAAAGTTATGTTACATATGTTTAAAATGAATTTTGGCATCAAAGGGGTATTTTGGTAATTTACCTAAGGCATATAAACTACCTATCATACAACTACTTAAACGAAGCGACCATAAGGTATAACCTCGTAAGGTTATTCCCTATATACTATGGTCACCTAATGTGCTTGGTCGGATCCTAATGATCGACCAAACGGGTCGGGTTCGAAAGTATAAGCGATTGATTAGATCGCTTACCTCTACGACCCTATATAAGCACTAAACTAAAAGTGACGAGCTAAGCATGTTAAAACATGCTTAACTAAGTTTAGAAAACAGGTTTGGTATCACAACAAACGGTTGTGATACCTAAGAGTAGTTTGGTTACAAAATACGTAAGAATACGTATTCTGCCCGAAACTACGGCTCGTCACTGAGCCTAGATAACGTGGTAATAAGTAGGTATAGTCGCTAGGGACTATAACCATCGTGATCACACTCACGTTATGAAGTTCAAACGAACTTTGCATCGACCATAAATTGGTCAATGCAGAAAGTCAAACAAAGTTTGACTTTCGGACTCGAAAAGCAGTAAAAATAAGGAAAAGAACGAAAGAATACTTACGAAGGGTCCCCGAATGCTAATCGTGATCACAATAACTCAGGTATGAAACAATGGTTCCAACTTAGAGTCAAATAGATCAGATTCTTGTAAGTAATGAGGTTGGGGGTGATGGGGTATTTATAGTTTTCGTTGAACCGTTAAGATCGTTTCATGGAAAACGTGCCTAAATCCCATCCGTACATTTGTTGCAAAGTTGTGGTGGTTAGAAATGATGTTTATCAGCTGAAAATGCAAGTTGCAAACATGTGGTTGTGGTTTAATCAGCTGATAATCTGCTGACTGTTAACTCTTATCTGTTCTGCAGGTTACCTTACTAGGTCCTGCCTGTCTTGGTGACTCTTGAGTGGCTTCATACTGGAGATGATACATGGCAGTAGCTAATTCAACAGTCTTCAGGACTACTTCGCCTATTTTCTGAGCGAATTTTGGCTGCTTGCTCAGATATCTGGGCGTCATCGTGATGAAGAGACATTCTTGAAGAAAAAGAAAGGCATAGGGAGAAACAGGTGAAAGATTTTTGGACAATCAAAACAGAATGATAACGCATGAAGATTGCGATCATTTGTTTGTTACCTAAGGCAAACAAATGAGACGGTGACTGATCAAAGTAAATGGGTCAAAAATAATGTATCGCGAAGACATGCTCGCCTAATAAGTGAACACTCATCCCAAGAATTCCCAGGTAAGCACAACTGGTCTCGCGTCTGATGAGATGTATACGAAGTGCTTGCCTAGCCAGAAAACCCAGAATACAGGCATTCACCCTTCCAGTTTGCACGTGTTCACATTATTTAAAACCCAAAACCTTGACGAAGTTTTGAAAACTCAAAGAGGTTCAAAACCATATAATAGAGAGTTCAAAACCTTACAATAGAGGGTTCAAAACCTAGTAATCAATCATCCTAGAACAGATGATTAATTTTCAAAGCGGTTTTGAAATATATGTTCTTGTTGTGGTCGTCGCCTAAGGATAGGTGACGGTATTGTTTTATGACTAAACGCAAGTAAACTCGCGTTAGGGTCCTAAGAAGGTTATAGACTAGGTCAAAGCATTACTAATAACCTAATTCCCTATAACCATTGGCTCTGATACCATCTTTTCTGTCACACCCCGACCGCGTAAAACAACAAATCGCGGCGGAAACATCGGGGCGTGTTGCAACAGAATTAATGTTTCATAACCATTGATACCAAAAAGTGTTTTGTTTTATTAAACATTGAATAATTACATCGTCTTGAAATCTAAATACACTATTTAAACATAGTCTATCATTGTTATTGAGTCACTAAGGCCTTGTCCAGTTCTATGTGAGCATGCATCTTATCAATCGATATCATTCAACAATACCTGAAACATATGTGAAAACGAGGTCAGCAAAGAAATGCTGGTGTCACACCCCGACCGCGTAAAACAACAAATCGCGGCGGAAACATCGGGGCGTGTTGCAACAGAATTAATGTTTCATAACCATGGATATCAAAAGTGTTTCGTTTTATTAAACATTGAGTAATTACATCGTCTGGAAATCTAAATACACTATTTAAACATAGTCTATCATTGTTATTGAGTCACTAAGGCCTTGTCCAGTCCTATGTGAGCATGCATCTTATCAATCGATATCATTCAACAATACCTGAAACATATGTGAAAACGAGGTCAGCAAAGAAATGCTGGCGAGTACATAGGTTTTGTAGGAGTGTCGAAATCATGGCTAGTTTAGACGTTGCAATACTTTATTTAAAAACCTTGTTTTGAAAAGAGTATAATATTGCAACTTAATTAACCAACTCAAATCAAGTGGGTTATAATTTGTAAAACCTCGTAGCCATGACTCTTAACCCAAAAACATTTGTTTTAGTAAATTATTTGAAAAACAATGATAAGTTCAGGTGATATGTATAAATAAGAGAATAATGCATGATTAAATGAATAACCATGTAAAATGAGTTTGTATAAGATAAGTTGTTTGTAAATAAATGTCTTGTGAAAAGTATGTTACTTGTATAAAATGTTCTATGTCTCAAACTGAAATGATTCAAATAACGCTACAATATGTAATACCATACAAACACTTATATATAGGAAGTACCAGCGGCGTATCCACCATGCTTGTATCATATTCCATACGCATTGTTACTTAATCACTTAATCCAAACCAAACCATCAAAGTAATGTTCATGCCCAAATGTAAATCATGTAATATGTATAACCAAAATAATATCGTATATCGCTTTGAAGCCAATCGTTTACCCAATCGTTAAAACATCGTGTGAAACCCAATCGTTACCCAATCGTTAAAACATCGTGTGAAAACCAATCGTAAATCGTTTAATTCGTTTTAGGTCGTGAAACTACTTATAAGGTCGTCTCGCTAATAACATTCAAACCTTCGTGACTTTCGTCGCTTCTCGTTTTCGTCGCTTCTCGTTTTCGTATTAACAAACCTCCATAGGGTAAGTTAATAATTACAGATTCAGTCGCTACCTACCATACCCACACATAACCACGGGTGTGGTAAATAACGGGATTTGTCAGATCCTATGGTACCATAACCTAATACTGGTCGGCTTGATCATTGCTAATGAATGTCATTTGTTATGTAACTACAACCAACAAGTTTGTTCACTTTATGAAATCGTTATTAGTTTTGTATAAATCGCCTTAATTGTTTTTGAAACCATCGTTATAACATCGAAAACATTTAGCACATATGAGTCACCCCAAAACAATTTAAAACAGTAAAATAGGGGAAAATGTACTCGCCTGAGAATGCTTGGAGGTCTTGAACAACTACCAAGTAAAGCTAGAGGGAGCACGAAATCAGTCGGCAATCTAAAACTATATAAATAAACCGGACATAAATCGGGAGATCGGATAGGATGAGGCTTGGTAAACCAAATGAGTATTGGAACTCATATGATATGGTTTAACAAGGCCTACATACTACAATGAAACCAAACCTAAGTACTTTCGACCCATCGCGACCCATTAAGGTAACATATGCTACTTTAACGTGTCGTGCGCGTGAAACGCGTTCGGACCGTCTAACTAGTCCTATGACAAGTGTTATATGCCTAAACATGTTACATAATCAGTTATGTGACAAAAGTTTATGTTACATATGCTTAATTACCAATTATACATGAAAAGGGTATTCTGGTAATTTACCTAAGGCATATAAACTACCTATCATACAACTACTCAAACGATGTGACCATAGGGTATAACCTCGGAAGGTTATTCCCTACCTACTATGGTCCCCTAATGTATTTGGTCGGATCCTAATGATCGACCAAACTGGGTCGAGTTCGAAGGTATAGGCGATTTATCAGATCGCCTACCCTACGACCCTAGACAACGTGGTAATCAGTGGGCATAGTCCCAAGGGACTATAACCAACGTGATTACACTCACGTTGCGAAGTTCAAACGAACTTCGCATTGACCATTACTGGTCAACGCTGAAAGTCAAACAAAGTTTGACTTTCGGACTCGAAAAGCAATAAAATAAGGAAAAGAACGAAAGAATACTTACGAAGGGTCCCCGAATGCTAACCCAGATCAAAATAGCTCAGGTATGAAACGAAGGTTCCAACTTAGAGCCCAAATGATCAGATTTGTGAGAAATGAAGTAAAGGGGGTGGGGTATTTATAGATTTCGGGTAACCGTTAAGATCGTTTCTTGAATAACGTGCCTTAATCGGAACCGTACACTTTTCGTAAAGTTGTGGTGTCCAGGAAGTTTGTTCTTATCCGCTGACTAGACGATAGGAAACGAGTGGACACGAATCAATCAGTTGCAACTTGCAAACAAAACATTGAATCTGGTCAGATCATGCAGTCGCGTAGCGCTACTGCCAAGGCATGAGGCAGTCGCGCTACGCTAGCACTCCCCTGATTCAGAAATGTTTCAAAAGTGGCAAGAATGGTCCCTGCACGTGTTTAAGGCCTTTTTCGATGCGTTTGAACCCCGTTAACCTCATTTCAAGGCTCTAAAATGAAGTTAAAGTATAGGGAACTCAAAACATGCTCAAAAATATCTCGGATGTCGGTTCGTTTGGCCGTACGATCGCGATGTTCGCTTAATTACGACGGAATGCGCATAAGCGCGAAAAACGATCCAAATGACGAAACGAATGGATTTTTCTTATGGCGAACACTAAAATATAATGTAGTCATGCTTACATAAATTTTTGGATGTCCAGATGTATTCAGAACGTAAGTTATGCGCGAAAATGCAAACTTGTGCACTTTTTGACACTTTTAGTCCCTGAATGACACAAAAGTTTATTTTAGCACACCGAACCCCTCAAAGCCTATTTCTAAGCTATGTAAAGGATACTTATGGTATGTTTAACTTATGGTCATGTTCCGGAATGTCTGTTACAGTTCAAATTGGCATACTTTCGCAGTTTGTCATATTTAGTCCCTGTAAGCGAGTTAACTTGTTTTCGGCATACCAAACCTTCCAAAACTTATTTCTAAGTTATGTAAAGGTTATTTAAGGTATGTTAAGCCTATTTCACTATTCCGGAGTGTTCGTTGCATTAAACTGGTTATATTTACGCATCGGTGCGCGTATAACCTTCCAGAAAGCGATTTAGAGTTTGAAATAGAACAAGAATTGATATGTGTAAATGATACACACATTTTTACAAATCCCCAAGTATGAAATATAATATTTCATTGGTTCGGTATTTGTTTGATGGCCGTGGAGGCACAGGTGTTACAGTCTCCCCTACTTTAGGGAATTTCGTCCCGAAATTTATTTAGGGGAAACTTGTGGGAGCTTGGAAATGTGAAGTTGAAAAGATCGAACAATATTGGCTAGGTTTCTGAACTTCTAGTAACTTTAATAATCATCATGATTGCAACGTAAGAGGGATACTTATATACAAGTATATAAAGCATCATTAGTGCGTCCACCGTACCTCCATTACATCGTCCTCATTTTGTTATTGTTGTCGCTATTGGTTCTTTCACATAATAAATCTTACTGGATTTCTGTGCACTAAATTTCATAATTATGTGCGCATACATAATTAGAGAATTCCTTGCACAGTTCACACAGTCTATTTTATAATGTGTAGGGTAAAACCAAATGAAAAATCCTGTGATGAGCGTGACTTAGACCGCCATAGAGTCCTTTAGACTAAATCAATAAATGATTTAAATAGACTATCAAGGAGTCTGTTCAGCTACATCACTAGATGTCATTTTTTAACCAAATTGTGAATCAATCTTTTTGACTAGACCACTAAAGGGTCTCTTATGAATCATGGAGTGGTACTATATAATCCAAGGGTCTTAACTATTACATAGAAGCCCATTTAAGGATTAAAGGTAGTACCTTTTGAATATCCTGCTACGAATCCCTCATATGAAGATATGAAAGATTCTACGAGGATTTGGATAACGAATATCCAGAGTATACAAAAACACAAAAATCATAGAGGAGAACACATAAACACATATCATATAACCACAAAATTGTTTAACTAGAAGTTTGTTCTGCTAACAGAGTACATGTATTTAAAGCACACTAGGAATCCATCTCGTGGATTTCATTTGGTACTTTAAACATTATCAAGAATCTAACTATAAAGATAGAAAGATCTTTAAAAGAAAGAGTTCGATTTCGATTTTAAGGAACCGAAATGTTCGAATTTAGGTATATGAGGAATCCAATTAAGGACTCTGATTTGAATGATGATCATCCACAAGGATCTAATTGTGAAGATAAAAAGATCCCTTATGGATTTTAGAAGTTGAAGATGTTTTGATACCTTGCACTGGACGTGCTTATGTCAAAACATGAAGTAAAAATGCTTATGAAATTGAGATGCTAGGTATGCCAAGGCGACATATGAAGCAGAATTTTGAAGGTTAAGTCAATGTATGAGGAAAGTATTTTTGAAAACTATGCATGGGGTTCTTTTAAGAAAAAGGTGTTTAACGTTTTTGAAACCTTATATATAATACTTTTGAAATAAAGTAGGTGTATTAGGTAGATATATTTACAAAAAATGTTTTTTTTTAAATCATGCGAGATGAATTTTGAAATTATGTATAAGGTTTTTGAAAGACATGAATGATGCTTTTCGAAATCATGCACTTGATCAGAAAATGTATTGTGTTAATATTGTCTTCAGACTATATGAAATATTTTGAAATTAGAAAGGTTGGTTTTGATAACATGGCCAATGTTTTTGAAATAACACAGACAATGCATCTAGAAAAATTGTTTTCAAACTATATGAAATGTTTTGAGATCATGAAGATTGTTTTGAAATACTGGTACTGTGTATGTTGAAAAATCAAAAGGTAATGGGTATGAGATTTGAAAATACCCTTAGTTATCTAACCAAGGATTTAAAGGCACAGATGTGCGAAAAGCACGATTACTCATAATGTCACTAAATTTTCTGTACTTTGTTTCTTAGAGTGAAACGAGTACTTAAAATTTTCGAGGGAATCATGAGCAATCATTTGAGAGAGAGAAATCACAGGAGTAGTTTGTAAGGTACATAGTTCCTTGATGTAGGTATCATAGGAAAAAGCCATACACTCCTAGCAGGGGGTTGAGCTGGTTGGTTGGGGACTGCTTTACCATTGTGAGCGACCATGGCGAAGTTCTGAGAAGCCTTTCGCTTCTTTGACTTCTTAGGGGATCGTTCATCCATGGTCTTTGATTCCTCGATTGGTTTCTTGGCTGATGGTGCTGTCACCTGACTAGGTCCTGCCTGTCTTGGTGACTCTTGAGTGGCTTCATCCTGGAGATGATACATGGCAGTAGCTAATTCAACAGTCTTCAGGACTACTTCGCCTATTCGCTGAGCGAATTTTGGCTGCTTGCTCAGATATCTAGGCGTCATCGTGATGAAGAGACATTCTTGAAGAAAAAGAAAGGCATAGGGAGAAACAGGTGAAAGATTATTGGACAATCAAAACAGAATGATAACGCATGAAGATTGCGATCATTTGTTTGTTACCTAAGGCAAACAAATGAGACGGTGACTGATCAAAGTAAATGGGTCAAAAATAATGTATCGCGAAGACATGCTCGCCTAATAAGTGAACACTCATCCCAAGAATTCCCAGGTAAGCACAACCGGTTTCGCGTCTGATGAGATGTATACGAAGTGCTTGCCTAGCCAGAAAACCCAGAATACAGGCATTCACCCTTCCAGTTTGCACGTGTTCACATTATTTAAAACCCAAAACCTTGACGAAGTTTTGAAAACTCAAAGAGTTCAAAACCTTATAACAAAGGGTTCAAAACCTAGTAATCAATCATCCTAGAACAGATGATTAGTTTTCAAAGCGGTTTTGAAATTTATGTTCTTGTTGTGGTCGTCGCCTAAGGATAGGTGACGGTATTGTTTTATGACTAAACGCAAGTAAACTCGCGTTAGGGTCCTAAGAAGGTTATAGACTAGGTCAAAGCATTACTAATAACCTAATTCCCTATAACCATTGGCTCTGATACCATCTTTTCTGTCACACCCCGACCGCGTAAAACAACAAATCGCGGCGGAAACATCGGGGCGTGTTGCAACAGAATTAATGTTTCATAACCATGGATATCAAAAGTGTTTCGTTTTATTAAACATTGAGTAATTACATCGTCTGGAAATCTAAATACACTATTTAAACATAGTCTATCATTGTTATTGAGTCACTAAGGCCTTGTCCAGTCCTATGTGAGCATGCATCTTATCAATCGATATCATTCAACAATACCTGAAACATATGTGAAAACGAGGTCAGCAAAGAAATGCTGGCGAGTACATAGGTTTTGTAGGAGTGTCGAAATCATGGCTAGTTTAGACGTTGCAATACTTTATTTAAAAACCTTGTTTTGAAAAGAGTATAATATTGCAACTTAATTAACCAACTCAAATCAAGCGGGTTATAATTTGTAAAACCTCGTAGCCATGACTCTTAACCCAAAAACATTTGTTTTAGTAAATTATTTGAAAAACAATGATAAGTTCAGGTGATATGTATAAATAAGAGAATAATGCATGATTAAATGAATAACCATGTAAAATGAGTTTGTATAAGATAAGTTGTTTGTAAATAAATGTCTTGTGAAAAGTATGTTACTTGTATAAAATGTTCTATGTCTCAAACTGAAATGATTCAAATAACGCTACAATATGTAATACCATACAAACACTTATATATAGGAAGTACCAGCGGCGTATCCACCATGCTTGTATCATATTCCATACGCATTGTTACTTAATCACTTAATCCAAACCAAACCATCAAAGTAATGTTCATGCCCAAATGTAAATCATGTAATATGTATAACCAAAATAATATCGTATATTGTCACACCCCGACCGCGTAAAACAACAAATCGCGGCGGAAACATCGGGGCGTGTTGCAACAGAATTAATGTTTCATAACCATGGATATCAAAAGTGTTTCGTTTTATTAAACATTGAATAATTACATCGTCTGGAAATCTAAATACACAATTTAAACATAATCTATCATTGTTATTGAGTCACTAAGGCGTTGTCCAGTCCTATGTGAGCATGCATCTTATCAATCGATATCATTCAACAATACCTGAAACATATGTGAAAACGAGGTCAGCAAAGAAATGCTGGCGAGTACATAGGTTTTGTGAAAATAAGAGTCATGACTTCTGTTTAAGAAAATGTTTAGTCATGAAGCTTGTAATTTGCTTTGTCTTTGTAAATCATTTGAAAAATAATAAGTTTAGGTGATATGTATAAATAAGAGAATAATGCATGATTAAATGAATACCATGTAAAATGAGTTTGTATAAGATAAGTTGTTTGTAAATAAATGTCTTGTGAAAAGTATGTTACTTGTATAAAATGTTCTATGTCTCAAACTGAAATGATTCAAATAACGCTACAATATGTAATACCATACAAACACTTATATATAGGAAGTACCAGCGGCGTATCCACCATGCTTGTATCATATTCCACACGCATTGTTACTTAATCACTTAATCCAAACCAAACCACCAAAGTAATGTTCATGCCCAAATGTAAATCATGTAATATGTATAACCAATGTCAAAAGTGTTTTTGTGTCAAATGTAAACCATGTAATATGTAACCAAAATAATATCGTATATCGCTTTGAAGACAATCGTTTACCCAATCGTTAAAACATCGTGTGAAAACCTATCGTTTACCCAATCGTTTAATTCGTTTTAGGTCGTGAAACTACTTAAATGGTCGTCTCGCTAATAACATTCAAACCTTCTTGACTCGCATTAATAAACCCTTACCAAAGAGTAAATTAACAATTCGCATTAATAAACCCTTACCAAAGGATATATTAACAACTCGCATTAATAAACCCTTACCAAAGAGTAAATTAACAATTACAGATTCAGTCGCTACCCACAACACCCACACATAACTACGGGTGTAGTAAATAACGGGACTTGTCAGATCCTATGGTACCATAACCTAATACTGGTCGGCTTGATCATTGCTAATGAATGTCATTTGTTATGTAACTACAACCAACAAGTTTGTTCACTTTATTGAAATCGTTATTAGTTTTGTATAAATCGTCTTAATTGTTTTTGAAACCATCGTTATAACATCGAAAATCGTTTTGATACCATCGTTAAAACCTTGAAAACATTTAGCACATATGAGTCACCCCAAAACAATTGAAAGCAGTAAAATAGGGGAAATAATGTACTCGCCTGAGAATGCTTGGAGGTCTTGAACAACAACCAAACAAAGCTAGAGAGAGCACGGAATCAGTCGGCAATCTAAAACTATATAAATAAACCGGACTTAAATCGGAAGATCGGATAGGATGAGGCTTGGTAAACCAAATGAGTGTTGGAACTCATATGATATGGTTTAACAAGGCCTACATACTACAATGAAACCAAACCTAAGTGCTTTCGACCCATCGCGACCCATTAAGGTAGCTTATGCTACTTTAACGCGTCGTGCGCGTGAAACGCGTTCGGACCGTCTAACTAGTCCTATGACAGGTGTTATATGCCTAAACATGTTACAAAATCAGTTATGTGACAAAAGTTTAGGTTACATATGCTTAATTACCAATTTTACATGAAAAGGGTATTCTGGTAATTTACCTAAGGCATATAAACTACCTATCATACAACTACTTAAACGAAGCGACCATAGGGTATAACCTCAGAAGGTTATTCCCTACCTACTATGGTCACCTAATGTATTTGGTCGGATCCTAATGATCGACCAAATGGGTCGGGTTCGAGGTATAAGCGATTTATTAGATCGCTTACCCTACGACCCTAGACAACGTGGTAATCAGTAGGCATAATCCCAAGGGACTATAACCAACGTGATTACACTCACGTTGCGAAGTTCAAACGAACTTCGCATTGACCATAACTAGTCAATGTAGAAAGTCAAACAAAGTTTGACTTTCAGACTCGAAAGACTCGAAAAGCAATAAAAGAACGAAAGAATACTTACGAAGGGTCCCCGAATGCTAACCTCGATTCAAAAATCTCAGGTATGAAACAATAGTTTCAACTTAGAGTTTCTCAAATCAAAGTTCTTGTAATTTTGAAGCATGGGGGGTGGGGTATTTATAGTATTCGGTTAGCCGTTAGGATCGTTTCTAGGAAAACGTGATGCGATCTTGGCCATACACTTAGCACACATGGTATTGTAATACCATGTGCCCAAAATACCAGCCCATAGATTCCCAAAACCATGTGCAACAAGTGGGAAGGACTAGATTCGATGTATAAGCAAACATCTTTCAGAAATGACAGTTTTGGTCCCTGTTATGTGTTTATGCCATTTCCGACACTTCTAAGGCCCGTAAAGCCAACTTTAAGGCCCTAAAATGATGTCTAAACATTGTGGACATGAAACATGCTCAAAAATATGTCGGATGTCAGTTCGTTTGGTCGTACGAACGCGATGTTCGCTTAATTACGACGGAATGCGCATAAGCGCGAAAAAACGATCCAAATGGCATGACGAATGGATTTTTCTTATGCCAAACACTAAAATAAAATATTATAGTGCTTACATAAATTTTTGGATGTCTGGATGTATTCAGAATGTAAGTTATGCGCGAAAATGCAAACTTGTGCACTTTTGACGCTTTTAGCCCCTGAATGACCCAAAAGTTTATTTTAGCACACCTAACCCCTCAAAGCCTATTTCTAAGCTATGTAAAGGATATTTATGGTATGTTTAACTTATGGCCATGTTCCGGAATGTCTGTTACAGTTCATATTGGCATACTTTCGCAGTTTGTCAAGTTTAGTCCCTGTAAGCGAATTAACTTGTTTTCGTCATACCAAAGCCTTCAAAACTTATTTCTAAGTTATGTAAAGGTTATTTAAGATATGTTAAGCCTATGTCACTATTCCGGAGTGTTTGTCGCATTAAACTGGTTATATTTACGCATCGATGCGCGTATAACCTTCCAGAAAGCGATTTAGAGTTTGGAATTGAACAAAAATTGATATGTGCTAATGATACACATATTTTTACAAATCCCAAGTATGAAATACAATATTTCATTGGTTTGGCATTTGTTTGATGGCCATGGAGGCACAGGTGTTACAGTCTCCCCTACTTTAGGAAATTTCGTCCCGAAATTTATTTAGAGGAAACTTGTGAGAGCTTGAAAACATGAAGTTGAAAAGATCAAACAACATTGGTTAGGGTTCTGAACTTCTAGTAATCTTTAATAACATCATGCTTGCAATGTAAGAGGGATACTTATATACAAGTATATGAAGCATCATTGGTGCGTCCACCGTACCTCCATTACATCGTCCTCATTTTGGTATTGTTGTCACTATCGGTTCTTACACATAATAAACCTTACTGGGTTTCTGTGCACTAAATTTCATAATTATGTACGCGTCCATAATCAGACAATTCCTTGCACAGTTTACACAGTCTATTTTATAATATGTAGGGGAAAACCAAATGAATGAACCTGTGATGAGTGTGACTAGACCGCCATAGAGTCCTTTAAATTAAATCAATAAATGATCTAAATAGACTATCAAGGAGTCTGTTCAGCTACATCACTAGATGTCGTTCTCTAACAAAATTGTGAATCAATCTTTTTGACTAGACTACTAAGAGGGTCTCTTATGAATCATGGAGTGGTACTATATAACCCAAGGGTCTTAACTACCAGGTAGAAGCCCATAAGGATTTAAGGTAGTACCTTTTGAATATCCTACTATGAATCCCTCATATGAAGATATGAAAGATTCTATGAGGATTTGAAAAATCGTAACACACAAAAACATAGAGGAGAACACATAAACACATATCATATAACCACAAAATTGTTCGTTAATTTGTCTTGTAAATCATGCATTTAAAGCACACTAGGAATCCATTCCGTGGATTTCATTTGGTACTTTAAACGTTACCAAGAATCCAACTATAAAGATAGAAAGATTCAAAAAGAAAATTCGATTTCGATTATTAGGAACCGAAGTGTTCGAATTAAGGTACATAAGGAATCCAATTAAGGACTCTGATTTGAATGATATTCATCCACAAGGATCTAATTGTAAAGATAAAAAGATCCCATATGAATTTTAGAAGTTGAAGATGTTTTGAAACCTTGCACTGGATGTGCTTACGTCAAAAAATGATGTAAAATGCTTATGAAGTTGAGATGCTTGATATGTCAAGGCGACATATGAAGCAGAATTTTGAAGGTTAAGTCAATGTATGAGGAAAATATTTTTGAAAACTATGCATGGGGTTCTTTTAAGAAAAATGTGTTTAACGTTTTTGAAACCTTATATATAATACTTTTTGAAATCATAAAGTAGGTGTATTAGGTAGATATATTTACAAAAATGTTTTAAAATCATGCGAGATGAATTTTGAAATTATGTATAAGGTTTTTGAAAGACATGAATGATGCTTTTCGAAATCATGCACTTGATCAGAAAATGTATTGTGTTAATATTGTCTTCAGACTATATGAAATATTTTGAAATTAGGAAGGTTGGTTTTGATAACATGGCCAATGTTTTTGAAATAACATAGACAATGCATCTAGAAAAATTGTTTTCAAACTATATGAAATGTTTTGAGATCATGAAGATTGTTTTGAAATACTTGTACTGTATATGTTGAAAAATCAAAACGGAATGGGTATGAGATTTGAAAATACCCTTAGTTATCTAACCAAGGATTTAAAGGCACAGATGTGCGAAAAGCACGATTACTCATAATGTCACTTAATTTTCTGTACTTTGTTTCTTAGAGTGAAACGAGTACTTAAAATTTTCGAGGGAATCATGAGCAATCATTTGAAAGAGAGAAATCACAAGAGTAGTTTGTAAGGTACATAGTTCCTTGATGTAGGTATCATAGGAAAAGCCATACACACCTAGCAGGGGGTTGAGCTGGTTGGTTGGGGACTGCTTTACCATTGTGAGCGACCATGGCGAAGTTCTGAGAAGCCTTTCGCTTCTTTGACTTCTTAGGGGATCGTTCATCCATGGTCTTTGATTCCTCGATTGGTTTATTGGCTGATGGTGTTGTCGCCTGACTAGGTCCTGCCTGTCTTGGTGACTCTTGAGTGGCTTCATACTGGAGATGATACATGGCAGTAGCTAATTCAACAGTCTTCAGGACTACTTCGCCTATTTTCTGAGCGAATTTTGGCTGCTTGCTCAGATATCTGGGCGTCATCGTGATGAAGAGACATTCTTGAAGAAAAAGAAAGGCATAGGGAGAAACAGGTGAAAGATTTTTGGACAATCAAAACAGAATGATAACGCATGAAGATTGCGATCATTTGTTTGTTACCTAAGGCAAACAAATGAGACGGTGACTGATCAAAGTAAATGGGTCAAAAATAATGTATCGCGAAGACATGCTCGCCTAATAAGTGAACACTCATCCCAAGAATTCCCAGGTAAGCACAACTGGTCTCGCGTCTGATGAGATGTATACGAAGTGCTTGCCTAGCCAGAAAACCCAGAATACAGGCATTCACCCTTCCAGTTTGCACGTGTTCACATTATTTAAAACCCAAAACCTTGACGAAGTTTTGAAAACTCAAAGAGGTTCAAAACCATATAATAGAGAGTTCAAAACCTTACAATAGAGGGTTCAAAACCTAGTAATCAATCATCCTAGAACAGATGATTAATTTTCAAAGCGGTTTTGAAATATATGTTCTTGTTGTGGTCGTCGCCTAAGGATAGGTGACGGTATTGTTTTATGACTAAACGCAAGTAAACTCGCGTTAGGGTCCTAAGAAGGTTATAGACTAGGTCAAAGCATTACTAATAACCTAATTCCCTATAACCATTGGCTCTGATACCATCTTTTCTGTCACACCCCGACCGCGTAAAACAACAAATCGCGGCGGAAACATCGGGGCGTGTTGCAACAGAATTAATGTTTCATAACCATTGATACCAAAAAGTGTTTTGTTTTATTAAACATTGAATAATTACATCGTCTTGAAATCTAAATACACTATTTAAACATAGTCTATCATTGTTATTGAGTCACTAAGGCCTTGTCCAGTTCTATGTGAGCATGCATCTTATCAATCGATATCATTCAACAATACCTGAAACATATGTGAAAACGAGGTCAGCAAAGAAATGCTGGTGTCACACCCCGACCGCGTAAAACAACAAATCGCGGCGGAAACATCGGGGCGTGTTGCAACAGAATTAATGTTTCATAACCATGGATATCAAAAGTGTTTCGTTTTATTAAACATTGAGTAATTACATCGTCTGGAAATCTAAATACACTATTTAAACATAGTCTATCATTGTTATTGAGTCACTAAGGCCTTGTCCAGTCCTATGTGAGCATGCATCTTATCAATCGATATCATTCAACAATACCTGAAACATATGTGAAAACGAGGTCAGCAAAGAAATGCTGGCGAGTACATAGGTTTTGTAGGAGTGTCGAAATCATGGCTAGTTTAGACGTTGCAATACTTTATTTAAAAACCTTGTTTTGAAAAGAGTATAATATTGCAACTTAATTAACCAACTCAAATCAAGCGGGTTATAATTTGTAAAACCTCGTAGCCATGACTCTTAACCCAAAAACATTTGTTTTAGTAAATTATTTGAAAAACAATGATAAGTTCAGGTGATATGTATAAATAAGAGAATAATGCATGATTAAATGAATAACCATGTAAAATGAGTTTGTATAAGATAAGTTGTTTGTAAATAAATGTCTTGTGAAAAGTATGTTACTTGTATAAAATGTTCTATGTCTCAAACTGAAATGATTCAAATAACGCTACAATATGTAATACCATACAAACACTTATATATAGGAAGTACCAGCGGCGTATCCACCATGCTTGTATCATATTCCATACGCATTGTTACTTAATCACTTAATCCAAACCAAACCATCAAAGTAATGTTCATGCCCAAATGTAAATCATGTAATATGTATAACCAAAATAATATCGTATATCGCTTTGAAGCCAATCGTTTACCCAATCGTTAAAACATCGTGTGAAACCCAATCGTTACCCAATCGTTAAAACATCGTGTGAAAACCAATCGTAAATCGTTTAATTCGTTTTAGGTCGTGAAACTACTTATAAGGTCGTCTCGCTAATAACATTCAAACCTTCGTGACTTTCGTCGCTTCTCGTTTTCGTCGCTTCTCGTTTTCGTATTAACAAACCTCCATAGGGTAAGTTAATAATTACAGATTCAGTCGCTACCTACCATACCCACACATAACCACGGGTGTGGTAAATAACGGGATTTGTCAGATCCTATGGTACCATAACCTAATACTGGTCGGCTTGATCATTGCTAATGAATGTCATTTGTTATGTAACTACAACCAACAAGTTTGTTCACTTTATGAAATCGTTATTAGTTTTGTATAAATCGCCTTAATTGTTTTTGAAACCATCGTTATAACATCGAAAACATTTAGCACATATGAGTCACCCCAAAACAATTTAAAACAGTAAAATAGGGGAAAATGTACTCGCCTGAGAATGCTTGGAGGTCTTGAACAACTACCAAGTAAAGCTAGAGGGAGCACGAAATCAGTCGGCAATCTAAAACTATATAAATAAACCGGACATAAATCGGGAGATCGGATAGGATGAGGCTTGGTAAACCAAATGAGTATTGGAACTCATATGATATGGTTTAACAAGGCCTACATACTACAATGAAACCAAACCTAAGTACTTTCGACCCATCGCGACCCATTAAGGTAACATATGCTACTTTAACGTGTCGTGCGCGTGAAACGCGTTCGGACCGTCTAACTAGTCCTATGACAAGTGTTATATGCCTAAACATGTTACATAATCAGTTATGTGACAAAAGTTTAGGTTACATATGCTTAATTACCAATTATACATGAAAAGGGTATTCTGGTAATTTACCTAAGGCATATAAACTACCTATCATACAACTACTCAAACGATGTGACCATAGGGTATAACCTCGGAAGGTTATTCCCTACCTACTATGGTCACCTAATGTATTTGGTCGGATCCTAATGATCGACCAAACTGGGTCGAGTTCGAAGGTATAGGCGATTTATCAGATCGCCTACCCTACGACCCTAGACAACGTGGTAATCAGTGGGCATAGTCCCAAGGGACTATAACCAACGTGATTACACTCACGTTGCGAAGTTCAAACGAACTTCGCATTGACCATTACTGGTCAACGCTGAAAGTCAAACAAAGTTTGACTTTCGGACTCGAAAAGCAATAAAATAAGGAAAAGAACGAAAGAATACTTACGAAGGGTCCCCGAATGCTAACCCAGATCAAAATAGCTCAGGTATGAAACGAAGGTTCCAACTTAGAGCCCAAATGATCAGATTTGTGAGAAATGAAGTAAAGGGGGTGGGGTATTTATAGATTTCGGGTAACCGTTAAGATCGTTTCTTGAATAACGTGCCTTAATCGGAACCGTACACTTTTCGTAAAGTTGTGGTGTCCAGGAAGTTTGTTCTTATCCGCTGACTAGACGATAGGAAACGAGTGGACACGAATCAATCAGTTGCAACTTGCAAACAAAACATTGAATCTAGTCAGATCATGCAGTCGCGTAGCGCTACTGCCAAGGCATGAGGCAGTCGCGCTACGCTAGCACTCCCCTGATTCAGAAATGTTTCAAAAGTGGCAAGAATGGTCCCTGCACGTGTTTAAGGCCTTTTTCGATGCGTTTGAACCCCGTTAACCTCATTTCAAGGCTCTAAAATGAAGTTAAAGTATAGGGAACTCAAAACATGCTCAAAAATATCTTGGATGTCGGTTCGTTTGGCCGTACGATCGCGATGTTCGCTTAATTACGACGGAATGCGCATAAGCGCGAAAAACGATCCAAATGACGAAACGAATGGATTTTTCTTATGGCGAACACTAAAATATAATGTAGTCATGATTACATAAATTTTTGGATGTCCAGATGTATTCAGAACGTAAGTTATGCGCGAAAATGCAAACTTGTGCACTTTTTGACACTTTTAGTCCCTGAATGACACAAAAGTTTATTTTAGCACACCGAACCCCTCAAAGCCTATTTCTAAGCTATGTAAAGGATACTTATGGTATGTTTAACTTATGGTCATGTTCCGGAATGTCTGTTACAGTTCAAATTGGCATACTTTCGCAGTTTGTCATATTTAGTCCCTGTAAGCGAGTTAACTTGTTTTCGGCATACCAAACCTTCCAAAACTTATTTCTAAGTTATGTAAAGGTTATTTAAGGTATGTTAAGCCTATTTCACTATTCCGGAGTGTTCGTTGCATTAAACTGGTTATATTTACGCATCGGTGCGCGTATAACCTTCCAGAAAGCGATTTAGAGTTTGAAATAGAACAAGAATTGATATGTGTAAATGATACACACATTTTTACAAATCCCCAAGTATG
The DNA here is from genome assembly GCA_030545235.1 of Helianthus tuberosus. Lineage (NCBI taxonomy): Eukaryota > Viridiplantae > Streptophyta > Magnoliopsida > Asterales > Asteraceae > Helianthus > Helianthus tuberosus. The sequence goes on from CM060399.1 coordinate 82,904,907, forward strand.
AAATATAATATTTCATTGGTTCGGTATTTGTTTGATGGCCGTGGAGGCACAGGTGTTACAGCTGGCGAGTACATAGGTTTTGTAGGAGTGTCGAAATCATGGCTAGTTTAGACGTTGCAATACTTTATTTAAAAGCCTTGTTTTGAAAAGAGTATAATATTGCAACTTAATTAACCAACTCAAATCAAGCGAGTTATAATTTGTAAAAACCTCGTAGCCATGACTCTTAACCCAAAAACATTTGTTTTAGTAAATTATTTGAAAAACAATGATAAGTTCAGGTGATATGTATAAATAAGAGAATAATGCATGATTAAATGAATAACCATGTAAAATGAGTTTGTATAAGATAAGTTGTTTGTAAATAAATGTCTTGTGAAAAGTATGTTACTTGTATAAAATGTTCTATGTCTCAAACTGAAATGATTCAAATAACGCTACAATATGTAATACCATACAAACACTTATATATAGGAAGTACTAGCGGCGTATCCACCATGCTTGTATCATATTCCACACGCATTGTTACTTAATCACTTAATCCAAACCAAACCACCAAAGTAATGTTCATGCCCAAATGTAAATCATGTAATATGTATAACCAAAATAATATCGTATATCGCTTTGAAGCCAATCGTTTACCCAATCATTAAAATATCGTATGAAACCCAATCGTTACCCAATCGTTAAAACATCGTGTGAAAACCAATCGTAAATCGTTTAATTCGTTTTAGGTCGTGAAACTACTTATAAGGTCGTCTCGCTAATAACATTCAAACCTTCGTGACTCATCACTCGTCGCTTCTCGTTTTCGTATTAACAAACCTCCATAGGGTAAGTTAACAATTACAGATTCAGTCGCTACCTACCATACCCACACATAACCACGGGTGTAGTAAATAACGGGATTTGTCAGATCCTATGGTACCATAACCTAATACTGGTCGGCTTGATCATTGCTAATGAATGTCATTTGTTATGTAACTACAACCAACAAGTTTGTTCACTTTATGAAATCGTTATTAGTTTTGTATAAATCGCCTTAATTGTTTTTGAAACCATCGTTATAACATCGAAAACATTTAGCACATATGAGTCACCCCAAAACAATTGAAAACAGTAAAATAGGGGAAAATGTACTCGCCTGATAATGCTTGGAGGTCTTGAACAACAACCAAACAAAGCTAGAGGGAGCACGGAATCAGTCGGCAATCTAAAACTATATAAATAAACCGGACTTAAATCGGGAGATCGGATAGGATGAGGCTTGGTAAACCAAATGAGTATTGGAACTCATATGATATGGTTTAACTAGGCCTACATACTACAATGAAACCAAACCTAAGTGCTTTCGACCCATCGCGACCCATTAAGGTAGCTTATGCTACTTTAACGCGTCGTGCGCGTGAAACGCGTTCGGACCGTCTAACTAGTCCTATGACAGGTGTTATATGCCTAAACATGTTACATAATCAGTTATGTGACAAAAGTTTAGGTTACATATGCTTAATTACCAATTATACATTAAAAGGGTATTCTGGTAATTTACCTAAGGCATATAAACTACCTATCATACAACTACTTAAACGATGTGACCATAGGGTATAACCTCGGAAGGTTATGCCCTATACTAGGGTCACCTAATGTATTTGGTCGGATCCTAATGATCGACCAAACTGGGTCGGGTTCGAAGGTATAAGCGATTTATTAGATCGCTTACCCTACGACCCTAAACAACGTGTATTTGGTCATGTTCTGGAATGTCTGTTACAGTTCAAATTGGCATACTTTCGCAGTTTGTCATATTTAGTCCCTGTAAGCGAGTTAACTTGTTTTCGGCATACCAAACCTTCCAAAACTTATTTCTAAGTTATGTAAAGGTTATTTAAGGTATGTTAAGCCTATTTCACTATTCCGGAGTGTTCGTTGGATTAAACTGGTTATATTTACGCATCAGAGCGCGTATAACCCTCCAGAAAGTGATTTAAAGCTTAAAATCAAACAAGAGTTGATATGTGTAAAAGATACACATAATTTTACAAATCCCAAGTATGAAATATAATATTTCATTGGTTTGGTATTTGTTTGATGGTCGTGGAGGCACAGGTGTTACAGTCTCCCCTACTTTAGGAAATTTCGTCCCGAAATTTATTTAGAGGAAACTTGTGAGAGCTTGGAAATATGAAGTTGAAAAGATCAAACAACATTGGTTAGGGTTCTTGAACTTCTAGTAACCTTAATAACATTATGTTTGCAATGTAAGAGGGACACTTATATACAAGTATATGAAGCGTCATTGGTGCGTCCACCATGCCTCCATTACATCGTTCTCATTTTGTTATTGTTGTCACTATCGGTTCTTTCACATAATAAACCTTACTAGATTTCTGTGCACTAAATTTCATAATTATGTGCGCATCCATAATTAGAGAATTCCTTGCACAGTTCACACAGTCTATTTTATAATGTGTAGGGTAAAACCAAATGAACAATCCTGTGATGAGCGTGACTTAGACCGCCATAGAGTCCTTTAGACTAAATCAATAAATGATTTAAATAGACTATCAAGGAGTCTGTCCAGCTACATCACTAGATGTCGTTCTTTAACCAAATTGTGAATCAATCTTTTTGATTAGACCACTAAAGGGTCTCTAATGAATCATGGAGCAGTACTATATAATCCAAGGGTCTTAACTATTACATAGAAGCCCATTAAGGATTTAAGGTAGTACCTTTTGAATATCCTGCTACGAATCTCTCATATGAAGATATGAAAAGATCCTGCGAGGATTTGGATAACGAATATCCAGAGTATACAAAAACACAAAAATCATAGAGGAGAACACATAAACACATATCATATTACCACAAAATTGTTTAACTAGAAGTTTGTTCTGCTAACAGAGTACATGTATTTAAAGCACACTAGGAATCCATCTCGTGGATTTCATTTGGTACTTTAAACATTATCAAGAATCTAACTATAAAGATAGAAAGATCTTTAAAAGAAAGAATTCGATTTCGATTTTAAGGAACCGAAATGTTCGAATTTAGGTATATGAGGAAATCCAATTAAGGACTCTGATTTGAATGATGCTCATCCACAAGGATCTAATTGTAAAGATAAAAAGATCCCATATGAATTTTTAGAAGTTGAAGATGTTTTGAAATCTTGCACGGGATGTGCTTAAGTCAAAACATGAAGTAAAATGCTTATGAAGTTGAGATGCCTGATATGTCAAGGCGACATATGAAGCGGAATTTGAAGGTTAAGACAATGTATGAGGAAAATATTTTTTGAAAACTATGCATGGGGTTCTTTTAAGAAAAAATGTGTTTAACGTTTTTGAAACCTTATATATAATACTTTTGAAATAAAGTAGGTGTATTAGGTAGATATATTTACAAAAAATGTTTTTAAAATCATGCGAGATGAATTTTGAAATTATGTATAAGGTTTTTGAAAGACATGAATGATGCTTTTCGAAATCATGCACTTGATCAGAAAATGTATTGTGTTAATATTGTCTTCAGACTATATGAAATATTTTGAAATTAGAAAGGTTGGTTTTGATAACATGGCCAATGTTTTTGAAATAACACAGACAATGCATCTAGAAAAATTGTTTTCAAACTATATGAAATGTTTTGAGATCATGAAGATTGTTTTGAAATACTGGTACTGTGTATGTTGAAAAACCAAAACGTAATGGGTATGAGATTTGAAAATACCCTTAGTTATCTAACCAAGGATTTAAAGGCACTGATGTGCGAAAAGCACGATTACTCATAATGTCACTAAATTTTCTGTACTTTGTTTCTTAGAGTTAAACGAGTACTTAAAATTTTCGAGGGAATCATGAGCAATCATTTGAGAGAGAGAAATCACTAGAGTAGGTTGTAAGGTACATAGTTCCTTGATGTAGGTATCATAGAAAAAGCCATACACACCTAGCAGGGGGTTGAGCTGGTTGGTTGGGGACTGCTTTACCATTGTGAGCGACCATGGCGAAGTTCTGAGAAGCCTTTCGCTTCTTTGACTTCTTAGGGGATCGTTCATCCATGGTCTTTGATTCCTCGATTGGTTTCTTGGCTGATGGTGCTGTCACCTGACTAGGTCCTGCCTGTCTTGGTGACTCTTGAGTGGCTTCATACTGGAGATGATACATGGCAGTAGCTAATTCAACAGTCTTCAGGACTACTTCGCCTATTTTCTGAGCGAATTTTGGCTGCTTGCTCAGATATCTGGGCGTCATCGTGATGAAGAGACATTCTTGAAGAAAAAGAAAGGCATAGGGAGAAACAGGTGAAAGATTTTTGGACAATCAAAACAGAATGATAACGCATGAAGATTGCGATCATTTGTTTGTTACCTAAGGCAAACAAATGAGACGGTGACTGATCAAAGTAAATGGGTCAAAAATAATGTATCGCGAAGACATGCTCGCCTAATAAGTGAACACTCATCCCAAGAATTCCCAGGTAAGCACAACTGGTCTCGTGTCTGATGAGATGTATACGAAGTGCTTGCCTAGCCAGAAAACCCAGAATACAGGCATTCACCCTTCCAGTTTGCACGTGTTCACATTATTTAAAACCCAAAACCTTGACGAAGTTTTGAAAACTCAAAGAGGTTCAAAACCATATAATAGAGAGTTCAAAACCTTACAATAGAGGGTTCAAAACCTAGTAATCAATCATCCTAGAACAGATGATTAATTTTCAAAGCGGTTTTGAAATATATGTTCTTGTTGTGGTCGTCGCCTAAGGATAGGTGACGATATTGTTTTATGACTAAACGCAAGTAAACTCGCGTTAGGGTCCTAAGAAGGTTATAGACTAGGTCAAAGCATTACTAATAACCTAATTCCCTATAACCATTGGCTCTGATACCATCTTTTCTGTCACACCCCGACCGCGTAAAACAACAAATCGCGGCGGAAACATCGGGGCGTGTTGCAACAGAATTAATGTTTCATAACCATTGATACCAAAAAGTGTTTTGTTTTATTAAACATTGAATAATTACATCGTCTTGAAATCTAAATACACTATTTAAACATAGTCTATCATTGTTATTGAGTCACTAAGGCCTTGTCCAGTCCTATGTGAGCATGCATCTTATCAATCGATATCATTCAACAATACCTGAAACATATGTGAAAACGAGGTCAGCAAAGAAATGCTGGCGAGTACATAGGTTTTGTAGGAGTGTCGAAATCATGGCTAGTTTAGACGTTGCAATACTTTATTTAAAAACCTTGTTTTGAAAAGAGTATAATATTGCAACTTAATTAACCAACTCAAATCAAGCGAGTTATAATTTGTAAAAACCTCGTAGCCATGACTCTTAACCCAAAAACATTTGTTTTAGTAAATTATTTGAAAAACAATGATAAGTTCAGGTGATATGTATAAATAAGAGAATAATGCATGATTAAATGAATAACCATGTAAAATGAGTTTGTATAAGATAAGTTGTTTGTAAATAAATGTCTTGTGAAAAGTATGTTACTTGTATAAAATGTTCTATGTCTCAAACTGAAATGATTCAAATAACGCTACAATATGTAATACCATACAAACACTTATATATAGGAAGTACTAGCGGCGTATCCACCATGCTTGTATCATATTCCACACGCATTGTTACTTAATCACTTAATCCAAACCAAACCACCAAAGTAATGTTCATGCCCAAATGTAAATCATGTAATATGTATAACCAAAATAATATCGTATATCGCTTTGAAGCCAATCGTTTACCCAATCGTTAAAATATCGTATGAAACCCAATCGTTACCCAATCGTTAAAACATCGTGTGAAAACCAATCGTAAATCGTTTAATTCGTTTTAGGTCGTGAAACTACTTATAAGGTCGTCTCGCTAATAACATTCAAACCTTCGTGACTCATCACTCGTCGCTTCTCGTTTTCGTATTAACAAACCTCCATAGGGTAAGTTAACAATTACAGATTCAGTCGCTACCTACCATACCCACACATAACCACGGGTGTAGTAAATAACGGGATTTGTCAGATCCTATGGTACCATAACCTAATACTGGTCGGCTTGATCATTGCTAATGAATGTCATTTGTTATGTAACTACAACCAACAAGTTTGTTCACTTTATGAAATCGTTATTAGTTTTGTATAAATCGCCTTAATTGTTTTTGAAACCATCGTTATAACATCGAAAACATTTAGCACATATGAGTCACCCCAAAACAATTGAAAACAGTAAAATAGGGGAAAATGTACTCGCCTGATAATGCTTGGAGGTCTTGAACAACAACCAAACAAAGCTAGAGGGAGCACGGAATCAGTCGGCAATCTAAAACTATATAAATAAACCGGACTTAAATCGGGAGATCGGATAGGATGAGGCTTGGTAAACCAAATGAGTATTGGAACTCATATGATATGGTTTAACTAGGCCTACATACTACAATGAAACCAAACCTAAGTGCTTTCGACCCATCGCGACCCATTAAGGTAGCTTATGCTACTTTAACGCGTCGTGCGCGTGAAACGCGTTCGGACCGTCTAACTAGTCCTATGACAGGTGTTATATGCCTAAACATGTTACATAATCAGTTATGTGACAAAAGTTTAGGTTACATATGCTTAATTACCAATTATACATTAAAAGGGTATTTTGGTAATTTACCTAAGGCATATAAACTACCTATCATACAACTACTTAAACGATGTGACCATAGGGTATAACCTCGGAAGGTTATGCCCTATACTAGGGTCACCTAATGTATTTGGTCGGATCCTAATGATCGACCAAACTGGGTCGGGTCCGAAGGTATAAGCGATTTATTAGATCGCTTACCCTACGACCCTAAACAACGTGGAAATCAGTAGGCATAATCCCGAGGGACTATGACCATCGTGATTACAATCACGTTGCGAAGTTCAAACGAACTTCGCATTGACCATTACTGGTCAACGCTGAAAGTCAAACAAAGTTTGACTTTCGGACTCGAAAAGCAATAAAATAAGGAAAAGAACGAAAGAATACTTACGAAGGGTCCCCGAATGCTAACCCAGATCAAAATAGCTCAGGTATGAAACGAAGGTTCCAACTTAGAGCCCAAATGATCAGATTTGTGAGAAATGAAGTAAAGGGGGTGGGGTATTTATAGATTTCGGGTAACCGTTAAGATCGTTTCTTGAATAACGTGCCTTAATCGGAACCGTACACTTGTCGTAAAGTTGTGGTGTCCAGAAAGTTTGTTCTTATCCGCTGACTAGACGATAGGAAACGAGTGGACACGAATCAATCAGCTGCAACTTGCAAACAAAACATTGAATCTGGTCAGATCATGCAGTCGCGTAGCGCTACTGCCAAGGCATGAGGCAGTCGCGCTACGCTAGCACTCCCCTGATTCAGAAATGTTTCAAAAGTGGCAAGAATGGTCCCTGCACGTGTTTAAGGCCTTTTTCGATGCGTTTGAACCCCGTTAACCTCATTTCAAGGCTCTAAAATGAAGTTAAGGAATAGGGAACTCAAAACATGCTCAAAAATATGCCGGAGGTTGGTTCGTTTGGCCGTACGAACGCGATGTTCGCTTAATTACGACGGAATGCGCATAAGCGCGAAAAACGACCCAAATGACGCGACGAATGGATTTTTCTTATGGCGAACACTAAAAAATAATGTAGTCATGCTTACATAAATTTTTGGATGTCCAGATGTATTCAGAACGTAAGTTATGCGCGAAAATGCAAACTTGTGCACTTTTTGACACTTTTAGTCCCTGAATGACACAAAAGTTTATTTTAGCACACCGAACCCCTCAAAGCCTATTTCTAAGCTATGTAAAGGATATTTATGGTATGTTTAACTTATGGTCATGTTCTGGAATGTCTGTTACAGTTCAAATTGGCATACTTTTGCAGTTTGTCATATTTAGTCCCTGTAAGCGAGTTAACTTGTTTTCGGCATACCAAACCTTCCAAAACTTATTTCTAAGTTATGTAAAGGTTATTTAAGGTATGTTAAGCCTATTTCACTATTCCGGAGTGTTCGTTGGATTAAACTGGTTATATTTACGCATCAGAGCGCGTATAACCCTCCAGAAAGTGATTTAAAGCTTAAAATCAAACAAGAGTTGATATGTGTAAAAGATACACATAATTTTACAAATCCCAAGTATGAAATATAATATTTCATTGGTTTGGTATTTGTTTGATGGTCGTGGAGGCACAGGTGTTACAGCAAACATGTGGTTGTGGTTTAATCAGCTGATAATCTGCTGACTGTTAACTCTTATCTGTTCTGCAGGTTACCTTACGGACCGTAAGGTCATTGGTGTTGAGGTCCGTAAGCTTACTGTCACACCCCGACCACGTAGAACATACGAAACGTGGCGGAAACATCGGGGAGTGTTGTAACAGAATTAATTGTTTCAAATCCATGGCAATTGAAGTTTCGTTTTATTAATTAAAAGTGTTACGATGTCTTAATAAACAAAGAAATACGACATAATTAACTAGTCTTGCATCTTTTATTGTCACTAAAGCCCAAGTCTGCCTATATGTATCTTGATCATCTTATGCAACAGCTCCTGAAAAACACATGTGAAAATAGGTACGTCAGCATAAAAATGCCTGTGAGATACATAGGTTTTGTGAAAATAGGTTCCATGACTTATGTTTGAGAAAATGTTTAGTCATGAACCTTGTAATTTGCTTTGTTTTGTAAATCATTTGAAAAACAATGAGTTCAGATGATATGTATACAATAAATGAATAATGTATGGTTAAATGAATAACCATAGTAAAAATGGATTTGTATAAGATAGGTTGTTTGTAAAACAATGTCTTGTGAAAAGTATGTTATTTGTATAAAATGTCATATGTATCAAACTGAAATGATTCAAATAACACTACGATATGTAATACCATACAAACACTTATATATAGGAAGTACCAGCGGCGTATCCACCATGATTGTATCATATTACACACGCATCGTTACTTAATCACTTAATCAAACCAAACCAAACAAATGTCAAAATGTCTATGTCAAATATCCATGTCAAATGTCTATGTCAAATATCCATGTCAAATGTCTATGTCAGAATGTTATGTATGGCAAGTGAAATGTCTCAACTAAACCATATGCACAAAAACAAAGTATTGAAGTAAAACTTGGTTTAAATCAAAGTTATGTTTTGTGGGAAATGCATGATCAAATGTCAATCATGTTAAAATGTCTATGCCGAAATGTCTATGTCAAATACGGTTCACACGGTTCACAGATACAAACGGTTCACAGATATCAACGGATCACAGTCAAATGATTACAACGGTTCAATATGTAGTATAATGTGTTCATATGCTGGATAAGCATATGCAACAAAAAAGCAACGTAAAACAATGTACTAAGTACGCACACAATGGGCATACAGAGCATGAAATGTAATGTAGAACGATGTACTAAGTACGCACACAATGGGCATACATAGCATAAAATGTAATGTAAAACAATGTACTAAGTACGCACACAATGGGCATACATAGCATGAAATGTAATGAAATCATGTACTATAATGTACTAATGAACATAGCAAGTATATGATGTCAAAACAGGAAAGCATGAAAGTAACAAGTAGGCACATGTGTTCCACCCCAAAACAGTTTGGAAAACAGTAAAAGAGGGGTCTATGTACTCACTTGAGATTGCTCAGTTGTCTAAAGATAACCACCAAGCAGTGCTAGAGATCTCGGAATCAAACGGCTCCTAATATAGGTAACTATGTTAAATAACCGGACCTAAATCGGAAGACTGGGTAGCATTAGGGTTTGTAAACCAAACGAGTGTGGAGACTCGTGTGATATGGTTTAACAAAGCCTACATACTAAATGAAACCTATCATAATTGTTTACGACCCATTACGACCCGTTTAGGAAGCTTATGCTACTTTAACGCGTCGTGCGCGTGAAACGCGTTCGGACCGCCTAACTAGTCCTATGACAAGTATTATATGCCTAAACATGTTACATAATCAGTTACGTGACAAAAGTTTAGGTTACATATGCTTAATTACCAATTATACATGAAAAAGGGTATTCTGGTAATTTACCTAAGGCATATAAACTACCTATCATACAACTACTTAAACGATGTGACCATAGGGTATAACCTCGGAAGGTTATTCCCTACCTACTATGGTCACCTAATGTATTTGGTCGGATCCTAATGATCGACCAAACTGGGTCGGGTTCGAGGTATAAGCGATTTATTAGATCGCTTACCCTACGACCCTAGACAACGTGGTAATCAGTAGGCATAGTCCCAAGGGACTATAACCAACGTGATTACACTCACGTTGCGAAGTTCAAACGAACTTCGCATTGACCATTACCGGTCAATGCTGAAAGTCAAACAAAGTTTGACTTTCTGACTCGAAAAGCAGTAAAATAAGGAAAAGAACGAAAGAATACTTACGAAGGGTCCCCGAATGCTAACCCAGATCAAAATAGCTCAGGTATGAAACGAAGGTTCCAACTTAGAGCCCAATGATCAGATTTGTGGGTTTTTAAGCCAAAGGGGGGTGGGTATTTATAGGAAAAGTAGAGCCGTTAGGATCGTTTCTTGGAAAACGTGCCATGATCCAAGGCGTACACTTGTCGGAAAGTCATGGTGCCTCAAAATGCTCACCACCATAAGGATTGGACACTTGGCAAGGGGTTAGGGAGTGCAAAACAGCTGAAAACAGGCTGTTAAGTACTCTGCATCTGGTCTGAACTTGCTTTACGGACCTCAAAGCTGCCAATGTTGAGGTCCGTAAGGTAACAACTTTGGCAGATTTACAGTTTTGGTCCCTGCAGCCCCTAAACTTGGTTTTCAATGCATTTTTGACACGTTTAAGGCCCGTTAACCCCATTTCAAAGCTCTAAAATGAAGTTAAAGTATAGGGAACTTAAAATGTGCTCAAAAATATCTCGGATGTCGGTTCGTTTAGCCGTACGAACGCGATGTTCGCTTAATTACGACGAAATGCGCACAAGCGCGAAAAACGATCCAAATGACGTGACGAATGGATTTTTCTTAAGGCGAACACTAAAATATAATGTAGTCATGCTCACATAAATTTTTGGATGTCCGGATGTATTCAGAACGTAAGTTATGCGCGAAAATGCAAACTTGTGCACTTTTTGACACTTTTAGTCCCTGAATGACCCAAAAGTTTATTTTAGCACACCGAACCCCTCAAAGCCTATTTCTAAGCTATGTAAAGGATATTTATGGTATGTTTAACTTATGGTCATGTTCCGGAAGGTCTGTTACAGTTCAAATTGGCATACTTTCATAGTTTGTCAACTTTAGTCCCTGTAAGCGAATTAACTTGTTTTTGTCATACCAAAGCCTTCAAAACTTATTTCTAAGTTATGTAAAGGTTATTTAAGGTATATTAAGCCTATTTCACTATTCCGGAGTGTTCGTTGCATTAAACTGGTTATATTTACGCATTAGTGCGCGTATAACCTTCCAGAAAGCGATTTAGAGCTTGAAATCGAACAAGAATTGATATGTGTAAACGATACACATATTTTTACAAATCCCAAGTATGAAATACAATATTTCACTGGGTGGGCATTTGTTTGATGGTTGAAATGACACAGGTGTTACAGTCTCCCCTACTTTAGGAAATTTCGTCCCGAAATTAATTCGTAGGAGTCTGTCTATGACTTTGTTTCAAATAGTCATCAAAGATATGTAGCATAATCTGATTATTTTCCTCAACGGATATTTTTCAGAAGTGAAAATGAATGGATGATTCATTTTTTTCTCAACGGATTCTTTGTCAGAAATGGGAATGAAGGAATAATCCACGGATATTCATTTCTCTCAACGGGTATTCTTCAGAACGAAAATGAACAAACGGGGTCATTTTCCTCAACGGTTTGTTCTTCAGAATTTGAAATGAAAGAAAAATCAACGGATATTCATTTCTCTCAACGGATATTCTTCAGAACGAAAATGAACAAACGGAGTCATTTTCCTCAACGGTTTGTTCTTCAGAATTTGAAATGAAAGAAAAATCAACGGATATTCATTTCCTCAACGGATAAATCTTCAGAAACGAAAATGAACTAACGGAGTCATTTTCAACGGTTGCTTCCTCAGAGTTGGAAATGAAGGATTACACAACGGATATTCATTTCCTCAACGGATAAATCTTCAGAAACGAAAATGAACTAACGGAGTCATTTTCAACGGTTGCTTCCTCAGAGTTGGAAATGAAGGATTACACAACGGATATTCATTTCCTCAACGGATATTCTTTAGAACGAAAATGAATGGATAATTCATTTTCCTCAACGGTTATTCTTCAGAATGGAAATGAAAAGATAAACAACGGATATTCATTTCTTCAACGGATATTCTTTAGAACGAAAATGAATGGATAATTCATTTTCCTCAACGGTTATTCTTCAGAATGGAAATGAAAAGATAAACAACGGATATTCATTTCCTCAACGGATATTCTTCAGAAGTGAAAAATGAATAGCTAGTTCATTTTTCCTCAACGGATGCTTCATCAGAATTGGAAATGAATAGGGTTAACTCTTGATACATGATAGAACTTGCTGTGATTTCTGTGCACTAAATTCCATGATTATGTATGCATCCATAATTACGTAATTCCTTGCACAGTCCGCACAGTTTGTTTTGGAATGTTGTGGGGAAAGATATCAAACCTGAGATGAGAGTGACTAGACTACCATAGGGTCCTTTTAATTAGATCAACAGAGGATCTTCTTAATTAGGCCACTAAGGAGTCCTTTCAGCTATATCATCACATGATATCCCTAACCAGATTTTTGGATCAATCTGTTTAACTAGACCACTAAAGGGGTCAAATTTTGAGGTAGTACATTATAATCCAAGGGACTTTAACTACAACGTAGAAGTCCATTAAGGATTTAAGTAGTACCTTTGGGTATCCTACTATGAATCTCTTGCACAAAGATATGTAAGATTTCACGAGTATTTGAATAACATAAATTGGATTACATGACACATAAAGGATAACACATAAGCACATAACCACATAATTGTTTAATTGTTATTTTTCTTGTTATTGATTGCTATTAACTTGGCGCCTCGTACATCGTTTCTCTTGGAAGAAACGGGTACTTAGGATTTTCGTGGAAACGCAAGAGATTATACAAGGGAAGAAATTTGGAAGTAGTTTGTTCTTCAAGGAATGCGGTTCCTTGATTGTCGGTATTGTAGGGGATATGTTTATACATGCAACCACATAAACATATTGAAATGTAAATGAAAGATTTATTTATAAACAACAATAACAACAACGGTTTCATAGATTGTGATAAAAGAAAATAATACACAAGGCTCGATTATTTTCTAAACAGCGTTATCTTCTGTCGGTCAGATACTCATCCCTGCGCTGGATTTGCATCAGCAAGTCTTGGGCAATTTCTACTAAAATGGCCCATCTCGCCACAGTTGTAGCAAGATCCCAGTGGGAAACGAGCTTGAGCAGGATTGTTGTTAATCTGATTTGGTGCTGCTGCTGTTGGGCAAACCCTCACTGTATGACCTATAAGTCCGCAAACTTGGCATGTGCGGCACTTCACACCAGCATGATGATGTAGGCCACATTGGTTGCACATGGGTGCAGTTCCTTTGTAGGGTTTCCTGGCAGGGGGTTGAGCTGGTTGGTTGGGGACGGCTTGATCATTGTGAGCGACCACGGCGAAGTTCTGAGAAGCCTTTCGCTTCTTTGACTTCTTAGAGGATCCAGTCTGTTCATCCATGGTCTTTGATTCCTCGATTGGTTTCGATTCCTCGACCAGTTTCTTGTCACCCTTTCGGAAAAGCTTACGTTTCCTGATCTGCGATTCAGTCAAGGTTGCAGATAACTCAATGGCCTGCCTAACAGTAGTAGGGTTGCTACCAGTCAAAATGTCTTGTATTGAGTCGGGAAGGCCATCAATGTACTTTTCGATCGCCTTATCCAAAGGCGTGACCATGTTTGGGCATAACAGACTTAACTCCTCATAACGGTCCGTGTAGGCTCGATGCTCACCGCTGTCTTGCTTAAGATCATCAAATTCCCTTTCCAAAGCCCTGATCTCGTGACGAGGACAAAACTCCTTCATCATGAGAGCCCTAAGTTCGACCCATGTCTGTGCTAGAGCAACTTCTGCACCACGATCTCTCATAACCCCGTTCCACCACGTAAGGGCTCTCTTCTGGAACACACTCGAAGCAAACTCGACCTTGCGATTGTCAGGACACTGCACATGGCGGAAAGTATTCTCAATGCTCTCGAACCATTGAAGAAGCCCAGTCGCTCCCTCAGAACCACTAAACTTGAGTGGTTTCGCCGAGTTAAAACTCTTGAAATTGCATGGACCATTGTTGTTGTTGTTGGCTTGATTCCATTGAGCAAAGAGGTTTGGGAATTGAGCAGCCATTTGCTGCGCAATGATTTCTGCCAATTCGGAAGTCTCTTTCTGGCTTTCGCGTCGAGGAGGCATTCTAAAAGAGGAAACATGAAAAGAAACGAGTGAGAGAGTTAGACGAAACGAATGAGGTGAAACAAATCTGATGAATGCAAGGATGGTGGTCATTTGTTTGTTACTACAAAGCAACAAACGACCTCGGTGATTAAAGTAAATAGGTCAAAAGTAATGTATAGCGAAGACATGCTCGCCTATAAGTGAACACTCATCCCAAGAATTCCCAGGTAAGCACAACTGGTCTCGCGTCTGATGAGATGTATACGAAGTGCTTGCCTAGACAGAAAACCCAGAATACAGGCATTTACCCTTCCAGTTTGCACGTGTTCACATTATTTAAAACCCAAAACCTTGACGAGATTTTTGAAAACTCAAAGGGGTTCAAAACCATATAACAGATGGTTCAAAACCTTACAATAAATCATCCTAGAACAGATGATTAGTTTTCAAAACGGTTTCGAAAAATTATGTTCTTGTTGTGGTAGTCGCCTAAGGATAGGTGACGGTATTGTTTTATGACTAAACGCAAGTAAACTCGCGTTAGGGTCCTAAGAAAGTTATAGACTAGGTCAAAGCATTACTAATAACCTAATTCCCTATAACCATTGGCTCTGATACCATCTTTTCTGTCACACCCCGACCACGTAGAACATACGAAACGTGGCGGAAACATCGGGGAGTGTTGTAACAGAATTAATTGTTTCAAATCCATGGCAATTGAAGTTTCGTTTTATTAATTAAAAGTGTTACGATGTCTTAATAAACAAAGAAATACGACATAATTAACTAGTCTTGCATCTTTTATTGTCACTAAAGCCCAAGTCTGCCTATATGTATCTTGATCATCTTATGCAACAGCTCCTGAAAAACACATGTGAAAATAGGTACGTCAGCATAAAAATGCCTGTGAGATACATAGGTTTTGTGAAAATAGGTTCCATGACTTATGTTTGAGAAAATGTTTAGTCATGAACCTTGTAATTTGCTTTGTTTTGTAAATCATTTGAAAAACAATGAGTTCAGATGATATGTATACAATAAATGAATAATGTATGGTTAAATGAATAACCATAGTAAAAATGGATTTGTATAAGATAGGTTGTTTGTAAAACAATGTCTTGTGAAAAGTATGTTATTTGTATAAAATGTCATATGTATCAAACTGAAATGATTCAAATAACACTACGATATGTAATACCATACAAACACTTATATATAGGAAGTACCAGCGGCGTATCCACCATGATTGTATCATATTACACAAGCATCGTTACTTAATCACTTAATCAAACCAAACCAAACAAATGTCAAAATGTCTATGTCAAATATCCATGTCAAATGTCTATGTCAAATATCCATGTCAAATGTCTATGTCAGAATGTTATGTATGGCAAGTGAAATGTCTCAACTAAACCATATGCACAAAAACAAAGTATTGAAGTAAAACTTGGTTTAAATCAAAGTTATGTTTTGTGGGAAATGCATGATCAAATGTCAATCATGTTAAAATGTCTATGCCGAAATGTCTATGTCAAATACGGTTCACACGGTTCACAGATACAAACGGTTCACAGATATCAACGGATCACAGTCAAATGATTACAACGGTTCAATATGTAGTATAATGTGTTCATATGCTGGATAAGCATATGCAACAGAAAAGCAACGTAAAACAATGTACTAAGTACGCACACAATGGGCATACAGAGCATGAAATGTAATGTAGAACGATGTACTAAGTACGCACACAATGGGCATACATAGCATAAAATGTAATGTAAAACAATGTACTAAGTACGCACACAATGGGCATACATAGCATGAAATGTAATGAAATCATGTACTATAATGTACTAATGAACATAGCAAGTATATGATGTCAAAACAGGAAAGCATGAAAGTAACAAGTAGGCACATGTGTTCCACCCCAAAACAGTTTGGAAAACAGTAAAAGAGGGGTCTATGTACTCACTTGAGATTGCTCAGTTGTCTAAAGATAACCACCAAGCAGTGCTAGAGATCTCGGAATCAAACGGCTCCTAATATAGGTAACTATGTTAAATAACCGGACCTAAATCGGAAGACTGGGTAGCATTAGGGTTTGTAAACCAAACGAGTGTGGAGACTCGTGTGATATGGTTTAACAAAGCCTACATACTAAATGAAACCTATCATAATTGTTTACGACCCATTACGACCCGTTTAGGAAGCTTATGCTACTTTAACGCGTCGTGCGCGTGAAACGCGTTCGGACCGCCTAACTAGTCCTATGACAAGTATTATATGCCTAAACATGTTACATAATCAGTTACGTGACAAAAGTTTAGGTTACATATGCTTAATTACCAATTATACATGAAAAAGGGTATTCTGGTAATTTACCTAAGGCATATAAACTACCTATCATACAACTACTTAAACGATGTGACCATAGGGTATAACCTCGGAAGGTTATTCCCTACCTACTATGGTCACCTAATGTATTTGGTCGGATCCTAATGATCGACCAAACTGGGTCGGGTTCGAGGTATAAGCGATTTATTAGATCGCTTACCCTACGACCCTAGACAACGTGGTAATCAGTAGGCATAGTCCCAAGGGACTATAACCAACGTGATTACACTCACGTTGCGAAGTTCAAACGAACTTCGCATTGACCATTACCGGTCAATGCTGAAAGTCAAACAAAGTTTGACTTTCTGACTCGAAAAGCAGTAAAATAAGGAAAAGAACGAAAGAATACTTACGAAGGGTCCCCGAATGCTAACCCAGATCAAAATAGCTCAGGTATGAAACGAAGGTTCCAACTTAGAGCCCAATGATCAGATTTGTGGGTTTTTAAGCCAAAGGGGGGTGGGTATTTATAGGAAAAGTAGAGCCGTTAGGATCGTTTCTTGGAAAACGTGCCATGATCCAAGGCGTACACTTGTCGGAAAGTCATGGTGCCTCAAAATGCTCACCACCATAAGGATTGGACACTTGGCAAGGGGTTAGGGAGTGCAAAACAGCTGAAAACAGGCTGTTAAGTACTCTGCATCTGGTCTGAACTTGCTTTACGGACCTCAAAGCTGCCAATGTTGAGGTCCGTAAGGTAACAACTTTGGCAGATTTACAGTTTTGGTCCCTGCAGCCCCTAAACTTGGTTTTCAATGCATTTTTGACACGTTTAAGGCCCGTTAACCCCATTTCAAAGCTCTAAAATGAAGTTAAAGTATAGGGAACTTAAAATGTGCTCAAAAATATCTCGGATGTCGGTTCGTTTAGCCGTACGAACGCGATGTTCGCTTAATTACGACGGAATGCGCACAAGCGCGAAAAACGATCCAAATGACGTGACGAATGGATTTTTCTTAAGGCGAACACTAAAATATAATGTAGTCATGCTCACATAAATTTTTGGATGTCCGGATGTATTCAGAACGTAAGTTATGCGCGAAAATGCAAACTTGTGCACTTTTTGACACTTTTAGTCCCTGAATGACCCAAAAGTTTATTTTAGCACACCGAACCCCTCAAAGCCTATTTCTAAGCTATGTAAAGGATATTTATGGTATGTTTAACTTATGGTCATGTTCCGGAAGGTCTGTTACAGTTCAAATTGGCATACTTTCGTAGTTTGTCAACTTTAGTCCCTGTAAGCGAATTAACTTGTTTTTGTCATACCAAAGCCTTCAAAACTTATTTCTAAGTTATGTAAAGGTTATTTAAGGTATATTAAGCCTATTTCACTATTACGGAGTGTTCGTTGCATTAAACTGGTTATATTTACGCATTAGTGAGCGTATAACCTTCCAGAAAGCGATTTAGAGCTTGAAATCGAACAAGAATTGATATGTGTAAACGATACACATATTTTTACAAATCCCAAGTATGAAATACAATATTTCACTGGGTGGGCATTTGTTTGATTGTTGAAATGACACAGGTGTTACAGTTACTTTGGCAGAATTACAGTTTTGGTCCTTGCAGTGCAATCAGCCCATTTTCGACACGTTTAATGCCCGTTAACCCCATTTCAAAGCTCTAAAATGAAGTTAAAGTATAGGGAACTTAAAATGTGTTCAAAAATATCTCGGATGTCGGTTCGTTTGGCCGTACGGTCGCGATGTTCGCTTAATTACGACGGAATGCGCATAAGCGCGAAAAACGATCCAAATGACGCGACGAATGGATTTTTCTTATGGCGAACACTAAAATATAATGTAGTCATGCTTACATAAATTTTTGGATGTCCGGATGTATTCAGAACGTAAGTTATGCGCGAAAATGCAAACTTGTGCACTTTTTGACGCTTTTAGTCCCTGAAAGACCCAAAAGTTTATTTTAACACACCGAACCCCTCAAAGCCTATTTC
This sequence comes from Helianthus tuberosus, assembly GCA_030545235.1. Classification (NCBI taxonomy): domain Eukaryota; kingdom Viridiplantae; phylum Streptophyta; class Magnoliopsida; order Asterales; family Asteraceae; genus Helianthus; species Helianthus tuberosus. The sequence goes on from CM060399.1 coordinate 82,923,778, forward strand.
TAAGCTATGTAAAGGATATTTAAGGTGTGTTTAACTTATGGTCTTGTTCCGGAATGTTCGTTACAGTTCAAATTGACATACTTTCGCAGTTTGTCATATTTAGTCCGTGTAGTCGAATTAACTTGTTTTTGCCCTACCAAAGCTTTCAAAACTTATTTCTAAGTTATGTAAAGGTTATTTAAGGTATGTTGAGTATATGTTGATGTTCCGGAGTATTTCTCGCATTAAACTGAGTACGTTTACGCACTAGTTTGCGTATAACTCTCCAGAAAGTGATGTAGAGTTTGGAATTGAACAAAAGTCAAAACATGAAAAATGTAAAACACAATCAAACAAACATTGTGATCAAATAACATTGTTTTATTGATAACGGAACTGTTCATAGTGATTACAAGCACAGTTGTTACATGAATGTCATTCGTCTTTCGACTAACACCCCAACAAGTTCGTTCACATTATTGAAATCGTTGTGTTTTATATAAACCAAAGACTTTGTTTATGAAAACTTGAAAAGCATTTAGCACATATGAGTCACCCCAAAACAATTGAAAGCTTAAAAGAGGGGAGCTATATACTCATTTGGGATTGCTAAGTATCCTTGAATCAACTGAAGTATCAAACATCGTACGTGTCCTAACATTGGTAACTATGTTATAGCATTGGTACATAATCAGAGGAATGGATAGAATGAGGTCTTGTAAACCAAATGAGTGTTGGAACTCATATAAAATGGTTTAACAAAGTCTACATTCTGATTTGGAATGAATCCTAAGTGCTTTTGACCCTTTATGACCTGTTAAGGTAGTTTACGCTACTTTTTTTTGGGTAAAGGGTTACCCCGGTAAATTTTATAAATCACCAAAATAAAAAACAGGGTGTAACTCAACCAAAGACACACACTTCTAGACTCGGCATACCAAGACTAGGAAATAAACAAAGTTCTACTCTACTCGACCCAACACATCACCAAAACAGACAAAAAAAACAGCCAAAAAAGAAAGCCAAACACCAAAGAACTAACAACCTAGACACTCTTTAACCCACATCGCCAATCATATTCTTCATTGGTGTTGGGTTTTTCACATGTTTATCAAAGTATTTTATCCATATAAAATAAAAACGCAGCGGAAATAATTATTTAAAACATGTTTACTTTGAAGATATAAAACCCATTTTATATGTAAAACCCAAAACCGGATCCATATACGAACATGCATGCTATCGAAATAAAACACAACCATAGGGTGTTTAGAATACTACCTTCCAAGGAGCAAAGGATATGAAGAAGATGATGATTCTTGAACGGTTGCCTTCAAGTGTAGAAGACCTCAAGCTTGTATACCCCAAGCCTTCCAACAAACACCTTGTGTTTAGCTAGGATTTTACACTTCTGAACTCACTAGAAAAATCCCTCTTGGTACCAACTCTTGGCCAAAAATTATCAAGGGAAGTTATGGAGTTCTTGCACTTGATATATCAACTTGAAAGACCGTTCTTGATCAACCACACCATGGCCGAAAATTGGAGATAGTATTACAAGTTCTTCACTTGAAATTATCTCCTCATTTGGCTCTTATCTTGGCTGATTTTTTTAGAGAGAGTTCTCTAAGTCTTTCAAGTTCATTCAAGTGTTGCACCTTCTTGTATTTGACATCTTGGTATTTATAGATGTAGAGAGAATCTTGCCACCCATCTTGCCCAATCAAAAGGCCACTAGTTATGACATTTGCATGAAATGTCATTGGACCATCATTCTTCCCCAATCAAGGTTCATGCAATTGCATGTAAACTAATTGGCCAAAATTGCTTGGGAAGAACACCCAATCACAACCCATCTAACTTGTAAGACATGCATGTGGTGTGATTGGACCAACAATTTTGGGAAGACCCCATGGGGGGGGTGGCGGCCTAGTCTTTATTTATATAAAAAAATTCAATTTTCTTTTATAAAATAATATAAGTCTTACATATGTATTTTATAACTGTTATAAAATATAACATCATATGTTATAAGACGTATGTTATTTTTATTATGTTATTTAACCCATTAAATAACAAAATAAAATACTCTCTCAAAATAAATTATCCATATAATTTATTAGTTTGTCAAGTGCAATTATTTAGAAAACCAATCTCTAAATATTGTAAGTGTTAATATTTATTTGTTTGATCATATCATAAATAAATATTGTAAGTGTTTGTCTAGCTTGTTATTGGGTATGACTCGACTTGGATCATAACGTACTAGCCACATCAATTTAATATGTGTCTTGGGCATACAGAGTCCAACAATCTCCCACTTGCACAAGATACATAGAAGATTGATGCAAGCAGTAAATAACGCCTAACTACGGTTTACTACCCCTAATACGTATGACTATATGTGCCATTCAATAACATCATCCCCTTCAAGTCCCTTACTTGAAAATGGTTTAGGTGAATCTATCATTTATCCTTTCGTTACAGATGTCATGTCAAATCCAGAGACACAGAGTGATCACTCTCTGTTGATTTAACTTTAGCAGGCCTTAGACATCTTACTCTCAACGAATAAGAGGAACAAATCCCTTCTTGACTACATACGTCTCTCACAATCACCTTGTACCACACCTGAGCTTACTCTTATGTACCGTCATATTACTAACAGCGAAGAAAAAGTCAAGGTATAATATTCGGTGAATATTAAGACCCAATATGTATCTCAGGTCTGAGGATACTATGATATTCTCCTTTACTCAAATTTACTTATGATCAATCACAGATGATTCCATGCAATAATATTTGAGAGCGAGTCAGTCCAATATTTGTATCCCACAAATATCTATGAACTTTGGCAGCAACACTTTGCTCTATATTCATACCTAATGAATATCCACCAATCCAAGTTCATAATAGTCTTACATTCATATTTGTTCCCACAAGTATGATCGACTACGGACATTTAGAATAATTAACTTATTCATGGATTTAAACATGCTAAAATGGAACATAACTCAACATACCATAAAGAGTTATAATAACAATTGTTCCAATATCCAAATACAAAATAGATCAAATCCAATCACTAGAATATCGAAGTCCTAAGGCACAAGTATGATCCTTTCATGCTTTGCCCATTCAAGGAGCTTCGTGAGTGGATCCGCAATATTTTGATCAGTGTGAACTTTGCGAATACATTTCTTTCCCTTTTTCAATTTCATCCCTTATGTAGTTGAAATTCCGCTCAATGTGCTTAGTCTTTTGATGTGCACGAGGTTCCTTGCTTTAAGCAATCGCACCTTCTTTATCACAAAGATCTCTAGGTCCTGAATGGTATGGTCTACCCCTAGATCGGCAATAATTCAAGTGGTAGTAGCATATGAATTATCTTGACCAATGAAGTGGCGATGTATTCTGATTATGTAGTGGACAATGCTACCCTGACTGTGATCGAGAACCATCTCGATTAGTTTGGAAACTCGTATCCATGTAACCCTTTACAACGAATTCTTCTTCACCAGATCCATATATTAGAAATATATCCTTAGTCCTTCTAAGGTATTTCAATATACTTTCTAACAGTCATCCAATGACCGTTATTTGGATTTTACTGGTATCTTCTCGTCATGCTTAAAGCGCATAACTTGTCCGGTCTAGTGCATATCATTACGTACATAATGAATCCTATAGCTGACGCATATGGGATTCCTTTCATTCTTTCCTGCTCATCCTTTGAGCTTGGACATTGAGACACACTCAATATTGTCCCCTCTTTGAATAGGTACCAAACCTTTCATAGAGTTCTCTATCTTGAACCTTTTCAAGACTTTGTCAATGTATGCACTTTGGTTTAAACCTATCAAGCGCCTTGATCTATCCCTATAGATCTTTATTCCCAAAATATAGGCGACTTCACCAAGATCCTTAATGGAAAAACAACTTCCAAGCTAGGTTTTTACACCTTCCTTGTTTGGAATGTCATTTCCAAATAGTATAATGTCATCGACATACAGTACTAAGAAAGTGATGATGCTCCCACTAGCCTTCATATATACACAAGTTTCATCGACGTTCTTGATGAATCCATATTCCCTAATCTCTTCATCAAAATGGTGATTGCAACTTCTAGATGCTTGTTTCAATCCACAGATTGATTTCTTTAACTTGCATACTTTGTCAGGATGTTTTGGATCGACAAAACCTTCAGGCTTAACTATATAGACATCTTCCTCAAGATATCTATTAAGGAAAGCCGTTTTGACATCCATTTGCCAAATCTCATAATTATATTATGCAGGTATGGCAAATGATATCCTTATTGACTTTAGCATCGCCACAGGCGAAAAAGTCTCATCATAATCAACCCCTTGAGTTTGAGTGAAACCTTTTGCTATAAGTCTCGCTTTATAAGTATCCAAGTTTCCATGTATATCCGTTTTCTTCCTGAAAACCCACTTACTTCCAACTACTTTGGATTTAAGAGGTGCTACAACCAATTCCCATACTTGGTTGTTATACATGGACTGCATCTTTACGTTCATGGCTTCAAGCCATTTGTCACAATCGAATTTTGACATTGCATCATGGTATGTGGTTGATTCACCTGAATCTACCACGTAGCATCCATCTATGAAAAATCCATATCTTTCAGGCGGACTACTAATTCTACCAGATTTACGAACGTTTTGTGTGTTATGATCAACCACTTGATCGTTTTCAACAATCCTCTTGTTGAGTGCTAGTAGCAACCAAACGTGTATTGGCTTGTGGTTCTTGATCCTCATCAAGTTCCATTGTTATACTAATTCCTTCCATAAGGAACTTAGCTTCCAAGAACTCAGCCTTTCGAGCAACAAATACCTTTTGCTCTGTTGGATCATATAATTAATATCCTATACCATTTCTAGGATATCCTACGAAGATACACTTAGTGGATCGTACTTCTAATTTGTTAGAGGTGTGTAGCTTAACATAAACTTCATAACCCCTTTCATTTAAATATGATAATGATGGAACCCTTCCATGCCATATTTCAAAAGATGTCGTATCCACTTTCTTGGTTGGGGCCATACGAGCCGTGGAGAGCAAAGCGTAACCCTAAAGTGATAGAGATAATGCGCTCCTAGCCATCATAGATCGAACCATATCTAATAGAGTTCGACTCCTCCTCTATCGAAATGAAGATCTTTAAAAGAGTTGATTTAGTACTTCACCTTTTGAAGGCTTTGAACATTTCAAATACTTCAACTTTGTGTCCTAGGAAGTACACATAACCATAACTACTATAGTCGTTGGTTAAAGGTAATGAAGTATATTTCACCATTCCTAATCATTGGCTAAAAGGATCACATACATCCAAATGTATGATACCTAATAAATCTTTTGCCCTTTTCCACTAAAGGGTTCCTTAGTCATTTTACCTTGTGAATAAGATTCACATGTATCAAATGAACCAATTTCATTTGTTTCCAAAAGACAATTCTTTCGAAGTGTTTACATGCGACATCTGTTTATATGACCAAGGCGATAATGCCAAGGATAGGTCTTACTCAAATCCATTTTGAGTTTCTTGGTGATTGATTGGTACATTAAACTATCAAATGATGTATTATTATGAACTAATTCATAAATACCATTTGAAAGCATAGGTTTAAAGTAAAACATGTCATTCATCGAAATATAAAAGTCATTGTTTACAAACTTTAACTCAAAAACCATATTGTGTTATAAGGAAAATTTGAATAATGTTCCTAGTCAAACTAGGAGCACACAATATATTTTTAAAACAATTTCCAAGCCATTTGGAAGTTTCAAAACATAGTCTCCTTACTTGTAATGCTTATTTCTTTTGAACCTTTTGCAACAAATAGCAAACATGAGTTCCACATCCAGTATCTAATACCCATGTGTTAGAAGAAATAACATTAAGGTCAATATGTTTCATAAAGATTGTACCTGGGGTTTGCCACGCATCCCTCTTGGTTTTCAACTCTTTGAGATAGGTTGGACAATTCCTATTTTAATGCCCTATCTCACCACACTCAGAGTATGGATCGTTCATGGCAACCTTTGCCTTCTTCTCTTTTGGTTTCGGTGGTTTCGCTTTAGTCTTTCTAATCTTTTCCCTTTGAATTACCCGTTTCCATTTTCAACATTTGCTTTGGTGTCGGTGTCACACCCCGACCACGTAGAACATACAAAACGTAGCGGAAATGTCGGGGAGTGTTGTAACAGAATTAATTGTTTCAAATCCATGGCAATTGAAGTTTCGTTTTATTGATTAAAAGTGTTACAATGTCTTAACAAACAAAGAAATACAACATAATTAACTAGTCTTGCATCTTTTATTGTCACTAAAGCCCAAGTTTGCCTATGTGTATCTTGATCATCTTATGCAACAGCTCCTGAAAACACATGTGAAAATAGGTACGTCAGCATAAAAATGCCTGTGAGATACATAGGTTTTGTGAAAATAGAATTCATGACTTATGTTTGAGAAAATGTTTAGTCATGAACCTTGTAATTTGCTTTGTCTTGTAAATCATTTGGAAAACGATAAGATCAAATGATATGTATAAATAAGAGAATAATGTATGGTTAAATGAATAACCATTGTAAACTGAGTTTGTATAAGATAAGTTGCTTGTAAAACAATGTATTGTGAAAAGTATGGTATTTGTATAGAATGTTATATGTATCAAACTGAAATGATTCAAATAACGCTACGATATGTAATACCATACAAACACTTATATATAGGAAGTACCAGCGGCGTATCCACCATGCTTGTATCATATTACACACGCATCGTTACTTAATCACTTAATCAAACCAAAGCAAACGATGTAAGATGTCTATGTTTAAACCAACTTCCAAATGTATTGCAATAATATGTTAAAATGTTTATGTCAAGATGTAAATCATATAATGTATAACCAATGTCAAAAGTGTTTATGTGTCAAATGTAAACCATGTAATATGTATCCAAAATGTAAGCATGTGATGAATAACAAATGTACTAAGTATGCAACAAATAGACATACGTAGCATGTGACCTGTACTAAGTATGCAACAATAGACATACGTAGCATGAAATGTAATGTAATGTAAAACGATGTACTAAGTAAGGCACACAATGGGCACACCTAGCATGAAATGTAATGAAATCATGTACTATAATGTACTACTTAACATAGAAGGTATATGATGTGAAAACATGGAAAGCATGAAAGTAACAAGTAGGCACATGTGTTCCACCCCAAAACAGTTTGGAAAACAGTAAAAGAGGGGTCTATGTACTCACTTGAGATTGCTCAGTAGTCCTTGAGTAACAACCAAACAATGCTAGAGATCGCGGATATCAAACGGCACCTAATTTAGGTAACTATGTTAATAAACCGGACCTAAATCGGAAGATCTGATAGAATGAGGGTTCGTAAACCAAACGAGTATAGAGACTCGTGTCATATGGTTTAACAAAGCCTTCATGCTAAATGAAACCTAACCTAAGTGCTTACGACCCAATACGACCCGTTTAGGTAGCTTATGCTACTTTAACGCGTCGTTCGCGTGAAACGCGTTCGGACCGCCTAACTAGTCCTATGATAAGTAAAATATGCCTTAACATGTCTAATATTGTTGTCAAATCAGTTTAGATGTCAAAAGTTATGTTACATATGCTTAAAATGAATTTTGGCGTCAAAAGGGCATTTTGGTAATTTACCTAAGGCATATATACTACCTATCATACAACTACTTAAACGAAGCGACCATAAGGTATAACCTCGGAAGGTTATTCCCTATATACTATGGTCACCTAATGTGCTTGGTCGGATCCTAATGATCGACCAAACGGGTCGGGTTCGAAAGTATAAGCGATTGTTTAGATCGCTTACCTGACGACCGTATATAAGCACTAAACTAAAAGTGACGAGCTAAGCATGTTAAAACATGCTTAACTAAGTTTAGAAAACAGGTTTGGTATCAAAACAATCGGTTTTGATACCCATAAGTAGTTTGGTTACAAAATACGCAAGAATACGTATTCTGACCGAAACTACGACTCGTCACTGAGCCTAGATAACGTGGTAATCAGTAGGTATAGTCACTAGGGACTATAACCATCGTGATCACGCTCACGGTATGAAGTTCAAACGAACTTCGCATCGACCATAAACTGGTCAATGCAGAAAGTCAAACAAAGTTTGACTTTCGGACTCAAAAAGCAATAAAAGAACGAAGGAACACTTACGAAGGGTCCCCGAATGCTAATCTAGATCAAAATAGCTCAGGTATGAAACAAAGGTTTCAACTTAGAGCACAAATAATCAGATTCTTGTGAGAAATGAAGTGAAATGTGTTGGGTATTTATAGTATTTCCCGAACCGTTAAGATCGTTTCTTGAATAACGTGATTTAATCTTGTGCGTACACTTGTCAAAATGTTATGGTAACTGAAAATGCCCTATTATGAGCTGAAAGGGCAAGTTTAGAATGTGTGGATGAGGTTTAATCAGCTGAAATATGCTGACTAAGCATACTTATCTGTTCTGGGAGGCTGAGGCGGCCCGCTTCAGGATCAGACAAATCTAATGCGGGCCGCATGGCCCTTCTGATCAGCATATTACTTTCAAAAATGACAGTTTCAGCCCCTGCACGTGTTTAAGGTCATTCCCGACACTTCTAAGGCCCGTAAAGCCAACTTTAAGGCCCTAAAATGAAGCCTAAACATTGTGGACATGAAACATGCTCAAAAATATGTCGGATGTCAGTTCGTTTGGTCGTACGAACGCGATGTTCGCTTAATTACGACGGAATGCGCATAAGCGCGAAAAACGATCCAAATGACGAAACGAATGGATTTTTCTTATGCCAAACACTAAAATAAAATATTTTAGTGCTTACATAAATTTTTGGATGTCCGTATGTATTCAGAACGTAAGTTATGCGCGAAAATGCAAACTTGTGCACTTTTTGACACTTTTAGTCCCTGAATGACCCATAAGTTTATTTTAGCACACCGAACCCCTTAAAGCCTATTTCTAAGATATGTAAAGGATATTTAGGGTATGTTTAACTTATGGTCATGTTCTAGAATGTCTGTTACAGTTCAAATTGGCATACTTTCGCAGTTTGTCAACTTTAGTCCCTGTAAGCGATTTAACTTGATTTTGCCATACCAAAGCCTTCAAAACTTATTTCTAAGTTAAGTAAAGGTTATTTAAGGTATGTTAAGCCTATTTCACTATTCCGGAGTGTTCGTTGCATTAAACTGGTTATATTTATGCATCAGTGCGTGTATAACCTTCCAGAAAGCGATTTAGAGCTTGAAATCGAACTAGAGTTGATATGTGCAATCGATACACATATTTTTACAAATCCCAAGTATGAAATACAATATTTCATTGGTTTGGCATTTGTTTGATGGTTGAAGTGACACAGGTGTCACAGTCTCCCCTACTTTAGGAAATTTCGTCCCGAAATTCATTCGTAGGAGTCTATTTGTGACTTTGTGTTAAATAACCATCAAAGATAAGCAAGGCATAATCCTGTTATTTCTCTTTAACGGACATTTTTCAAAAATGAAAATGAACGAAATTAGTCATTTTCCACCACTTCTTCAGAACCGAAAATGAACGAAATGAGTCATTTTCCACCACTTCTTCAGAACCGAAAATGAACGAAATGAGTCATTTTCCACCACTTCTTCAGAATCGAAAATGAACGAAACGAGTCATTTTCCACAACTTCTTCAGAACCGAAAATGAACGAAACGAGTCATTTTCCACAACTTCTTCAGAACCGAAAATGAACGAAAAGAGTCATTTTCCACAACTTCTTCAGAACCGAAAATGAACGAAATGAGTCATTTTCCACACACACGACCAAACTAGCTGTGGTTTCCGTGCACTGAATTCCATAATTATGTATGCATCCATAATTACGCAATTCCTTGCATAGTCCGCACAATTTGTTTGTAATGTGAAGGGGAGGAAAAATCAAACCTGTGATGAGTGTGACTAGACTACCATAGGGTCCTTTTAATTAGATGGACAAAGGATCCTTTTTTAATTAGGCCACCAAGGAGTCCTTTCAGCTATATCATCACATGATATTCCTAACCAGATTTTTGGATCAATCTGTCTACCTAGACCACTCAGGGGTCTAATTATGGAATGGTACAATATAATCCAAGGGTCTTTACTATTACGTACAAGCCCATTGAAGATTTAATATAGCACCTTTGGATATCCTACTATGAATCCCTTATACGAAGATATGGAAGATTCTACGAGGATTCGGATAACAAAAACTTGGATTACACAAAAAAACATAAAAGAAAACACATAAGCACATAATCACATAGTTGTTTAACTTGGTTATTAATTCGTTATCTTTGGACGCGGATACTTAAAGCACACCAGGAATCCAATTCGTGGATTTCATTTAGCACTTTAATCGTTTCAAGAATCCATCCATGAAGATAGGATGATCTACCAAAAATTCGATTTTCATTTTCAGGAAAAAGCAATGTTCAAATTAAGGTACACAATAATTTAGGACATACGGAAATACCCTTAGGTATCCTATTAAGAATTTATAGTGGTACTTGGGGTATTCGTACAGAGTTATAACTTGCACCTTGTACTTCGTTTCCTTGCAAGAGACGGGTACTTAGGATCTTTGTGGAAAACGCAAGAGATTGTAAAATGGAAGAATTTTGGGGGGAGTTTGCTTTTCAAGGAATACGATTCCTTGATTGTCGGTATTGTAGGGGATATGTTGTTTATGCATACAACCACATAAATACATTGTAATGTAAATAAAAGATTTATTTATAAACAATGTTAACAACTGTTTCATGGACCTTGACAACAAAAGAAAATAATACATAAGATGTGATTATTTCTAAAGAGTGTTGTCTTCTAGTCGGTCAGATGCTCATCTCTGTGCTGGATTAGCATTAGCACGCTTTGGGCAATTTCTTCGGAAATGTCCCATCTCGCCACACTTGTAGCAAGAACCTGGTGGAAAGCGAGCTTGAGCAGGTTTGTTGTCAGCTTGATTTGGTGCAACTGCTGCTACGTAAACTTTTGCTGTATGACCTTTACGTCCACAAATTTGGCATTCGCGGCACTTCACATTAACATGATGATAAAGGTTACATTTGTTGCACAAAGGTGAAGTTCCATTGTATGGCTTCCTAGCACGGGGTTGAGCTGGTTGTTTGGGGACGGCTTGACCATTGTGAGTAACCATGGCGATGTTCTGAGAAGCCTTTTGCTTCTTTGACTGCTCAAGGGATCCAGTCTGTTCATCCATGGTCTTTGATTCCTCGATTGGTTTCGATTCCTCGACCGGTTTCTTGTCCCCCTTTCGGAAAAGCTTACGTTTCCTGATCTGAGATTCAGTCAAAGTTGCAGATAGCTCAATGGCCTGCCTAACCGTAGTGGGGTTACTACCGGTAACAATGTCTTGAACTGAGTCAAGGAGACCATCAATGTATTTTTCGATCGCCTTATCCAAAGGCGTAACCATGGTAGGACACAACAGGCTCAACTCCTCATATCGATCAGTGTATGCTCGGTGTTCGCCGCTGTCTTGCTTAAGATCGTCGAATTCCCTTTCCAAGGCCCTGATCTCGTGACGAGGACAGAATTCCTTCATCATAAGTGCTCTAAGTTCTTCCCATGTTTGAGCCAGTGCCACATCGGCACCCCTATCTCTCACCACACCGTTCCACCACGTCAAAGCTCGTTTCTCAAAGACACTAGATGCAAAATCTACCTTTCGCTCGTTTGGACATTGAACATGCCTGAAGGTGCTCTCTAGACTCTCGAACCATTGCAGAAGTGCAGTCGCTCCTTGAGACCCAGAAAACTTTGATGGCTTGGCCGAGTTGAACGTCTTGAAGCTGCAGAGAGCATTATTGTTGTTGATAGCTTGGTGACATTGGGCAACGATGGTCGGGATTGCAGCAGTTATTTGCTGTGTAATGACAGCTGCCAGATCGTCAATAGATACCGGATTTTGGCGTCGTGGAGGCATTCTAAAAGAGAAGAACACGAAAGGAAACGAGTGAGAGAATTAGACGAAAAGAATGAGATGAAACAAATCTGATGAAAGCAAGGATAGTGGTCATTTGTTTGTTACTACAAAGCAACAAACGACCCTGGTGATTAATCAAAGTAAATAGGTCAAAAATAATGTATCGCGAAGACATGATCGCCTATAAGTGAACACTCATCCCAAGAATTCCCAGGTAAGCACAACTGGTCTCGTGTCTGATGAGATGTATACGAAGTGCTTGCCTAGACAGAAAACCCAGAATACAGGCATTCACCCTTCCAGTTTGCACGTGTTCACATTATTAAAACCCAAAACCTTGACGAGATTTTGAAAACTCAAAAGGATTCAAAACCATATAACAGAGGGTTCAAAACCTAGTAATCAATCATCCTAGAACAGATGATTAGTTTTCAAAGCGGTTTTGAAATTTATGTTCTTGTTGTGGTCGTCGCCTAAGGATAGGTGACGGTATTGTTTTATGACTAAACGCAAATAAACTCGAGTTAGGGTCCTAAGAAAGTTATAGACTAGGTCAAAGTATTACTAATAACCTAATTCCCTATAACCATTGGCTCTGATACCATCTTTTCTGTCACACCCCGACCACGTAGAACATACAAAACGTGGCGGAAATGTCGGGGAGTGTTGTAACAGAATTAATTGTTTCAAATCCATGGCAATTGAAGTTTCGTTTTATTGATTAAAAGTGTTACAATGTCTTAACAAACAAAGAAATACAACATAATTAACTAGTCTTGCATCTTTTATTGTCACTAAAGCCCAAGTTTACCTATGTGTATCTTGATCATCTTATGCAACAGCTCCTGAAAACACATGTGAAAATAGGTACGCCAGCATAAAAATGCCTGTGAGATACATAGGTTTTGTGAAAAAAGAATTCATGACTTATGTTTGAGAAAATGTTTAGTCATGAACCTTGTAATTTGCTTTGTCTTGTAAATCATTTGAAAAACGATAAGATCAGATGATATGTATAAATAAGAGAATAATGTATGGTTAAATGAATAACCATTGTAAACTGAGTTTGTATAAGATAAGTTGCTTGTAAAACAATGTATTGTGAAAAGTATGGTATTTGTATAGAATGTTATATGTATCAAACTGAAATGATTCAAATAACGCTACGATATGTAATACCATACAAACACTTATATATAGGAAATACCAGCGGCGTATCCACCATGCTTGAATCATATTACACACGCATCGTTACTTAATCACTTAATCAAACCAAACCAAACGATATAAGATGTCTATGTTTAAACCAACTTCCAAATGTATTGCAATAATATGTTAAAATGTTTATGTCAAGATGTAAATCATATAATGTATAACCAATGTCAAAAGTGTTTATGTGTCAAATGTAAACCATGTAATATGTATCCAAAATGTAAGCATGTGATGAATAACAAATGTACTAAGTATGCAACAAATAGACATACGTAGCATGTGACCTGTACTAAGTATGCAACAATAGACATACGTAGCATGTGACCTGTACTAAGTATGCAACAATAGACATACGTAGCATGTGACCTGTACTAAGTATGCAACAATAGACATACGTAGCATGTGACCTGTACTAAGTATGCAACAATAGACATACGTAGCATGAAATGTAATGTAATGTAAAACGATGTACTAAGTAAGGCACACAATGGGCACACCTAGCATGAAATGTAATGAAATCATGTACTATAATGTACTACTGAACATAGAAGGTATATGATGTGAAAACATGGAAAGCATGAAAGTAACAAGTAGGCACATGTGTTCCACCCCAAAACAGTTTGGAAAACAGTAAAAGAGGGGTCTATGTACTCACTTGAGATTGCTCAGTAGTCCTTGAGTAACAACCAAACAATGCTAGAGATCGCGGATATCAAACGGCACCTAATTTAGGTAACTATGTTAATAAACCGGACCTAAATCGGAAGATCTGATAGAATGAGGGTTCGTAAACCAAACGAGTATAGAGACTCGTGTCATATGGTTTAACAAAGCCTTCATGCTAAATGAAACCTAACCTAAGTGCTTACGACCCAATACGACCCGTTTAGGTAGCTTATGCTACTTTAACGCGTCGTTCGCGTGAAACGCGTTCGGACCGCCTAACTAGTCCTATGATAAGTAAAATATGCCTTAACATGTCTAATATTGTTGTCAAATCAGTTTAGATGTCAAAAGTTATGTTACATATGCTTAAAATGAATTTTGGCGTCAAAAGGGCATTTTGGTAATTTACCTAAGGCATATATACTACCTATCATACAACTACTTAAACGAAGCGACCATAAGGTATAACCTCGGAAGGTTATTCCCTATATACTATGGTCACCTAATGTGCTTGGTCGGATCCTAATGATCGACCAAACGGGTCGGGTTCGAAAGTATAAGCGATTGTTTAGATCGCTTACCTGACGACCCTATATAAGCTCTAAACTAAAAGTGACGAGCTAAGCATGTTAAAACATGCTTAACTAAGTTTAGAAAACAGGTTTGGTATCAAAACAATCGGTTTTGATACCCATAAGTAGTTTGGTTACAAAATACGCAAGAATACGTATTCTGACCGAAACTACGGCTCGTCACTGAGCCTAGATAACATGGTAATCAGTAGGTATAGTCACTAGGGACTATAACCATCGTGATCACGCTCACGGTATGAAGTTCAAACGAACTTCGCATCGACCATAAACTGGTCAATGCAGAAAGTCAAACAAAGTTTGACTTTCGGACTCAAAAAGCAATAAAAGAACGAAGGAACACTTACGAAGGGTCCCCGAATGCTAATCTAGATCAAAATAGCTCAGGTATGAAACAAAGGTTTCAACTTAGAGCACAAATAATCAGATTCTTGTGAGAAATGAAGTGAAATGTGTTGGGTATTTATAGTATTTCCCGAACCGTTAAGATCGTTTCTTGAATAACGTGATTTAATCTTGTGCGTACACTTGTCAAAATGTTATGGTAACTGAAAATGCCATATTATGAGCTGAAAGGGCAAGTTTAGAATGTGTGGATGAGGTTTAATCAGCTGAAATATTCTGACTAAGCATGCTTATCTGTTCTGGGAGGCTGAGGCGGCCCGCTTCAGGATCAGACAAATCTAATGCGGGCCGCATGGCCCTTCTGATCAGCATATTACTTTCAAAAATGACAGTTTCAGCCCCTGCACGTGTTTAAGGTCATTCCCGACACTTCTAAGGCCCGTAAAGCCAACTTTAAGGCCCTAAAATGATGCCTAAACATTGTGGACATGAAACATGCTCAAAAATATGTCGGATGTCAGTTCGTTTGGTCGTACGAACGCGATGTTCGCTTAATTACGACGGAATGCGCATAAGCGCGAAAAACGATCCAAATGACGAAACGAATGGATTTTTCTTATGCCAAACACTAAAATAAAATATTTTAGTGCTTACATAAATTTTTGGATGTCCGGATGTATTCAGAACGTAAGTTATGCGTGAAAATGCAAACTTGTGCACTTTTTGACACTTTTAGTCCCTGAATGACCCATAAGTTTATTTTAGCACACCGAACCCCTTAAAGCCTATTTCTAAGATATGTAAAGGATATTTAGGGTATGTTTAACTTATGGTCATGTTCCAGAATGTCTGTTACAGTTCAAATTGGCATACTTTCGCAGTTTGTCAACTTTAGTCCCTGTAAGCGATTTAACTTGATTTTGCCATACCAAAGCCTTCAAAACTTATTTCAAAGTTAAGTAAAGGTTATTTAAGGTATGTTAAGCATATTTCACTATTCCAGAGTGTTCGTTGCATTAAACTGGTTATATTTACGCATCAGTGCGTGTATAACCTTCCAGAAAGCGATTTAGAGCGTGAAATCGAACAAGAGTTTATATGTGCAATCGATACACATATTTTTACAAATCCCAAGTATGAAATACAATATTTCATTGGTTTGGCATTTGTTTGATGGTTGAAGTGACACAGGTGTCACAGTCGAGGTGATGCCTTTCTAGGTGATCAATGTGGCTTTTCATCTTAAAGACATAAGATGAGTCCGGTTGGGTTTCCTCCATTCGACATGCATGAAGCGCTCGAACTGTTTCGAAGCGTTTTACCCTTAGGAACATTTGCTACAATTGGGTAATCATGTCGTATGCTCATGATGTTCAAAACCTTTTGAATTTCGGGAATCATAATTCCTAACATGAGGCAAGAGGTTTGCGTAGTATACTTGATATACTTAATCCAATCGTTATAGGCATCCTTATCTTCCATAAGATGTTCATCGGGATTAGGATCGTTTTCAATGATAGGTTACGGACGGTTTGGGTAATATTGTTAGCGGCCATCTACAAAATTTTAACAAGGTTCAATTTTAGTATTTTCGATATTATTATATTTTAATCATTAATACCCTTTTGTGTCTCATAGACAATTAATAATTAAAATCTAGAATCCAACGTTACATTTAAATATTGGTTAGGTAACCTTTATCCCTCTATTTAAATTAACAAGGTAGTCAACGATTGACAATTGCAACTCTTTGCAACTTCTAGCCATATGGGATCGGTTAAACATCTTTATGTTTAGTTGGCGTGTTTAATCCCATCAACACCTTTGTTCCCCATGCTTCGGTGACCCTAAGTTCATGGTTTCCAAATCAAGTCGTCCAACTTACACACACGTGTGAGTTTATACACATAAGTGGTTAGGTGACCTTTATCCCACA
This sequence comes from Helianthus tuberosus, assembly GCA_030545235.1. Lineage (NCBI taxonomy): Eukaryota > Viridiplantae > Streptophyta > Magnoliopsida > Asterales > Asteraceae > Helianthus > Helianthus tuberosus. The sequence goes on from CM060399.1 coordinate 82,940,553, forward strand.
AACATGGTAAACCCACCTCGAATATACAAGTGCCCTCAAATGTGGTTAGGTGACCTTTATCCCACAAAAGAGTTCCCAAGTGATTCGAGTGTTGTATAAAAGGATGGTGTTTGACTTGTTTTATAAAAGGGATTTTTGAGTTTTCGAAATTCTAGTTTTAGAAAACTTTATGAACCATACATTTGCATGCATTCAAATCCTTGGTACTTTTGTGAAAATAAATTTTCAAGGTTCTTTTTAATAAAACCCATTTTATTATAAAATCATTAATTTTTAATAACCTTTTATTAACCATTTTTAATGATATTTTAAAGAACCAATTTTAAGCTTGTTGTTGATTATTAGTTTGTTAAGCATGCATATCAACATATCATCCAAACAACATAAATAAACAACCATACAAGCACAACACACATATCAATAGGTGCATAACCATAGCCAACTATTTTGACAACACTTGTTAGCCGAAACAAGTGTGCCAAAAGGTCCTTCCTAAGGGGTGAAAAATGACACAAGAAATGTGTCGTTGAACTCCCACTTGATCCCGCATCCAAATGCTTCAAGTCTCCTTCTTGTGTTGTGATTTGTCCACCTTCTTTGAGCTTCCAAAAGTCTTTTATTTTCAGCTCCAAACTCTTTTGGACTCCGAAAATGTGTTTTGGTTATTGGGCTAAAATCCCGTTAAGAACTATGAAGTCCTTTAGGCCCGAAATTGGCCAAAACCAAAACCGCATTTTTGTGTGCATCTTCTTTTACAAAATATATCCTAATACATTTTTTCCTAGTAAAATAAAATGCACCTAATCTATTTATTTTACATACCAAATGAAAATAAATAAATTACATAGCTTTACAAATGGAAGAACCAAAAATAATAATTATTACAACCTTTGAAATAATTAAATACAAATCACAAACACAAATATTCAACATAAGGTCATGGCTAGGTTATGAACACCAAAATATATATATCCACATATATAAAATTCTGGAAGCAAAATGGTTTCCTTTTTACAACCTACTTTTTGGTCAAGAAAGAAAAAACCGAAAAAGTGGGTTTTTGTCCAAACAAACAAATCATCCAAATGACCTAATTTTTCAAGATACTTTTATGCATGTATTAAAATAATCTTGAAAAACAAAAGGATAACCATATATAAAATTTCGGCCATAGGGTTTTAACCAAACCCGAAAATTTCATATCCTATGAAGCATGCACTCATATAAGCGGCTCTGATACCACTGTTGGGTTTTTCACATGTTTATCAAAGTATTTTATCCATATAAAATAAAAACGCAGCGGAAATAATTATTTAAAACATGTTTACTTTCAAGATATAAAACCCATTTTATATGTAAAACCCAAACCCGGATCCATATACGAGCATGCATGCTATCAAAATAAAACACAACCATAGGGTGTTTAGAATACTACCTTCCAAGGAGCAAAGGATATGAAGAAGATGATGATTCTTGAACGGTTGCCTTCAAGTGTAGAAGACCTCAAGCTTGTATACCCCAAGCCTTCCAACAAACACCTTGTGTTTAGCTAGGATTTTACACTTATGAACTCACTAGAAAAATCCCTCTTGGAACCAACTCTTGGCCGAAAATTATCAAGGGAAGTTATGGAGTTCTTGCACTTGATATATCAACTTGAAAGACCGTTCTTGATCAACCACACCATGGCCGAAAATTAGAGATAGTATTACAAGTTCTTCACTTGAAATTATCTCCTCATTTGGCTCTTATCTTGGCCGATTTTTTTAGAGAGAGTTCTCTAAGTCTTTCAAGTTCATTCAAGTGTTGCACCTTCTTGTATTTGACATCTTGGTATTTATAGATGTAGAGAGAATCTTGCCACCCATCTTGCCCAATCAAAAGGCCTCTAGTTATGACATTTGCATGAAATGTCATTGGACCATCATTCTTCCCCAATCAAGGTTCATGCAATTGCATGTAAACTAATTGGCCAAAATTGCTTGGGAAGAACACCCAATCACAACCCATCTAACTTGTAAGACATGCATGTGGTGTGATTGGACCAACAATTTTGGGAAGACCCCATGGGGGGGGGTGGCGGCCTAGGCTTTATTTATATAAAAAAAATCAATTTTCTTTTATAAAATAATATAAGTCTTACATATGTATTTTATAACTTTTATAAAATATAACATTATTTTTATTATGTTATTTAACCCATTAAATAACAAAATAAAATACTCTCTCAAAATAAATTATCCATATAATTTATTAGTTTGTCAAGTGCAATTATTTAGAAAACCAATCTCTAAATATTGTAAGTGTTAATATTTATTTGTTTGATCATATCATAAATAAATATTGTAAGTGTTTGTCTAGCTTGTTATTGGGTATGACTCGACTTGGATCATAACGTACTAGCCACATCAATTTAATATGTGTCTTGGGCATACAGAGTCCAACAATTGGAATCTTCCATCGCTCCAAAAACTTCATATATCTTGAATCTCTACCAACTTGTAATCCCATTAAGCGAAGTCTAACCGTACTAATAATCAACTTGTCACACCCCGACCACGTATAACATACAAAACGTGGCGGAAAACGTCGGGGAGTGTTGTAACAGAATTAATTGTTTCATAACCATGGCATTCAAAGTTGTACTTTATTTATCAACAAAAGAGTTACATTGTCTTAAACAGCAAATAAAGAGTTCAGAACATAATTAAACTAATTCTATCTTTATTTTAAGTCTCTAAGGCACAGGTCTGTCCTAGTGTCACGATCATCATCCTATGCAAAAGCTCCTGAAAACACATGTGAAAATAGGTACGTCAGCATAAAAATGCCTGTGAGATACATAGGTTTTGTGAAAATAGGATTCATGACTTATGTTTAAGAAAAAGTTGTTTAGCAAAAGTCAGTCATGAACTTTGTAAATTGTTTTGTTTTGTAAATCATTTAAAAAGCGATAAGATCAAATGATATGTATAAATAAAAGAATAATGTATGGTTAAATGTATAACCAAGTAAAATGAGTTGTATAAAGTAAATTGTTTGTAAACCAAAGTCTTGTGAAAATCGTGTTACTTGTGTAAAATGTATAAGTCCAAATTGAATGATTTAAATAACGCTATGATATGTAATATAATACAAGCACTTATATATAGGAAGTACCAGCGGCGTATCCACCATGTTTGTATCATATTACTCACATCTCGTTACTTAAGTCACTTAAACAAACCACCAATGTATAAAGTCTATGTTTAAACCAATTGTCAGAAAGTCCTTGTATAAACCATGTCAAATGTTGAAAGTCCAAATATAGTCAAGTAATGTGTAACAAATGTTATGTATGATAAGTAATGTGTTGTTACATAAACCAAATGTAGAAATGTACAAAACAAAGTATTTTGAATATATCAAAAGGTTATGTTTTGCAAAGTGAATGCATGTTACATTGATACAAACATTTATGTGCTAAGTTAACGCATACATTCAAGCCTTGAGACAGTCGGATAACCCTTTCAGTCAAGGTTATCAAAAGAAATGTTTTCGGATTCAGTCATTCCTTACATCCAAACAAACCTGAGATGTCAGGAATGGGATTTGTCAAGTCCTATGGTACCACTACTTACTACCGAGCGGCGTAGCTAATGTTAATGAACGTATATAAGTCTCGTTTGTGCAAACCAAATGTTATAGCAATTGTATATATGTCATATGAACACAATGTACTAAATATGCTAAGTTAACATACAAAGCAGAAAAGTCATGTAAATCAATGTGCTAGCATGCTATCAGTCAACATACATAGCAGAAATGTAATGTAAAACAATGTACAAAGTATGCACACAATGGACATACATAGCATAAAATGTAATGTAAAATGATGTACTAAGTACGCACACAATGGGCATACATAGCATGAAATGTAATGAAATCATGTACTATAATGTACTAACAAACATAGCAGGTATATGATGTGAAAACAGGAAAGCATGAAAGTAACAAGTAGGCACATGTGTTCCACCCCAAAATGTTTGGAAAACAGTTAAAGAGGGGTCTATGTACTCACATGAGATTGCTCAGAAGTCCTAAGATAACCACCAAGCAATGCTAGAGATCTCGGAATCAAACGACACCTAATATAGGTAACTATGTTAATAAACCGGACCTATATCGGAGGATTGGATAGAATGAGGGTTCGTAAACCAAACGAGTATAGAGACTCGTGTCATATGGTTTAACAAAGCCTACATACTAAATAAAACCTAACCTAAGTGCTTACGACCCATTACGACCAGTTTAGGTAGCTTATGCTACTTTAACGCGTCGTTCGCGTAAAACGTGTTCGGAACGCCTAACTAGTCCTATGATAAGTAAAATATGCCTTAACATGTCTAATATTGTTACCAAATCAGTTTAGATACCAAAAGTTATTTTACATATGCTTAAAATGAATTTTGGCGTAAAAAGGGCATTTTGGTAATTTACCTAAGGCATATAAACTACCTATCATACAACTGACCATAAGGTATAACCTCGGAAGGTTATTCCCTATATACTATGGTCACCTAATGTATTTGGTCGGATCCTAATGATTGACCAAATGGGTCGGGTTCGAAAGTATAAGCGATTGTTTAGATCGCTTACCTTTACGACCCTATATAAGCACTAAACTAAAAGTGACGAGCTAAGCATGTTAAAACATGCTTAACTAAGTTTAGAAAACAGGTTTGGTATCAAAACAAACGGTTTTGATACCTAAGAGTAGTTTGGTTACAAAATACGCAAGAATACGCATTTTGGCCGAAACTACGACTCGTCACTGAGCCTAGATAACGTGGTAATCAGTAGGTATAGTCACTAGGGACTATAACCATCGTGATCACGCTCACGTTATGAAGTTCAAACGAACTTCGTGTTGACCATAAACTGGTCAACGTAGAAAGTCAAACATAGTTCAACTTTCGGGCTAGAAAAGCGATAAAAGAACGAAGGAACACTTACAAAGGGTCCCCGCTAGTAAATCTTGATCGAGTAGCTCAGGTATGAAGTGATTTGCTTCAACTTAGAGCACTTTTGATCAGATTTGTGAGGAATGAGTGAAGTTGAGGTGGGTATTTATAGTAAATGGACAACCGTTAGGATCGTTCCTCGAATAACGTGATCGAATCTCATCCATACAAGTGTTGGAATGTTTTGGTAGCTCATTTTGCCCCCACCACCAGTTATTGACAAGTGGCATTGGCCCTTGGAGGGTTTAAATGCTGGAAACAGGCTGTTAAAAACAAGTTTCTGCATCTGACCCCTGCTTGCGCACCGTAACACAAAAAACGTTGAGGTGCGCAAGGACCTGCAGACCAGAAAGTTTGAAAAATGGCAGAACAGGCCCCTGAAGCTCCAAACTTGCTATTTGATGCACTTTTGACACGTTTAAGTCCCGTTAACCCCAATTGAAAGCTCTAAAATGAAGTTAAAGTATAGAGAACTTAAAATGTGCTAAAAAATATCTCGGATGTCGGTTCGTTTGGCCGTACGATTGCGTTGTTCGGTTAATTACGACGGAATGCGCATAAGCGCGAAAAACGATCCAAATGGCGTGACGAATGGATTTTTCTCATGCCAAACACTAAAATAAAATATTTTAGTGCTTACATAAATTTTTGGATGTCCGGATGTATTCAGAACGTAAGTTATGCGCGAAAGTGCAAACTTATGCACTTTTTGACACTTTTAGTCCCTGAATGACCCAAAAGTTTATTTTAGCACACCGAACCCCTCAAAGCCTATTTCTAAGCTATGTAAAGGATATTTATGGTATGTTTAACTTATGGTCATGTTCCGGAATGTCTGTTATAGTTCAAATTGGCATACTTTTGCAGTTTGTCAAATTTAGTCCCTGTAGGCGAATTAACTTGTTTTTGCCATACCAAAGCCTTCAAAACTTATTTCTAAGTTATGTAAAGGTTATTTAAGGTATGTTAAGTATATGTTGATGTTCCGGAGTATTTGTCGCATTAAACTGGTTACATTTATGCACTAGTTTGCGTATAACTCTCCAGAAAGCGATAGAGTTTGAAATTGAATATAAGTCAAAACATGAAAAATGTAAAACACAACCAAACAAACATTGGGATCAAATAACATTGTTTTATTGATAATTAAACTGTTCATAAAGATTACAAGCACATATGTTACACAACTGAGCCACATCTTGACTGCTCTGATGTGCATGAGAAAACAGCCGATTGTTCCTCTCTTGCCATATAAAGTACGTGAACGCCGCAATTATCAGCTTGGTTGCAACGTGATCTAGGGTGTTCATATTCGATTGTTGCTCCATCCATGCTAAAACAGAGCGTGTTCGGATTGTCTAACTAGTCCTATGATAAGTCTTATATGCCTAAACATGTTTAATAATGTTGCACAATCAGTTTAAGTGTCAAAATTTAGGTTACATTTGCTTAAATTGAATTCATGCGCAAAAAGGGCATTTTGGTCATTTTCCTAAGGCATATAAACTACCTATCATACAACTAACCAAACGAAGTGACCATAAGGTATAACCACGGAATGTTATTCCCTATACAACTATGGTAAAAAAAATATGTTTGGTCGGATCCTAATGATCGACCAAACGGGTCGGGTTTGAAAGTCTAAGCCGTTGTCAAGACCACTTGACTTACGACCTCAAACAAGCACTAAACTAGAGGTGACGAGTTAAACATGTTAAAACATGTTTAACTAAGTTAGAAAACTGATTTGGTATCAAAACAAAGTGTTTTGATACCCGAAAATAGTTTCGTCGCAAAATGCACATAATGGTTCATTTTGACAGAAACTTTGACTCGTCACTTCGACTAGTCAACGTGGTAATTAGTATGTATAGTCACAAGGGACTATAACCATCACGATTACGATCATGTTGCAAAGTTCAATTGAACTTTATCTTGACCAATTCATGGTCAAAGCCGAAAGTCAAACACTGTTTGACTTTTAGCTTGAAATAAATAAACAAGACTAGGAAGAACACTTACAAGTGTTCTAGGATGGAAAGAAGACTAGAAAACTCAGGTAGGAAGCCTCTAACAAAAGTGGTAGCCTCCACTTAGAGTTTAGGAGATAAGAAGAATGGAATGAGCAATGGATGAAGCAAAGGTGATGGGTATTTATAGTAGTTCTTGAATTTCTAGGATCATTTCCACACCCTACAAGTGTTAGGATCTGATTAGGGGGCTTGTAGGACACTTTACTTGGTCCCCAAACATGAAAACAACCAGCCAAAACCATCAAACCCGCTGTTATTCAAAGAAAAACAGCTTCTGGTCTGAAACCTCTCGCTGGCCATGACCCAGATAGGAAAATGGGTCGCTGGGGGCGAGCCACTATGATCAGAACTTTATGATTTTTGGCAGTTTTAGTCCCTGCAGCCTCTAAACTTGTTTTTCGACGCGTTTAACCCCCGTTAACCCAATTTAAAGGCTTTATAAGGATGTTAAAGCATATAGGACCTGAAATATGCTTAGAAATATCATGGATGTCGGTTCGTTTGGTCGTACGATCGCGTTTTCGGTTAAATACGACGAAACTCGAACGGACGCGAAAACGATCCAAATTACGCGACGAATGGTATTTTTGCATTCCCATCACTAAAATACAATATTTTATTGATTACCAAAATTTTTGGATGTCCGAATATGGTCAGAACGCAAGATATGCATGCATTTGCCTACTTTCATAGTTTTGACGCTTTTAGCCCCTGTGATCAAATAAGCGTATTTTCACATACCGAACCCTTCAAAAATTATTTCTAAGATATGTAAAGGGTATTTAAGGTATGTTTAGCTTATGACCTTGTTCCGGAGTGTACGTTGCTACGCGAATTGGCAAACTTTTGAAGGTTGTCGCAAATAGTCCCTATGATCAAATAAACTTGTTTTTGCCATACCGAACCCTTCAAAAGTTATTTCTAAGTTATGTATAGGATATTTAGGGAATGTTTAGTTTATGTCACTATTCTGGAGTGTATGTTGTGTTAAACTGATTACGTTTGCGTAATAGTTTATGAAAAACTTCCAGAAAAGCTTCTCGAGAGTTCGAAATCGTACAAGGATTGATATGTGTAAATGTCATATATAATTGTACAAATCCCGAGAATGAAACACAAGATTTCATTGGATTCATATTTGTATGATGGTCGTAAAGGCACAACTTTCACAGACTATACGGATGATCCTTCTGGAACAAAAGTGCGAGCTTGTATTCTATTCCTTGGAAAACAATCCCTATGCAATAATAATCACATTTAAGAATCCAAATAGCAATATAAAAAGAAACTATATACAAACAGATATTCAACTGACCAATAGGCCCCTATGTTCTATTTGTAATCTGTTACATTGATAAACAAAAACAAAGCATTAATCAAACTAACTTAATGGTTAAAATTGATTTGGAAGCTATCTGCAGCGCGTAGGCACCTACAAACGATTGTGGTTGTGCGTCATCTCAAAAGAATAAAAAAACCAAAGAAGGCGGTAGTACACCCAAGAAACCAGGAGTAGTGATGGTGGTTGGATAGTTTACGAGAGAGAAATGGTAAGATCAAAATTTGAGGTATCCAAATGATTTCCTTACGGGTTATAACCACCGTGTGAATTCGAGCTCTAGATTTATCTGCCAATGATGGCCATTAAACACTATATTTATACGCCAATGATGGCCAAAGGTCTAATTGTTTCCAAATTCAATATATTCGATTGGTTACATGTGACACCTGTGCCTTAACGGCCATCAAACAAATACCGAACCAATGAAATATTGTATTTCATACTTGAGATTTGTATAAATATGTGCATCATTTGCACATATCAATTCTTGTTCAATTCCAAACTCTAAATCGCTTTCTGGAAGGTTATACGCGCACCGATGCGTAAATATAACCAGTTTAATGCAACGAACACTACGGAATAGTGAAATAGGCTTAACATACCTTAAATAACCTTTACATAACTTAGAAATAAGTTTCGAAGGCTTTGGTATGGCAAAAATAAAGTTAAATCGCTTACAGGGACTAAAGTTGACAAACTGCGAAAGTATGCAAATTTGAACTGTAACGAACATTCCGGAACATGACCATAAGTTAAACATACCATAAATATCCTCTACATAGCTTAGAAATAGCCTTTGAGGTGTTCGGTACGCTAAAATAAACTTTTGGGTCATTCAGGGACTAAAAGTGCAAAAAAGTGCACAAGTTTGCACTTTCGCGCATAACTTACGTTCTGAATACATCCGGACATCCAAAAATTTATATAAGCACTAAAACATTTTATTTTAGTGTTTGGAATGAGAAAAATCCATTCGTCACGCCATTTGGATCATTTTTCACGCTTATGCGCATTCCTTTGTAATTAACCGAACAACGTAACCGTACGGCTAAACGAACCGACACCCGAGATATTTTTGAACACATTTTAAGTTCCCTATTCTTTAACTTCATTTTAGAACTTTGAAATGGAGTTAACGGGGCTTAAACGTGTCAAAAAACGCATCGAAAACCAAGTTTTGAGGTTGCAGGGACTGAAACTGTAAATCTGCCAAACTAGGTCCGTAAGTAGGGGCCAGATGCAGCAAAACGTTTTTTTACAGCTGTTAACAGCCCTTAACACTCTCCAAAGGCCAAGTGCCAAGTGTCAAACTCTTATGGTGGATGGCAAATGAGTTACCACAACTTTCCAACAAGTGTACGGCTTAGATCGTGCCCCCTTTTCCAAGAAATGATCCTAACGGTGAACCAAAAACTATAAATACCCACCTCCACCCTTCACTTTTCCTCACAAGAATCTGATCTTATGTGCTCTAAGTTGAAACCTTTGTTTCATACCTGAGCTATTTTGATCTAGATTAGCATTCGGGGACCCTTCGTAAGTGTTCCTTCGTTCTTTTATTGCTTTTCGAGTCCGAAAGTCAAACTTTGTTTGACTTTCTGCATTGACCAGTTTATGGTCAATGCGAAGTTCGTTTGAACTTCGCAACGTGATTGTAATCACGATGGCTATAGTCCCTTGTGACTATGCCTAATGATTTCCACGTTGTCTAGGGTCGTAAGGGTAAGCGATCTAATAAATCGCTTATACCTTCAAACCCGACCCATTTGGTCGATCATTAGGATCCGACCAAACACATTAGGTGACCATAGTATATAGGGAATAACCTTCCGAGGTTATACCTTATGGTCGCTTCGTTTAAGTAGTTGTATGATAGGTAGTTTATATGCCTTAGGTAAATTACCAAAATACCCCTTTGATGCCAAAATTCATTTTAAACATATGTAACATAACTTTTGACATCTAAACTGATTTGACAACCATATTAGACATGTTAAGGCATATTTTACTTGTCATAGGACTAGTTAGGCGTTCCGAACGCGTTTCACGCGAGCGACGCGTTAAAGTAGCATAAGCTACCTAAACGGGTCGTAATGAGTCGTAAGCACTTATGTTAGGTTTCATTTAGTATGTAGGCTTTGTTAAACCATATTACACGAGTCTCCATACTCGTTTGGTTTACGAACCCGCATTCTATCCGATCTTCCGATTTAGGTCCGGTATATTAACATAGTTACCTATATTAGGTGTCGTTTGATTCCGTGATCTCTAGCATTGCTTGGTGGTTATCTTAGGACTTCTGAGCAATCTCAAGTGAGTACATAGACCCCTCTTTTACTGTTTTCCAAACATTTTGGGGTGGAACACATGTGCCTACTTGTTACTTTCGTGCTTTCCATGTTTTCACATCATATACTTGCTATATTCATTAGTACATTTATAGTACATGATTTCATTGTCTTACATTACATTTTATGCTATGTATGTCCATTTAGTTCATACTTAGTACATCGTTTCACATCACATCACATCACATGCTATGTATGTTCATTTGTTGCATACTTAGTACTGTTGTTTTCATCACATGCTTACATTTTGATATGATATTTGGTTTGTTTTGATGGATCAATATACATTCATTAACACTGATCACGCCGTTCGTTAGTAGGTAGTGGTACCATAGGAATTGACAACTCCCGTTCCGGACATCCTGGGTAGGTGGGGATGAAAGGAATGACCGAATTCGATATACATTTACAACAAGATAGACCTTTAATTTGTTTAAGGGTTTATCGCCACAGTCTCAAGGCTTGGATGTATGCATTCTCACAATACCGCATAGATATTTGTATCAGTATAGCATGCATTTCCACAAAACATAGCTTTGATTTAAACCTTGTTTTACTTCAATACTTTGTTTTTGTGCATATGATTTAGTTGATATATTTCACTAGCCATACATATCATTTTGGTTACACATTACATGATTTACATTTGACACATAAACATTATTGACATTGGTTACACATTACATGATTTACATTTGACAAATAAACATTATTGACATTGGTTATACATTACATGACTTACATCTTGGCAATAAACATTTTGACATATTATTCAATACGTTTGGCAATTGGCTTAAACATAGACATCTTACATTGTTGGTTTGGTTTGAGTAAGTGATTTAAGTAACGAGGCGTGTGTAATATGATACAAGCATGGTGGATACGCCGCTGGTACTTCCTATATATAAGTGATTGTATGGTAGTACATATCGTAGCGTTATTTGAATCATTTCAATTTGAGACATATAACATTTTATACAAATAACATACTTTTCACAAGACATTAATTTACAAACAACTTACTTTTTTTACAAACTCATTTTACATGGTTATTCATTTAACCATACATTATTCTCTTATTTATACATATCATCTGATCTTATCGTTTTTCAAATGATTTACAAGACAAAGCAAATTACAAGGTTCATGACTAAACATTTTCTCAAACATAAGTCATGAATTCTGTTTTCACAAAACCTATGTATCTCACAGGCATTTTATGCTGACGTACCTATTTTCACATGTGTTTTCAGGATATGATGCATAGGACTTATCAAGATACACATAGGCGGACTTGGGCCTTAGTGACAATAAAAGATGCAAGACTAGTTATTTATGTTATGTTTCTTTGATTGTCAAGACATTGTAACTCTTTTAATCAATAAAACAATATTTAAGCGTCTGAATATCATCTAGCGTCTGAAGAGAAGTATGATCAAAATTAAAACCCTTCTCTCTCTCCTATGGGCGATTTTCTTGTTCTTCATGAATCCTAGGTTTTTCTTCGAAATCTTGTGTATAACAGTCTGTGATTAGAGGTTTGATCTTACGAAACTCTATAACGAACTAGTTAGCACTAGGGATCGATCCAGAACCTGGATTTTTTTTTCGTTTTTCTTGTAATCGCCGCTCTAGTTATTGATTCAAGAACCCTGATTTATTACACTGGTAGTCACTGATTGCGGTTAACTGAGATTAATTTAGCTAGATTGGTGCTCAGGTTTAATCGATTAAGGGTTCAGGTTTCAATCTAGGGTTTATAGGATTAGGGTTTTGTCTTCTGTCTTCTGTTGGTTGGACGTAAAGGTTTGCTAGGGTTTTCGTGCATGTTTGGTTTCTTTATTGTTATTTGAGAGAGGTGTTTATTGAGCATGGATGAACGTAAGGTGGATAATGGGGGTACATCCCCGGTTCAAGGTGAGGCTAGTGCTAGTCCGGTTCGGGGTATTGGATTGAAAGTCACAAACATAGAGGGTAACCCTTTGCTGGCGAGACGTGGTATGTACACAACTAATAACCCTTCGGTTATTGATGGCTTATTTGAAATTTCGAAACCTGTGGATTTGGATTCCAAGGGAGGGAGGGTTGATGATTATAGGGATGCGAATTTTCCTGATCTTTCGTATGCTAACTTTAAATCGAACCTTGAAAAGGATGATATGAAGGCTGATTACTTTCATGCAAACCCTAATGTTGGAAAGGGTACCCAGGAGAGTAGTAACTCTAATTATTCGAGTAATAGAACAGCTAATCCTCTATCATTTGCGAAGATTGTTCAGAATCAAAAGGATGCTCCAAAGGTAAATTTTAGGTCGATGGAAACCTTGGATACAATGGATGGTGTTGATGTGGTAATTCCTTTATCTTCGGTTAAGGAGGTGAATGATAGGTTTGAGAACACTCTTTATGGGTACTTCTTAGGGAAGAGGCTCGCGTTTCCTGTCGTAGATTACTTTGTTAAAAACAGCTGGGCGAAATATGGGTTGGTGAGGATGATGATGAACTCCAATGGTTTTTTCTTTTTCAAGTTTAAAACCAAAAGAGGTCTTCAACAATTAATGGAGGATGGTCCATGGCTGATTCGTAATGTTCCTATAATCCTTAATGAATGGTCTCCGTCAACTGTGCTGGTTAAGGAGGATATCAAATCGATACCGGTATGGGTAAAAATGCATAATGTTCCGTTATCGGCGTTTACTGAGGATGGATTGAGTTTATTAGCAACGAAAATAGGTGTTCCTAAGATGCTTGATTCGTTTACTGCGACGATGTGTTCGGAATCATGGGGTCGAAGTGTCACACCCCGACCACGTAGAACATACAAAACGTGGCGGAAACATCGGGGAGTGTTGTAACAGAATTAATTGTTCAAATCCATGGCAATTGAAGTTTCGCTTTATTGATTACAAGTGTTACAATGTCTTAACAAACAAAGAAATACAACATAATTAACTAGTCTTGCATCTTTTATTGTCACTAAAGCCCAAGACTGCCTATGTGTATCTTGATCATCTTATGCAACAGTTCCTGAAAAACACATGTGAAAATAGGTACGTCAGCCTAAAAATGCCTGTGAGATACATAGGTTTTGTGAAAATAGGTTTCATGACTTATGTTTGAGAAAATGTTTAGTCATGAACCTTGTTATTTGCTTTGCTTTGTAAATCATTTGAAAATCGATAAGATCAGATGATAAGTATAAATAAATGTAAGGTTTAATGAATAACCAAGTAAAATATGTTTGCATAAGATAAGATGTTTATAAATCAATGTCTTGTGAAAAGTATGTTATTTGTATAAAATGTTCTATGTCTCAAACTGAAATGATTCAAATAACGCTATGATATGTAATACCATACAAACACTTATATATAGGAAGTACCAGCGGCGTATCCACCATGCTTGTATCATATTACACACGCATCGTTACTTAATCACTTAATCAAACCAAACCAACCAATGTAAGAAGTCTGTTTAAATCAATTGTCAAATGTATTGGGTAATATGTCAAAGTGTTCATGTCAAGATGTAAATCATATCAAAATGTCTATGTCAAATATCCATGTCAAATGTCTATGTCAAGATGTCATGTATGGCAAGTGAAATGTCTCAACTAAACCATATGCACAAAAACAAAGTAATGAAGTAAATCTTGGTTTAAATCAAAGTTATGTTTTGTGGGAAATGCATGATCAAATGTCAATCATGTTAAAATGTCTATGCCGAAATGTCTATGTCAAATGTCTATGTCAAAATGTCATGTAAAACGATGTACTAAGTAATGCACACAATTGGGCACACCTAGCATGAAATGTCATAAAATCATGTACTATAATGTACTAACGAACATAGCAGTATATGATGTTAAAACAGGAAAGCATGAAAGTAACAAGTAGGCACATGTGTTCCACCCCAAAACAGTTTGGAAAAACAGTAAAAGAGGGGTCTATGTACTCACTTGAGATTGCTCAGAAGTCCTAGGATAACCACCAAGCAAAGATAGAGATCGCGGAATATCAAACGGCACCTAATATAGGTAACTACATTAATAAACCGGACCTAAATCGGAAGACTGGGTAGCATGAGGGTTTGTAAACCAAATGAGTGTAGGAACTCATGTGATATGGTTAATCAAAGCCTACATACTAAATGAAACTTAACCTAAGTGTCTACGGCCCATTACGACCCGTTTAGGTAGCTTATGCTACTTTAACGCGTCGTTCGCGTGAAACGCGTTCGGACCGTCTAACTAGTCCTATGACAAGTGTTATATGCCTAAACATATTACATAATCAGTTATGCGACAAAGGTTTAGGTTACATATGCTTAATTACCAATTATACATGAAAAGGGTATTCTGGTAATTTACCTAAGGCATATAAACTACCTATCATACAACTACTTAAACGATGCGACCATAGGGTATAACCTCGGAAGGTTATTCCCTACCTACTATGGTCACCTAATGTGTTTGGTCGGATCCTAATGATCGACCAAACTGGGTCGGGTTCGAGGTATAAGCGATTTATCAGATCGCTTACCCTACGACCCTAGACAACGTGGTAATCAGTGGGCATAGTCCCAAGGGACTATGACCAACGTGATTACACTCACGTTGCGAAGTTCAAACGAACTTCGCATTGACCATTACTGGTCAACGCTGAAAGTCAAACAAAGTTTGACTTTCTGACTCGAAAAGCAATAAAATAAGGAAAAGAACGAAAGAATACTTACGAAGGGTCCCCGAATGCTAATCCCGATTCAAGAATCTCAGGTATGAAACAATGGTTTCAACTTAGAGGTTCTCAAATCAGAATTCTAGTGATTTTAGCAATGGGGGGTATGGGGTATTTATAGGAATACCCGAACCGTTAAGATCGTTTCATGGAAAACGTGCCTTAATCCCATCCGTACATGTGTTGCAAAGTTATGGTGTTTAGGTGTTTAAATTCCATCCATACATGTGTCGCAAGGTTATGGTGCTTAGGTGCTTAAATTCCATCCATACATGTGTCGCAAGGTTATGGTGCCTAAGTTCCATCCTTATCCGCTGACTAAGCAAGTTTAGAATGTGTGGTTGTGAATTAAACAACGGCTAATACATCGAATCTGGTCCCGAATGCGAAAAACTGAGTTTCTGCATGTTTTCTTATGGCGAACACTAAAATAAAATATTTTAGTGCTTACATAAATTTTTGGATGTCCGGATGTATTCAGAACGTAAGTTATGCGCGAAAATGCAAACTTGTGCACTTTTTGACACTTTTAGTCCCTGAATGACACACAAGTTTATTTTAGCACACCGAACCCCTCAAAGCCTATTTCTAAGCTATGTAAAGGATATTTATGGTATGTTTAACTTATGGTCATGTTCCGGAATGTCTGTTACAGTTCAAATTGGCATACTTTCGCAGTTTGTCAACTTTAGTCCCTGTAAGCGATATAACTTTGATTTCACCACACCAAACCTTCCAAAACTTATATCTAAGTTATGTAAAGGTTATTTAAGGTATGTTAAACCTATTTCACTATTCCGGAGTGTTTGTTGCATTAAACTGGTTATATTTACGCATTAGTGCGCGTATAACCTTCCAGAAAGCGATTTAGAGTTTGAAATCGAACAAGAGTTGATATGTGCAAAAGATACACATATTTATACAAGTCCAAAGTATGAAATACAATGTTTCATTGGTTTGGCATTTGTTTGATGGTTGAAATGACACAGGTGTTACAGTCTCCCCTACTTTAGGAAATTTCGTCCCGAAATTTAGTTTTAGAGGAAACTTGTGGAGACAACTGTGACGGTTTTGCCTTCAGACAAATCCATTGAGCCCTTAAGTAAAACTCTGGGCCATGTTAGGATTCTTAGCAAAGATGTCAACCCTCAAATTGAAGTCATTGTAGTAACAAAACATGGAGTTTTGAACTATAGACAGGAGAACAGTTCCCGTGAAGAATTATCATAGGAAACTTGTGTGTGCTTGAAATCAGAATTGGGTAGTGTGAGAATAAATGACATTGGTCAAAGTCCAAGACTTCTCCCGTATCATTACTCTTGCCACTGTTGGTCTTAACACATGACAAAACTTCCTGTGGTTCCTATGCACTGAACTCCATAATTATGTAGGCCTCCATAATTACGTAGTTCCTTGCACAGTCCGCACAGTTTATTTCATAATGCGTATGGGGAAAAATTAAACGAATAATCTCTTGAACTAGACCTCACGAGGGTCTATCTAACTACATAAACACATGATACATTTAACTAGATTGTCGAACCAATCTATTTAACTTAACTACTCAAGAGAATTATTTAACTACTACATCGACGTAGGATGTATTTAACTACTACACCGACGTAGGATGTATTTAACTACTACACCGACGTAGGATGTATTTAACTACTACACCGACGTAGGATGTATTTAACTAGATTGTCGAACCAATCTATTTAACTTAGATCGACGTAGGATCTCTTTAACTAAATTACCTACGGGGAATATTTAACTACATCGACGTAGGATGTATTTAACTTATCATCACATGTTGCCCTTAAACTTTGGAATAGTACTTTATAATCCAAGGGACTTAACTACAACGTAGAAGTCCATAAGGATTTAAGATAGTACCTTTTTGAATATCCTACTATGAATCCTTCATATGAAGATAAGAAAGATTCTATGAGGATTCGGATAACGAATATCCAGAGTATACAAAAACACAAAATGCTTAAAAGGAAAGACAAGATGCATAAACACATAGTCACATAACCACAAAATTGTTTATCTAGATCTTTAATTTGTTATCTTTGGACGCAGATACTTAAAGCACACCAGGAATCCAATTCGTGGATTTCATTTTGGCACTTTAATCATTTCAAGAATCTATCTATGAAGATAGAATAATCTTAAAAGAAATTCGGCTTTGTCCCTATTGAATTGTGATGTACGTATTGAATCATACAAAGAATTCAATTAAGGGCTCCGATTTGAGTGATATTCATCCACAAGGATCTGATTATGAGGATAGAAAGATCCTTTATGGATTTTGAAATTTGTGTAACGAGAGGTGCTTCGACACCTTGCACTAGGCGTGCTTAAGTCGATACACAAAGTAGAAAGTTCATGAGGTTGAGGCGCTAGATATGCCAAGCGACATATGAAGCAGAGTTTGAAGGTTAAGTAGCAACAGGGTTTGCAACTGCTTTGCTTTGAACAGCAAAGCGACACATGTTAACCAAATGTCTCCATCGTCCACCGTGGGTACATTTGTAACATGGTATTTGATTTGAATAATGACGATGGCATTGATTGCACCAAGGAGCAGTTCCCTTATACAGCTTCATCCCTGAGGCGTGTCATGGTGATAGCTAAGTCAACGGTCCTCTGGAGTAAGTCGCATATTCGCTGGGTAATTGCAGCACCTGGTTCGGACATTATCGTTGCGATGAAGAAGAATCTTGAAGATAACAAAAGGTATAGGAGGAAACAAGCGAAAGATAGTCAAAAGGAAATGACAAGGCATTTAGATTGTGACCATTTGTTTGTTACCAAAGGCAAACAAATGAGACAGTGACTAATCAAAGTAAGCGGGTCAAAAATAATGTATCGCGAAGACATGCTCTCCTATAAGTGAACACTCATCCCAATAATTCCCAGGTAAGCACAACTGGTCTCGCGTCTGATGAGATGTATACGAAGTGCTTGCCTAGACAGAAAACCCAGAATACAGGCATTCACCCTTCCAGTTTGCACGTGTTCACATTATTAAAAACCCAAAACCTTGACGAGAGTTTTGAAAACTCAAAGGGGTTCAAAACCATATAACAGAGGGTTCAAAACCTTACAATAGAGGGTTCAAAACCTAATAATTAATCATCCTAGAACAGATGATTAGTTTTCAAAGCGGTTTTGAAATTTATGTTCTTGTTGTGGTCGTCGCCTAAGGATAGGTGACGGTATTGTTTTATGACTAAACGCAAGTAAACTCGCGTTAGGGTCCTAGAAAGGTTATAGACTAGGTCAAAGCATTACTAATAACCTAATTCCCTATAACCATTGGCTCTGATACCATCTTTTCTGTCACACCCCGACCACGTAGAACATACAAAACGTGGCGGAAACATCGGGGAGTGTTGTAACAGAATTAATTGTTCAAATCCATGGCAATTGAAGTTTCGCTTTATTGATTACAAGTGTTACAATGTCTTAACAAACAAAGAAATACAACATAATTAACTAGTCTTGCATCTTTTATTGTCACTAAAGCCCAAGACTGCCTATGTGTATCTTGATCATCTTATGCAACAGTTCCTGAAAAACACATGTGAAAATAGGTACGTCAGCATAAAAATGCCTGTGAGATACATAGGTTTTGTGAAAATAGGTTTCATGACTTATGTTTGAGAAAATGTTTAGTCATGAACCTTGTTATTTGCTTTGCTTTGTAAATCATTTGAAAATCGATAAGATCAGATGATAAGTATAAATAAATGTAAGGTTTAATGAATAACCAAGTAAAATATGTTTGCATAAGATAAGATGTTTATAAATCAATGTCTTGTGAAAAGTATGTTATTTGTATAAAATGTTCTATGTCTCAAACTGAAATGATTCAAATAACGCTATGATATGTAATACCATACAAACACTTATATATAGGAAGTACCAGCGGCGTATCCACCATGCTTGTATCATATTACACACGCATCGTTACTTAATCACTTAATCAAACCAAACCAACCAATGTAAGAAGTCTATGTTTAAATCAATTGTCAAATGTATTGGGTAATATGTCAAAGTGTTCATGTCAAGATGTAAATCATATCAAAATGTCTATGTCAAATATCCATGTCAAATGTCTATGTCAAGATGTCATGTATGGCAAGTGAAATGTCTCAACTAAACCATATGCACAAAAACAAAGTAATGAAGTAAATCTTGGTTTAAATCAAAGTTATGTTTTGTGGGAAATGCATGATCAAATGTCAATCATGTTAAAATGTCTATGCCGAAATGTCTATGTCAAATGTCTATGTCAAAATGTCATGTAAAACGATGTACTAAGTAATGCACACAATTGGGCACACCTAGCATGAAATGTCATAAAATCATGTACTATAATGTACTAACGAACATAGCAGTATATGATGTTAAAACAGGAAAGCATGAAAGTAACAAGTAGGCACATGTGTTCCACCCCAAAACAGTTTGGAAAAACAGTAAAAGAGGGGTCTATGTACTCACTTGAGATTGCTCAGAAGTCCTAGGATAACCACCAAGCAAAGATAGAGATCGCGGAATATCAAACGGCACCTAATATAGGTAACTACATTAATAAACCGGACCTAAATCGGAAGACTGGGTAGCATGAGGGTTTGTAAACCAAATGAGTGTAGGAACTCATGTGATATGGTTAATCAAAGCCTACATACTAAATGAAACTTAACCTAAGTGTCTACGGCCCATTACGACCCGTTTAGGTAGCTTATGCTACTTTAACGCGTCGTTCGCGTGAAACGCGTTCGGACCGTCTAACTAGTCCTATGACAAGTGTTATATGCCTAAACATATTACATAATCAGTTATGCGACAAAGGTTTAGGTTACATATGCTTAATTACCAATTATACATGAAAAGGGTATTCTGGTAATTTACCTAAGGCATATAAACTACCTATCATACAACTACTTAAACGATGCGACCATAGGGTATAACCTCGGAAGGTTATTCCCTACCTACTATGGTCACCTAATGTGTTTGGTCGGATCCTAATGATCGACCAAACTGGGTCGGGTTCGAGGTATAAGCGATTTATCAGATCGCTTACCCTACGACCCTAGACAACGTGGTAATCAGTGGGCATAGTCCCAAGGGACTATGACCAACGTGATTACACTCACGTTGCGAAGTTCAAACGAACTTCGCATTGACCATTACTGGTCAACGCTGAAAGTCAAACAAAGTTTGACTTTCTGACTCGAAAAGCAATAAAATAAGGAAAAGAACGAAAGAATACTTACGAAGGGTCCCCGAATGCTAATCCCGATTCAAGAATCTCAGGTATGAAACAATGGTTTCAACTTAGAGGTTCTCAAATCAGAATTCTAGTGATTTTAGCAATGGGGGGTATGGGGTATTTATAGGAATACCCGAACCGTTAAGATCGTTTCATGGAAAACGTGCCTTAATCCCATCCGTACATGTGTTGCAAAGTTATGGTGTTTAGGTGTTTAAATTCCATCCATACATGTGTCGCAAGGTTATGGTGCTTAGGTGCTTAAATTCCATCCATACATGTGTCGCAAGGTTATGGTGCCTAAGTTCCATCCTTATCCGCTGACTAAGCAAGTTTAGAATGTGTGGTTGTGAATTAAACAACGGCTAATACATCGAATCTGGTCCCGAATGCGAAAAACTGAGTTTCTGCATGTTTTCTTATGGCGAACACTAAAATAAAATATTTTAGTGCTTACATAAATTTTTGGATGTCCGGATGTATTCAGAACGTAAGTTATGCACGAAAATGCAAACTTGTGCACTTTTTGACACTTTTAGTCCCTGAATGACACACAAGTTTATTTTAGCACACCGAACCCCTCAAAGCCTATTTCTAAGCTATGTAAAGGATATTTATGGTATGTTTAACTTATGGTCATGTTCCGGAATGTCTGTTACAGTTCAAATTGGCATACTTTCGCAGTTTGTCAACTTTAGTCCCTGTAAGCGATATAACTTTGATTTCACCACACCAAACCTTCCAAAACTTATATCTAAGTTATGTAAAGGTTATTTAAGGTATGTTAAACCTATTTCACTATTCCGGAGTGTTTGTTGCATTAAACTGGTTATATTTACGCATTAGTGCGCGTATAACCTTCCAGAAAGCGATTTAGAGTTTGAAATCGAACAAGAGTTGATATGTGCAAAAGATACACATATTTATACAAGTCCAAAGTATGAAATACAATGTTTCATTGGTTTGGCATTTGTTTGATGGTTGAAAAGACACAGGTGTTACACGAAGCAGTTTTGCAAGGGCTTTGATTGAGGTCAATGCTGGTCGGGAATTGGTTAGGAGGATTAAAATTGCGGTACCGGATTTGGAGGGTGTTCGACATTCATTCGCTGAGATTAACATTGAGTATGATTGGGAACCGTTAAGGTGTGTTGCTTGTGGTGTGTTTGGCCATGATGATAGTTCGTGTCCTAAAAACCAAAAAACTAATATGCCGGATAATAATAGGAAGATGTCGGATGAGTTTCAGGATGTTAATTATAAAGGAAAAAATAAAAAACCTGCTCAGCAAGGTTTTCATGTGAAAAACCAGAAACAGAAGCTAGTTTATCGGCCAGTTCCGAATGCAAAGTCAGCTGGAGAAACTTCGTCATCATCTAGAGGTCCTACGGTAAAAGCTAATCCTAAGGTTGTTGTCTCAAACCCATTTGATGTTTTAAAAGACATGGATGTGGAAGACCTGAGTAATCAGCCAGCGCATAGTGATAAGGATCCACCTACGATGAAAACAAAAGATAATACTAAAAACACGGATGAGATATTCGTGGATGGAGTGGAGGTTGACGACCTCCTAGCTGAAATACCTAAATTTCTGGATGCGAAGTTGGATAAAAGTACATCTGAGGGTGCAAGCACACCCGGTCAAAAAGGTTTAAATGGGTAGTGTTGCTGCTTGGAACATAAGGGGGTTGAACCGCTCCCTGAAACAGAAGGAGGTTCGACAGATGTTGCTTGATAATCACGTTCAGGTTTGTGCAATTATGGAAACTCATGTAGATTCGTCTAATGTTGCTACAGTTTGTAAAAAAGTTTGTGGGTTTTGGGATTGGGTTTCAAATGATGACTGTTGTGATAAGGGAACTCGAATAATGGTGGGGTGGGATCCTAATATGGTGGATGTTATGATTTTATCTCACTCGGATCAAGTCATTCACACCCAGATTGTCTTTAAGATGGACCGAAAGTCTCTGTTTTGTTCTTTTGTGTATGCGCACAATCAATATAAGAGAAGGAGAGAGTTATGGTGTAATCTTTGTAGGCATGGTACGTTAATGCATGATAAACCGTGGTCCGTGATGGGAGATTTCAATGAGGAGTTATTCCATGATGATGTTTTTGCTGGTTCTTCGAATCTAAGTATTGGTAGCAGGGAATTTAAGGATTGTGTTCATGAAATTGAGGTGTTTGATCTTAATCGGTCGGGTATTCAGTTTACGTGGACAAATAATCAGAAAAATCGTGCAACTATATTAAAGAAGCTTGATAGGGTCATGGGTAATGTGCGCTTGATTGATGCTTTTCCAGCCACTTGTGCTTATTTCCTGCCGTATCGAATATCTGACCATAGCCCATGTATTCTGAAGCTACCTAATGTGACTAGAGATAAGCCGAAACCGTTCAAGTTTGTGAATTTGATAGCTGATAAACCCGGATTCTTGGATGAAGTTAGTTCGGTTTGGAGTAAGCATATTCAAGGGTTTCGTATGTTCCAAGTGGTGAATAAGCTTAAGTTGCTCAAAACTCCATTAAGAAAGTTGTTCTTTAAGCAAGGGAATTTACACGAAAAGGTCAATGTGGCTAGGAAACTTTTGGAGGATTGTCAAAAGGCTATTGATAATGATCCTCAAAATGATGTTTTCAAAGACAAGCTTGATCAGTTGGTGCATGATTACAAGGAGGCGGTGAAAGATGAAGGTTTATTTTTAAAACAGAAGTCGAAACTTGAGTGGCTTGCGGTGGGGGATTCCAATTCGAAATTTTTTCACAACACTATTAAAGCGAAGAATCATCGTAGTAGGATTTTTACTATTAGAGATGGTGGTGGAAATCTGCATGAAGGCGGTATGGTGCAGCAAGTTCTGGTTGATCATTATACGGATTTTTTCGGGAGTGTGGGGAATATTACTATGCAGCCGTCACCTGAATTGTTTCGAAATGTTTTATTGCCAGAGAAAGCAGTTAATATGGTGAGGGACATTACTGATGACGAAATTAAATAGGCTATGTTTTCTATAGCTGGTAATAAATCACCGGGCCCGGATGGATACACTTCAGTGTTTTTCAAGAAGGCGTGGGATATTGTGGGCCAGGATGTATGTAATGCTGTGAAGGATTTCTTTGAGAACGGCCAGCTTTTGAAACAGTTAAACCATACAGTAATTGCTCTAATTCCGAAAGTTTGTACTCCTTCGTTGATAACGGATTATAGACCCATCTCATGTTGCAATACTCTTTACAAGTGCATTAGTAAAATTATTACGAATCGTATTAAAGAGGGCTTGTGTGACATTGTCAATATAAATCAGTCAGCGTTTGTACCGGGTAGAAGAATTACAGATAATATTCTGCTAACTCAGGAGATTATGCATAACTATCATCGAAATCAAGGGCCTCCGAAATGTGCTTTTAAGGTTGATATTCAAAAGGCTTATGATACGGTTGATTGGAAATTTCTTGAAAGAACTCTAATGGGATTTCGATTCCATTGGAAAATGGTGAAATGGATTATGGCATGCGTTACCTCTACATCGTTTTCTATTGCAATTAATGGGAATCTGTATGGGTATTTTAAAGGGAAACGTGGGTTAAGACAAGGTGATCCAATGTCTCCGTACTTATTCACGTTAGTTATGGAAGTGTTAACTCTGATCTTGCAAAAACAGGTGTCCTTGTCGAATGATTTCAGATTTCATCATAAATGTGAGAAACAAAGAATTATAAATGAGTCAGCTGTTGCTTAACAATTTTGAGAGTAATGGAGGTTCTCTGGGCGATTTTGGCGACATTGGTTTTCTCATGAAACCCTAACTGATCCTTGTTCCTCCTATTCTCGATTGATCTTGGTTTTCATCTTAGGGTTTTCCAATCGATCCTTAGACGATAATCAGTTGAAATCAGTTTAGGTTTTGTATTTAGGGTTTCGTTTTTTTCTTGTGTTTCTGATTGTCGAAGGCTGCTGCAGATAGGGTTTCGGCAATCTTCGACCATCTCTATTAGCGGCAATCTCTATTCAGTTTAGGGTTTCGGCAATCATCGGCGTTCGTTCGGGAGTTTTCTTCTCCAATCCTTCGTGTCTGATTTGCGCTAGGGTTTCGGCAGGGTGTCGGCTGATATGGATGAGCTAATCGTAGACAATTCAGATGTGTTTGTTAAGAAGATTAAGAGTATTGATGGCAAACCTTTTGAGCCAAGAAAAACATCGAATATGCCTACGATGTCAAAAGTGGGGAATAAGAAGGTAAGATTCATGTTACCGTTGAATGATACTGGCTACGTTCTTGGTTGTTCTGATGCTCCAGCTAAGGATCACGCAGTGGTTTTTGATAAGCGGAAGGTAGCATTTGTGTTATCGCTAAATGAAGTCAGTCCTGCTTGTGTTCGAAAACAGGAACAGGGTGATAAAACTCAAGTCCAACAACAATCGTATGCTGATGCGATCCTAAACGAACAGGTAGAACAAGGAGGTTCTAAGTGGGCTGCCAATACATTTCAGGTTCGCTCTGATCTGGGTAATTCGATGCCAAGGTCTTATGCGGATTCAGTTTCGGCAGTCAAGACCAAACAGGTAAACTTTCGTACTCTTGCGAGTCCGGTATTGCAAGATGGTTGTGATGTGGTGCTTCCCCGGGAGTCTGTTAGACAAGTTCAAGATAGGTTAGCTAATACACTGTATGGGTACTTCTTGGGGGATCGTGTGGCTTATCCGGTGGTTGAGTACTTTGTGAGAAACAATTGGAAGAAGTTTGGTTTGCAAAAGTCTATGATGAATGCAAATGGGTTTTTCTTTTTCAAGTTTGCGGACAAAGACGGTATGATGAATGTCCTTAAAGAGGGACCCTGGATTATCCGTTCTCAACTTCTCTTCCTTAGTGAGTGGTCGCCTACTTCGAGACTAGAGAAGAAGGAAGTTAAAAAGGTACATGTTTGGGTTAAAATCCATGATGTTCCTTTAGTTGCCTATACGGAAGATGGTTTGAGTATGATTGCTACGGCTATTGGTGAGCCGATATTGTTGGATACATATACCACTTCAATGTGTACGGATGCTTGGGGAAGGAGCAGTTATGCAAGAGCATTGATAGAAATTTCAGCCGAGAATGTCTTTAAAGAGGAACTAGTTATAGCAGTACCTGAATTAGAAGGTGAAGGTTTTATTAAAGTTACAATGGCTGTGGAATATGAATGGAGTCCCTATAGATGTGCTCACTGTAAGGTTTTTGGACATGCTGATGAGTCTTGCCCGAGACAGCCTAGGAAGTGTCCTAGGGAAGTGCCTAAACCTCAGAAACAAAATGTTGGGAAGCAACCGCGTGGTCCGGTGAAGACTCCAGTAGCGGATGAAGATGGCTTTATGGATGTGGATGGTAAAAAAGCGGCTAGGAAATCGGGCTTTCATGTTAATAAAGCTAAACCGAAATTCGAGTACAGGCCGATTGGGTTCAAATCGAATGGAGGGGTTAAAAAATCAGATCCTTCGGTTAGTGTAGTATCCCGGAACCCGTTTGATGCCCTTAGGGATGAGCAGGGTACGGTCCGTCAAAAGAGCAAGGCTACGAGGGATGATATAACAGATTCTGATGATGAGGAGGTTGTTGAAGTCTATAATGAAACTAATGAGTTTATGATTTCGGGCTCATATCCTTCGTCTTCAAAAGCAGGGGCAAGCACCTCTCCCACAAAGTTCACTAATGGATAATCTTTTTCGAGGCAATTTTATTTTTGATGATGGAGGATAATGACTCTTGTTGGTTATGTTTGTTTTGTCTACCAGGCATTTTTTTTTCATGATGTAAAGTAGACTAGATTATGAGGTATCTTAGGTAATTTGTTTTTGGCTTACATATATGGGGCATGTCCTGTATATGAACTAGTGTGGAACTCATCCTCACTACTTGTACTTATTTGCGGTTGTTTTTAATAGAATCACCGGGGTAACCCTTTACCCAAAAAAAAAAACAAAGAATTATAAACTTGTGCTTTGCAGATGACTTGTTTCTATTTTCTCGTGGGGATCACAAATCAGCTAAAGTCATCATTGATTCTATTAATGATTTCAAGAGCATGTCTGGCTTGGTTCCGAGTATTAATAAGAGTACAGTCTTCTTTGGAAATGTGGCAAATGCAGTTAAGGTTCGTATTAGAGATATTATTTCTTTTGATGAAGGGGTATTGCCTGTTCGTTATTTGGGTGTCCCTCTAATCACTTCGCGGTTGAGTAGTAATGACTGTAAAAAGTTGGTGGAAACCTTGGAGTCTAGGATCACGAATTGGAAGACGAAATCGTTATCATTTGCGGGAAGATTACAACTTGTTCAATCAGTTATGTCTTCCATGCATATCTTCTGGGCCTCGGTCTTCATATTACTAAAACAGGTTATTATTGATCTTGAGGGAAAGATGAGGAGATTTCTTTGGGCGCAAGGGAACAATATTCAGGGGAAAGCGAAGGTTAAATGGAGCCATGTATGTCTGCCGAAGCAGGAGGGTGGTTTGGGTGTTCGTAGGGTGCAGGATATGAATATTTCGTTGATGATAGCTCATGTTTGGAGTCTCTTATCTTTGAGAGAGTCTTTGTGGGTAAAATGGATGCACTCGTATCGTTTACGGAATAGGAGTTTTTGGGATGTTCCTTTACGTAATAATACATCTTGGACATGGAGGAAATTATTAGGTATGCGGCCGCTTATTCAACAACACATATGGACCAAGATAGGGGATGGAACTAGAACCTCAGCTTGGTTTGATAGATGGGATGAATGCCCGTTAAAATCGTTTATAACTCCGAGGTTTATTGCTAACACGGGATTTTCTCTAACTACGACTGTGGCGGAAGTGTGGGATCAAGGGGGTGGAGATGGCCGACTAATTGGGTTCAGCGGTTTCCGGTTCTTAATAACATGAAAAGTATTGTTTTAAACTTGTCTACCCAGGATCGCTTGATGTGGAAAACTAAGTCAGGTAAACTGGCGGATTATTGTGTTTCAATGGTGTGGGAAGATATTCGAATTCATCAAAACGAGGTGTCATGGGTTAATATGGTGTGGTTCAAGCAGTCGATTCCAAGGCACTCGTTCTTCATGTGGCTTCTTGTGAATAAGAAACTAAAAACACAGGATGTTATGAGTAAATGGTGTTCCACGGGTAACACTAACTTTAACTTATTGTGTTGCTCGCTTTGTGTTTTAGGTCCGGACTCTCATGAGCATTTGTTCTTTGAGTGCGGATATGCTTCTCAACTATGGAATGGTGTTAAAGTTAAAGCGGGTATGGGCCATATTCAAGAGAATTGGGCTGCTATCTTTGCTTTCTTGGATCAGGTGGCGACATCTACGAAGGCTCAACATATTATTGCAAAACTTATTGTTGGGGCTTCGGCTTACTTTGTGTGGCAGGAACGAAATAGAAGACTCTTTTCTAATAAAAAGAGAACCTCGGATCAGCTTATTGAGATGGTGTTATCTACTGTTCGATTAAAACTTCATACCATGAGGTTTAAAAGAACGACTCAGATTGAAGGGATTTTGCGGGATTGGAGTTTGCCTCGTGGTCTGGTGGTTGCTGATGATGATCTCGGCTAATTTTATAACTTGTTTTGAGTTTAGTGACCGAGTGTCTTAGTATGAACTAGTTTTGGTTGTGCATTGTTGCTTGTTAACTCTAGGATGGCATGTCATGCTAGAGAATTGGGGACTATTTTTTCCTAACTTGTTTTTTATTGGTTGATGATATAAAATTTTACCGGGGTAACCCTTTACCCAAAAAAATAAAAAAAATAAAACAATATTTAAATTTCCATGTGTTATGAAACAATGATTCTGTTACAACACTCCCCGACGTTTCCGCCACGTTTTGTTGTCCTACGTGGTCGGGGTGTGACAGAAAAGTTGGTATCAGAGCTCATGGTTATAGGGAATTAGGTTATTAGTAATGCTTTGACCTAGTCTATAACCTTTCTAGGACCCTAACGTGAGTTTACTTACGTTTAGTCATAAAACAATACTGCCACCTATCCTTAGGCGACAACCACAACAAGAACATAAATTTCAAAACCGCTTTGAAAACTAATCATATGTTCTAGGATGATGGATTACTAGGTTTTGAACCCTCTATTGTAAGGTTTTGAACCCTCTATTGTAAGGTTTTGAACCCTCTGTTATATGGTTTTGAACCCCTTTGAATTTTCAAACATCTCGTCAAAGTTTGGGTCATATAATGTGAACACGTGCAAACTGGAAGAGTGAATGCCTGTACCCTGAGTTTTCTGTCGAAGGCTAGTGTTCGTACAAATCCGCAGTATCAGACCAGTCACTCTTACCTGGGAACTCTTGGGGTGAGTGTTCACTTATAGGCGAGCATGTCTTCAATGATACATTAATATGATCCGTTCACTTTGATTAGTCACCATCTCATTTGTTTGCCTTAGGTAACTAACAAATGATCGCAAATTCTTATGCATTGCCATTCTGTATTGTTTATCCGATGACGTTTCACTTGTTTCTTCCTATGTCTTTCATTTTCTTCTAGAATGTCTCTCCATTACGATGACGCCCAGATATCCGAGCAGACTGCCAAATTTGCCCAGCGAATAGGCGAAGTAGTCCTGAAGACTGTCGAATTAGCTACTGCCATGTATCGTCTCCAGAATGAAGCCACTCAAGAATCACCAAAGGAGACGGAAGCCAAGCCTTCACCAAAACCAAAGAAACGTAAAGCTTCTAAGAATCCCGCAGCGGTTGCACCAAAACAGGCAAGACCTAGCCAAGTGACGGCACCACCAGCCAAGAAACCAATCAAGGAATCAAAGACCATGGATGAACGATCCCCTAAGAAGTCAAAAAAGCGAAAGGCTTCTCAGAACTTCGCCATGGTCGCTCACAATGGTAAAGTCGTCCCCAACCAACCAGCTCAACCCCCTGCTAGGAAGCCATACAACGGAACTGCACCCTTGTGCAACCAATGTAGCCTTCATCATCAGGCTAGCGTGAAGTGCCGCAAATGCCAAATTTGTGGACTTATAGGTCATACGGCAAGGGTTTGCCCAACTACAGCAGTACCAAATCAAACAAGACCCGTCCGGGTGGCAACACCACCTGTTAAGAAGCAATACAAGGGAACAGCACCAATATGCGACAAATGTAATGCACACCACTTAGCTCACCTACAGTGTCGTTTGTGTGCATCATGTGGGCGACTCGGTCACCTGGCAAATGCTTGTCGATTTACCCCAAACCAAAGTGGTCCAAACCAACCACAAGCCAATCCTGCTCAAGCTCGCTTTCCGCCTGGATCGTGCTACAACTGTGGCGAGACAAGCCATTTCAGGAACAAATGCCCAAAGCTTGCTAATGCAAATCCAACCCTTGGATGAGCATTCGGCTTAACAAAGGAAGTTGCTGTCTTATGCCTTGGTTTCTTTTGTTTTCGTGTATTGTGAAACAATATGTCTCGTTCATAAATAAAAGTTCTTGTTCGCAATTCTGATATACAAGTATAATCACATATGTTTATGGCATTTCCCTATAATACCTGTATTAAGGAACTATGTTCCTTACAAACTACTCTTGTGATTCTCTCTTTCAAATGATCGCTCATAATTCCCTCGAAAATTTTAAGTACTCGTTTCACTCTAAGAAACAAAGTACAGAAAATAAAGTGACATTATGAGTAATCATGCTTCTGCACATCAGTACCTTTGAATCCTTGGTTAGATAACTAAGGGTATTTTCAAAACTCATACCCATTACGTTTTGATTTTTCAACATACATAGTACAAGTATTTCAAAAACAATCTTCATGATCTCAAAACATTTCATATAGTTTGAAAACAATTTTTTTTTTTAAAATACATTGTCTATGTTATTTCAAAAACATTGGCTATGTTTTCAAAAACAACCTTCATAATTTCAAAATGTCTCATATAGCCTGAGAACAATATTAATACAATATATTTTCTTATTAAGTGCATGATTTCAAAAGCATCATTCATGTTTCCCAAAGACCTTATACATAATTTCAGAATTCATCTCGCATAATTTTAAAACACTTTTATAAATATACTTACCTAGTACACCTAATTTATGATTTCAAATGTATTATATATAAGGTTTCAAAAACATTGAACACATTTTTTTAAGAACCCCATGCATAGTTTTCAAAAATATTTTCCTCATACATTAACTTAGCCTTCAAATTCCGCTTCATATGTCGCCTTGACATAGCTAGCATCTCAACTTCATAAGCATTTTACTTCATGTTTTGATTTAAGCACGTCCAATGCAAGGTTTCAAAACAGGTTTCAAAACATCTTCAACTTCTAAAATCCATATGGGATCTTTTTATCTTCACATTTAGACCCTTGTGGATGATTATCATTCAAATCAGAGTCCTTGGTTGGATTCCTTATGTACCTAAATTCGAACATTTCGGTTCCTTATAATCGAAATCGAATTTTTCTTTTAAAAATCTTTCTATCTTTATAGTTAGATTCTTGATAATGTTTAAAGTACCAAATGAAATCCACGAGATGGATTCCTAGTGTGCTTTAAATACATGCACTCTGTTAGCAAAACTAATTAACAAATTAAAGATCTAGATAAACAATCTTTGTGGTTTTATGACTATGTGTTTATGCATCTTGTGTTTTCTCTTATGCATTTTGTGTTTTTGTATACTCTGGATATTCGTTATCCAAATCCTCGTAGAATTTTTCATATCTTCATATGAGGGATTCGTAGTAGGATATTCGAAAAGGTACTAGCTTAATTCCTTAATGGGCTTCTATGAAATAGTTAAGACCCTTGGATTATATAGTACCACTCCATGATTCATAAGAGACCCTTTTAGTGGTCTAGTCAAAAAGATTGATTCAAAAATCTGGTTAAGAATGACATGTGATGATATAAGCTGAAAAGACTCCTTGGTTGTCTATTAAAATCATTTATTGATTTAATAAAAGGGACCCTATGGTGGTCTAGTCACACTCATCACAGGTTTGTTCATTTGGTTTTCCCCTACACATTATAAAATAGACTGTGTGAACTATGCAAGGAATTGTCTAATTATGGACGCGTACATAATTATGAGATTCAGTGCACGGTAACCACAGTAAGATTTATTATGTGTAAGAACCGATAGTGACAACAATAACAAAATGAGAACGATGTAATGGAGGTACGGTGGACGCACCAATGGCGCTTCATATACTTGTATATAAGTGTCCCTCTTACATTGCAAGCATAATGTTATTAAAGTTACTAGAAGTTCAGAACCCTAACCAATGTTGTTCGATCTTTTCAACTTCATGTTTTCAAGCTCTCACAAGTTTCCTCTAAATAAATTTCGGGACGAAATTTCCTAAAGTAGGGGAGACTGTGACACCTGTGCCTTCACGGCCATCAAACAAATACCGAACCAATGAAATATTGTATTACATACTTGGGATTTGTATAAATATGTGCATCATTTGCACATATCAATTCTTGTTCGATTCCAAACTCTAAATCGCTTTCTGGAAGGTTATACGCGCACCGATGCGTAAATATAACCAGTTTAATGCAACGAACACTCCGGAATAGTGAAATAGGCTTAACATACCTTAAATAACCTTTACATAACTTAGAAATAAGTTTCGAAGGCTTTGGTATGGCAAAAATCAAGTTAAATCGCTTACAGGGACTAAAGTTGACAAACTGCGAAAGTATGCCAATTTGAACTGTAACGAACATTCCGGAACATGACCATAAGTTAAACATACCATAAATATCCTCTACATAGCTTAGAAATGGGCTTTGAGGTGTTCGGTACGCTAAAATAAACTTTTGGGTCATTCAGGGACTAAAAGTGCCAAAAAGTGCACAAGTTTGCAATTTCACACATAACTTACGTTCTGAATACATCCGGACATCCAAAAATTTATGTAAGCACTAAAACATTTTATTTTAGTGTTTGGCATGAGAAAAAGCCATTCGTCACGCCATTTGGATCATTTTTCACGCTTATGCGCATTCCTTCGTAATTAACCGAACAACGTAACCGTACGGCAAAACGAACCGACACCCGAGATATTTTTGAACACATTTTAAGTTCCCTATACTTTAACTTCATTTTAGACCTTTGAAATGGAGTTAACGGGGCTTAAACGTGTCAAAAAAACGCATCGAAAACCAAGTTTTGAGGTTGCAGGGACTGAAACTGTAAATCTGCCAAACTAGGTCCGTAAGTAGGGGCCAGATGCAGCAAAACGTTTTTTTACAGCTGTTAACAGCCCTTAACACTCTCCAAAGGCCAAGTGCCAAGTGTCAAACTCTTATGGTGGATGGCAAATGAGTTACCACAACTTTCCAACAAGTGTACGGCTTAGATCGTGCCCCCTTTTCCAAGAAATGATCCTAACGGTGAACCAAAAGCTATAAATACCCACCTCCACCCTTCACTTTTCCTCACAAGAATCTGATCTTATGTGCTCTATCTGATCTTATGTTCTCTAAGTTGAAACCTTTGTTTCATACCTGAGCTATTTTGATCTAGATTAGCATTCGGGGACCCTTCGTAAGTGTTCCTTCGTTCTTTTATTGCTTTTCGAGTCCGAAAGTCAAACTTTGTTTGACTTTCTGCATTGACCAGTTTATGGTCAATGCGAAGTTCGTTTGAACTTCGCAACGTGATTGTAATCACGATGGCTATAGTCCCTTGTGACTATGCCTAATGATTTTCACGTTGTCTAGGGTCGTAAGGGTAAGCGATCTAATAAATCGCTTATACCTTCAAACCCGACCCATTTGGTCGATCATTAGGATCCGACCAAACACATTAGGTGACCATAGTATATAGGGAATAACCTTCCGAGGTTATACCTTATGGTCGCTTCGTTTAAGTAGTTGTATGATAGGTAGTTTATATGCCTTAGGTAAATTACCAAAATACCCCTTTGATGCCAAAATTCATTTTAAACATATGTAACATAACTTTTGACATCTAAACTGATTTGACAACCATATTAGACATGTTAAGGCATATTTTACTTGTCATAGGACTAGTTAGGCGTTCCGAACGCGTTTCACGCGAGCGACGCGTTAAAGTAGCATAAGCTACCTAAACGGGTCGTAATGGGTCGTAAGCACTTATGTTAGGTTTCATTTAGTATGTAGGCTTTGTTAAACCATATTACACGAGTCTCCATACTCGTTTGGTTTACGAACCCGCATTCTATCCGATCTTCCGATTTAGGTCCGGTATATTAACATAGTTACCTATATTAGGTGTCGTTTTGTTTGTTTTGTTGCTAGATTGTTGTCTAGTGGTGTGTTTGTCGGATTGGTGTTTTTATTTTTCTGGTTTTTTTTTGGTGTACAGTCATGGGGTATGTCTCATGATTGAACTAGCGTAGACTCTCTACGCTACTTGTTTTATTTGGTTGTGAATATATAGAATCACCGGGGTAACCCTTTACCCAAAATATATTAGGTGCCGTTTGATTCCGTGATCTCTAGCATTGCTTGGTGGTTATCTTAGGACTTCTGAGCAATCTCAAGTGAGTACATAGACCCCTCTTTTACTGTTTTCCAAACATTTTGGGGTGGAACACATGTGCCTACTTGTTACTTTCGTGCTTTCCATGTTTTCACATCATATACTTGCTATATTCATTAGTACATTTATAGTACATGATTTCATTGTCTTACATTACATTTTATGCTATGTATGTCCATTTAGTTCATACTTAGTACATCGTTTCACATCACATCACATGCTATGTATGTTCATTTGTTGCATACTTAGTACAGTTGTTTTCATCACATGCTTACATTTTGATATGATATTTGGTTTGTTTTGATGGATCAATATACATTCATTAACACTGATCTCGCCGTTCGTTAGTAGGTAGTGGTACCATAGGAATTGACAACTCCCGTTTCGGACATCCTGGGTAGGTGGGGATGAAAGGAATGACCGAATTCGATATACATTTACAACAAGATAGACCTTTAATTTGTTTAAGGGTTTATCGCCACAGTAGGCTTGGATGTATGCATTCTCACAATACCGCATAGATATTTGTATCAGTATAGCATGCATTTCCACAAAACATAGCTTTGATTTAAACCTTGTTTTACTTCAATACTTTGTTTTTGTGCATATGGTTTAGTTGATATATTTCACTAGCCATAAATATCATTTTGGTTACACATTACATGATTTACATTTGACACATAAACATTATTGACATTGGTTACACATTACATGATTTACATTTGACACATAAACATTATTGACATTGGTTATACATTACATGACTTACATCTTGGCAATAAACATTTTGACATATTATTCAATACGTTTGGCAATTGGCTTAAACATAGACATCTTACATTGTTGGTTTGGTTTGAGTAAGTGATTTAAGTAACGAGGCGTGTGTAATATGATACAAGCATGGTGGATACGCCGCTGGTACTTCCTATATATAAGTGATTGTATGGTATTACATATCGTAGCGTTATTTGAATCATTTCAATTTGAGACATATAACATTTTATACAAATAACATACTTTTCACAAGACATTAATTTACAAACAACTTACTTTTTTTACAAACTCATTTTACATGGTTATTCATTTAACCATACATTATTCTCTTATTTATACATATCATCTGATCTTATCGTTTTTCAAATGATTTACAAGACAAAGCAAATTACAAGGTTCATGACTAAACATTTTCTCAAACATAAGTCATGAATTCTGTTTTCACAAAACCTATGTATCTCACAGGCATTTTATGCTGACGTACCTATTTTCACATGTGTTTTCAGGATATGATGCATAGGACTTATCAAGATACACATAGGCGGACTTGGGCCTTAGTGACAATAAAAGATGCAAGACGAGTTATTTATGTTATGTTTCTTTGATTGTCATGACATTGTAACTCTTTTAATCAATAAAACAATATTTAAATTTCCATGTGTTATGAAACAATGATTCAGTTACAACACTCCCCGACGTTTCCGCCACGTTTTGTTGTCCTACGTGGTCGGGGTGTGACATTACAAAACCTTTGAATTCTTTTTATTATAACTATATCACTATTTATTTGCTAATTATGGCCAACAGCTAAATAGTTTTGAAATTAAATTCGTTCGATTAGCTAGGAAACCATGCATTAGACAACTCTTTAAATTCTTTTTCATTATCATTATGTATATACTTATTTTGTCAATTTAATTGTGTTTAAGCGTAAGGCTTCCAAGAACTTCGCTGTTGTCATGCAGCTAAACCAAGATGCTCCTAACCAGCCTGCACAACCTCCAGCCAAGAGACAATATGCCGGTACTGCACCTATGTGCAACAAGTGTAATAGTCATCATCAACCCCATCTACCGTTCCGTCATAGTACTAACTGTGAACAATATGGCCATTTGGCCAACGGTTGTCGCTCTCCTCCTGCCCTGAATCAAGCAGCTCAAAACCCCGTTCAGCTGCTAGCAAATCCTACACAACCTCACTATCCACCTTGGTCTTGCTACAATTGTGGTGATCCTACTCACTACAGAAACAACTTTCCGAAATTGGCAAATGCAAACCCAGCTCATGGATGAGCATTCAATATTAATGCTAACGAGGCACGTGCTGACAATGAAGTGGTGAACGGTACGTTCTTTGTTAACAACCAACCTGGTTCAGTTCTTTTTTATTCGGCTGCCGAAAAAAGTTTTGTATCCCTAGCCTTTAAACCTTTGCTTTCAATACCTACTAGAACAAAAATAGGAAAGCCCTTGACAATAGAGATAACTAACGGTGAACCTCTTGTACTTGATTCTGTCATTCAAAATTGCCAGTTGAACCTCAATAACCACCTTTTTCCCATTGACCTCACACCAATGCAACTTAGAAGATTTGACATTATAGTCGGAATGGATTCGTTGACCAAATACCATGCAGAGGTGGTTTGTTTTGACAAGATTGTTCGTGTGCCGCTTTCGACTGGTGAGATCTTAGAGGTTCGTGGAGAGAAACCTACAAGCAGTCTTAAACTCAAGACATGTGCCAGAGCCCAAAAATACCTACGAAAGAATTATGTGGCCTTCTTGGCACATATCGTAGAGGAGAAAGGCAAAGGTAAGACTGTTCGAGACATCCCCGTTGTGCGGGATTATCCTAAGGTATTTCCTGGGGAGCTACCTGGTTTACCTCCAGCACGTCAAGTTGAGTTTCGTATTCACCTTACACCTGGTGCCAACCCTATTGTTAAATCTCCATATCGTCTTACACCATCTGAGATGCAAGAGTTATCAAAATAGCTTCAGGAACTTTCAGACAAATGATTTATTCGTCCGAGCTTTTCACCTTGGGGCACGCCTGTACTATTTGTGAAAAAGAAGGATGGATCTTTCCAAATGTGTATCGATTATCATGAGCTCAACAAACTCACAATCAAGAATCAATATCCCCTACCTCGAATTGATGATCTCTTTGATCAGCTACAAGGTGCTACTTGCTTTTTGAAGATTGATTTATGTTCTAGGTATCATCAGCTTCGTGTACTCGAAGAAGATATTCGCACACGATACGGTCATTATGAGTTCACTGTCATGCCCTTCGGTTTGACAAATGCTCCAGCCGTCTTCATGAACTTTATGAATAGGGTTTGTAAACCTTATTTGGAGAAGTTCATCATTATTTTCGTTGATGACATCTTGATCTATTCAAAGACACGAGCTGACCATGAACAACATCTCCGTCTAACGATGGAACTCCTAAAGAAGGAACACCTCTTCGCCAAGTTGTCTAAGTGTGAATTTTGGCTTAAGGAAGTTCAATTTTTGGGACACATTGTCAACGAACAAGGTATACATATAGATCCCGCCAAAATCGGTGCGATTAAGGAATGGGATACACCTACTACTCCTACTGAGGTTCATTCATTTCTGGGTCTCGAGGGTTATTACCGCCGCTTTATCGCAAACTTCTCAAAGATTGCGGTTCCCCTCACTACTCTAACTCAAAAGAATAAACCTTTTGAGTGGGGACCCAAACAAGAAGAAGAAGCTTTTCAGACCCAGAAACAAAAGGTCTGCGATGCACCTATTTTGTCCTTACCAGATGGCAACGATGACTTTGTTGTATATTGTGACGCATCAAACTTAGGCATTGGTTATGTTCTCATGCAAAGAGACAAAGTCATAGCCTATGCATCAAGACAGTTTAAAATCCATGACGAGAATTACACGACTCATGATCTTGAGTTAGGAACTGTAATTTTTGCTCTCAAGATTTGGAGACACTACCTCTATGGTACAAAATGTGTGGTTTTCACTGACCACAAAAGTCTCTAACACATTTTCAATTAGAAAGAACTAAACATGAGGCAACGGCGTTGGTTTGAACTTCTAAGCGACTATGACTGCGAAATTTGCTACCATCCTAGTAAAGCGAATGTCATGGCTGATGCGCTTACTCGTAAGGAACGCATCAAACTCCATTGTGTCGAGTTCAATCTGATGTTCAAACCCGTATCTCCCAAGCTCAACGTACTTGTTTTACACAAGACATGATGGGTAAGGAATTACCACATCATCTTGTGCTTCAACTTGAAACAAAGGACAATGGATTACTCTATTACATGAATCGTTTGTGGGTTCCAAGTCAAGACAATCTCCGCACCTTATTGATGGATGAGGCTCACAAGTCTCGTTATTCAATCCATCCTGGTGCAGACAAAATGTATAAGGACCTTCGTACACAGTTTTGGTGGCCAGGTATGAAGAAAGACATAGCCTTGTACGTATCTAAATGCCTAACTTGTCTCAAAGTCAAGGCATAACATCAACATCCTTCTGGTTGAGCAACCAGAAATACCGGTTTGGAAATGGGAAAACATTGCTATGGATCTCATTACAAATTACCACGCACATCTAGAGGTCATGACGTCATTTGGGTAGTCGTTGATCGTTTAACAAAGTCAGTACACTTCTTGCCAATCCGTGAGGATCTATTTGCTAACAAACTTGCCAAGATCTACGTAGATGAGACTGTATCTCGACATGGTGTTCCTTTGAACATCATATCGAACCGTGATGCTCGATTCTCATCTCTCTTTTGGAAAACTATACAATCTACTATGGGAACCAAACTTAATTTGAGCACAGGTTATCATCCTCAAATGGATGGACAATCTGAAAGAACAATCCAGACACTGGAGGATATGCTTAGAGCTTGTGTGATCGATTTTAGTGGTAGTTGGGATTCGCATCTACCGTTGATCGAATTCTCCTACAACAATAGTTATCACTCCATCATCAACATGGCTCCTTTCGAAGCTCTATACGGTCGAAAATGTCATTCACCAGTCTGCTGGAATAAGGTTGGTGAAGCTCAGCTCACCAAACCTGAACTCATTCTAGAGAGACTACAGACAAAGTCATGAAAATTCACGATAACCTCTTGATAGCTAGAAGCCGTCAAAAGAGTTTTGCAGATAGACGACGCAAGCCCTTCGAATTCCAAGTCAGTGATCACGTCCTTTTCAAGGTATCCCCTTGGAAAGGTGTGATTAGATTTGGAAAGAAAGGAAAACTTGCACCTAGATATGTGGGACCATTCAAGATCGTTGAGAGAATCGGAAAAGTAGCCTACAAACTTGAGCTGCCTCCTGAACTTGGAAATGTTAATCCAACTTTCCACGAGTCCAACTTGAAAAAGTGTTTGGCTGATGAAAACCTTCAAATCCCACTTGATGGAATTCGTGTTGATAACACGATGCACTTCATCGAGAAACCTGTGGAAATATTAGACCGTGAAGTCAAGAAGCTCAAACGCAAACGCATACTGATTGTTAAAGTGTGACACTTGTGCTTCGTAAACACCGCACGATGTAGGACAATATCTTTTATCAAGAAACAATGTGTTTTTGGTCTCAATGTTTGCTTTTTATGTTTGACAATTTCACGTTTTGATTTTAAGTTCAATTTCAAGCTTTAAATCGCTTTCTGGAAAGTTATACGCAAACTGGTACGTAAACGTAATCAGTTTAATGCGAAAAACACTCTGGAATAGTGACATAGGCTTAACATACCTTAAATAACTTTTATATAACTTAGAAATAAGTTTTGAAGGCTTTGGTGTGTCAAAAACAAGTTTATTCGATCACATGGACTATTTGCGTCAAACTGCGAAAGTCTTCTGATTCGTATTATAACGAACATTCTGGAACTCATCATAAGCTAAACATACCCTAAATATCCTTTACATAGCTTAGAAATAGGCTTTGACGGGTTCGGTATGCGAAAATATGCTTATTTGATCAATAGGGACTAAAAGCGTCAAAAAGTGCATAAGTTTGCATTTAGGCGCATATCTTACGTTCTGAACATTTCCGGACATCCAAAAATTTTTGTAATCATTAAAATATTTTATTTTAGTGATTGGAATGCAAAAATACCATTCGTCGTGTAATTTAGATCCTTTTTCGCGTCCGTTCGTGTTTCGTCGTAATTAACCGAATAACGTAACCGTACGACCAAACAAACCGACATCCGAGATAATTTCAAGTATGTTTCAAGTCCCCTATGCTTTAACATCCTTTTAGAGCCTTGAAAATGGGTTAACGGGGCGGGCTTAAACGCGTCAAAAATGGCTTAAACATGCTGCATGGACCATTCTTGCCAATTCTTGAAAGTTTCTGGCTCAGGTAGGCTGTAGCATCGTGCCACAGCAAAGGAATGTTGCCGTCGCAGCAAGCGACGCCCTATATTGACAGAAACTCCATTTTTCAGCTGCAGCTTGAAATTCAAGGTCTTTTATGCAATTTTCTCAATACTTTAGGCTGGTTTTTGAACTCCTATGGTATCCTAAATTATGTTCCGCAAGTGTATGGTTATGATCAAGCTTAGATTTACTCAAAAACACTTGTAAATATCCTAATGGGTCAAGACTTTCTATAAATACCCACCTTGTTCATCATTCATTCCACACACATTGATTCAAAATCTGCTCTAAGTTGAAGCTAAGGCTTCATACTTGAGTGTTTTGGATCAACTCTTCCTTGCTTGAACCTTTTGTAAGCTTCTTTCATGCTTGGTTATGCTTTTCAAGCGTGAAAGTCAAACAGTGTTTGACTTTCTACTTTGACCATGAATTGGTCAACACAAAGTTCGTTCGAACTTTGCAACGTGAGCGTAATCACGATGGTTATAGTCCCATGTGACTATACCTACTGATTACCACGTCGATTAGTCGAAGTGACGAGTCAAAGTTTCGGTCAAAATACGTGTTTATGCGTATTTTGCGACGTTTGGTCTCAAATTGGTGATGGCAGCCGTACCTCAGCTTGGTATGACACATGGAGTAATACTGGTCCGCTTTGTAATTTCCTATCGCCTAGAGTAATAACTCGAGAGGGGTTCTCTTTAAATGCCACGGTAGCTGATGTTTATTCTGATGGCTCGTGGCTTTGGCCGGTTGCATGGAAAGATACATACCCTGTTCTTATACAATTGGATACATCGGAATTTTAATAAACAGGATCGTATCTATTGGAAGGTTGGTGATAATATAACCGAGCACTCATCTTCGAAAGTTTGGGACTCGGTTTGGTCAAGGGAGCAGGAAGTGAATTGGGCTAGTATCGTATGGTTTTCTCGGTGTATCCCTCGTCACGCGTTTCTGATGTGGTTGATTGTTAGACGTAAACTTTTGACTCAAGACAAAATCTTACATTGGAGCCGTACTCGAAGAACTAACATGAACATGGTGTGTTGTCTCCTATGTTATGAGAATGTTGACTCACATGACCATTTATTTTTTGAATGCAAGCTATCCACGCAAATCTAGAGTCTGGTTAGATCGAAAGCAGGTATGGATAATGTGGATTCAAAGTGGAGCGTTATTTTGGATTGGCTTGGCCATCGTTATCGGTCAAAATCAGCGAAGAATTTGGTTTGTAGGTTGTTAGTTGCTGCCCTGGCGTACATCATTTGGCAAGAAAGGAACAATCGGCTTTTCAGAAACCAAGTGAGACCTCCGGACATCATTTTTAAGGCTGTTTTAGAAAATGTGAGGTATAAATTGATGTGGCTTAGATTCAAGAACACAGCTAGAGTGCGGGAGTTGCTGGAGAAGTGGGATATCCATAGTGCAGATTTATTAATGGATAATGGCTGATTCCTAATATCTTGGGTGTCGTTGAGACTAGATAGTTGTCTAGTGGGTGTTTTTTATTTGTTTTTCCTTTGGTGGTTGTTTTTTTTTTGTTCTACTTACATGAGGGTATGTCTCATGTTTGAACTAGTAAGGATGTTTTTTTGGGTAAAGGGTTACCCCGGTGATTCTATTAAAACAATCCCAAATAAGTACAAGTAGTGAGGATGAGTTCCACACTAGTTCATATACAGGACATGCCCCATATATGTAAGCCAAGCAAAAACAAAACCACAATACCTATGACACCACATAAACTAGCCTACTACACATTATGGAAAATTATCTAGTAGACAAGACAAAAACAAAACAAAACTAAAAATTATCCTCCAACATCAAAAATGAAATTGCCACAGACCAGCAGCCCCTTGACTCTAACCAACAACACTCTATCCATTGGAGAACTTCGTGGACGAGGTGCTTGCCCCTGCCTTCGATAAACCGGAAGTCATAAATTCATTAGTTTCATTATAGCTTCCAAAAACCTCCTCATCATCCGAGTCCTGCTGGTCATGTTGAACTTCACCAGTTTTACCCACATTCTTACCCTTATCCGATAATACCTCAAAAGGATTGTGCGTTTTGACACTAGATGGCGGACCCGAGGAAGTAGCCACACCATGAGGCTTGGATCCAATCGGCCGATATTCAAACTTCTGCTTCTGCTTATTAACAGGAAACCCTGCTTTCCTAGCCGCTTTCTTGCGATCCACATCCATAAAACCCTCTTTGTCTACAACCGGCTGCTTCACTTGATTTCGAGTATTGATTCCCTCTTGTTTGTTCTGATTAGTGACCGGCCCCTTAGGAGCCCTCCTAGTCTGTCTCGGGCATGTATCATCGGAATGACCAAACACCTTACAATGTGCGCACCTAAGAGGACTCCATTCATATTCTACCGATAATTTCACTTTACTAAAACCTTCCCCCTCCAACTCTGGAACCGCAATAACTATCACCTCCTTAAACCCATTTTCAGCGGAAATTTCTACTAGCGCTCTCGCGTAGCTACTCCTTCCCCAAGTATCCGTGCACATTGAAGAAGTGTACGAGTCCAACATCTTAGGCTCACCAATAGCCGTAGCAATCATACTCAATCCATCCTCCGTATACGCAGCAATCGGGACATCATGGATTTTGACCCACACTTGCAACTTCTTTACTTCCTTCTTTTCTAACTTTGATGTAAGAGACCAAATATTCAAAAACATAGGCTGAGATCGGATAATTCAAGGACCTTCTTTAAGAACATTCAACATACCAGCTTCATCAGCAAACTTAAAGAAAAAGAACCCATTAGCATTCATCATTGATTTCTGTAATCCAAACCTCTTCCAATGGTTCCTCACAAAATAATCCACAACCGGGTATGCAACTCTGTCCCCTAGGAAGTAACCATATAGAGTGTTTGCTAATTTTTCTTGTACTGCTCTAACCGAGTCTGGAGGAAGCACCACATCACAACCCTAATACATAACAGGACTAGCAAGAGTTCTGAAATTTACCTTAACGGATTTGGCTGCTATAACCGAATCTACATAGGACATCGATTTTGGAATGCTACCTCCATCAGTTCGATTACCCAGGATGTTTGCACTGTCTTCCATGTTATCCGAATTCCTAGTTTCCGGCCTCACAGTCTCCACGGGGATAGTAGAGCTGAACAACTCATCAAGGATATACGGTTTCCTTGTTTCTGTTTGCACAACACCCCGACGAGGGAACCAAGTATTACCCTCCACATCAATCACTCGATTGGCAAAAGTCTCAAAAGACATTGATGGTTTTCCACGATCGACCGGCAGAAACACCCCATCTGTTTTATCCACACCCATACGTATCCTCTAGCCAACACAAAAACGAAAGCCAACCTGGAAAGCACAATCGACGCCGGAGAATTGCCGAAGAGGATTGACGAAACCCTAAACAACTCAGCGCCGAAGAAGATGAATGGAATGCCGAAACCCTAACCTGGATAAGGATTGTCAAAGAAGATGAAAGCCGAAACCCTAAATAGGAAACCGCCGCACCCCTTCGCCAATCAGAAAACCAAGAAGAAATCGGAACCCTAAGCACAGAATTCGAATCTGATTTCAAGTGATTATCATCTAAGGATCGAAAGGAACAACCCTAAGATGATAGCCAAGATCGGACAAGATTAGGTGGAAGACGAATTTGCTAGGGTTTCACGTGGATGTCCAAATCGCCAAAATCGCCCACTAGAGTGTCTCGACACTCATAAAAAAACACTAGTAAGGATGTTCCTTACTACTTGTTTTGATTGTTTGTGAATATATAGAATCACCGGGGTAACCCTTTACCCAAAAAAAAAGCTATTTTCGGGTATCAAAACACTTTGTTTTGATATCAAACCTGTTTTCTAACTTAGTTAAATATGTTTTAACATGTTTAACTTGTCACTTTTAGTATAGTGCTTGTATAGGGTCGTAAGTCAAGCGGTC
The DNA here is from genome assembly GCA_030545235.1 of Helianthus tuberosus. Lineage (NCBI taxonomy): Eukaryota > Viridiplantae > Streptophyta > Magnoliopsida > Asterales > Asteraceae > Helianthus > Helianthus tuberosus. The sequence continues at coordinate 82,984,950 of CM060399.1, forward strand.
TTGACAACCGCTTAGACTTTCGAACCCGACCCGTTTGGTCGATCGTTAGGATCCGACTAAGCATATTTTGTGACCAAAGTTGTATAGGGAATAACCTTCCAAGGTTATACCTTATGGTCACTTAGTTTAATTAGTTGTATGATAGGTAGTTTATATGTCTTAGCAAAATGACCAAAATGCCCTTTTCATGCATAATTTGATTTTAAGCATATGTAACTTAACTTTTGTCACTTAAACTGATTATGCAACATATTTAATCATGTTAGGGCATATAATACTTGTCATAGGACTAGTTAGGCGTCTCGAACGCGCATTCGCGCGAACGGCGCATTAAAGTAGTGTAAGCTACCTTAATGGGTCATAACGGGTCGTAAGCACTTAGGATAGGTTCCGATTTAGAATGTAGGCTTTGTTAAACCATATCACATGAGTTCCAATACTCATTTGTTTTACGAGACCTCATTCTACCAGATCTTCCGATTTTGGTGTCGATTTATTAACTAGCAATCTGATTACTAGGTACCACTTGATTTCCTTGGTTTGCCCGAGGATTGTTAAGTTAGATCGAGGATACTTTGCATTCAATGTGAGTACATAGCTCCCCTATTTTACCGTTTTCAAATGTTTTCGAGTGATTCATATGTGTAACCGATTTGTTTTCCAAATGTATGGCATATATTTGTTTACTAAGTGCTTTTATGTGTATTATTCCGATTATGCAAATACGATGTTTATCCAAATCCTTAAAAGATCTACCTATCTTCATAGTTAGATTCTTATAGGATATTTGAAGTACAGTCTTAGATCTTCCTATCTTCATAGTGAGATTTTTAAGAAGTACTTTATGAAATGACGATTATGGTTTATGTGTAGATTGTTGGTGATTTAGTTAACAAAACTAGATAATACGATAAGTACATGGTGGATACGCCGCTGGTACTTCCTATATATAGATGTGCTTATAGTATTACCCTTCGTGGCGTTATCCCGAATCACCATTAGGATTTAGAATGTTGTGATACAATGATTCAATGTGATCGAGATCGAATCCTTTTAGCATCAGTTTATCTTTATAGATTGATACTTGTAGGATGTTTAAAGTGCTAATATTGGAGTCCTTGTTTGGATTCATTGTGTACTTTAATGCGTGTTTGACTAGACGATGTGACGAGAACCGTATCCTTGTAATATTTATCTATCTTCATATCTAAACATACATGGGATGTTTAAAGTGCTAATATTGGAGTCCTATTTGGATTCATTGTGTACTTTAATGCGTGTTTACAAGTTGTTGACAAGTTGACGATTTTGTATTTATGTGGTAGTTGTGATTTAGATAACGAAACGGGTGTAATAAAATAAGAACATGATGGATACGCCACTCTTCCTATATATAAGTGTTCTTATTTTATTACTCTTGTAGCGTTATCCAAATCACTTTAGGATTTTGTGTACGATTGATTCAATGTTCGATTATCCAAATCCTTGTAAAATCTCCCATATCTTTGTATGTTAGATTCTTAGAAGGATATCTAAAGTATTATTATGAATCATTGACTTGATTTATACAATACTCACACAAGTTTTGATTTATTTCAAAACAATTATTATTAATCCTTGATTGAATTTCTAATAACTCATTAACGAGTTTTACGATGATTTAAACGAGATTATGATGTACAATTTCAAATGGCATAAAAATGACTTAGTAATAATCATATTGCCATATACAAAACTATTTTCCACAAGTTTTCACAATCAAGATTATGTATTGCAATACTAAATTTTTGCCATTCTTTGGCTTCAAGATTTATTTTCAATTGACAGCTCTCGTAGTTGTCAAAGTATTGCAATATCAAATGTTTTGCCATTTATTTGGCTAACAAAACCTATGTACTCGACGGCATTTTTATGCTGACTATTTTTCACATATGTTTCAGGTTTTCAACTATTCAAGCATGCAACGCATAGGACTGCATTCGGGCCTTAGACTCCTTAATCAAAAGACAATTACATGTATTCTTTGTTTGTAAAATGATGTTAATAATATTTAAACAATTTAGTACCAGTAGTTGTGAGCAATTTGTAACGTGACTCCCCGATATTTCCGCCACGTGTTGTTGTATTACGCGATTGGGGTGTTACAGAAAGTTCGCTGGGAATCCAATTGTGGCCTAGAGTTTACTTGGGAACGAGAGGATCAAATGAAGGCGAAATATCAACATCTGTTTTCACAAGTTTCTTCTAATTAAATTTCGGGATGAAATTTCCTAAAGTAGGGGAGACTGTGACATTTGTGTCTTTTCAATCAATGTACAATTCAGAACAATTTCGTATTCAATGAAACTTTGTGTTTTTGGGATTGTATAATTATCTGTGACATTTGCACATTTTCAATCCTTGTACAAATTCGAACTTTCAAAAGATTTTCTAGAAGTAAAACGTAAACTATTACTCAAACCTAATCAGTTTAACGCGACGTACACTCCAGAACAAGGACATAAGCTACACATACCCTAAATACCCTTCACATAACTTAGATATAAGTTTTGAAGGGTTCGGTATGGCAAAAACATGCTTATTCAAGTCCAGTGACTATTTTCGACAAACTACGAAAGCCTGTTTATTGGTCCGTATTCAAAATACGAACCACATATATAGGTCCAAAAATTTTTGTAATCAATAAAATCTTGTATTTTATTGATAAGAATGCAAAAATGTCAATCGTTGCCCAATTTTGGTAATTTTCGTATTCGTTATAGCGTTTTACGTAATTTGGAGAAACGCGTAACCGTACAACCGAATGAACCGACATCCATGATATTTCCGGGCAAAATCCAAGTTACATATTGTGACAAACGGAACGAAACCAGTGACTAGCGTTCTATTTTATTAATTATTCATTGTCTGCAATTATGTGTTTTAATGTCAACATTATATGCTTGCATGTCATACATTTAAATCATGCATGTTAAAAATTTCATTTATCGCATTGTGAAACAATTTAAGCGTAGCGTCGAAACTATTCGTAAACTCATCGGTTAGACAAGCTGTGTCAGCACAGCCTCAGTACTCAGTTAAACGATAGATTTAGGACTTAGATGTAGGTCCGACATCAAAAATATATTAAAACCCAAGTAGGAGAACAAGGGTTTTTGTTAACAATTTCCGGAAGCTTAAACAAGTACTAAAACCTGTCCGAAACGAACTACAAACAATAAATTCAGCATTTTCAGCAAAAATTCAGCAATTAATAGTTAAAATAATATTAAAAATAGTGATTAAACTTCCAGAATAGGTTGTAAAGTGTCGGAATTGAAATCATAACACAAAAGGTACTTTTTTTTGGGTAAAGGGGTTACCCCGGTGATTCTATATATTCACAAACCAAACAAAACAAGTAGTGTAGAAAGTCTACACTAGTTCAATCATGAGACATGCCCCATGAAAGTGAAACAAAAACAACCATAAACATCCAAACAAAAACAAGAAGACAACTATACTACAATCTAGACAAATACGACATGAAACAAACTAATCAGCCGCCATCGTCATCGACGTGATCCCCTCGAATCTCCCACTCTACAAGAAGTCTCCGCACACTTGAAGTGTTCTTTAGTTTAGCTCCCATCAACTTGTATCTGACCGTGTTTAAAATAATCTCACTAAGTTTCTCCAGAGGTCTCAGTTGATTTTTGAAAAGTCTAGCATTTCTTTCTTGCCAAATGAAGTACACAGCAGCCGCAACAAGAATTTTAGCCACATAAATTATAGCCGATTTAGAACGTGCACGAACCAGCAACCAATCAACTATATCAGTCCATTTCGGACTAACAGCATCCATACTCACCTTGTTTCGAATTACATGCCAAACTTGAGACGAATATTTGCATTAAAAGAATAGATGCGGATGTGAGTCAAAGTTCTGATAGCATAACAGGCAACACATCATATTCATGTTCTTCCTTCGCGCGAGATCCCACTTTAGAATTTTGTCTTGAGTCAAAAGCTTACCTTTGATGACCAGCCACATCATAAAGGCATGTCGAGGGATACACTGCGAAAACCAAACAATATTACACCAATTCACTTCCGGAACCTTGTACCGAACCGAATGCCAAACACACGAAGAGGAGAAATCCGTTATATCACTACCATCCTTCCAAACCAATTTATCATGCTTTGTCGGATTTAACTGTACTTGGTCTAACTGAATGAGAACCGGAAATAGATCTCTCCATGCCATAGGCCAAGACCAAGAGCCATGCGAGTAGATGTTAGCCACAGTATCATCCAGATTAAAATCTGCATCGGTGATGGTTCTAGGTGAAATAAAGTCACCAAGAGGCCCTATATCACACCAGTAATCGAACCATGCAGAAGTATCGGCGCCATTACCTAAATCCGACCATATATGATTTCTGATGAGAGGCCGCAGTTGCATTAACTTTCTCCAAGACCAACAGCAATTAGAGGGGGTTTTACACACCCATAAGCTCTTGCCTTTTAACTGGTAACTGTGCACCCAATCCACCCATAAAGAATCCCGCTTAGAAACGATACTCCAAATATGATAAGCCATAAGAGCCTTATTCATATCCCCAACTCTTCTAATTCCCAACCCTCCTTCATACTTCGGAGTACAAACGGTCTTCCAAGAAACTTTTGATTTACCTTTAGAATACGAACTCTCTTGGGACCATAGAAAATTACGCATACAACCTTCAAGCTCATGAATAATACGAATCGGCAACATAAAGACAGAAGACCAATAGATGTGCATAGATGAGATAACTGAAATAATAAGCTATAATCTACCAGCAAACGAAAGCAACTTGTTCCTCCAATGCGTTATACGTTTCTCTAATCTCTCCACGAGCACTCGACACTCATTATAACCGAGTCTGGATGAGATCAGGGGTACCCCCAGATATCTGACAGGCAAACTTCCTTCCACAAACGGCATAAGATCCAAAATAGCATCTTTGACATGGCCCAATTACAAAAGAATATCGTACTTTTCTGATTACTCGGCACTAATCCCGACATCTTAGTGAACTTAGAAAGAGACGTCATAATACACCTAGCCGAATTTACTTCTCCTCTAGCAAAAAGGAACAAGTCATTCGCAAAACAAAGATTGATAATCTGCTGTTTTTCGCATTTATTATGAAATTTAAACGATGAGTCAATACGAACCGCATGATGAAGAATGGCCGTCAGAACTTCCATAACTAAGGTAAAAAGATAAGGGGAGATTGGATCCCCTTGCCTTAAACCTCGGTTGCCCTTAAAGAAACCATGAACAGAACCATTGACACAAATAGAAAAGGAAGCAGTCGAGACACACACCATGATCCACTCAATCATCTTATCTTTAACCCAAATCCAAGCAAAGCACTTTTTAGAAATCTCCAGTCAACCGTGTCATAAGCTTTCTGGATATCCACTTTAAAAGCACACCTTGGAGGCCCCGCATGTCTATGATAATTATGCATTAATTCTTGAGTCAACATAATGTTATCAGAAATTCTCCAACCTGGAACAAATGCCGATTGATTAATACTAACGATGTCATTCAGCGCACCTTTAATTCTATCCGCAACGATTTTACTGATACATTTGTATAACATATTACAGCAAGCAATCGGCCGATAGTCACTAACTGTCGAAGGCGTAGGAATTTTCGGAATAAGCACAATAGTTGTGTGATTTAATTCTCGTAGAAGGTTTCCTGTCTCAAAAAAATCTATGATAGCACAAGTAACATCATTACCGACAATAGGCCATGCACTTTTGAAAAACGCCGCTGTATAACCATTAGGACCCGGAGCTTTATCGATACCAATAGAAAACATCGCCTTTTTCACCTCTTCCGCCGATACTTGGCGGATCATATGAGCGGCAACCTGAGGGAAAGGACTTTAGAGAATAAATCCGGAGCCGGAGTAAGAGAAATATCACCTTGAGTACCGAAAAATTTCTCATAATGCTTGACAAACGGTTGAAAAACCGAATCACCCTCATAAAGCTTCCCTTCCAAATCTTTAATCACCTAAATCCGCCTACAATGATTTCTAATTTTCAAAGATGAGTGAAAAAACGCAGAATTCATGTCCCCCGCACTCAACCAATCTACCTTAGACTTTTGTTTCAGAAAACGTTCTTCGTCTAATGAAGCCTCTTGGAGATCTCGACTGATCAAACACTCGGCTGCCCGAAGATCAGCATTAGAAGGATCCCGATCAATCTTTTGCTGAATAATATCTAGGTCCGATCGCAGATTATCAACTTTTTTTATGAAGATTACCTTGTTTAAATAATAAAGAGCGCAACGGGTGTTTAAGTAATCGAAGTTTTTTAACCACTCTAAACTGATGAACACCATTGACATTAGTATCCCAGTTGCTTTTAACAATCTCCAAGAACTCTGGTTTATACACCAGGAAATTTGCAAACTTGAAAGATGTAACACCTGTGCCTCCACGGCCATCAAACAAATACCAAACCAATGAAATATTATATTTCATACTTGGGATTTGTAAAAATATGTGTATCATTTGCACATATCAATTCTTGTTCAATTTCAAACTCTAAATCGCTTTCTGGAAGGTTATACGCGCACCGATGCGTAAATATAACCATTTTAGTGCAACAAACACTCCGGAATAGTGACATAGGCTTAACATACCTTAAATAACCTTTACATAACTTAGAAATAAGTTTTGAAGGCTTTGGTATGGCAAAATCAAGTTAAATCGCTTACAGGGACTAAAGTTGACAAACTGCGAAAGTATGCCAATTTGAACTGTAACAGACATTCCGGAACATGGCCATAAGTTAAACATACCATAAATATCCTTTACATAGCTTAGAAATAGGCTTTGAGGGGTTAGGTGTGCTAAAATAAACTTTTGGGTCATTCAGGGACTAAAAGCGTCAAAAGTGCACAAGTTTGCATTTTCGCGCATAACTTACATTCTGAATACATCCAGACATCCAAAAATTTATGTAAGCACTATAATATTTTATTTTAGTGTTTGGCATAAGAAAAATCCATTCGTCATGCCATTTAGATCGTTTTTCGCGCTTATGCGCATTCCGTCGTAATTAAGCGAACATCGCGTTCGTACGACCAAACGAACTGACATCCGACATATTTTTGAGCATGTTTCATGTCCACAATGTTTAGACATCATTTTAGGGCCTTAAAGTTGGCTTTACGGGCCTTAGAAGTGTCGGAAATGGCATAAACACATAACAGGGACCAAAACAGTCATTTCTGAAAGATGTTTGCTTATACATCGAATCTAGTCCTTCCCACTTGTTGCACATGGTTTTGGGAAACTATGGGCTGGTATTTTGGGCACATGGTATTACAATACCATGTGTGCTAAGTGTATGGCCAAGATCGCATCACGTTTTCCTAGAAACGATCCTAACGGCTAACCGAATACTATAAATACCCCACCCCCATGCTTCAAAATTACAAGAACTTTGATTTGAGAAACTCTAAGTTGAAACTATTGTTTCATACCTGAGATTTTTGAATCGAGGTTAGCATTCGGGGACCCTTCGTAAGTATTCTTTCGTTCTTTTATTGCTTTTCGAGTCTTTCGAGTCTGAAAGTCAAACTTTGTTTGACTTTCTACATTGACCAGTTATGGTCAATGCGAAGTTCATTTGAACTTCGCAACGTGAGTGTAATCACGTTGGTTATAGTCCCTTGGGACTATGCCTACTGATTACCACGTTGTCTAGGGTCGTAGGGTAAGCGATCTAATAAATCGCTTATACCTCGAACCCGACCCATTTGGTCAATCATTAGGATCCGACCAAATACATTAGGTGACCATAGTAGGTAGGGAATAACCTTCCGAGGTTATACCCTATGGTCGCTTCGTTTAAGTAGTTGTATGATAGGTAGTTTATATGCCTTAGGTAAATTACCAGAATACCCTTTTCATGTAAAATTGGTAATTAAGCATATGTAACCTAAACTTTTGTCACATAACTGATTTTGTAACACGTTTAGGCATATAACACTTGTCATAGGACTAGTAAGACGGTCCGAACGCGTTTCACGCGCACGACGCGTTAAAGTAGCATAAGCTACCTTAATGGGTCGCGATGGGTCGAAAGCACTTAGGTTTGGTTTCATTGTAGTATGTAGTCCTTGTTAAACCATATCATATGAGTTCCAACACTCATTTGGTTTACCAAGCCTCATCCTATCCGATCTCCCGATTTAAGTCCGGTTTATTTATATAGTTTTAGATTGCCGACTGATTCCGTGCTCTCTCTAGCTTTGTTTGGTTGTTGTTCAAGACCTCCAAGCATTCTCAGGCGAGTACATTATTCCCCTATTTTACTGCTTTCAATTGTTTTGGGGTGACTCATATGTGCTAAATGTTTTCGATGTTATAACGATGGTTTCAAAAACAATTAAAACGATTTATACAAAACTAATAACGATTTCAATAAAGTGAACAAACTTGTTGGTTGTAGTTACATAACAAATGACATTCATTAGCAATGATCAAGCCGACCAGTATTAGGTTATGGTACCATAGGATCTGACAAGTCCCGTTATTTACTACACCCGTAGTTATGTGTGGGTGTTGTGGGTAGCGACTGAATCTGTAATTATTAATTTACTCTTTGGTAAGGGTTTATTAATGCGAGATGTTAATCTATCCTTTGGTAAGGGTTTATTAATGCGAATTGTTAATCTATCCTTTGGTAAGGGTTTATTAATGCGAATTGTTAATCTATCCTTTGGTAAGGGTTTATTAATGCGAGTCAAGAAGGTTTGAATGTTATTAGCGAGACGACCATTTAAGTAGTTTCACGACCTAAAACGAATTAAACGATTGGGTAAACGATAGGTTTTCACACGATGATTTAACGATTGGGTAAACGATTGGCTTCAAAGCGATATACGATATTATTTTGGTTACATATTACATGGTTTACATTTGACACAAAAACACTTTTGACATTGGTTATACATATTACATGATTTACATTTGGGCATGAACATTACTTTGGTGGTTTGGTTTGATTAAGTGATTAGGTAACAATGCGTGTGGAATATGATACAAGCATGGTGGATACGCCGCTGGTACTTCCTATATATAAGTGTTTGTATGGTATTACATATTGTAGCGTTATTTGAATCATTTCAGTTTGAGACATAGAACATTTTATACAAGTAACATACTTTTCACAAGACATTTATTTACAAACAACTTATCTTATACAAACTCATTTTACATGGTTATTCATTTAATCATGCATTATTCTCTTATTATACATATCACCTGAACTTATTATTTTTCAAATGATTTACAAAGGCAAAGCAAATTACAAGGTTCATGACTAAACATTTTCTTAAACAGAAGTCATGAATCTTATTTTCACAAAACCTATGTACTCGCCAGCATTTCTTTGCTGACCTCGTTTTCACATATGTTTCAGGTATTGTTGAATGATATCGATTGATAAGATGCATGCTCACATAGGACTGGACAAGGCCTTAGTGACTCAATAACAATGATAGACTATGTTTAATTTGTGTATTTAGATTTCCAGACGATGTAATTATTCAATGTTTAATAAAACGAAACACTTTTTGGTATCCATGGTTATGAAACATTAATTCTGTTGCAACACTCCCCGACGTTTCCGCCACGTTTTGTATGTTACACGTGGTCGGGGTGTGACAGAAAGATGGTATCAGAGCCAATGGTTATAGGGAATTAGGTTATTAGTAATGCTTTGACCTAGTCTATAACCTTCTTAGGACCCTAACGCGAGTTTACTTGCGTTTAGTCATAAAACAATACCGTCACCTATCCTTAGGCGACGACCACAACAAGAACATAAATTTCAAAACCGCTTTGAAAACTAATCATATGTTCTAGGATGATTGATTACTAGGTTTTGAACCCTCTATTGTAAGGTTTTGAACTCTCTATTATATGGTTTTGAACCTCTTTGAGTTTTCAAAACTTCGTCAAGGTTTTGGGTTTTAAATAATGTGAACACGTGCAAACTGGAAGGGTGAATGCCTGTATTCTGGGTTTTCTGTCTAGGCAAGCACTTCGTATACATCTCCTCAGACGCGAGACCAGTTGTGCTTACCTGGGAATTCTTGGGATGAGTGTTCACTTATAGGCGAGCATGTCTTCGCGATACATTATTTTTGACCCATTTACTTTGATCAGTCACCGTCTCATTTTGTCACACCCCGAAATAATCAGAGCTGGCGTGACTGGACTGGTATCTTCATTGCACAGCGGAAGCAAAAAGTTAAGTCTTTTAGAAAGTTAACGCCCGCTAAGTACTCGATTCCACATGGTTCTCCTATTCCAACCGTGCCTTAACTTGAAATGTGACCTGAGAAAGAACATGCGAGAAAAATCAACAAAAAGTTGAGCGAGTTCATAGTTTGTTTGTGAAAGATTTGAAATAAATCTTTTGAATAACCGGTTTGCGAAGTAATATTGAGAAAACGAATTTAGAAATCATTTTCTTGTCAAGTTATATGTAAACTTTGTGTTTGTAATGTTCGTATAACCGTCAATGCCCACCCTGACTTTGACTCCATACCCGCATAATCCTATGCCTTGAATTTGTATAAAACATGGTGTTTAATTTGTATAAATCAAGTATTTCTGTAAGGATGTATGTATAAACCTTTGAAATATGTCTGTATGTATAAATGTCCCTGGTATGTAGCAATAAGGAAAAATAGATCACCACTGGGTTGCAAAGCCATTGGTATGTGTGAAAAGGTGCAGGGAAACTCAAACCTAGCAAATTTGTTACCGGGCTTCCGGCTGGAAGACACAGTCACCTCTATGGGCCGCCCCGGCCTCACGGGTGTGGGCTTGCTACACCCAAATAGATCTATCACTCTTGTGTCCCTCGGTCCTATAATAAGGATTAATGGCCTCAAGTGTTGTGCCCACCCTTCACATGATCTAGTCTAGTAGTAAAACCCTCCTTAAGCTAACCATACCATGTATAAAAATGTCTGTAATAGTTGTAACATACTTGGTACTCGTTCTCACCAAGAGTGCTTTTTGTTATCATATCATTTGTAAACATTGTAATATGTATTTTACCCTAGCCTCTAAGGGTGAACCTCCCCAACCTCTAAGGCTGAACCTCCCCAGCCTCTTAGGCTGAACCTCTAGTATAATCCATTCATAACATAATTTAGAAATATGAGTTTTCGTTCGTTCAAAACTTTGTATGTTCTTGCAAAACGTGCATGTCTTTCCACCCCGAAAACATTAATAAAAATGTAAAACCGTAAAAAGGTGGGGTTATGAACTCACCTGAATTGCCTTGTGCAAAGCTAGCTAATTACGACTTCGTGATGTCGTTTCCAAGATGAGACTCGCTAGCGTGCATTCTACAATATTCCTAACACGGAATATCTTATAAGTTTCTAAATAAAAGCGGTAACTAGTCTACGTGTCACCGAGCTTTACCGAATCGTTAACCGAACGATCCGTTGATATGTTAACTTAATAAAAACAATTAAGTTATACTTGTTAAGTTTCGTTTACTAAGTCTATAAAGTACTTAGTTTTCGAGAAATTCGAATATATAAATATTTATAAAAATATAAATATATCGATAGAATAGTGTTTGTCGTTTCGAGATGTCGTATGTGTATAAAAGAATATTCGTATGAAAATAATATATAATAACTTGTATTATATATATCACGTCTTGTGTATATTTGCCAAAAAATATACGTATGTGCCGTTTATGCGTATAAAATAAATAGGAAAAGTTATATTTATTTTATAAAAGAATCGTCGTTGAAAGTTTGTAATAAATATATAAACTATATTTATTTTTATCAAAACGAATTCGTGTTATTGAATATTTTGAATAAATATATACACTATATTTATTTTAGTAAAAGAATCGTTGTGTCGTTGATTGTTGAAATAAATATACACTATACTTATTAGTTGTGAATAACATCGAATCGTCGTTTTAGCGAGTTGTAAAGTATCGTCGATATTTGTATTTTTGTTAAAAGATCACTTGAATTCCGATAGTTCATTTTTAGTTTTACGGATTTTCTCGAAAAACGGGCAGAGTTTCCCCTGTTTTTGGACGCCCCCGACAACAAAAGTGTCGATATTTTTATCAAAAAGCAACCAATATTCAATCAACAATTAAATCAATAACTTTTAAACAATATAAAATCTTTCGTCAAGTTCGCAAAATGAAAATAAATCACTAAGTAAGCGATGGTTCGAGCTCGGTTCGCGTGAGACGTTAAAACTATATAAAACGTAATTAAATAAATAGCCACTAATTCTTTACCAATCCTCGTGTCGATTTGCAGAAAGGTTTGACTGAGTTGACTAAGCGAGTTGACCAGGTCTGACCGAGTCATCCCGAAATTAAACCCGCTCCCGTATCCGAACCACCTAACCCGGTGTGACTAAGCTGCTGACCCGTTGACCGAACCGAAACCCGTTGACCCGAGCCGCTGACTTTCTGAACCAAACCACCCATTGACTGTTGTTGACCGTCTGTTGACTTGAAAATTGAACCGTAACTGAATAAGCTGTGACCCGGGACAAACCCGAACCAGAACAGTAACACCACCATTACTGACGTGACACCCACCGGAGCCGCACCTCCGTCACCGTATCACCATCATCCTCATTATCAACATCAACAATATCATTGTCGGAAAAGAAAAGGAAAGAATCATAAAAGAAGTACGATAAAAAAGAGCTCACCGGAAAATAGCAAATCCGAGCGGCGCCGGAGAATCTGTTGTCGGGAAGTAACCTTTGCCGTGAGTCGCCACCGCTGCCGCACAGCTCCGCCGCTGATCGGCGGTTCGTCACCGGAAACGGCACCCGCGTTTCTCCTTCTCTCTCCAGTCTCTCTCTCTATCTCGTCTCTCTCTTCTGTTCCGCCGTCATGCCGCTGTACGGCGACGGCTTGTCGTCGGGTGTTCATCAGAAGGGTGTGTCTGGTCGGAGAAGCAGCACCGGATTCACCGGTTCACCGATCGCCGGACCTGGAGTGTGAGAGGGAGAGGGAAAAGGTTTGAGGTGTTATATGTGTGTATTTGAGAATATGAGTTCTCTGTGGTTTATGAAGTGTGTATGTCTGCACATATAATCGAGTGAGAGAGAAAGACTACAAATCTGTGTTTGTTGTAAAGTGTGTGTATATAAAAAAAAATCTAGAGAGAGAAGGGGGAAAATCAGTAGTGGAAATGTTAGGTATTTTTTTTTTTAATAATATTTCGATGGTGGAAAGCAAATGTGTTTTGGATGCAAGCTCGGTGGGAATGTTAGGTATTGGCTTCTTTTCCTTTTGAAAATGTTGACAGCATGTGACAACCTAAAAGTATGAAGCGATTTGGATGGATGGTTAAAATAATGCAAGGTTTCTAGATGTTTTGATTTTATAAAATAAATACAAAACTGAAAGTATATTCATGCCTATGTCGTGCATACATATATTCCCGTTACACCACTTTAACCGTCGAGAAATAACAATCGTTATTTATGATATATATATATATATATATATATATTTTATACTAATTTAATTTATATGTGTATATATAAATTTGAGATGTCGCAAACTAAATCATTGATTAATAATGTGTTCGCTCGTCGGTTGCGTTAGAATCGCGTAATTATAACCCAAAAATTACCGGTTGTCACATTCTCCCCCTGTTACAGAAATTTCGTCCTTGAAATTTAGACTACGTTAACTCCCTAGAGTTACGTTATGTGTAGGTAAATACGAATAGTACCAAAGTGGATGACCACGAAATCGAATCAAGACTTATTCGAATCATGTGAATTTAATGACATTCCTCAACAATAAGAACCCAATGGTTTAAAAGAAATGTGTTTCAACAATTGATGTCATAGGAAACAAGACGTATAGGTACAGTCACCAATGTGACTAAGTTAACAGGGATCCATCAATGAACAGGAACTTCGACCAATCGAATTCCATATGAACGTTTACAATCAGTAAATGAGTTCTAGAAGCAATAACATCCACTGGATGAACTTAGAATTAACAATCTCAAAAGTAATATTTTGCATGAAACGCTCGATCGTGATTAGCACAACCTGCAAGTTATACCGACGCCACAAGGTGTCGTAATGAATGAAACAATTCAATAAAGCGGTGATCGAACTAGTATCACCTGTGTTTTGAGATTAAATGAAAGCGCCATGAAGTAAATATGAATGTTTGTTCCAACAAACATCGAGAGATTTTCAATTGAAAATGGAACATCAAATAAATAATGTTTTCGATCGAAGATGAAGAAGCAATAATATCGCAAAATGTTCGATTGATGTTGAAAGAACCGTTAGTAGGTACACCGGAATATGCAATGAATTTGTGTACCATCGTCATAACACACAATTGTGTTAAGATCGATTAAATATGATAAATCGAAGCGGATTTAATCTAAATCGATAACCAAATAATTAAATCCGTGCATAGGATATCTAAACGAGTTTAGCGCAAGCTTCAAGTAAGTGAAAATACCACCACAAGGTGTCGAAATCAACAACATTTTAATGGAGTCGAATGCCAAACAAGTTTACTTCGACTCGGAACAAATGAAACACTTGTTAAAACGAATTTTGAATATGATGCTCCCAATACATCATATGATGCTCTGAAGTGAATATGTGTAATGGACAAGTTCAAACAATTGAACTTGGTTTTAGCGCAGGCCTACAATAAATACATGTATCGACAAGAAAACTTTCGGTATGGTCACAACGAAAAACCATGTATGTATCTTGAAAAGAAAAGAAATTTCAAGAAAATGTGTTGACTTGATAACAAAGGAGCCAACAGTTACAATAATGCGGGTCATTCGAATCACAAATCAATAATTAGGCTTAGCAGAACAATGTTTGAATTTTGATGAAACGCTTATTCGAAACGAAACCACATACGTAACAAACAATGCATGCGTAACATATGAATTTTTCAAGAAATGAAGCAATTAGTGTTCGCCACAATGAAAGTAATGATCGTGATACAATGACCATTAAGAGGAGTAGGGATACGAAAATCTACTCAGAAAATGTGAAATTCGAAATTTCAATAAAAGAAATTTGAGGACTTTACCTGAGGTTTCATGTGACGACCAGTTGTTAGGTGACATTACCATGGAATGTCGAACATAGCGTATTCGTCGTTAATAAGATAGGGGGAATGCGGAGACATGCGTCTTCTCCTTGGCGTGTTTCGTGTCGTTTGCAGGACCACGTGCCAAGCCGCCGCTTCCTGATCGATAGTTCTCCTGCTGACAGGAATCTAGTGTCGTCGTTGAATTGCGCCATCGTGTCTTTTCAAAGGCCTCGCCTCGATAGTCGTATGTGTCGTACTTCAACTTCCGTTGATGTATAGCTTAAGTTTCATGTATTCCTGCGCACTAGCGTTTTGTTTCGCGTAGAATGTGATGTACCCCGACATCCGTTGAAGTAAAATTTAAGTTCCATGCATTCTCGTTCACTAGCGTTTCATTATGCGTAGGTTGCCTGCTCGGGAACTTAAAATATCATAGACAATATGGATAAAGTGTGTGCCCGAGTTAATATTCGCGGTTCCTACGTGATGACCTTTAATGAACTTCAACATAAGTTTCCGAAGATCTTAAATGCATGTTTCCTAAACTCTCAGAGTTATGTGTACTGTATGTAATTGTTTTGTGTACCGTGTGTAAAACACCACAATAGCGTATGTTTGAAAACAAAATTTTGACTGTTTGTTTTTCGGCAACGGTTGGAGACCATATTCGAGTACTCGGCGTTCTGTATGTATTTGACGTCTTAATAGTCTAAGTCCCAGAGAAAAGTGAGGTTAGAGCCTAGGTATTCCTACAAAAAACCTTATTCGCTGTAACCTATAGCTCTGATACCAATCTGTCACACCCCGAAATAATCAGAGCTGGCGTGACTGGACTGGTATCTTCATTGCACAGCGGAAGCAAAAAGTTAAGTCTTTTAGAAAGTTAACGCCCGCTAAGTACTCGATTCCACATGGTTCTCCTATTCCAACCGTGCCTTAACTTGAAATGTGACCTGAGAAAGAACATGCGAGAAAAATCAACAAAAAGTTGAGCGAGTTCATAGTTTGTTTGTGAAAGATTTGAAATAAATCTTTTGAATAACCGGTTTGCGAAGTAATATTGAGAAAACGAATTTAGAAATCATTTTCTTGTCAAGTTATATGTAAACTTTGTGTTTGTAATGTTCGTATAACCGTCAATGCCCACCCTGACTTTGACTCCATACCCGCATAATCCTATGCCTTGAATTTGTATAAAACATGGTGTTTAATTTGTATAAATCAAGTATTTCTGTAAGGATGTATGTATAAACCTTTGAAATATGTATGTATGTATAAATGTCCCTGGTATGTAGCAATAAGGAAAAAGAGATCACCACTGGGTTGCAAAGCCATTGGTATGTGTGAAAAGGTGCAGGGAAACTCAAACCTAGCAAATTTGTTACCGGGCTTCCGGCTGGAAGACACAGTCACCTCTATGGGCCGCCCCGGCCTCACGGGTGTGGGCTTGCTACACCCAAATAGATCTATCACTCTTGTGTCCCTCGGTCCTATAATAAGGATTAATGGCCTCAAGTGTTGTGCCCACCCTTCACATGATCTAGTCTAGTAGTAAAACCCTCCTTAAGCTAACCATACCATGTATAAAAATGTCTGTAATAGTTGTAACATACTTGGTACTCGTTCTCACCAAGAGTGCTTTTTGTTATCATATCATTTGTAAACATTGTAATATGTATTTTACCCCAGCCTCTAAGGGTGAACCTCCCCAACCTCTAAGGCTGAACCTCCCCAGCCTCTTAGGCTGAACCTCTAGTATAATCCATTCATAACATAATTTAGAAATATGAGTTTTCGTTCGTTCAAAACTTTGTATGTTCTTGCAAAACGTGCATGTCTTTCCACCCCGAAAACATTAATAAAAATGTAAAACCGTAAAAAGGTGGGGTTATGAACTCACCTGAATTGCCTTGTGCAAAGCTAGCTAATTACGACTTCGTGATGTCGTTTCCAAGATGAGACTCGCTAGCGTGCATTCTACAATATTCCTAACACGGAATATCTTATAAGTTTCTAAATAAAAGCGGTAACTAGTCTACGTGTCACCGAGCTTTACCGAATCGTTAACCGAACGATCCGTTGATATGTTAACTTAATAAAAACAATTAAGTTATACTTGTTAAGTTTCGTTTACTAAGTCTATAAAGTACTTAGTTTTCGAGAAATTCGAATATATAAATATTTATAAAAATATAAATATATCGATAGAATAGTGTTTGTCGTTTCGAGATGTCGTATGTGTATAAAAGAATATTCGTATGAAAATAATATATAATAACTTGTATTATATATATCACGTCTTGTGTATATTTGCCAAAAAATATACGTATGTGCCGTTTATGCGTATAAAATAAATAGGAAAAGTTATATTTATTTTATAAAAGAATCGTCGTTGAAAGTTTGTAATAAATATATAAACTATATTTATTTTTATCAAAACGAATTCGTGTTATTGAATATTTTGAATAAATATATACACTATATTTATTTTAGTAAAAGAATCGTTGTGTCGTTGATTGTTGAAATAAATATACACTATACTTATTAGTTGTGAATAACATCGAATCGTCGTTTTAGCGAGTTGTAAAGTATCGTCGATATTTGTATTTTTGTTAAAAGATCACTTGAATTCCGATAGTTCATTTTTAGTTTTACGGATTTTCTCGAAAAACGGGCAGAGTTTCCCCTGTTTTTGGACGCCCCCGACAACAAAAGTGTCGATATTTTTATCAAAAAGCAACCAATATTCAATCAACAATTAAATCAATAACTTTTAAACAATATAAAATCTTTCGTCAAGTTCGCAAAATGAAAATAAATCACTAAGTAAGCGATGGTTCGAGCTCGGTTCGCGTGAGACGTTAAAACTATATAAAACGTAATTAAATAAATAGCCACTAATTCTTTACCAATCCTCGTGTCGATTTGCAGAAAGGTTTGACTGAGTTGACTAAGCGAGTTGACCAGGTCTGACCGAGTCATCCCGAAATTAAACCCGCTCCCGTATCCGAACCACCTAACCCGGTGTGACTAAGCTGCTGACCCGTTGACCGAACCGAAACCCGTTGACCCGAGCCGCTGACTTTCTGAACCAAACCACCCATTGACTGTTGTTGACCGTCTGTTGACTTGAAAATTGAACCGTAACTGAATAAGCTGTGACCCGGGACAAACCCGAACCAGAACAGTAACACCACCATTACTGACGTGACACCCACCGGAGCCGCACCTCCGTCACCGTATCACCATCATCCTCATTATCAACATCAACAATATCATTGTCGGAAAAGAAAAGGAAAGAATCATAAAAGAAGTACGATAATAAAGAGCTCACCGGAAAATAGCAAATCCGAATGGCGCCGGAGAATCTGTTGTCGGGAAGTAACCTTCGCCGTGAGTCGCCACCGCTGCCGCACAGCTCCGCCGCTGATCGGCGGTTCGTCACCGGAAACGGCACCCGCGTTTCTCCTTCTCTCTCCAGTCTCTCTCTCTATCTCGTCTCTCTCTTCTGTTCCGCCGTCATGCCGCCGTACGGCGACGGCTTGTCGTCGGGTGTTCATCAGAAGGGTGTGTCTGGTCGGAGAAGCAGCACCGGCTTCACCGGTTCACCGATCGCCGGACCTGGAGTGTGAGAGGGAGAGGGAAAAGGTTTGAGGTGTTATATGTGTGTATTTGAGAATATGAGTTCTCTGTGGTTTATGAAGTGTGTATGTCTGCACATATAATCGAGTGAGAGAGAAAGACTACAAATCTGTGTTTGTTGTAAAGTGTGTGTATATAAAAAAAATCTAGAGAGAGAAGGGGGAAAATCAGTAGTGGAAATGTTAGGTATTTTTTTTTTAATAATATTTCGATGGTGGAAAGCAAATGTGTTTTGGATGCAAGCTCGGTGGGAATGTTAGGTATTGGCTTCTTTTCCTTTTGAAAATGTTGACAGCATGTGACAACCTAAAAGTATGAAGCGATTTGGATGGATGGTTAAAATAATGCAAGGTTTCTAGATGTTTTGATTTTATAAAATAAATACAAAACTGAAAGTATATTCTTGCCTATGTCGTGCATACATATATTCCCGTTACACCACTTTAACCGTCGAGAAATAACAATCGTTATTTATGATATATATATATATATATATTTTATACTAATTTAATTTATATGTGTATATATAAATTTGAGATGTCGCAAACTAAATCATTGATTAATAATGTGTTCGCTCGTCGGTTGCGTTAGAATCGCGTAATTATAACCCAAAAATTACCGGTTGTCACACATTTTTTTTTTTGGGTAAAGGGTTACCCCGGTGATTTTATAACATAACCAAAAAAACAAGTAGGAAGGCTGATACACCCCCTAGTTCTCTTCGTGACATACCACAAAAGAGTAAACAAGACAAACCAACCAAAACGGTTTAACTAGTACAAAAATAAACAATATGCTAATGCCTTCATTGCTCTTCAAAGTACTCTACCCCATCAATTTTCCACTCCTCCAAAAACCGTCTCACATTATCAGCATTTTTATACTTGAAAGAGATCAATTTGGTTCTAACTGTGCTAAGAATATGTTCCGATGTTTGTTCAGGGGGGCGCAATCTATTACTGAAGAATCTAGTGTTTCTTACGCTCCAAATAGCATAAGCCGAAGCAGCCGTAATCAGTTTACTGACAATCGATGAAACTGATCTTGAATTTGCTCTCGGAATCAGCCAAGAGACTATATCCTCCCATCGTTCATGAACCACACTCATTCCTGCTCTAGTACGAACTGAATTCCACACCTCCTTCGAGTATGAGCATTCAAAAAATAAATGTTCATGTGTCTCTAGACCTGCATAGCACAATAAACAACACATCTGATTCATAGAGCCGGTAACTTTATGATTCCATTGCAGAATACGGTCCTGGGTCCAAAGTTTCCTCTTGAAAATCAACCAACACGTGAAAGCATGCTTTGGAATGTTAAAAGAAGACCATACGATCGCTGACCAAGGTTTCTGTTGCTCCCTAATACGAATGGAATTCCACACCTCTTTAGAAGTGAACTGCACTAGTTTACCTTCCAAATTCCTCCATAAGATCTGGTCTTTAGCATTAGAAATATTAACCGATTGCAACTGAAATAAAACCGGATAAACATCCCTCCATGCGTCTGGCCAGTTCCACAACCCATGTTCGATTACGTCCGCAACTTTAGTCATGACATTGTAACCATATCTCGCCATTTGTCTTGGAGTAACAAAATTCGCAAGTGGGCAGTCTATACACCACTTATCAAACCAAATAAAAGTACTTCGACCATTACCCACTTTGGTCCAAAAAAAATCCCGAAAAATCACCCTACATTTTAATAATTTCTTCCATCCCCACGGTGAGTTCAGTTGAACCGGAATGTCCCATAAGCTGCGACCTTTTAGCCTATATAACCCAACCCAATTATTCCATAGAGACTTCCTACTCGAGAGAAGACTATAAAAATGGTAAGCCATGAGCGATTTGTTTACATCAGCAATGCGCCTAATCCCCAAACCTCCCTCGGCCTTTGGAAGACATATCTCCTTCCAAGCAACCTTTGCTCTACCTTTTGATGCTGTACCACGACCCCAAAGAAACCATTTCATTTTACTTTCAAGCTCCTTTATAACACTAGTCGGTAAGATAAAAACTGAAGCCCAGTAAACATGAATAGACGAAAGCACTGATACGACTAATTGTAATCTACCAGCAAATGAAAGAAAACGATTTTTCCAATCCATGATCCTCTTATTCATTCGTTCCACCAATACTTGACAATCTTTTACTAATAGTCTAGAAGCTAATAACGGGACCCCCAGATACTTGATAGGAAGCTTACCTTCCTCAAATGGAATCAGCTCCATAATTCTCTCCTTAGCACGTTTCGGAACATTACAGAAGAAAATAGTGCTTTTTGCGTTACTCGGAACTAACCCCGAAACCTCTTCAAACTCTTTTAGGGACTTCATAATAATCTTAATCGAATTAACCTCCCCTCTAGCAAACAAGAATAAATCATCCGCGAAACAAAGATTGATAATCATCTGCTTTTCACATTTGTTATGAAACTTAAAAGAGTGATCCAATTCAGCCGCTTTTCTAAGAATGATAGATAATACCTCCATAACCAAAGTAAATAAGTATGGAGACATCGGATCTCCTTGACGCAAACCTCGTTTCCCTTTGAAGTATCCATGAATATTACCGTTTATACTTAATGAGAACGATGTAGACGTAACACATTCCATAATCCATTTTATAAACCGTTGATGAAAACCATACCCGTGCAAGATGTCACACAAGAACCTCCAATCAACTGTATCATACGCTTTTTGAATATCCACTTTCATAGCACATCGGGGAGGACCAATCTGGCGATGATAATTATGCATTAGTTCCTGCGTTAACATTATGTTGTCCGATATCCTCCTACCTGGGACGAAAGCTGATTGATTATCACTAATGATCTCTTTCAATCCTTCAAGAATCCTATTAGTTATAATCTTGCTAATCCCCTTATAGACAACATTGCAACATGAAATCGGCCTGTAATCAGTTACTACACCTGGCGTAGATACCTTAGTTATAATCTTGCTAATCCCCTTATAGACAACATTGCAACATGAAATCGGTTGTCACACATTTGTTTGCCTTAGGTAACAAACAAATGATCGCAATCTTCATGCGTTATCATTCTGTTTTGATTGTCCAATAATCTTTCACCTGTTTCTCCCTATGCCTTTCTTTTTCTTCAAGAATGTCTCTTCATCACGATGACGCCCAGATATCTGAGCAAGCAGCCAAAATTCGCTCAGCGAATAGGCGAAGTAGTCCTGAAGACTGTTGAATTAGCTACTGCCATGTATCATCTCCATGATGAAGCCACTCAAGAGTCACCAAGACAGGCAGGACCTAGTCAGGCGACAACACCATCAGCCAATAAACCAATCGAGGAATCAAAGACCATGGATGAACGATCCCCTAAGAAGTCAAAGAAGCGAAAGGCTTCTCACAACTTCGCCGTGGTCGCTCACAATGGTAAAGCAGTCCCCCAACCAACCAGCTCAACCCCCTGCTAGGTGTGTATGGCTTTTCCTATGATACCTACATCAAGGAACTATGTACCTTACAAACTACTCTTGTGATTTCTCTCTTTCAAATGATTGCTCATGATTCCCTCAAAAATTTTAAGTACTCGTTTCACTCTAAGAAACAAAGTACAGAAAATTAAGTGACATTATGAGTAATCGTGCTTTTCGCACATCTGTGCCTTTAAATCCTTGGTTAGATAACTAAGGGTATTTTCAAATCTCATACCCATTACGTTTTGATTTTTCAACATACACAGTACCAGTATTTCAAAACAATCTTCATGATCTCAAAACATTTCATATAGTTTGAAAACAATTTTTCTAGATGCATTGTCTATGTTATTTCAAAAACATTGGCCATGTTATCAAAACCAACCTTTCTAAACTCAAAATATTTCATATAGTCTGAAGACAATATTAACACAATACATTTTCTGATCAAGTGCATGATTTCGAAAAGCATCATTCATGTCTTTCAAAAACCTTATACATAATTTCAAAATTCATCTCGCATGATTTTAAAACATTTTTGTAAATATATCTACCTAATACACCTACTTTATGATTTCAAAAAGTATTATATATAAGATTTCAAAAACGTTAAACACATTTTTCTTAAAAGAACCCCATGCATAGTTTTCAAAAATATTTTCCTCATATATTGACTTAACCTTCAAAATTCTGCTTCATATGTCGCCTTGACATATCAAGCATCTCAACTTCATAAGCATTTTACATCATGTTTTGACCTAAGCACATCCAGTGCAAGGTTTCAAAACATCTTCAACTTCTAAAATTCATATGGGATCTTTTTATCTTTACAATTAGATCCTTGTGGATGATTATCATTCAAATCAGAGTCCTTAATTGGATTCCTTATGTACCTTAATTCGAACACTTCGGTTCCTAATAATCGAAATCGAATTTTCTTTTTGAATCTTTCTATCTTTATAGTTGGATTCTTGGTAACGTTTAAAGTACCAAATGAAATCCACGGAATGGATTCCTAGTGTGCTTTAAATGCATGTACGCACTTTACAAGACAAATTAACGAACAATTTTGTGGTTATATGATATGTGTTTATGTGTTCTCCTCTATGTTTTTGTGTGTTACGATTTTTCAAATCCTCATAGAATCTTTCATATCTTCATATGAGGGATTCATAGTAGGATATTCAAAAAGTACTACCTTAAATCCTTATGGGCTTCTACGTAGTAGTTAAGACCCTTGGGTTATATAGTACCATTCCATGATTCGATGAGAGACCCTTGAGTGGTCTAGTCTAAAAGATTGATTCACAATTTGGTTAAAGAACGACATCTATTGATGTAGCTGAACAGACTCCTTGATAGTCTATTTAGATCATTTATTGATTTAATTAAAAGGACTCTATGGCGGTCTAGTTACACTCATCACAGGTTTGTTCATTTGGTTTTACCCTACACATTATAAAATAGACTGTGTGAACTGTGCAAGGAATTGTCTAATTATGGACGCGTACATAATTATGAAATTTAGTGCATAGGAACCCAGTAAGATTTATTATGTGTAAGAACCGATAGTGACAAAAATAACGAAATGAGAACGATGTAATGGAGGTACGGTGGACGCACCAATGACGCTTCATATACTTGTATATAAGTGTCCCTCTTACATTGCAAACATAATGTTATTAAGGTTACTAGAAGTTCAAGAACCCTAACCAATGTTGTTCGATCTTTTCAACTTCATATTTCCAAGCTCTCACAAGTTTCCTCTAAATAAATTTCGGGACGAAATTTCCTAAAGTAGGGGAGACTGTAACACCTGTGCCTCCACGGCCATCAAACAAATACCAAACCAATGAAATATTATATTTCATACTTGGGATTTGTAAAAATATGTGTATCATTTGCACATATCAATTCTTGTTCAATTTCAAACTCTAAATCGCTTTCTGGAAGGTTATACGCGCACCGATGCGTAAATATAACCAGTTTAGTGCAACAAACACTCCGGAATAGTGACATAGGCTTAACATACCTTAAATAACCTTTACATAACTTAGAAATAAATTTTGAAGGCTTTGGTATGGCAAAATCAAGTTAAATCGCTTACAGGGACTAAAGTTGACAAACTGCGAAAGTATGCCAATTTGAACTGTAACTGTGACAACTCGAGTTTCCGACACTCTTTATTCGCATTTATTGCACGTTGACTTTGACTGTTAGCTGTTGACTTGTTTGACTTGTAACGATACACGTTGTGTTAAAATGAAACGTATCATGATTGTGGAATATGTTATGTGCTATATGATAAAACGTATGCGTTAATGATATAGTGTGAACCGGTTAGTAAACACTTGAACTAGTTAAGCGCTGGAAAACCTTCACAACGAATCAAGTGTGTTTCGCCGGCCCAACTGTTACGCGAAGCCCATTTAAGGCCCAGCACACTTATGCGTGTATATGTTATACGTAACAATTCCTTTCGCCACATTTTAGCAAATTGAAACCCTAGAGCCCTCTCCACTGTGACGGCAACGGTGTGTGGTTTATCCAAGCTCTCTAGCGATCTAAACCATCATCTTCGATACCTCGGTTAGTTTGATTGCTTAATACATAATTGCGTGCTTACTTGATTGATGAAACAACTATAACTGTATGCCTTTGCTGTTGTTTTGATTGATGGATTCGTTCTAGAAAGTCACGATCTCATGATGAATATTTTAGGGTTCATGAATATCTCAATGATTATAATGCATGTGATATGAATATCTCGATGATTCATATGTAGTGCTAGGTGAGGTCCAATGGTTTTCATGTAATCATGTGCATGTGAGTGTGCATTGAATTTAGTGTGCATCAGTACATATAATTTGACCTTAAATTGGCCCAATCATTATATTACATTCAATTTTGGTTGTCATATTATCACATGAAGGGCTCCACGAATTGGAAATTAAATTGTGCATAGTAAAGTCAATTGTGTCAGATCCACTAACTCGGTTCATTGAAATTGTAATGGGTTGATGTTCGGTCAAACAGCAGATTGAAAACAAGCTGCACTTGTCGGCTATAGGTGATTATTAGGGTTTGGTGGTGTTATGACGTAACTGACTATATGACGTAACTGACTTGTTGACGAATCATATTTCTATTGACGAAACCGAAACCTCGGCGAAACAGAATGTGTTTCGTCAAATTGTGTTTCGCCGAAGGTGTGTTTCGCCATCATGTAATCAGCAACAACTTACTTTAATTCTGTTAAGACTTAACCCAGTTAACTGACTGCTGTTAAATAATAAACATGACTTGAATGCTTGCGAATACATACCACTTGCTTATACGTGAACAACTTGAACACAAACTGATTATTCTATACATGCATACTTTAGGACGTGATTGATTTACTTGAGCACATACTTAGCATACCGAGCAAAACCAAGGTGAGTTCACACAGCCAAGGCATGGGGTTCCCGGGTGGGAATGGGATTTGATGAATTATTGTGTATACTCATAAAGTAGAACCTAACGATCAGATACAACTAGACTAGTAACACTTTTTGAACTGATCTTCGCACACCTGCCAAGGATTGGCCGCGATATTATGACTGACTTCGCACACCTGCCATAGAATGGCCGCGAACTAAATTTACAAATCTTCGCACACCTGCCTGGAGAGGCCGCGATACAAATAAACCTAGTCTAGAATACTTGGGAAAAACATTCCCCAATATCTTCGCACACCTGCCTGGAAGGCCGCGATGGGAAATAATACGATACTTTGTAACGAACGAACATACTACTACTCACGCTATACTATTACTGAACTATTAACTGTGAACTCGCTCAACTAGTTGTTGACTCTCTCTTGCATGCCTTGCAGGACCTTAGGTACATATGGAGCTTGCACAGGGAGGAGCAGGTCGTTGTGGGACATGGATCGATGATGCCATGTTATCTATCTAAACATTTGAATTTACTATTTACATTGGGTTTACATACTTATGCTTCCGCTACATACTTGTTGATGTTTGGTTTTGAAAACACCTTTCGTATTGATGAATGATTTTTGGTATTTACTTATATGTTCAATATGATTGGTGGCTTGATCCTGGTCAGTCACGCCTCCAAGCGGTGATACTCCGCGTGTGGATTTTGGGGGTGTGACAGATTGGTATCAGAGCCATTGGTTATAGAGAACTTGGTTTTAATAAAGGGAAAACGATTTTGTTAAAACCAGACTATAACCAGAACAGTGCTCTCAACGATCCACAACGACGCTTCGCTCCACGTGCAAGGCTCAACATCATAGGTATTACTATTCATGTTACATTACCTACATGCTAGAACTACATAGAACTTTGCTCGTGGTATGCCTAGATTACAGAACCCACTATATGCTATTACTTGAGAACACTTGTGTGCTTACTCTCTTCTGTCATCGCACTATTCGCGAACCTATCTCACTTACGTTATCTTTACTATGAAGATCATGTCTGGACGTATCAACATGACCCAGGACCAGTTGACGGCCCTCATTAACGAACGAGTTACTGCGGCAGTTGCAGCCGCACAAGCAGGAGGTATACCCTGCAGTTACAACTCACACTAGGATCCTTAGATCCTACATTCCTAAATCAACTCTCGTGTTTAAACTTGTCCTAATTCTTTTACACAACAGGTCAAGCACCTGTTTGCACTTTCAAGACTTTCATGGACTGTCGTCCAACCACTTTCAGCGGCACTGAAGGAGCCGTAGGTCTCCTGCACTGGTTTGAAAAGATAGAGTCTGTGTTTGAGATGTGTGAATGCCCTGAGGCACGCAGGGTGAAGTATGCTACCGGTACCCTCGAGGGTTTAGCCCTCACATGGTGGAAAGCTCAGGTCCAAATACTGGGGTTGGTTGCTGCTAACGCCACCCCATGGAACAATTTCAAAGAGATGATCAAGGAAGAATACTGCAGTCGAGATGATATTCATAAGCTGGAAGTCGAGTTTTTCAACCTCAAGATGACGGGGTCTGAGATTGAAGCGTATACCAAAAGATCGAATGAGCTTGCGTTACTGTGTCCTACTCTGGTGGACAAACGTATCGAACTTTATCTTAAGGGTCTGGTGCCAGAGATCCAAAGTCATGTGACTTCAGCAAATCATGCCACTTACCAGCAGGTTGTTCAGTTGGCTCACCGTCTCACTGATCAGGCGGTGGAGCAAAACAGGTTGCCTAAACGCATCAATGCTACTACTACCGCTACCACTTCAGTTACTCCTGCTACTCCCAGCGACAATAAGAGGAAATGGGAGGGGGATTCTAGCAAAGGTTCAGCTACTGTTCAGTCTCAAGCTCAGCAACGCAAGACAAATGACTACCAGAGTCCGAATCAGCAATCATCAGGTAGTCAAGGGCAGAGTGGCTATCGGGGAATTCACCCATGGTGTAGAAGGTGCAACAAACACCACAGCGGAAGATGTCGCAGGGAACAGTGTCAAAGATGTCTTAAGACGGGTCACGAGGCTAAAGATTGCAGGAGTTCTCGACCTGCGAATCAGAACCAGCAACAACAACCACCTGCTCCACGAAACCAGCCTCAGCAGCAGCAGCATGGAAACAGGGGGTGCTACCAGTGTGGGGCTGAAGGTCATTACAAGCGGGATTGCCCTCAGTTAAACCAGAACAATAACAACAACAACAACAATCAGGGCAACGGGAACAACAACAACGGTGGGAACAACAACAACAATGGTGCTAGAGGCCGTATGTTTGTGATCGGTCAGGGTGATGCGAGGAATGATCCCAACGTAGTTATGGGTAAGTTTCTTCTAGACGACTTTTACGTTACCGTCTTATTTGATTCGGGTGCGGATACAAGTTACGTGTCTTTAAAAGTTAGCGAA
This sequence comes from Helianthus tuberosus, assembly GCA_030545235.1. NCBI lineage: Eukaryota > Viridiplantae > Streptophyta > Magnoliopsida > Asterales > Asteraceae > Helianthus > Helianthus tuberosus. The sequence continues at coordinate 83,013,106 of CM060399.1, forward strand.
ATGTTAAAACGTGCACCAACTCTCTTAAACACCAAACATGTCGTAGAGTTAGCTAACGGTAAAAGTCTTGAGGCCACACACATAGTTAAAGGGTGTAATCTTATCCTCGCCGGTCAGACTTTCTCCATCGACCTTATTCCTATAACCCTGAGTAGTTTCGACATTGTCATCGGTATGGATTGGTTATCCCAACAACAAGCAGAGATCCTATGAAAGGAGAAGATCATTCGTATTCCCCGTTCTGGTAAAGAACCTCTCGAAGTTCAGGGCGACAAGAGTGATGTCGTGAGTGGCATCATTTCTTTCTTGAAGGCTCAGAAGTGTTTACGTAAGGGTCACACAGCTGTTTTAGCACTCGTTACTGATACGTCGAAGAAAGAGAAAAAGATTGAGGATATTCCCGTGGTACGCGATTTTCCTCAAGTGTTTCCCGAAGAGTTACCGGGGCTACCGCCTCATCGCCAGGTCGAGTTCCAGATCGAGCTAGCTCCAGGAGCAGCACCCACAGCTCGAGCACCTTATCGTTTAGCTCCAACTGAATTGGAAGAACTGTCAAAGCAGCTACAAGAACTCTTGGAAAAGGGTTTCATACGTCCTAGCTCTTCGCCCTGGGGAGCTCCAGTGTTATTCGTAAAGAAGAAAGACGGTACGTTCAGGATGTGTATAGACTACCGTGAACTCAACAAGGTAACGATTAAGAATCGTTATCCTCTTCCGCGCATAGATGATTTATTCGATCAGCTGCAAGGGTCGAGCTACTACTCCAAAATAGACTTAAGGTCAGGATATCATCAGCTGAGAGTCCGGGATGAGGACGTCTCTAAAACAGCATTTAGAACTCGCTACGGCCACTACGAGTTTATGGTCATGCCATTCGGGCTAACGAACGCGCCTGCCGTATTTATGGATCTTATGAACAGGGTGTGCAAACCCTATCTCGACAAGTTCGTCATTGTTTTCATCGACGACATCCTGATTTATTCGAAAAGTCAGGAGGAACACGAGCAGCACTTACGACTTATACTGGAACTTCTACGAACGGAACAGCTATACGCTAAGTTTTCCAAATGTGACTTCTGGCTTCGTGAAGTCCACTTCTTAGGCCACGTGGTAAACAAAGATGGGATCCATGTCGATCCATCCAAGGTAGATTCGATCAAGAATTGGCCTGCGCCTCGTACACCAACTGAAATACGCCAATTCTTGGGTTTGGCGGGTTACTACAGAAGGTTCATCAAAGACTTCTCAAAGATTGCTCAGCCGCTTACACTACTGACACAGAAAGGTGTTGTTTACCGTTGGAGTAATGCACAGGAAACAGCGTTTCAGCACTTAAAGGATAGACTTTGTAGCGCACCTATCCTCTCACTGCCTGAAGGCACGGACGATTTCGTAGTCTACTGCGACGCATCTATCCAAGGTCTTGGATGTGTATTGATGCAAAGGGATAAAGTCATTGCTTATGCTTCGCGCCAACTTAAGATTCACGAACGGAATTACACGACACACGACCTAGAGCTGGGAGCGGTTGTTTTTGCACTTAAGATATGGCGACACTATTTGTATGGTACCAAGTGCGCAATCCACACTGATCACAGAAGCCTCGAACATATCTTCAAACAGAAAGAACTGAATATGCAACAGCGACGATGGGTTGAACTGTTAAATGACTACGAATGCTCAATCAAGTACCACCCAGGCAAAGCCAATGTTGTGGCTGACGCCCTTAGTCGAAAGGACACCGCGCCTAAGCGCGTACGAGCTCTACAACTCACTATACAGTCTAGTCTTCCTTCCCAGATACGAAATGCTCAGGTAGAAGCATTGAAACCAGAAAACGTCAGGGCAGAAGCCCTACGCGGCTCAAGGCAACGCTTAGAACAGAAGGAAGATGGTGCTTATTACGTAACAGGACGCATCTGGGTCCCACTCTATGGTAACTTACGAGAGCTTGTAATGGATGAAGCTCACAAGTCTCGCTACTCGGTACATCCAGGTTCGGATAAAATGTACCACGACATTAAAACTACATACTGGTGGCCTAGCATGAAGGCCCACATAGCCACCTACGTTAGCAAATGCTTGACTTGTGCGAGAGTCAAGGCAGAATATCAGAAACCGTCAGGACCACTCCAACAACCTGAGATACCACAATGGAAATGGGAACAAATTTCCATGGATTTTGTTACTGGCTTACCTAGATCTCAGCGCGGAAATGATACTATTTGGGTGATCGTGGATCGACTCACAAAGTCTGCTCACTTCTTGGCTATCAAAGAAACAGACAAGTTCTCTACCTTAGCAGACATTTACTTAAAAGAAGTGGTCTCGAGGCACGGGGTGCCCACCTCCATCATCTCTGATCGTGACGCACGTTTTACTTCAGAACTGTGGCAAGCAATGCATAAATCTTTTGGTTCTCGTTTAGACATGAGCACAGCTTATCACCCTCAGACGGATGGACAGTCTGAGCGCACCATTCAAACTCTAGAAGACATGCTTCGGGCGTGCGTAATCGACTTTGGCAATGGTTGGGAAAAACATCTGCCACTGGTGGAATTTTCGTATAACAACAGCTACCACACCAGCATTAAAGCTGCACCATTCGAGGCATTGTACGGGCGTAAATGCCAGTCACCTCTCTGTTGGGCAGAGGTGGGAGATAGTCAAATCACAGGTCCAGAAATGGTAGTTGATACTACTGAAAAGATTGCTCAAATACGACAACGCATGGCGGCAGCTCGTGACCGTCAGAAAGTATACGCCGATAAAGATAGGAAACTACTCGAATTCCAAGTTGGGGATCGAGCGCTACTTAAAGTTTCACCCTGGAAGGGTGTGGTTCGTTTTGGCAAACGCGGCAAACTCAATCCACGATACGTCGGACCTTTCGAAGTTACAGAGAAAATAGGTAAAGTGGCCTACAGACTGAACTTACCACCTGAACTCAGTGCAGTTCATAATGTTTTTCACGTGTCGAATCTGAAGAAGTGTATGTCAGATGAGACCCACATAGTTCCCTTGAAGGAACTCACTATCGACGAGCGGTTGCACTTCGTCGAGGAACCTGTTGAAATCACGGACCGGGATGTTAAGGTCCTCAAGAACACGAGAATCCCTCTTGTACGAGTTCGTTGGAACTCCCGCCGCGGCCCAGAGTTCACCTGGGAGCGTGAAGATCAAATGGAACTCAAATATCCCCAGTTATTCGGAACCAATGCAACTACTACTGAGGCTGAAGCTACCAATACAGAATTTCGGGACGAAATTCCAAATCAACGACAGAATTTCTGTCGGCTATAGGTGATTATTAGGGTTTGGTGGTGTTATGACGTAACTGACTATATGACGTAACCGACTTGTTGACGAATCATATTTCTATTGACGAAACAGAAACCTCGGCGAAACAGAATGTGTTTCGTCAAATTGTGTTTCGCCGAAGGTGTGTTTCGCCATCATGTAATCAGCAACAACTTACTTTAATTCTGTTAAGACTTAACCCAGTTAACTGACTGCTGTTAAATAATAAACATGACTTGAATGCTTGCGAATACATACCACTTGCTTATACGTGAACAACTTGAACACAAACTGATTATTCTATACATGCATACTTTAGGACGTGATTGATTTACTTGAGCACATACTTAGCATACCGAGCAAAACCAAGGTGAGTTCACACAGCCAAGGCATGGGGTTCCCGGGTGGGAATGGGATTTGATGAATTATTGTGTATACTCATAAAGTAGAACCTAACGATCAGATACAACTAGACTAGTAACACTTTTTGAACTGATCTTCGCACACCTGCCAAGGATTGGCCGCGATATTATGACTGACTTCGCACACCTGCCATAGAATGGCCGCGAACTAAATTTACAAATCTTCGCACACCTGCCTGGAGAGGCCGCGATACAAATAAACCTAGTCTAGAATACTTGGGAAAAACATTCCCCAATATCTTCGCACACCTGCCTGGAAGGCCGCGATGGGAAATAATACGATACTTTGTAACGAACGAACATACTACTACTCACGCTATACTATTACTGAACTATTAACTGTGAACTCGCTCAACTAGTTGTTGACTCTCTCTTGCATGCCTTGCAGGACCTTAGGTACATATGGAGCTTGCACAGGGAGGAGCAGGTCGTTGTGGGACATGGATCGATGATGCCATGTTATCTATCTAAACATTTGAATTTACTATTTACATTGGGTTTACATACTTATGCTTCCGCTACATACTTGTTGATGTTTGGTTTTGAAAACACCTTTCGTATTGATGAATGATTTTTGGTATTTACTTATATGTTCAATATGATTGGTGGCTTGATCCTGGTCAGTCACGCCTCCAAGCGGTGATACTCCGCGTGTGGATTTTGGGGGTGTGACAGTAACAGACATTCCGGAACATGGCCATAAGTTAAACATACCATAAATATCCTTTACATAGCTTAGAAATAGGCTTTGAGGGGTTAGGTGTGCTAAAATAAACTTTTGGGTCATTCAGGGACTAAAAGCGTCAAAAGTGCACAAGTTTGCATTTTCGCGCATAACTTACATTCTGAATACATCCAGACATCCAAAAATTTATGTAAGCACTATAATATTTTATTTTAGTGTTTGGCATAAGAAAAATCCATTCGTCATGCCATTTAGATCGTTTTTCGCGCTTATGCGCATTCCGTCGTAATTAAGCGAACATCGCGTTCGTACGACCAAACGAACTGACATCCGACATATTTTTGAGCATGTTTCATGTCAACAATGTTTAGACATCATTTTAGGGCCTTAAAGTTGGCTTTACGGGCCTTAGAAGTGTCGGAAATGCCATAAACACATAACAGGGACCAAAACTGTCATTTCTGAAAGATGTTTGCTTATACATCGAATCTAGTCCTTCCCACTTGTTGCACATGGTTTTGGGAATCTATGGGCTGGTATTTTGGGCACATGGTATTACAATACCATGTGTGCTAAGTGTATGGCCAAGATCGCATCACGTTTTCCTAGAAACGATCCTAACGGCTAACCGAATACTATAAATACCCCACCCCCCATGCTTCAAAATTACAAGAACTTTGATTTGAGAAACTCTAAGTTGAAACTATTGTTTCATACCTGAGATTTTTGAATCGAGGTTAGCATTCGGGGACCCTTCGTAAGTATTCTTTTATTGCTTTTCGAGTCTTTCGAGTCTGAAAGTCAAACTTTGTTTGACTTTCTACATTGACCAGTTATGGTCAATGCGAAGTTCGTTTGAACTTCGCAACGTGAGTGTAATCACGTTGGTTATAGTTGTAACACCTGTGCCTTCGCGGCCATCAAACAAATACCGAACCAATGAAATATTATATTTCATACTTGGGATTGGTAAAAATATGTGTATCATTTGCACATATCAAATTTTGTTCAATTCCAAACTCTAAATCGCTTTCTGGAAGGTTATACGCGCACCAATGCGTAAATATAACCAGTTTAATGCAACAAACACTCCGGAATAGTGACATAGGCTTAACGTACCTTAAATAACCTTTACATAACTTAGAAATAAGTTTTGAAGGCTTTGGTATGGCAAAATCAAGTTAAATCGCTTACAGGGACTAAATTTGACAAACTGCGAAAGTATGCCAATTTGAACTGTAACTGTGACACTCTGGGTTTTTCCGAGTGAACACCTTGTAATTTCGTTATGCGTATATATGTGTTATTAAATGAAAAGTTGCGTTTTACCTTAATGTGCTATGTGTGGTATGTATGTATATATATATATATGTGTGTGTGAACCGAACCCGACTTGAGACCACTCGGTCTCGAGTAAACAGAAACGGTTGGGCCGGATTGGGCCATATACCCCCCTTCGAGCCCACTCGGAACCATTGTAGGGTGCACCACCCAAACCGAGTATAAAACCCATGCCCAAGCCCTCCTTCTCTCATTTGACACTCCCACCATTCACACACCCTCCTACATTCCTTCAAATCACTAAAACCCTAACAATCAAGCTCACCTCCTCTCCTCTCCCTCTCTCGGATCAAACCGGCGACAACAAAAGGGGCTCTCGGATCATCTCGGATTAGCTTGAGATCACCACTCGGAACTTAGTCCATCAATCCCTCATACTCTTTCATCTAGCCGGTTAGTTTCCTTTTAGTTGTTTGGCCAAAAATGATGATTTATGAATACAAATTGTTAAGGTATTTGAATTATAAATGATGGATGAAATATGTGATAAATGATAAATATGTTCATGCTTTGATGGGAAATTGTTAGATAACATACAAGGTTAGGTAGGATGAACATATGATGAGTATGCGTTGAATATGCTTGAATGTTGTTATGACTATATGAAAAATTATGTGTTTGATATGTATGTTAGATTAAGGAAATCGAGGATGTTGATTTGAGTATATGTTAGAATAGGATTGTTTGAATAATCATGTTATAATGAAAAACCCTAAGAACAACATGAATGTCATGAAAATATTTGAAATGTGCCTTGTTTGATCTATTTTGAATTGAATTTAGACAATAAAACATGTTTAAACATTCTGGTTGGTTAGTACAAAATCTCATGAAATTGCAATCTCATTGGTTAGTACATCAGAGGTTCTAGAAGGACTTCCTGTGCACGCATCCAAGGTTGCAAGTCGAAACCTCCGGTTGCGACTCGAAACTAAACCATGACAAGTCGAAACCTCCGGTTGCGACTCGAAACTAAACCATGACAACTCGAGACTAGCCTGGTTGCGACTCGAGACTAAACCATTACAACTCGAAACCTCCGGTTGCGACTCGAAACCAAACCATGACAACTCGAAACCTCCCGGTTGCGACTCGAGATTGGACTCAAAACCTCCAAGATTGCGACTCGTACCAGCATTACTCGAAAACTCGTGGTTGCGACTCGAGACCGCACGTTCTCGAGTCGAGACCACCTTGTCTCGAGAGGACTGCTTGTCTCCGTTATTGGGCCAAGGACGTGTGGGTTGTGCATACCGTTCTATTTGGTTTCTGTGATGCTGTTAACTGTTAATGTGATCTGATAGGCCCAATAACACTTATGATTTGTATGATAGTTGTTGATGTTCACTGTTTAACTGCTTCGTATCAGAATAGGCCCGATAACTTGCTGGATGATAATGTGTTGTGTATGCTATGTGTTAGTTATGTGTAAATATTACGTGAATACTTGTGCCCCAACTTGACCTGTATCGGTGACCATGCTAGGACGTGGTGACCAACGTGATTGACCAAGTAAATAATCTACCGAGCAACCCAAGGTGAGTTCACAACTAATAAAGCATGCGTTCCCGGTGGTTGGGAAACGAAAACTTAAGCAACGCTATTCCCTCGTAAGGGATACAAACCTACTTCTCTCCCCTTAAACGGGACTTTTAGTTAATTACTGTTTATACTGGATGCAACAAGCAATACTAAACAAAACTCTATCACTCAAGTCCTCACTTCTTAATACCGATTAGTCGCCGGGGTCAGGCGAACGGGTTATTAGTTGATAGCGCTATTTAGGTCTCACCAACCTCACACCGTGCCCGCGTATGGGATTGGGCGTGAACTAATGTACTCTGGCAACCGTCAATGATGATAGAACATTGACAAACGGGGCACTCTACGGAAACGTACGGATGAATAGTATTCAGTATTGTAAAAACAGTTTAGTCGCTTACTTGTGGGGTAGCTCCCCATCGCATGTATAAACGGATAAATTAACTGGTGAAACAAGTTTTTGGTAACTAAAACTGGACAACTCGTGAACTCGCCAACATTTTTGTTGATACCCTACTGCATGCTTTGCAGGTACTCAGTGACTCAGGAGCTTGCAGCTTGGGAAGTGTAGTGGTCGCCTAAACCCGTGTGTTGAGTTCTAAATAACCTGAACTATGAACTTTGTTTAAACTATTTTGCCTATGCTTCCGCTATTTACTTAAACTGTTATTTGAACCTAACTTTCGAACTTTAAACTATGATGCTTACTAACTATTAAGGTTGGTGATCATTTTTATTATTATCCAAATGCTCAGTATAATTGGTGGCTGGATCCTGGTCAGTCACGCCTCCAAGCGGTGGTACTCCGCATGTGGATTTTTGGGGGTGTGACAGATTGGTATCAGAGCCATTGGTTATAGTGAACTTGGTTTTAAAAAGGAAAGTCTTTTGAGAAAAACCAGACTATAACCCGTGACTCGTGACGACACTACACTCCAAGGGCAAGACTCAGCTTGTTAAACCTTATAGCTCGGATTTGTGTTTATTTGCTTGTTTATCCTAAGTTGACTGCCCTGCTATAAATACTAGTGTGCCTGATTAGATAGATACACATTTCTCTTCTACTTCATTCTCGCTACGTTACAACATCACACTCATACTGTGTTTTCTGGTTATGAAGACAATGAGTGGACGCGGAAGAGGAAGCGTTAACATGACTCAGGCTCAATTCGCTAACTTGCTCAACACGGTGGCTGCAGCTTTCGCAGCTCACCCTGGAGGTAAACTCGTTACTTTAGGATGTTTAGATCCTACCCCCCCACATCGTCTTTCCACCTCTAAACCTATTCGCTTCACTTCTCGCAACAGGTCAGCCTGCGCTCGCACAGCCACGTGTTTGTACTTTCAAAACCTTCATGGATGGCAAGCCTCTCCCTTTCAACGGCACTGAGGGTGCCATAGGCCTCCTGCACTGGATTGAAAAGGCCGAAGCTGTCTTCGCTGTCTGCGAGTGTCCCCCTGCTAACTGGGTTAAGTACGCAACTGGTACGCTTGAAGGAAACGCACTTTCGTGGTGGAAAGCACAGATTCAGATGCTTGGTCTGGAAACTGCTAATGCTACTGCATGGGAAGATTTCAAGGACATGATCAAAGAGGAGTACTGTCACAGGGATGACATCCACAAACTCGAGAACGAGTACTATGCGCTCAAAATGGTTGGATCGGAGATTGAGACCTACACTAAGCAGTCCAACGACTATGCTGCACTTTGCCCAAACATGTCTCGACCTATGTATCGAAGGATTGAATTGTACATCAAAGGCTTGGTCCCAGAAATCAGAAGTCATGTAACCTCAGCCAACCTCAACACTATACAGCCCGTGGTTCGCCTTGCTCACAAACTCACCAATCAGGCTGTGGAAGAGGGCAAGCGGCCCAAGAGGATCGGCACTACTGCTGGAACTTCTAGCGATAACAAACGAAAGTGGGATGGAAGTCAGGGAAAGGATGCCAACCCCACTCAGGCCCCAGTTCAACAAAGGAAGACTGAAAACAACAAAGGCCCTCAGCAACAGGGTGGCTATCGGGGAAACCACCCTAAGTGTAACAAATGTAACCGACATCACAGTGGGCCATGTGGAAAAGGTCAATGTCAGCGATGCAACAAGATGGGGCATGAAGCCAAAGACTGCCGAAGCCAGTTCCCAGCTAGGCAGAATCAGCAACAACCACAGCAACAGCAGCAACAAGGAAACAACCGTGGGTGCTTCAAGTGTGGAGCAACGGGGCACATACGAAAGGATTGCCCTGAACTGAATCAAAACAACAACAATCAGGGTGCTGGGAACAATAACAACAATGCTGGAAATGGTGCTAGAGGAAAAGCTTTTGTGATTGGAGCTGGGGAAGCAAGGAATGACCCCAACGTTGTGGCGGGTAAGTTCCTACTTAATGATCGTTATGTTTCCGTACTATTTGATTCCGGAGCAGATGCTAGTTATGTATCCCTACGTATTAGAAAGAAACTTAAGCTCACTCTTACGCCGCTAAGCTCTAAGCACACCGTTGAAATAGCTAATGGTAGAAACCTCGAGGCCTCACACATAATTCGTAACTGCAAATTAGAGTTGTCCGGTCAGACCTTCTGTATCGATCTCTTCCCCATCATTCTTGGAAGCTTCGACGTCATCATTGGTATGGATTGGTTATCCAAACATCGAGCTGAAATCCTCTGCCAAGAGAAAGCCATTCGTATTCCCCGTCCCCCTGGCAAACCTCTTATAGTTCAAGGCGACAAGAGCGGAGAAGTCACAGGCATCATTTCGTTCTTAAAGGCCCAGAAGTATCTACGAAAAGGGCACACCGCTATCTTAGCACTCATTACCGACACACAGAAAATGGAAAACAGGATTGAAGATTTTCCAGTTGTACGCGACTATCCTGAGGTATTCCCGGAGGAACTACCTGGACTCCCTCCTCACCGTCAGGTCGAATTTCAAATCGAGCTAGCTCCCGGAGCAGCGCCTATAGCTCGTGCACCTTATCGATTAGCCCCCGCGGAGCTCAAGGAGCTTTCTACTCAACTACAAGAACTTTTGGACAAAGGTTTTATCCGTCCTAGTTCATCACCCTGGGGAGCCCCAGTGCTCTTCGTCAAAAAGAAAGATGGCTCATACCGAATGTGCATTGACTACCGCGAACTTAACAAGGTTACCATCAAGAATCGTTATCCACTTCCCCGTATCGACGACCTGTTCGACCAGCTGCAAGGGTCGAGCTATTATTCCAAGATCGATCTGCGATCGGGTTATCACCAGCTGAGAGTCCGTGATGAGGACATCTCTAAGACTGCTTTCAGAACCCGCTATGGTCACTACGAATTCCTTGTTATGCCTTTCGGAATGACCAACGCCCCTGTGATCTTCATGGATCTCATGAACCGAGTATGCAAACCCTACCTCGACAAGTTCGTAATTGTGTTTATCGACGACACCCTAATCTACTCGAAGAGCCAAGAGGAGCATGAACAACACCTACGCCTTATTCTCGAACTCCTTCGCAATGAGCAACTGTACGCCAAATTCTCGAAATGTGATTTCTGGCTTAGAGAAGTCCATTTCCTTGGGCACATCGTCAATCAGGAAGGGATCCATGTTGACCCTGCTAAGATTGAGTCCATTAAGAATTGGCCTGTGCCTAAGACTCCGACCGAAGTTCGCCAATTCTTGGGATTGGCAGGATACTACCGGAGATTTATCAAGGGATTCTCTAAGATCGCTCAACCACTTACGACCCTCACTCAGAAGGGTGTTACTTACAAATGGAGCGATGCTCAGGAATCTGCCTTCAAGGAACTAAAGAAAAATCTTTGTAGTGCTCCTATTCTTTCCTTACCTGAAGGTACCGACGACTTTGTTGTTTACTGCGATGCTTCTATTCAAGGGCTTGGTTGCGTGTTGATGCAACGCGAGAAGGTTATTGCTTACACTTCGCGACAACTCAAGATCCACGAACGGAACTACACGACGCATGACTTAGAATTTGGAGCTGTGGTCTTCGCACTCAAGCTTTGGAGACACTACTTGTACGGCACCAAGTGCACGATTTACACTGATCACAAGAGTCTCCAGCACATAATGGAACAAAAGGAGTTGAATATGCGGCAACGCCGATGGGTCGAACTCCTAAATGACTACGAGTGTGCAATTAAATACCATCCAGGCAAGGCTAATGTGGTGGCCGATGCCCTCAGCAGAAAGGAGACCAAACCCAAGCGTGTTCGTGCCTTACAGCTCACTATCCACTCGAACCTCCCTAATCAAATTCGGAATGCTCAGGTTGAAGCATTGAAAGCCGAGAACATCAGGGCTGAATCCCTACGAGGATCGAGACAACGATTGGAACAAAAAGAAGACGGTGCTTACTACGTAGCCGGACGCATATGGGTTCCGCTTTATGGAAATTACGTGATCTTGTGATGGATGAAGCCCATAAATCCCGTTACTCAGTACATCCGGGTTCAGATAAGATGTACCATGACTTAAGGACTACCTATTGGTGGCCTGGCATGAAAGCCCACATAGCAACCTATGTCAGAAAATGTTTAACCTGTGCAAGAGTCAAGGCTGAGTATCAGAAACCATCAGGCCTACTCCAACAGCCAGAGATCCCGCAATGGAAATGGGAGCAGATTTCCATGGATTTTGTTACTGGCCTGCCTAGGTCTCAACGCGGAAATGACACCATTTGGGTAATCGTGGATCGCTTAACCAAGTCTGCACACTTTTTGGCTATCAAAGAAACAGACAAGTTCTCTACCCTAGCAGAGGTATACTTAAAAGAAGTGGTTTCGAAGCACGGAGTACCTACCTCTATTATTTCTGATAGAGATGCACGTTTTACATCCGAGTTGTGGCAAGCTATGCACAAATCCTTTGGCTCGCGTTTAGACATGAGCACCGCTTATCATCCGCAAACGGATGGGCAATCGGAACGCACCATCCAAACCCTCGAAGACATGCTTAGGGCATGTGTGATCGATTTTGGCAAGAATTGGGAGAAGCACCTACCGTTGGTGGAATTCTCCTACAACAACAGCTACCACACCAGCATTCAGGCAGCACCCTTTGAGGCATTGTACGGTCGTAAATGTCGATCGCCTCTCTGCTGGGCGGAGGTTGGTGACAGCCAGATCACAGGCCCGGAACATGTAGTCGACACCACAGAAAAGATTGCCCAGATTAGGCAACGCATGGCGGCAGCTCGTGACCGTCAAAAGCACTACGCTGATAAAGATAGGAAACCGCAAGAGTTCCAGGTTGGTGAACGGGCTCTACTTAAGGTCTCACCCTGGAAGGGTGTGGTTCGTTTTGGAAAACGGGGCAAGCTTAATCCAAGATATGTCGGACCCTTTGAAGTTACCGAAAAGATCGGTACGGCCGCTTACAGATTGAATCTGCCTGAAGAACTGAGTGCTGTGCACAACGTTTTCCACGTATCTAATTTGAAGAAGTGTCTGTCAGATGAAACGCTCATCATTCCTTTCAAGGAACTCACTATTGACGAACAGCTACGCTTTACTGAGGAACCGGTTGAGATCACGGATCGTGAGATCAAAACCCTCAAACGTAGCCAGATACCTCTCGTGCGAGTTCGTTGGAACTCACGCCGTGGCCCAGAATTTACCTGGGAGAGGGAAGACCAGATGAAGCGCAAGTATCCCCAATTGTTCCCTAATGAAACCCCCAGCACTGAAGCTACAACTGAATTTCGGGACGAAATTCCAAACTAACGAGGGGATGATGTGACATCCCGTTGAAACGTTCGTATTTACATTAGCTTGTCAGTGGCTGCCTTAACTTTCGGGACGAAAGTTCTTAAAACTTGGAGATAATGTGACACTCTGGGTTTTTCCGAGTGAACACCTTGTAATTTCGTTATGCGTATATATGTGTTATTAAATGAAAAGTTGCGTTTTACCTTAATGTGCTATGTGTGGTATGTATGTATATATATATATATATGTGTGTGAACCGAACCCGACTTGAGACCACTCGGTCTCGAGTAAACAGAAACGGTTGGGCCGGATTGGGCCATATACCCCCCTTCGAGCCCACTCGGAACCATTGTAGGGTGCACCACCCAAACCGAGTATAAAACCCATGCCCAAGCCCTCCTTCTCTCATTTGACACTCCCACCATTCACACACCCTCCTACATTCCTTCAAATCACTAAAACCCTAACAATCAAGCTCACCTCCTCTCCTCTCCCTCTCTCGGATCAAACCGGCGACAACAAAAGGGGCTCTCGGATCATCTCGGATTAGCTTGAGATCACCACTCGGAACTTAGTCCATCAATCCCTCATACTCTTTCATCTAGCCGGTTAGTTTCCTTTTAGTTGTTTGGCCAAAAATGATGATTTATGAATACAAATTGTTAAGGTATTTGAATTATAAATGATGGATGAAATATGTGATAAATGATAAATATGTTCATGCTTTGATGGGAAATTGTTAGATAACATACAAGGTTAGGTAGGATGAACATATGATGAGTATGCGTTGAATATGCTTGAATGTTGTTATGACTATGAAAAATTATGTGTTTGATATGTATGTTAGATTAAGGAAATCGAGGATGCTGATTTGAGTATATGTTAGAATAGGATTGTTTGAATAATCATGTTATAATGAAAAACCCTAAGAACAACATGAATGTCATGAAAATATTTGAAATGTGCCTTGTTTGATCTATTTTGAATTGAATTTAGACAATAAAACATGTTTAAACATTCTGGTTGGTTAGTACAAAATCTCATGAAATTGCAATCTCATTGGTTAGTACATCAGAGGTTCTAGAAGGACTTCCTGTGCACGCATCCAAGGTTGCGAGTCGAAACCTCCGGTTGCGACTCGAAACTAAACCATGACAAGTCGAAACCTCCGGTTGCGACTCGAAACTAAACCATGACAACTCGAGACTAGCCTGGTTGCGACTCGAGACTAAACCATTACAACTCGAAACCTCCGGTTGCGACTCGAAACCAAACCATGACAACTCGAAACCTCCCGGTTGCGACTCGAGATTGGACTCGAAACCTCCAAGATTGCGACTCGTACCAGCATTACTCGAAAACTCGTGGTTGCGACTCGAGACCGCACGTTCTCGAGTCGAGACCACCTTGTCTCGAGAGGACTGCTTGTCTCCGTTATTGGGCCAAGGACGTGTGGGTTGTGCATACCGTTCTATTTGGTTTCTGTGATGCTGTTAACTGTTAATGTGATCTGATAGGCCCAATAACACTTATGATTTGTATGATAGTTGTTGATGTTCACTGTTTAACTGCTTCGTATCAGAATAGGCCCGATAACTTGCTGGATGATAATGTGTTGTGTATGCTATGTGTTAGTTATGTGTAAATATTACGTGAATACTTGTGCCCCAACTTGACCTGTATCGGTGACCATGCTAGGACGTGGTGACCAACGTGATTGACCAAGTAAATAATCTACCGAGCAACCCAAGGTGAGTTCACAACTAATAAAGCATGCGTTCCCGGTGGTTGGGAAACGAAAACTTAAGCAACGCTATTCCCTCGTAAGGGATACAAACCTACTTCTCTCCCCTTAAACGGGACTTTTAGTTAATTACTGTTTATACTGGATGCAACAAGCAATACTAAACAAAACTCTATCACTCAAGTCCTCACTTCTTAATACCGATTAGTCGCCGGGGTCAGGCGAACGGGTTATTAGTTGATAGCGCTATTTAGGTCTCACCAACCTCACACCGTGCCCGCGTATGGGATCGGGCGTGAACTAATGTACTCTGGCAACCGTCAATGATGATAGAACATTGACAAACGGGGCACTCTACGGAAACGTACGGATGAATAGTATTCGGTATTGTAAAAACAGTTTAGTCGCTTACTTGTGGGGTAGCTCCCCATCGCATGTATAAACGGATAAATTAACTGGTGAAACAAGTTTTTGGTAACTAAAACTGGACAACTCGTGAACTCGCCAACATTTTTGTTGATACCCTACTGCATGCTTTGCAGGTACTCAGTGACTCAGGAGCTTGCAGCTTGGGAAGTGTAGTGGTCGCCTAAACCCGTGTGTTGGGTTCTAAATAACCTGAACTATGAACTTTGTTTAACCTGAATACATCCGGACATCCAAAAATTTATGTAAGCATGATTATATTATGCTTTAGTGTTTGGCTTAAGAAAAATCCATTCATCGCGTCATTCGGATCGTTTTTCGCGCTTATGCGCATTCCGTCGTAATTAAGCGAACATCGCGTTCGTACGACCAAACGAACCATCATCCGGCATATTTTTGAGCATGTTTTGAGTTCCCTATACTTTAACTTCATTTTAGAGCCTTGAAATGAGGTTAACGGGGTTCAAACGCATCGAAAAAGGCCTTAAACACGTGCAGGGACCATTTCTGCCAATTTTGAAACAATTCTGAAACATGGGGGCCGTGGCGTAGCGCGAGCCCTAAGGGCCTATGCAGTCGCGCTACGCGAGTGCCTTAACTGGACAGAAACTTCAGTTTTGCATTTTCGGGACCAGATTCGATGTATTAACAGCTGATTAATTCACAACCACACATTCTAACATGCTTAGTCAGCTGATAAGGATGGATTTTAGGCACCATAACTTTCCGACACTTGTACGGATACGATTAAGGCACGATATTCGACAAGCGATCTTAACGGTTCGGGTATTCCTATAAATACCCATTCACCCCCATGCTTCCAAATTACAAGAACTTTGATTTGAGAAACTCTAAGTTGAAACTATTTTTTCATACCTGAGATTTTTGAATCGAGGTTAGCATTCGGGGACCCTTCGTAAGTATTCTTTCGTTCTTTTCCTTATTTTATTGCTTTTCGAGTCAGAAAGTCAAACTTTGTTTGACTTTCAGCGTTGACCAGTAATGGTCAATGCGAAGTTCGTTTGAACTTCGCAACGTGAGTGTAATCACGTTGGTTATAGTCCCTTGGGACTATGCCTACTGATTACCACGTTGTCTAGGGTCGTAGGGTAAGCGATCTAATAAATCGCTTATACCTCAAACCCGACCCATTTGGTCGATCATTAGGATCCGACCAAACACAGTAGGTGACCATAGTGTATAGGGAATAACCTTCCGAGGTTATACCTTATGGTCACATCGTTTAAATAGTTGTATGATAGGTAGTTTATATGCCTTAGGTAAATTACCAGAATACCCTTTTCATGTATAATTGATAATTAAGCATATGTAACCTAAACTTTTGTCACATAACTGATTATGTAACATATTTAGGCATATAACACTTGTCATAGGGCTAGTTAGGCGGTCCGAACGCGTTTCACGCGAACGACGCGTTAAAGTAGCATAAGCTACCTAAACGGGTCGTAATGGGTCGTAAACAATTATGTTAGGTTTCAATTAGTATGTAGGCTTTGTTAAACCAAATGACACGAGTCTCTATACTCGTTTGGTTTACAAACCCTCATGCTACCCGATCTTCCGACATAGGTCCGGTTTATTAACATAGTTACCTATATTAGGTGCTGTTTGATTTTCGTGATCTCTAGCGTTGCTTGGTGGTTATCTTAGGACTTCTGAGCAATCTCAAGTGAGTACATAGACCCCTCTTTTACTGTTTTCCAAACTGTTTTGGGGTGGAACACATGTGCCTACTTGTTACTTTCATGCTTTCATGTTTTCACATCATATACATGCTATGTTCAATAGTACACTTATAGTACATTGTTTTACATGATTTCATTGTTTTTATGCTATGTATGTCCATTGCGTGCATACTTAGTACATCGTTTTACATTTACATTTTATGCTATGTATGTCCATTGCGTGCATACTTAGTACATCAGTTCATCACATGCTTACATTTTGTTATGACATTTGGGTTGTTTACAATGGAACAATACATTCATTAACATTAGCTACGCCATTCGTTAGTAGGTAGTGGTACCATAGGAATTGACAACTCCCGTTCCGGACATCCCATGGAAAGGGGATGAAAGGAATGACCGAATTCGATATACATAAGCACAGATAATCCTTTAAGTCGTTTAAGGGTTTATCGCCACAGTCTCAAGGCTTGGATGTATGCATTATAACAATACCGTATAGATGTTCGTATCAATATAGCATGCATTTACACAAAACATAGCTTTGATTTAAACCAAGTTTTACTTCAATACTATGTTCTTGTGCATATGGTTTAGTGATATTTATCACTAGCCATACAGATCAGTTTGGTTACACATTACATGATTACATTGATCATGCATTTACACATTACATGATTTACATTGATCATGCATTTACACAAAACATAGCTTTGATTTAAACCAAGTTTTACTTCAATACTATGTTCTTGTGCATATGGTTTAGTGATATTTATCACTAGCCATACAGATCAGTTTGGTTACACATTACATGATTTACATTGATCATGCATTTTACATAGGTTTACATTTGACACATAAACATTTTGACATATTATTCAATACATTTGACAAATTCATTTATACATGGACAATTTACATTGGTAGTTTGTTTGGGTAAGTGATTTAAGTAACGAGGCGTGTGTAATATGATACAAACATGGTGGATACGCCGCTGGTACTTCCTATATATAAGTGTTTGTATGATATTACATATTGTAGCATTATTTGAATCATTTCAATTTGAGACATAGAAAATTTTATACAAATAACATATCTTTTCACAATACATTGTTTTACAAACAACTTAACTTATACAAACTCAATTTACATGGTTATTCATTTAACCATGCATTATTCTCTTACTTATACGTATCAACCGAACTTATTGTTTTTCAAAGGATTTACAAAGACAAATCAAATTACAAGGTTCATGACTAAACATTTTCTTAAACAGAAGTCATGAATCTGATTTTCACAAAACCTATGTACTCGCCGGCATTTTTATGCTGACGTACCTATTTTCACATGTGTTTCAGGAAATGAAGCATAGGATTGATCAAGACACACTTAGGCGGACATGGGCCTTAGTGACAATAAAAGATGCAGACTAGTTAATTTATGTTGTGTACTCTTTACTTCTTGTTTAAAGACAATGTAACTCGCTTGATTGATGAATAAAACGAAACTTTAATATCCATGGTTGTGAAACAATTAATTCTGTTACAACACTCCCCGATGTTTCCGCCACGTTTTGTATGTTCCACGTGGTCGGGGTGTGACAGAAAAGATGGTATCAGAGCCCATGGTTATAGGGAATTAGGTTATTAGTAATACTTTGACCTAGTCTATAACCTTTCTAGGACCCTAACGCGAGTTTACTTGCGTTTAGTCATAAAACAATACCGTCACCTATCCTTAGGCGACGATCACAACAAGAACATAAATTTCAAAACCGCTTTGAAAAGCAATCATATGTTCTAGGATGATTGATTACTAGGTTTTGAACCCTCTATTGTAAGGTTTTGAACTCTCTATTATATGGTTTTGAACCCCTTTGAGTTTTTCAAAATCTCGTCAAGGTTTTGGGTTTTAAATAATGTGAACACGTGCAAACTGGAAGGGTGAATGCCTGTATTCTGGGTTTTCTGTCTAGGCAAGCACTTCGTATACATCTCATCAGACGCGAGACCAGTTGTGCTTACCTGGGAATTCTTGGAATGAGTGTTCACTTATAGGCGAGCATGTCTTCGCGATACATTATTTTTGACCCATTTACTTTGATTTGTCACCATCTCATTTGTTTGCCTTAGGTAACAAACAAATGATCACGATTTTCATTCGTTACCATTCTGTATTGATTATCCAATAACCTTTCACTTGCTTCTTCCTCTGTCTTTCATTTTCTTCTAGAATGTCTATTCCTCTCAGCACTGGTCAAACGCCCGAGCGAACAGCCAAATTTGTCCAGCAAATTGGCGAAGTGATTCAGAGGACGGTGGATTTAGGCATTGCCATGGCTCGTCTCAACAATGAAGCCTCTTGTCTCGACAATGAAGCCACTCAAGAGCCACCAAAGGAAGCAGAAGTCAAGCCAGCACCAAAATCAAGGAAGCGTAAGGCTTCAAGGAAACCCGCAGCGGTTACACCTAATCAAGCGGGACCTAGTCATGTGGCAAGGCCACCAGCTAGGAAGCCGTACAATGGAACTTCACCATTTTGCAACAAATGTAAGGGGCATCACCTAGGTCACTTACAGTGTCATCGGTGTGTATCATGTGGACGAGTTGGTCACCTGGCAAGTACTTGTCGATGTAACCCGAACCAAGGTGGTCTAAATCAACCCCAAGTCAACCCTACTCAAGCTCGTTTCCCGCGTGGTACTTGCTACAACTGTGGTGAGACTAGCCATTTCAGGAACAAATGCCCAAAGCTTGCTAATGCAAATCCAACCCTTGGATGAGCATTCGGCTGAACAAAGGATGTTGCTGTCTTATGCCTTTGTTTCTTTTGTTTTCAAGTAATGTGAAACAATCTGTTGGTTTATAAATAAAAGTTGTTGTTCACAATTCTGATATACAAGTATAATTACATGTGTTTATGGCATTTCCCTATAATACCTGTATTAAGGAACTATGTTCCTTACAAACTACTCCTGTGATTCTCTCTTTCAATTGATCGCTCATGATTCCCTCGAAAATTTTAAAGTACTCGTTTCATTCTAAGAAACGAAGTACATGAAATAAAGTGAAATTATGAGTAATCGTGCTTTTTGCACATCAGTACCTTTGAATCCTTGGTTGGATAACTAAGGATATTTTCAAATCTCATACCCATTACGTTTTTATTTTTCAACATACCCAGTACAAGTATTTCAACACAATTTTCATGATCTCAAAACATTTCATATAGTTTGAAAACAATTTTTCTTGATACATTGTCAATGATATTTCAAAAACATTGGCCATGTTATCAAAACCAACCTTTCTAATTTCAAAATATTTCATATAGTCTGAAAACAATATTAACACAGTACATTTTATCATCAAGTGCATGATTTCGAAAAGCATCATTCATATTTTCAAAAACCTTAGACATAATTTCAAAATTCATCTCGCATGATTTTAAAACATTTTTATAAATATACTTACCTAGTACACCTACTATAATTTCAAATGTATTATATATAAGGTTTCAAAAACGGTAAACACATTTTTCTTAAAAGAACCCCATGCATAGTTTTCCAAATATATTTTCCTCATACAGTGACTTAACCTTCAAATTCTGCTTCATATGTCGCCTTGACATATCTAGCATCTCAACTTCATAAGCATTTCAACTTCATGTTTTGACTTAAGCACATCCCGTGCAAGATTTCAAAACATCTTCAACTTCTAAAATCCATATGGGATCTTTTTATCTCCACAATTAGACCCTTGTGGATAATCATCATTCAAATCAGAGTCCTTAATTGGATTCCTTATGTACCTTAATTCGAACATTTCGATTCTTTATAATCAAAATCGAATTTTCTCTTCAAAAATCTTTCTATCTTTATAGCTAGATTCTTGATAACGTTTAAAGTACCAAATGAAATCCGCTGAATGGATTCCTAGTGTGCTTTAAATACATGTACTCTGTTAGCAGAACAAACTTCTAGTTAAACAATTTTGTGGTTATGTGACTATGTGTTTATTCATCTTATGTTTTCTTTTATGCATTTTTGTGTTTTTAATACTCTGGATATTCGTTATCCAAATCCTCGCAGGATCTTTCATATCTTGATATGAGGGATTCGTAGCAGGATATTCAAAAGGTACTACCTTCAATCCTCAATGGGCTTCTATGTAATAGTTAAGACCCTTGGATTATATAAGTACCGCTCCATGATTCATAAGAGACCCTTTAGTGGTCTAATCAAAAAGATTGATTCACAATTTGGTTAAAGAACGGCATCTAGTGATGTAGCTGGACAGACTCCTTGATAGTCTATTTAGATCATTTATTGATTTAATTAAAAGGACTCTATGGCGGTCTAGTCACACTCATCACAGGATTGTTCATTTGGTTTTCCCCTGCACATTATAAAATGGACTGAGTGAACTATGCAAGGAATTGTCTAATTATGGACGCGTACATAATTATGAAATTTAGTGCACAGAAACCCAGTAAGATTTATTATGTGTAAGAACCGATAGCGACAACAATAACAAAATGACAACGATGTAATGGAGGTACGGTGGACGCACCAATGACGCTTCATATACTTATATAAGTATCCCTCTTACATTGCAAGCATGATGTTATTAAAGGTTACTAGAAGTTCAGAACCCTAATCAATATTGTTCGATCTTTTCAACTTCATGTTTTCAAGCTCTCACAAGTTTCCTCTAAATAAATTTCGGGACGAAATTTCCTAAAGTAGGGGAGACTGTAACACCTGTGCCTTCGCGGCCATCAAACAAATACCGAACCAATGAAATATTATATTTCATACTTGGGATTGGTAAAAATATGTGTATCATTTGCACATATCAAATTTTGTTCAATTCCAAACTCTAAATCGCTTTCTGGAAGGTTATACGCGCACCAATGCGTAAATATAACCAGTTTAATGCAACAAACACTCCGGAATAGTGACATAGGCTTAACGTACCTTAAATAACCTTTACATAACTTAGAAATAAGTTTTGAAGGCTTTGGTATGGCAAAATCAAGTTAAATCGCTTACAGGGACTAAATTTGACAAACTGTGAAAGTATGCCAATTTGAACTGTAACAGACATTCCGGAACATGACCATAAGTTAAACATACCATAAATATCCTTTACATGGCTTAGAAATAGGCTTTGAGGTGTTTGGTGTGCTAAAATAAATTTTGGGTCATTCAGGGACTAAAAGTGTCAAAAAGTGCACAAGTTTGCATTTTTACGCATAACTCACGTTCTGAATACATCCGGACATCCAAAAATTTATGTAAGCATGACTATATTATGCTTTAGTGTTTGGCTTAAGAAAAATCCATTCGTCGCGTCATTCGGATCGTTTTTCGCGCTTATGCGCATTCCGTCGTAATTAAGCGAACATCGCGTTCGTACGACCAAACGAACCATCATCCGGCATATTTTTGAGCATGTTTTGAGTTCCCTATACTTTAACTTCATTTTAGAGCCTTGAAATGAGGTTAACGGGGTTCAAACGCATCGAAAAAGGCCTTAAACACGTGCAGGGACCATTTCTGCCAATTTTGAAACAATTCTGAAACATGGGGGCAGTGGCGTAGCGCGAGCCCTAAGGGCCTATGCAGTCGCGCTACACGAGTGCCTTAACTGGACAGAAACTTCAGTTTTGCATTTTCGGGACCAGATTCGAGGTATTAACAGCTGATTAATTCACAACCACACATTCTAACATGCTTAGTCAGCTGATAAGGATGGATTTTAGGCACCATAACTTTCCGACACTTGTACGGATACGATTAAGGCACGATATTCGACAAGCGATCTTAACGGTTCGGGTATTCCTATAAATACCCATTCACCCCCATGCTTCCAAATTACAAGAACTTTGATTTGAGAAACTCTAAGTTGAAACTATTTTTTCATACCTGAGATTTTTGAATCGAGGTTAGCATTCGGGGACCCTTCGTAAGTATTCTTTCGTTCTTTTCCTTATTTTATTGCTTTTCGAGTCAGAAAGTCAAACTTTGTTTGACTTTCAGCGTTGACCAGTAATGGTCAATGCGAAGTTCGTTTGAACTTCGCAACGTGAGTGTAATCACGTTGGTTATAGTCCCTTGGGACTATGCCTACTGATTACCACGTTGTCTAGGGTCGTAGGGTAAGCGATCTAATAAATCGCTTATACCTCGAACCCGACCCATTTGGTCGATCATTAGGATCCGACCAAACACAGTAGGTGACCATAGTGTATAGGGAATAACCTTCCGAGGTTATACCTTATGGTCACATCGTTTAAATAGTTGTATGATAGGTAGTTTATATGCCTTAGGTAAATTACCAGAATACCCTTTTCATGTATAATTGATAATTAAGCATATGTAACCTAAACTTTTGTCACATAACTGATTATGTAACATGTTTAGGCATATAACACTTGTCATAGGGCTAGTTAGGCGGTCCGAACACGTTTCACGCGAACGACGCGTTAAAGTAGCATAAGCTACCTAAACGGGTCGTAATGGGTCGTAAACAATTATGTTAGGTTTCAATTAGTATGTAGGCTTTGTTAAACCAAATGACACGAGTCTCTATACTCGTTTGGTTTACAAACCCTCATGCTACCCGATCTTCCGACTTAGGTCCGGTTTATTAACATAGTTACCTATATTAGGTGCTGTTTGATTTCCGTGATCTCTAGCGTTGCTTGGTGGTTATCTTAGGACTTCTGAGCAATCTCAAGTGAGTTCATAGACCCCTCTTTTACTGTTTTCCAAACTGTTTTGAGGTGGAACACATGTGCCTACTTGTTACTTTCATGCTTTCATGTTTTCACATCATATACATGCTATGTTCAATAGTACACTTATAGTACATTGTTTTACATGATTTCATTGTTTTTATGCTATGTATGTCCATTGCGTGCATACTTAGTACATCGTTTTACATTTACATTTTATGCTATGTATGTCCATTGCGTGCATACTTAGTACATCATTTTCATCACATGCTTACATTTTGTTATGACATTTGGGTTGTTTACAATGGAACAATACATTCATTAACATTAGCTACGCCATTCGTTAGTAGGTAGTGGTACCATAGGAATTGACAACTCCCGTTCCGGACATCCCAGGGAAAGGGGATGAAAGGAATGACCGAATTCGATATACATAAGCACAGATAATCCTTTAAGTCGTTTAAGGGTTTATCGCCACAGTCTCAAGGCTTGGATGTATGCATTATAACAATACCGTATAGATGTTCGTATCAATATAGCATGCATTTACACAAAACATAGCTTTGATTTAAACCAAGTTTTACTTCAATACTATGTTCTTGTGCATATGGTTTAGTGATATTTATCACTAGCCATACAGATCAGTTTGGTTACACATTACATGATTACATTGATCATGCATTTACACATTACATGATTTACATTGATCATGCATTTACACAAAACATAGCTTTGATTTAAACCAAGTTTTACTTCAATACTATGTTCTTGTGCATATGGTTTAGTGATATTTATCACTAGCCATACAGATCAGTTTGGTTACACATTACATGATTTACATTGATCATGCATTTACACATTACATGATTTACATTGATCATGCATTTTACATAGGTTTACATTTGACACATAAACATTTTGACATATTATTCAATACATTTGACAAATTCATTTATACATGGACAATTTACATTGGTAGTTTGTTTGGGTAAGTGATTTAAGTAACGAGGCGTGTGTAATATGATACAAGCATGGTGGATACGCCGCTGGTACTTCCTATATATAAGTGTTTGTATGATATTACATATTGTAGCATTATTTGAATCATTTCAATTTGAGACATAGAAAATTTTATACAAATAACATATCTTTTCACAATACATTGTTTTACAAACAACTTAACTTATACAAACTCAATTTACATGGTTATTCATTTAACCATGCATTATTCTCTTACTTATACGTATCAACCGAACTTATTGTTTTTCAAAGGATTTACAAAGACAAATCAAATTACAAGGTTCATGACTAAACATTTTCTTAAACAGAAGTCATGAATCTGATTTTCACAAAACCTATGTACTCGCCGGCATTTTTATGCTGACGTACCTATTTTCACATGTGTTTCAGGAAATGAAGCATAGGATTGATCAAGATACACTTAGGCGGACATGGGCCTTAGTGACAATAAAAGATGCAGACTAGTTAATTTATGTTGTGTACTCTTTACTTCTTGTTTAAAGACAATGTAACTCGCTTGATTGATGAATAAAACGAAACTTTAATATCCATGGTTGTGAAACAATTAATTCTGTTACAACACTCCCCGATGTTTCCGCCACGTTTTGTATGTTCCACTTGGTCGGGGTGTGACAATAGTCACTTGGGACTATGCCTACTGATTACCACGTTGTCTAGGGTCGTAGGGTAAGCGATCTAATAAATCGCTTATACCTAAACCCGACCCATTTGGTCGATCATTAGGATCCGACCAAATACATTAGGTGACCATAGTAGGTAGGGAATAACCTTCCGAGGTTATACCCTATGGTCGCTTCGTTTAAGTAGTTGTATGATAGGTAGTTTATATGCCTTAGGTAAATTACCAGAATACCCTTTTCATGTAAAATTGGTAATTAAGCATATGTAACCTAAACTTTTGTCACATAACTGATTTTGTAACACGTTTAGGCATATAACACTTGTCATAGGACTAGTTAGACGGTCCGAACGCGTTTCACGCGCACGACGCGTTAAAGTAGCATAAGCTACCTTAATGGGTCGCGATGGGTCGAAAGCACTTAGGTTTGGTTTCATTGTAGTATGTAGGCCTTGTTAAACCATATCATATGAGTTCCAACACTCATTTGGTTTACCAAGCCTCATCCTATCCGATCTCCCGATTTAAGTCCGGTTTATTTATATAGTTTTAGATTGCCGACTGATTCCGTGCTCTCTCTAGCTTTGTTTGGTTGTTGTTCAAGACCTCCAAGCATTCTCAGGCGAGTACATTATTCCCCTATTTTACTGCTTTCAATTGTTTTGGGGTGACTCATATGTGCTAAATGTTTTCGATGTTATAACGATGGTTTCAAAAACAAGTAAAACGATTTATACAAAACTAATAACGATTTCAATAAAGTGAACAAACTGGTTGGTTGTAGTTACATAACAAATGACATTCATTAGCAATGATCAAGCCGACCAGTATTAGGTTATGGTACCATAGGATCTGACAAGTCCCGTTATTTACTACACCCGTAGTTATGTGTGGGTGTTGTGGGTAGCGACTGAATCTGTAATTATTAATTTACTCTTTGGTAAGGGTTTATTAATGCGAGATGTTAATCTATCCTTTGGTAAGGGTTTATTAATGCGAATTGTTAATCTATCCTTTGGTAAGGGTTTATTAATGCAAGTCAAGAAGGTTTGAATGTTATTAGCGAGACGACCATTTAAGTAGTTTCACGACCTAAAACGAATTAAACGATTGGGTAAACGATAGGTTTTCACACGATGATTTAACGATTGGGTAAACGATTGGCTTCAAAGCGATATACGATATTATTTTGGTTACATATTACATGGTTTACATTTGACACAAAAACACTTTTGACATTGGTTATACATATTACATGATTTACATTTGGGCATGAACATTACTTTGGTGGTTTGGTTTGATTAAGTGATTAAGTAACAATGCGTGTGGAATATGATACAAGCATGGTGGATACGCCGCTGGTACTTCCTATATATAAGTGTTTGTATGGTATTACATATTGTAGCGTTATTTGAATCATTTCAGTTTGAGACATAGAACATTTTATACAAGTAACATACTTTTCACAAGACATTTATTTACAAACAACTTATCTTATACAAACTCATTTTACATGGTTATTCATTTAATCATGCATTATTCTCTTATTATACATATCACCTGAACTTATTATTTTTCAAATGATTTACAAAGGCAAAGCAAATTACAAGGTTCATGACTAAACATTTTCTTAAACAGAAGTCATGAATCTTATTTTCACAAAACCTATGTACTCGCCAGCATTTCTTTGCTGACCTCGTTTTCACATATGTTTCAGGTATTGTTGAATGATATCGATTGATAAGATGCATGCTCACATAGGACTGGACAAGGCCTTAGTGACTCAATAACAATGATAGACTATGTTTAATTTGTGTATTTAGATTTCCAGACGATGTAATTATTCAATGTTTAATAAAACGAAACACTTTTTGGTATCCATGGTTATGAAACATTAATTCTGTTGCAACACTCCCCGACGTTTCCACCACGTTTTGTATGTTACACGTGGTCGGGGTGTGACAAAAGACCTCGGCTTCAATCTACCAGCTTCCGGGAACGAGAGAATACAAGGACAGTGATCCGATAGCCTATATGGTTTGAAAATGGCCACCGAATTCGGAAATTCAGCTATAAAAGTCGTATTTCCCATCACTCAGTCAAGTTTCTTCAGCAAACCTACCCCATATTTTGGCTTTTGACTCCATGTAAACTGTATCCCTATTCGGTTAATATCAACAACTTCAATATTATCCACACACTCTTGAAAATCTCTCATACCAGTAGAGATCGATGAAGTTCCCATAGAATTATCTTCAATATTAAGAGCCGTATTAAAATCGCCTATAATGCACCAAGGTTTATTATCAACAAGGGCTTTGTGCATAGAAAGATTATTCCATAACTCTTTACGAGCCATATAATAATTAGCAGCATAAACGACCGAACAGAACATCATTCTTTTATCCAATTTGAAAACAAGCTGAAAATGCATAACTGATGAGATTGCGCCAAGATCATCACATAAAAAATGGCCGGATTCCATCCAATAATAATTCTCGTGCCTTTGTCACAGCAACCTCCATTCGAAGTCCATTCCCAAGATCTGAAAACTGACTTGCAAACTTTACCCAAATTACCAACGTCCACATGAGACTCTAAAATAGCACACAAACTCAAATTAAATTCTTTAACTGCTTGCCGAACCTCCTTCTGTTTAAGAGGGCGGTTCAACCCCCTTATATTCCAAGCCGCAATACTAACCATGGGTAACTATCGGAGAAGGAGTGCTTGCCCCTTTACTTTTAACGTTTAGAGTACCCTCCGTCATAAACCCATCCATTTCATTTTCCACCTCTATAACCTCGTCTTCATCAGAATCCTCATTATTCACTCCCGACGTCTTGTTGCTAGTACCCGACTTGTCTTCCACTTCATTGAGAACATCAAAAGGGTTATTCGATCTTACATTCATAGAACTCAAATCTTTTTTGGTGTCGCCTTTAGGTTTTGAACCAACAGGACGATATTCGAATTTAGACTTTTGCTTATTAACAGGAACACCACCTTTATTAGCAGCTTTCTTACCATACACTCCTATGTATCCGTCTTGATCCACAATAGGCACTTTCTTTACAGGACGATTCTTTTGAACATTCCGATTTTGATTCTCATGCACAGCCTTATTTGGTTTCTTCGGTTGTTTCGGGCAAATATCGGTCGAGTGACCGAACACACTGCAGGTAGCACACCGATGCGGACTCCATTCATATTCCACATACATAATCTCTTTAATGAAACCCTCCCCTTCCGGTTCAGGAATTGCCATTGTAATTTCTTCTCGAAACTCTTTCTCAGCCGATACCTCAATCAACGCTCTAGCATAGCTACTGCGACCCCAAGAGTCGATGCACATAGACGTAGTAAACGAAAAATCATTTTTGGTTCCCCAATAGTAGTTGCAATCAAGCTAAGACCATCTTCCGTATAAGCCGCTAAAGGAACTTCATGAATTTTGACCCATACTTGAACCTTCTTTACCTCTTTCTTCTCTAGCTTAGTTGTTGGAGTCCATCCATCCAAAAATAATGGCCGGGATCTAATTATCCAAGGCCCATCCTTCAGAACATTCGACATACCAACTTCATCATTAAATTTAAAGAAGAAAAAACCATTCGCGTTCATCATAGTTTCTAACAAGCCATACTTCTTCCAATTTGTCCGAACAAAATAATCAACCACAGGGAAGGCAACTCAATCTCCTAAAAAATACCCATACAGAGTATTAGCCAGCTTATCTTGCACAGATCGACAACTGAACAAGTAATTCTTTTTAAGACTATGTTGCTCGGCTAAACTTTCAAGCCACCTAGACTTGATCGACCACAGGGAAGGCAACTCGATCTCCTAAAAACACAAAAGGTACTTCATACCTTATAAATTGCACATTTTAACAGACCGACAACTGAACAAGTAACCGGACACTACCAAAACACCAAAAATGAACTTGAAACATTGTTTTAGTGTTTTAAAGCTAGTATTGGTCATAAAACACATTAAAACCCCTAAAACACTTAAACACATATAACACATCATTAAGCATCTAACTTACATCCTTTACCCCTTAACTTTGAAACTCTATAAGTTACCTCCCTCCCCACCAATGAAGTGGACGGTCAACATGTTTGTCCCCTAAGGCCACATGTTGCCTCCTAATGTAGCCTAAGATTTGATGGTCAATATGTTTATTTAGTGGAAGGATTAAGAACATGGAGTTATAAAAGAACCTTATCATAACCTAACCCTCACTTTACCATTTCACAAATTCAAAACACCTTTTCCCCATTTCTTCTTCCTCACTCACGGTCACAATAACATCACACACCACCTTCATTTTCAATCATCATCCAAGCAATCCAAGACCATACAAATGTGTCTCAAGACCATATAAGAAAGTTTCAACCACAAGAAGTGGAAGGACATCTCTAGGAAGCTTTTAACCACCTCATTCATCATCTCATCACCATCTTGCATCTCTTGCCACTTCCCTAGCCACAAGAGCTAGTAGTAAGCTCTCTAATCTCCATTTTACTTCATCTTTGTGACAACCCGTAATTCCCCGTAGTTCTAAGGTGCATGTCTTTCGTGTGTATTTTCCGAATCACTTTCTGTTACGCTTGGATTGCACCGTAGTTCTTTTCATGCTTGTACGTTATTTGTTATACTTGGTTAAGTTACATGTTAAAGAATATTAGTGAGTTCTAGTTAACGGTTGCTTAGGTTTGGGCCACACCTCCCTTGTGCCTTGTAATTGGGTTGGGCTACCCAAACCGCATCCCTAATGCCATGTGAGTGGGTTGGGCTGCCCAAGCCTTCGTAACACAAGCCCAAACGAACTGGATATAGGGATTGCATGCGGCTTTCCTTATGTTACGACATCACACAAGACACAAACCCTAGCAACAAATCCTTTCTCTAGTCGTCGAGTCTACTGCTTCGGTTCACCGCCCTTGTTCTAGCAGTTGGTTAGTTATTCTTTATTGCTTCTTATTTTGCATTCATTAGTATGTTGTTTGTGTGTGTCCATGTGCATCGATATATATGAATTAAACACAAGCTAGGGTTTGACTGCTAATTATGTAGTCTTAATTGATCATAATTGGCTTGGGTATTATAATAATGATAATGGTATTCTAGCTGTCATGATGTTAACGAATGTGTGATGGTCAAGGTTATGATTAAAACCATTAACATGTTGACTTTTATTATTATGATGGTTGTATGTAAATATGTGATTCATAATTAATTTAGATGTGACAGTAGCATTATCGGTTCAACCATGTGCATATCTTAATTATGTGTCAGTGATCATGTGTTAAATGGTAGATTAAATCTCATGTTGTTATGACATGGAAATATGTATGATCTGCGATATGTGATCCTGTGTGTATGCTGATAATCAATGAATGAATTAGTGGTTATAAGATTAGATTAAGATTCATATATTAGTATTGCAATTTGAATATGCTGTTAATAATGTTATGGGTAGTCAAGAGTATTATGTGTGATAGACAATACCATGATGTTATGTATGTGAAATCTAGATCTGCTCATGTGAAGAAATAGATTAACACAATGACAAGTAATCATTAGGGTATTGGTGATTATGATTTTAATCAGAATGGATAGTGATAGTCTCATGTTTCAGGATAACCTGATTGTTTAAGCGTAGAAACTCACTGTCTTAATTTCTTTGAATCAAGTATTATTGATTGGTGAAGTATTGTGTGAACCGCCCCGACGAATGATGACCAAAAATTAACTTATGATATAAACCAACGAGTTTGGCTTGTGTAGCGATGACTGTTATATGGCTCGATGTAGATTAATATGGTTTGAATATTGATGGGATGATATAATCACTAAGTGAAGATTCGGGACTGGTTACTATAAAACGGGGATGGTTTAGGTTATTCAAGCATGATATGTATTTGTTTGAATCAATGGAACTCATTGGACTATGCATGATCACAGTTAATTAGATGTTCATATGAATATGCGAATGGTGGGTGTGCTACATGAACAATAACTGTGTATTATGTGAACAAGGAATACGTGAATTAATTGTACGTGCAACTTGCGAATTATGTGCAACTGAGACTGATTGTTGTCGGTAACCATGTTAGGATTGTTTTGAGCAACTTGAACACATAACTAGTCTAACCGAGCAAAACCAAGGTGAGTTCACTGCACTTTTCTAAGCATGCGTCCCGGTGGTTTGGGACATCTGGTAAACGTTTCTAAAGGGAATACTGGGTAAACTATTATTTGGGATGTTGGTTATTGAACACAGAATCGATCATCTACCGTGTTGCCTGTAAGGCAATAGGGTAACTAGTTGATAGTGCTATTAGGTTTGACACCCTCACACCGGGCCGTAAGGACGGGCGTGATCTAGTTACCTGGACATCATTACCAATGCTTGGTTAGGGGCATTGGGGTTGGGCACACTCCCAGGTTATTTTGGGCACACTCCCATGGTATATATTGGACACACTTCCAGTATATAAGACTCTCCTACGTTAATAACAATCCCAAAACGAAACGATGAGTTGACTTAACAGATATCTGGTAACTACACACGTTAACAAAACCTTGAACTCACCAGCGTCGTCTGACACACTTGTCTGCATGCTTGCAGGATTGTAGGTTTATCTCATTGGGACTTGCTGTCTGGGATGCTGGAGTAGTCATGGATCGTGATACATGGAATCTCAACACAAGCTAAATGATTTATGTACACATGGTTTACTAAACACTTAACAAATGAGTTTTGCTTCCGCTGTACACAATGAATGATATGTAACGTTTGTAACCCCTTATGTTAATGAATGAAAGTTTTATTTAAATATATTTATGAGTTCAATGTGATTGGTGGCTTGGATCCTGGTACGTCACACGCCTCGCGGGGGTTTCCGCATGTGGTATTTTGGGGGTGTGACAATGTTAATAGTATATCTCATATGTACAAGTTACACCATCAAGAGATCTTAACTTTAAAAGATGAACATATGAAGAACCAAGATAATCTAAAGAAAATCAATTGTTTCTAGTGTTGTTTGATGCATGTGATGAAGTTGTTGTTGTTGATCTTGTGTTTTTGGTTAGATCCATCATATGTAAGCTTGTTAGAAGCTTAGATCTAACAAGTTTAAGCATGGATATTGTGACAACCCTCAAACTCCATGTATTCCGTACAATTTATTAATGACAATTAAAGTGCTTGACGACTGTGTGGAATTATTTAACTGCTATCTGATTTATGTGTTATGCTTACATGTACTTGTTAACACACTAATAGAGTACAGAAAAGTCATTAAATAAGTCCGTTATGATTTCCTAAGTGTTAGAAATTAAAAACGTTACAAAATATATAAATAGGACACTTTTCGGATTAATTAAACGCTTTAACGGAACAGTGTCAAACCGAACAACCGGACTTTACCCGGAACCTAAAAATATTGTCTATGACATTGTTTTCTTTTTCTGAGCCAGTTAGGGTCCCCGAACACCCTAACACATCTTATATTATACAACACACCTTCATGCACTAACTTAACAATTTAATCCTAACTAGTTCTCTAACCATTTAGTTGAAACCCAACCCTATACCCCCCCCCCCCCCTTGTGTGACCGTCCCCAAGACCCCACCACATCAAAAAAAAGGATTTGATTTAGATCTTCCATATCTTCTCTTGATCCTTGTGAGATTTTGGGGTGATTGTGTTTGTACTAAAGTTGACATATAACCCAATGGATAAAGGAATTTGAGTTTAAATAATCATCATCATCTCCAACTTATCACAACACCACAACTCCATCTCTCTCTCCATCCATAGCTCGGCCGAACATCCTCCCCATCACCACCACATTTTCGGTTTTCATTCTAGCGATCCAAGTGTACTTCTAGGTGCTACAAGGCGTTCAACGAAGCTCGGTGTGTTCGGAAGTTGAAGGACCGCTCTCGTTTTCTTTTATCCACCACTTTTACGTCTTATTTCTTCCCTAGCCTTGTGCTAGTAGTAAGTGTTCTAAATCACTATCTTGTTCTTGATTTTAGTGGTTAATAGATGTTTGTATGATGAAATATGAAGAACACACAAGAACATGACATAAGGTCTTGAACATAAGTGTTTAATGTTGGATAAAGAAAAGATATGTGTGTAAATCTTATAAATCCTGCATAGTTGTGATTATCTGATGATTTGGTAGTTAATATTGATGATTGATGATTGTTGTGGTCACTAAACTTGTTAACGGAATCAATCGAACACGATTTTGAAGGATAAACACTGAAAATCAGAATCTGTCTAAGCGTTACAGCCAACTTCAGTTGGCTGTAAACAGGTCATAACTTGACGAAAGATGTATTTTCTGAAGTCTATGTTGATGTGTATTGTAATACGGTTCTAATGGCACCGGAATCATAATTTTTGGACTCCGTTTACTATTTTTAAAGTGTTAATTTGTAACAGCTACTTAAGCTAAATTTTGACAGCAATAAATGGGTGTCGTACTTTCAGTCATAACCTGAGTTTTGTGATGAATCGGACCATGAAAATTTTACTGTAGATGATAACTGAAGTATTTGTAATTACCCCACTGGAATTTCGCAAATCGGACTTACGAAGAATTTTTAATAAATTGTTTCGTGGACTGTGGTCAGAAATACATAAATCTGAGTTCAGTCCCGAATATGAATTTTTATAAAATATTGGTGATGAACCGGACCCCGATATTTTTACACAATAAAATATGGAACGTTTAAGACATTCTGTAAAAATTTGGGAATTTTTGGAACATGTTAACTATTTTATTAAAATCCCCGAAAACAGCCCAGTTTCGAGTATAAAAGCTGAAACG
This sequence comes from Helianthus tuberosus, assembly GCA_030545235.1. Classification (NCBI taxonomy): domain Eukaryota; kingdom Viridiplantae; phylum Streptophyta; class Magnoliopsida; order Asterales; family Asteraceae; genus Helianthus; species Helianthus tuberosus. Next base: position 83,047,248 of record CM060399.1, read on the forward strand.
ACATAAGTAGTGATTTGCGTGTCTAAATGTCGAGTATGCTATCTGTGAATGATCTAACATGTTATATGTGTTATATGCATTATTGTATGTTTGCTTATGAGTGGGGAATGGATGGGAAGTATATATGGGCGTAAATCGTTAAAGTGTGTGCCTGTTATGTGGTAGAAGTAATGTGCAAATAAACCGTACGTAGGATACGTGTTATGCATGAGAAACTGATTGTTATCCGTACCTTATTAGGACGCGATTGACCGACCTTGACTGTTAACTATATTGAGAATCTAACCGAGCAAACCGAGGTGAGTTCACACTTTCTAAGGCATGGGATTCCCGGTGGTTTGGGAATGGGTTAAAGAATTAAAACTAAATCTACATATCCTCCTTGGGTAGGATTTGTACGGCCATCCTCCGTAGAATGGATGCCATTATTAAACCTACGAATTCTCCTGGTGCAGAATACGTACGTTCGTCCTCCTTGGGTAGGACAACAACCTTAAAACTAGCTAGACAAAACTCTATCATGAAGTCCCTCAATTTATATCGACTTAATCGCCGAGGCCAATGGCGAGCGGGTCATTAGTTAATAGCGCTATTAGGTTTAACAAACCTCACACCGTGCCGTTCGGACGGGCGTGTACTAATGGACTATGGCAGACTGTCAGTGATGATAGACACTGATGTAGGGCACAACTTATTTGCGTAGCAGTCGATATCATTCCGTCTAGTAGTTCAAACGGGGAAAACCCCCACTGATCATGGTTATGGATTGGGTAAAGAAAGAAGAGAAATGGTTAAACATACTTTCAACTACGGGGTAACCCCCACGGCAAATAAGCCAACGAAAGTCAAACCACGTTTTCAGAAACAACTTAAAACTAAACAACCAAACGTGAACTCACTCAACTTTGTTGTTGACTCGTTGTTACATGCCTTACAGGTCGCTAAATGCTTGGAGCTTGCACTTGAAGGAGTCGTTGTGGTGTACGGACTGTTATGTTCCGTGCTTAATGTTTAAATCCTTATGAACTTACTAAACTAGCATTTTGAAACTTTAACTTATGAACTATGGACTTATGCTTTTGAACTCACGTTTATGCTTCCGCTGTTTAAACCAAACAAGGTTAACTAGCTTTGGTCACCAATCGTATTATGTTTGGTTTTATTTACTTAATTGTGTTGTTCAATATGATTGGTGGCTCGATCCTGGTCATGTCACTTGTCCGTTTCTTTGATAGCCAGAAAATGTGCAGACTTGGTTAGTCGATCTACGATTACCCAAATGGTATCGTTTCCGCGTTGAGATCTGGGCAGGCCAGTAACAAAATCCATGGAGATTTGCTCCCATTTCCATTTCGGGATCTCCGGTTGTTGAAGTAGGCCTGATGGTTTCTGGTATTCAGACTTGACTCTCGCACAAGTCAAGCACTTACTGACGTAGGTTGCTATGTGGGCTTTCATGCCAGGCCACCAATACGTAGTCTTGAGGTCGTGGTACATTTTGTCTGAACCAGGGTGTACAGAATAACGAGACTTATGTGCTTCATCCATCACAAGCTCGCGTAAGTTTCCATAAAATGGAACCCAGATGCGTCCGTTAACATAGTAGGCACCGTCTCCCTTTTGTTTTAGCCGCTGCCTCGATCCTCGTAGGGACTCAGCCCTGATGTTTTCTGCTTTCAATGCTTCGACCTGGGCATCTCGAATCTGAGCCGGAAGGTTAGACTGGATGGTAAGCTGTAATGCTCGTACACGCTTAGGTAAAGTATCCTTTCGACTGAGGGCGTCAGCCACAACATTGGCTTTGCCCGGATGATACTTGATAGCGCATTCCTAATCATTCAAGAGTTCGACCCATCGGCGTTGTCGCATGTTTAACTCTTTTTGCTTGAAGATATGTTCGAGACTCCTGTGGTCGGTGTAAATGGTGCACTTGGTACCGTACAGGTAATGTCTCCATATCTTAAGCGCGAATACAACTGCTCCCAGCTCCAGATCGTGAGTAGTGTAGTTTCTTTCGTGAACTTTAAGTTGGCGCGATGCGTAGGCAATGACCTTGTCACGTTGCATCAATACGCAACCAAGTCCTTTGGCTCACGATTAGATATGAGCACCGCTTATCACCCGCAGACGGATGGGCAATCTGAACGCACCATCCAAACCCTTGAAGACATGCTTAGGGCATGTGTAATCGATTTTGGTAACGGCTGGGAAAAGCACCTCCCGCTAGTGGAGTTCTCATATAACAACAGCTACCACACCAGCATCCAAGCCGCTCCGTTTGAGGCATTGTACGGACGCAAATGCCGATCGCCTCTATGTTGGGCAGAAGTTGGTGACAGCCAAATCACTGGCCCAGAACATGTGGTAGATACCACCGAGAAAATTGCTCAGATACGACAACGAATGGCGGCAGTTCGTGACCGTCAGAAAAGCTATGCTGATAAGGGAAGAAAACCACTCGAGCTCCAGGTTGGGGATCGAGCGCTACTCAAAGTCTCACCTTGGAAAGGTGTAGTCCGCTTTGGCAAACGAGGCAAACTCAATCCGCGTTATATCGGACCGTTCAAAGTCATTGAGAAAATTGGCCAAGTCGCCTACAGGTTGGATCTACCTGAAGAACTCAGCGGAGTTCACAACGTATTCCACGTATCAAACCTGAAGAAGTGTCTGTCAGAGGAGACCTTCATAGTTCCTCTCAAGGAACTCACAATCGACGACCAGCTGCGATTCGTCGAGGAACCAGTAGAGATTACGGATCGAGATGTTAAGATCCTCAAGCATACAAGAATACCTCTCGTCCGAGTTCGTTGGAATGCTCGTCGTGGCCAGAGTATACCTGGGAACGAGAAGACCAAATGAAACTCAAGTATCCCCAGCTGTTTAAGAAAAACGCAACCACTACTGAGGCTGAAGCTACTGCAGAATTTCGGGACGAAATTCCAAATCAACGGGGGGATGATGTGACACCCCAGGAAAATCAGGAAAACAACGCAACATAACTAGCTTCCTCAGTAACCACGCGCTAAATTTCGGGACGAAATTCTCTTAACAGGGGGAGAATGTGACAACCCTCAAACTCCATGTATTCCGTACAATTTATTAATGACAATTAAAGTGCTTGACGACTGTGTGGAATTATTTAACTGCTATCTGATTTATGTGTTATGCTTACATGTACTTGTTAACACACTAATAGAGTACAGAAAAGTCATTAAATAAGTCCGTTATGATTTCCTAAGTGTTAGAAATTAAAAACGTTACAAAATATATAAATAGGACACTTTTCGGATTAATTAAACGCTTTAACGGAACAGTGTCAAACCGAACAACCGGACTTTACCCGGAACCTAAAAATATTGTCTATGACATTGTTTTCTTTTTCTGAGCCAGTTAGGGTCCCCGAACACCCTAACACATCTTATATTATACAACACACCTTCATGCACTAACTTAACAATTTAATCCTAACTAGTTCTCTAACCATTTAGTTGAAACCCAACCCTATACCCCCCCCCCCCCCCCTTGTGTGACCGTCCCCAAGACCCCACCACATCAAAAAAAAGGATTTGATTTAGATCTTCCATATCTTCTCTTGATCCTTGTGAGATTTTGGGGTGATTGTGTTTGTACTAAAGTTGACATATAACCCAATGGATAAAGGAATTTGAGTTTAAATAATCATCATCATCTCCAACTTATCACAACACCACAACTCCATCTCTCTCTCCATCCATAGCTCGGCCGAACATCCTCCCCATCACCACCACATTTTCGGTTTTCATTCTAGCGATCCAAGTGTACTTCTAGGTGCTACAAGGCGTTCAACGAAGCTCGGTGTGTTCGGAAGTTGAAGGACCGCTCTCGTTTTCTTTTATCCACCACTTTTACGTCTTATTTCTTCCCTAGCCTTGTGCTAGTAGTAAGTGTTCTAAATCACTATCTTGTTCTTGATTTTAGTGGTTAATAGATGTTTGTATGATGAAATATGAAGAACACACAAGAACATGACATAAGGTCTTGAACATAAGTGTTTAATGTTGGATAAAGAAAAGATATGTGTGTAAATCTTATAAATCCTGCATAGTTGTGATTATCTGATGATTTGGTAGTTAATATTGATGATTGATGATTGTTGTGGTCACTAAACTTGTTAACGGAATCAATCGAACACGATTTTGAAGGATAAACACTGAAAATCAGAATCTGTCTAAGCGTTACAGCCAACTTCAGTTGGCTGTAAACAGGTCATAACTTGACGAAAGATGTATTTTCTGAAGTCTATGTTGATGTGTATTGTAATACGGTTCTAATGGCACCAGAATCATAATTTTTGGACTCCGTTTACTATTTTTAAAGTGTTAATTTGTAACAGCTACTTAAGCTAAATTTTGACAGCAATAAATGGGTGTCATACTTTCAGTCATAACCTGAGTTTTGTGATGAATCGGACCATGAAAATTTTACTGTAGATGATAACTGAAGTATTTGTAATTACCCCACTGGAATTTCGCAAATCGGACTTACGAAGAATTTTTAATAAATTGTTTCGTGGACTGTGGTCAGAAATACATAAATCTGAGTTCAGTCCCGAATATGAATTTTTATAAAATATTGGTGATGAACCGGACCCCGATATTTTTACACAATAAAATATGGAACGTTTAAGACATTCTGTAAAAATTTGGGAATTTTTGGAACATGTTAACTATTTTATTAAAATCCCCGAAAACAGCCCAGTTTCGAGTATAAAAGCTGAAACGACATAAGTAGTGATTTGCGTGTCTAAATGTCGAGTATGCTATCTGTGAATGATCTAACATGTTATATGTGTTATATGCATTATTGTATGTTTGCTTATGAGTGGGGAATGGATGGGAAGTATATATGGGCGTAAATCGTTAAAGTGTGTGCCTGTTATGTGGTAGAAGTAATGTGCAAATAAACCGTACGTAGGATACGTGTTATGCATGAGAAACTGATTGTTATCCGTACCTTATTAGGACGCGATTGACCGACCTTGACTGTTAACTATATTGAGAATCTAACCGAGCAAACCGAGGTGAGTTCACACTTTCTAAGGCATGGGATTCCCGGTGGTTTGGGAATGGGTTAAAGAATTAAAACTAAATCTACATATCCTCCTTGGGTAGGATTTGTACGGCCATCCTCCGTAGAATGGATGCCATTATTAAACCTACGAATTCTCCTGGTGCAGAATACGTACGTTCGTCCTCCTTGGGTAGGACAACAACCTTAAAACTAGCTAGACAAAACTCTATCATGAAGTCCCTCAATTTATATCGACTTAATCGCCGAGGCCAATGGCGAGCGGGTCATTAGTTAATAGCGCTATTAGGTTTAACAAACCTCACACCGTGCCGTTCGGACGGGCGTGTACTAATGGACTATGGCAGACTGTCAGTGATGATAGACACTGATGTAGGGCACAACTTATTTGCGTAGCAGTCGATATCATTCCGTCTAGTAGTTCAAACGGGGAAAACCCCCACTGATCATGGTTATGGATTGGGTAAAGAAAGAAGAGAAATGGTTAAACATACTTTCAACTACGGGGTAACCCCCACGGCAAATAAGCCAACGAAAGTCAAACCACGTTTTCAGAAACAACTTAAAACTAAACAACCAAACGTGAACTCACTCAACTTTGTTGTTGACTCGTTGTTACATGCCTTACAGGTCGCTAAATGCTTGGAGCTTGCACTTGAAGGAGTCGTTGTGGTGTACGGACTGTTATGTTCCGTGCTTAATGTTTAAATCCTTATGAACTTACTAAACTAGCATTTTGAAACTTTAACTTATGAACTATGGACTTATGCTTTTGAACTCACGTTTATGCTTCCGCTGTTTAAACCAAACAAGGTTAACTAGCTTTGGTCACCAATCGTATTATGTTTGGTTTTATTTACTTAATTGTGTTGTTCAATATGATTGGTGGCTCGATCCTGGTCATGTCACGCCTCCAAGCGGTGATACTCCGCATGGTGGATTTTGGGGGTGTGACAGATATGTTGTTGAACTTGAAGATCTTTAAAGTAAACTTGAATTTTAAAATGGATTTCTCATGTTCCTGAACCTACTAATCTTATTGATGGTCAAGTTTATAAAATAAAGTTTCATCAAAGTTTATAAAAGTTAACAAATAAGCTTTGATTTAAGTAGATATAGATGTTTGGTGTGTACATCTCAATTACTACACTTTTTTATGAAACTTCAAGTTCACTACATGAAAAAGTATGATGATTTCAATGATGATTACTTGCAAAAATGGTTGATTCTTGAGTTTTGATGATTAAAAGACAATAAACGCATGTTTTAATACATGGGAAAACCTCCATTTTTAGGGGAGACTATGTCAAATTTTTTATAAAATTTTGACACTTAGAAAAATATAAAGTTTTGCGAAACTTTTTCTACAAAAATGTTCAAGAATGTTTACCAAAGGTTTTCCCTAATTTTTATACAAAATACAAGCTAATAAAATAGAGTTTTCTTCAAGAATGAAAACAATTATAAATATGTATATTTTTAGGGGATATATATATATATATATATGTAGGGAGAAGATCATGCAAGAACCACCTCTTATTGCGAGAACCGCGAAAACCAATGTGAACACAACTAAAAATGCCTAAAAATAGCTAAAAATCACACAAGATTTTTTTTTAATATTTTTTATATAAAAATCGCTACTTTTCGAAGCAAAAAAAAATTAAAATTTAAAAAAAAAAAAAATTTTGCCACTAAAAGTAGCGATTTGAGCATAAAAAATATTAAAAAAAAATTTAGATTTTTTTAGGTTTTTTGGGGGTTTAGTTTTTAGCATTTTAGCTTGGGGGGGGGGGGGGGGTTAGGTTTTTTTTAGGTTTTTTTAGGGTTTTAGTTTTTAGCATTTAGCTTGGGGGGGGGGGGGGGTTAGGTTTTTTTGGGGTGGGGGGGGGGGAGTGGGGGGGTTTAGGTTTTTTTTTTTGGGGGGGGGGGGTGGGGGTTAGGTTGTTTTTTAGGTTTTTTTTAGCTATCTTAGGTTGTGTTCACATTGGTTCTCGCGGTTCTCGCAATAAGGGTGGTTCTTGCATGAACTCCTCCCTATATATATATATATATTTTGGGTAAAGGGTTACCCCGGTGATTCTATATATTCACACTGTAAAAAACAAGTAGTGAGGAAAAACCCCCACTAGTTCAGACATGGGACAGGCCCCATGAAAGTAAACAAAAAATAAACAAGCAAACGCAACACAAAGACAACCCAGACAACCTCAACTAGACTAACAATCTAGGAAAAATAAAAAACATCAGCCAATCAGCCTCCCGTGTCAATAAGCTCATCCCCGTGAATATCCCATTCCTCCAACAGTCTCCTCACTTTTGCTGTATTCTTGAACCTCACTCCCATCAACTTATAACAGACAGTATTGATGATCGTTGCAGCTACCGTATCTGGGGGCCTAGCATGATTCCTGAACAAACGGGCATTCCTTTCCTGCCAAACTATGTAAGCTGAAGCCGCAACTACCAAACGACAAACATAATTGGCAGCAGATTTGGACCGGACCCGAGCCGCTAACCAGTCCACAATAGTACTCCAAGACGCATCAACAGTCGACATCCCAATTTTGTTCCTGACCATATACCAAATCTGCTTAGAGTAACAACATTCAAAGAACAAATGGTTATGCGAGTCATAATCCGCAAAACATAACAAGCAACACATCATGTTCATGTTTCCTCTCCTCTCGGCCCCCCATTGTAAGATTTTATCCTGTGTCAGAAGTTTACGCCGCATAATCAACCACATTAGAAAAGCATGCCTTGGGATACACTGAGAGAACCACACGATATTCACCCAAGGGACCTCAGGCTCCGATGTCCGGATACAATCCCAAACCATAGCCGAAGAGTGAGGCCGCAGGTCATTACCAACCTTCCAGACAATCCGATCATTAACATTCGGATGTATACACACGTTAATCTGGTTTAAAACAGGAAATAAGTCTCTCCACGCATCTGGCCACAACCAATTTCCGTTACTCATAATGTCCGCAACACTAGAATGGATCGAGAACCCTGCGTTTTTAATGGTTCTAGGAGATAAAAAACGGCCGAGAGGCCCAGCATCACACCAGTAATCATACCAAGCTGAAATGCTTTTACCATCGCTAATCTTAGACCAAATAAAATTTCTAAGAAGAGGTCTAATCTGCAAAATCTATCTCCAACTCCAACAGCAATTCGAAGGGGGTCTACATTCCCAGAAGTTTCTATTATTCAGCCGGTAAGAATGTATCCAGTCCACCCATAACGACTGACGCCTAGTCAAAATGCTCCAAACAAGCGACACAATTAGAGACTTATTAACATCACCAATACGACGAATGCCCAAGCCACCTTCATACTTAGGGACACAAACCGCTTTCCAAGAGACCTTGGCCTTACCATGCTGGTTGGGCCCTTGATGTGACACTCTGGGTTTTCCCGAGCAACCACCTTGTATATGAACTTGCGTGTATATATTATTAAATGAAAGATTGTGAATTATCTTGGTGTGCTATGTGATCCTCGTGTTTAATTATGTGTATGTATAATGAATGGTTAAATATATATATATATATATATATATATATATATATATATAGGGTAAGGTTCATGCGAGAACCACCCTTATTGCGAGAACCGCGAGAACCAATGTGAACACAAAATAAAATCTAAAAAAAATCAAAAAAGCACTCAAAAATTTTTTTTATTTTTTTTTAATATTTTTTTAATAAAAATCGCTATATTTCGTTACCATAAAAAAAAAAAAAAAAAAAAAAAAAAAAAAACTTTTTTTTTCGAGTAACAGTTATCTATGCACATGTGCATATGTATCATTACTTCAACAAATTCAGTAATACGTTATCAGGAATAGACAATTGCACTTTAATTTACAATACCATTAGTAATACACTACTTTTTACATTACCAATATTCAAAATGCACATGTGCATAATTAGGTATAACCATGATATAACGTGTTTTGTTACAAAAAGTTTGTGATTTTGAATGGAGAAGTAGGCTCATATACATGTTTTTTGGTTAGTTATATCTAGTGGTTGATGGTTTGGTTATAGTTGTCAATTTTTTATGTAATATGTTGATTGGATGGTATAAATGGTGTTTACATACATGTATTAAAGTGAAAATATTGTTAATGGTATTGTATCATGGATGGTAGGAGATAATGGTATTGTATTATGGATGGTAGGAGGTAATGGTAGTGTGTTATGGATGGTATGATAGATGAAAAAGGAAAGTGTATTCAAAGTGGTGTACTAAAACACCTTATTTAATGTTGATACATATAAATGCACATGTGCATTTCTAATATTGGTAATGTAAAAAGTAGTGTATTACATATGGTAGTGTAAATAAAGTGCAATTGTCTAATATGTGTAATGAATTACGGAATTTGTCAAAGAAATGACAAAAATGCACATGTGCATGCTTGTGTATTATGGATAGAACGATAGATGAAAGAGAAAGTAGTGTACCAAAACACCTTATTTCCTGTTAATACATATAAATGCACATGTGCATTTCTAACATTGTTAACGTAAAAAGTAGTGTATTACACGTGGTAGTGTAAATGAAAGTGCAATTGACTATTATTTGTAATGAATTACGGAATTTGACAAAGAAACGATACATATGCACATGTGCATGGATAACTGTTACTCGAATTTTTTTTTTTTTTTTTTTGAAATTTTTTTTTTATTTTTTTATTAACAAAATATTGCGATTTTTTCAAAAAAAATAGTAAAAAAATTAAAAAAAAAATTTTTGGGTGTTTTTTAGATTTTTTTAGGAATTACTGTTTGTGTTCACACTGGTTCTCGCGGTTCTCGCAATAAGGGGTGGTTCCTAACGGATCTTTGTCCTATATATATATATATATATATATTTTCGTATGTAGTAAACCGAGACCATGAACCCGACTCGAGACCACTTGGTCTCGAGTAAACAGTGAAACAATTGGGCCGGTTGGGCTATGCCGCTCGGAAACCCACTAGGGAGCATCAACTCGGTCCGGGTATAAAACCCACAAGAGTGGCCAACCTTGCCACTTTTCACCATCTTGCAACATTTCCACACACACTCTCCTACACACTCTTTCCATCACTAAAACCCTAGAGCACCAACACAAAAACCATCTTCTTCCTCTCTCGGATCCAACCGGCAACACTAGAACTCTCGGTTCAAGCTTGGAATCATCATTTGGAAGCCCGTTCATCGATCCTCCATACCCTCACACCTTGGAACACAACCGGTTAGTGTTTTAATGTGTGTTAGATATTATGTGTGCTTAATGAATAAGATACATGATTAGTTTAGAGGTCTTTTTGCATGATCTTTGTATGATTAGCGAGTTTGTAATGGTTAAATGATGAATAATGTGTGTGAACTATTGTATGATAATGTTTTGCTAAGATGTTTTGAATGGTAAATGATTAATAGCTTAGGATGATTTTTGCTATCCGATTCATGTTAGATATTTTAGGACAAATGTGTGTTTGATGAGATGATGCAAGATTTACTTGATCCTTATTTCATGCTTGAATGATCTCATGAAGAACATTATGAATATGTGTTAAATATGATATGAACATATGATGAACAAATGTTGAATATGATGAACAATGTTGAATATGAGATAAACATTTGAATATGTGATGTTTGATCTGATTTAATTAGAATTTAGACAAGAAAACATGTTTATGAAATCCTATTGGTTAGTACACAGTTTCATGAAATCACAATTCTATTGGATAGTACGAGTTGGACAGGTTCTAGAAGGATTTCTTGTGCACACATCCGTGGTTGCGAGTCGACACCTTCGGTTGCGACTCGAGACCACCAAAGTGACAACTGTAACCATCCTAGTTTTCATACGTATACTTGTTTGATTCGTATTATAACAATTGCCTTATCTTGAACAAAATCTATTTGAACATACTTACTTTGTGTTTATACATGCTTATATCAATACCAATACGTGAAACAATTAAAAAAATTTGTTGAGTTTTATACTATTAAACAATGATACATAAACTATAAGGGCCTATTATGACATTTTGTGAAACTACAATTTGAGGGACCTAATTTTCATTCCTTGAAACTTGCTTGAAAACGTTGATTTAAAGTCCGAGGACTAAAACCGTCATTTTAGAAAGTACAAAAGTCCGGGGACTAAAAAGTCATTTTTGAAATCTTGTAAGTTCGGGTTAAAAATGTAAATATTGAAAACTCAAAAGTTTAGGGTCCTAATTGTCATTTCTGAAACTTATATTTTAAATAAAATAAACATATTTATTTTTGAAATAAAAGTATAGGGTCCTTTTGGTCATTAATTAAAACTTGAACTACAGGGACTAATATTGTCATTTTCTAAATTGTTTTAACCTAATATTCTAACCGGGTTATTTATTATATAAGGTTTTCTTATTTAAAGACTAACCTAGTTAGTTAATTAAGTTAACTATTACAGGGACCATTTGTTTAAATAATGGAACCTCAGGGATTAAAATGTAAATAAGGTTTAATTCAAATAAAAAGGGGAAAACCCCTCTTAACCGGTCAGGTGTGAGACTCGAACCCGCGCACACAACAACAAACAACATGCGTCAACCGGCTGAACTACCAGCTTCTTTGTTATAACTATAGATTATGTAATATATATATACGAACTAGGATCAGATCTGATATACATAATCAGATCTGTAAAGCTACGGATTCCGACCAAAAGCACCAAAATTCGATCTATTTCAATTGTTTATAGTTTTATGCGATCTGAAAACTTTAACCCCATGCTTCCAACTCATCGCCAACCCGATTACTCACTTTAATTCGACATAATATCGTGCCAACCAACTATCGATCGGACTTTTATAAAAAAATAATAACCGGATCAATCCCACTAAAATTGTCGAATCTGAGATCGAATTTAACCCCTATTTAAGTTCCCTAGATCACCATTAAGCTTGTACACCTTTCACATTGCTCAAACATATCATAAAATGCCGGAAATTCATCTCTGCAAATCTAGCCGGAGTTCGGTCGCCGGATTTTGTCGAAACCGCACATCCGATCGATACCGGTCACTTTTTATTCGTCTAATCGGTATGATTTCACTCGTATTATGTTCCTGTAAAATTAATTTGAAAATAAACCAGTTTTGATCGGTTAATTTCGATGTTTGACTATCGTTGACCAGTTTGGGGAAGAAGACAATGAATAGTATTTTGTTTTCTTTTTATTTAAACAGTTTTATTCAATAATTCATATTTAATCGATTTTAATCAGTTAAAGTACGAAATTTTTAACATGTATACTTTAAACACTGATACATTTACTAAAAATATAAAACTTGCAAAAGTATTTATAAAACCAATTTTTATATTTTTAAAACAGATTTATACTTTAAAATTCATATTAAATCCGATTTTCAGAAATAAAATCTGAAAATTTTATGATACTTATTTTATATGTTGTACATTACAGAAATAATTTTATTACTAATATTTCATGTAATTCTGTTATTTTTATAAATAAATCCGTATTTACACTATAAAAATATAGTTTGATTTAACATATTTAAATTAAATAACTATATAATTTTTATCCGAAATTATTTTTATGATATTACATACATTATTCTGAGTTTATATAAATTTTGTCACTGTTTTATTATTTACAGTTTATTTTACATAATTAAATCAGTTAAGTTATTTAATTAAACTTAACAGTTTTATTTATATAATTATACAAACTCTGCCCGAAAATATTTTTATAACAAAATACATAATTTTATGGGTTTATAAAATTTCTGAAACTGATTTGTTATTTACATATTATTTTAATAACTAAAACCATATAAACCATTATTATTATTTTAACCTTTTATTCCAAATTATTTATATAAAAATATTCAAAGACACTAATAATTACTGTAAATCAGTAATATTACAAGTTAATAATCAAAAATGTTATTTTTAATTTTTCTGATATATATAAATTATTTAGATAATTAAACTTATATAAACTTATTTATTGCTATTTTAACCATTTTAATTCGTTTTATTTATTAAAAATGATTCCAAGGCCATAATAATTATTTTAAGTCAGTAATATTAAAGTTCAATAATTAAAAGTATTATTTTTAATTATTCTGATTTAAATTAATTATTTTGATAATTAATCATATAATTATCATATTAATTCTTTTAAACAAAATGCTTATTATTTATCAAATAATTATATACTTTTGTACTTCTAAATTCAATTATAAAGTTATAAATTAATTATATCACTTGTACAATATTTTACCAATAATCATTTTATTTAATTATGTTATTTAATTATACTAATTAATTATATTTGATTTATTATTACAAGTGTTTATATTAAACCAATTACATATTTTTGCAAATTCAATATTTATGTTAAATTAACATTTTTCATAAATAAATTCCGTTACCTCATATTCATTTTTCCGAGTTCTCTATTAGGTTATCCAAACCTTATAGTCACCATTTAAACAAGACACTACCGAATCCTATAGATTTAGGATTTTCAATTATCCAATTAAAACATTATTGTTGATACATATCCCATATTGTTACATGTTCAATCAATTAGAGTGACGTGGAATCTTATTTCCAAGAACTCTCACATTTGCATACTCGTTAGGACTTACTCGTAATCAAGGTGAGTTCATAGTCCCTTTTTACATTACTTTTGGGATGATACATATGTTACAATGTGATACAAACTATTTGCTATACATGGTTTCCCCGATTGTTTTTGCATTTGCTTAATACTTTGTTGTTTACTTTAAGAAGTTTACGTTCATTAGCATGTACTTGCCCATCGGTTGTATTATAGCGCTATAGGATTGACGCCCCATCTCACTTCTCAATCTATTGTTGTTGTTGTTGTTGTTGATAACTAATGTGAGAACTTAGAAGTGAGGTGATATTACCGAGTACGTCTGAATGGTTTGAATGTACCACTAAGTAAATACATGTATTACTCTTTTGCTATAAAGACATATCGACAACCACTTTTTGTTGAAACTATATCTATATCACATTGACAATTTTTGCAGAAACAAAACCTATGAATTCACTCAACCGTTTGTTGATCCTTTTACTCCTAACATATGTTTCAGGTGACAATGTTTGATGACATGACTTGCAAGAATATTTTACATAGGATTGAATCAAGACTTATGCCTTAGATTAAATCCGAATTTATCATTTGTGAAACAATTTATGTTGTATTTGTTTATGTACTTTTATATTTTCAGATGTGAATGCAATCTATTGAATTGAACCTAAACTATATTTCAACTTAATATAATCTCCATGTGCTCAAATGCATTCTATCAAGTTTCGTGACACCTTTGGCTTTTCCGCCTCCGGTCGGGGTGTTACAGATTGGTATCAGAGCCATGGTTATAGGGATTTAGGTTATTAGAAATTACTCTTGACCTAGACTATAACTTACCTAGGACACTTTCCATTAGTAACTCTTCCGTTATCTTTGCCTTGTCTTCATCTCTATTCTTATCTTTTGTAACCAATGCCTCGTCCCCACATATCTTATCTTTAGATTTTACAAATGCTCATCACCTATCCTTAGGTGATTATTTTCAAAACCTCTTCTGATTTTTAAATTCTCATCAAAGTCTTGGGCTCTAATAACGAACTCGTGCAATCTGGAAGGGTGGATGCCTGTATTCTGAGTTTTCTGTCTAGGCAAGCACTTCGTATAAATGTCATCAGACGCGAGACCAGTTGTGCTTACCTGGGAATTCTTGGGATGAGTATCCACTTATAGGCTAAAGCATGACTTCACCAAGTTATAAGAACCCAACTACTTTGACTTGTCATTGATGTCGTTTATTCGTGGAATAAATGATATCCATCTTATTACGTGTCTTCTTTGATCCTCATTGATTTTTTGAAACTACATTACCCCATTATGAAATCACTATAATCTTTCCTTCAGAAAATGCCTCCATGACGAAACACACGTTTGCCTACCTGGAAACTACCGATGAGAGTACAGTATGCCTATCGGCTCAAGGCATGTTACCCTAATTCAAAAGGATTTTTTTTCTTTTCTTTTCTCCGTTTCAGAACAATCCAAGCTCTAATCAACCCACGTTGTACTATATTCAATTTATTACGATACGATTCCCTCCTTTCAAAGTTTCAAAATTTTCTCGAGACCATACCTGTCATATTCAAATTTTCAAACTAGCTGCAGAACGTAGCATGGAAGCACTAACCGATCACATGGTGTAATCCGGAATCTCCTTATCTATATAAGAAACTCACTACACGAGCTAATCTACACAAGAACTACAAACTTCTGATATAACTCAACACATACCCAAACCTTTCTTAGTTAAACAAAACCCCATATTCAAATGGCAAATCTCCTAGCAGCATATGCTGAATCTTCAAATGCAGCGAAAATGCATCCCTTCCTTCAGTTTACTGATTTACGCAACCAAGAGAGGTATCAAAAACTCAAGCAGCATGAAGTTCTTACTATTAGCGGTATTGATTGGCAACGAATAGGAATGATTGATCCCAGTGGTTTACTAGCCAGATTACTACAACCTAATACGCCTTGGCGCCGTTTCTTTGACATCCTAGAACCATCATACGATGAACTGGTGTATGAGTTCTTGTCTACTTTCTATTACAAAAATAATGAAAACTTTACCAATAAATCCATCCATTTTCAACTTTGTGGGCAAACCCATATTATGTCCTTAACCGAATTCGCAGTTCATCTGGGCATATATACAGATGAAGAAGTTAATCAACCCATTTTTACGGAGGCAACAACCACTTATTCCTCCGCGGATTTGGTAGATTTTTGGCAAAGCCATTCATCAAAAGAATGGTGTAGCCACAATAATGCTGCGGATTTCATAGACCCTTGTTATAAATATATGCACCGTGTGGTAGCCAACACTATCACGGGGCGTAGGCATCTTCAAAGGGTTAGAACAACTGAACTTTTCTATCTGTACAGTATTTTTAAGCAAATTCCTTGTAATATCGCCCACGAGCTTGCTGTATATTTTTCTAATCAACAATCACATCCTCTGAAAAGTCTCATGGGAGGGGCTTATATTACAAAAATAGCACAATCATTAGGTGTCTTAAGTGATCAGATTATCCGGGGACTATCTCCACCAAAGGCACCCGGAATTGTAAATCCTTACACCATGATACTAACCCCTGTTCATATTGATACACTAACACCATCATCACAATTGGAGGGAGCTCCAGTTATCTTAGAGAATACCTTCCCACAAAATTTACAACAATCATTTTTGCAATTTCCTCAACAATCTTTTTATCGGTTTGATATACAACCACCACTGCCATACATACCAGAACATATTACAACAAACTTATCCCAACCATCAACCTCAAACTTCTTACAAAGCTGCTCACCGATAGTTTTCGAGGAGGACCCAACGACACAAGAAGCTTTGTTTGATGAAAGCATGATGATCCAAGATCAATTAGGATCACAACCCTTTCTGCAAGCACCATTACCGCCGCATTCTTTCCAGTCACTGTTGAACGAAGTAGAACAGTTGCCACCAACTGATATGGCAGGCCCAAGTACGATGCCTCAAATGAATCTACCTCCAGATTCATTAGGAGACAAAGTGACTAGGTTAACCAATCAAGTTCAAAATTTGTCACAACAAATAAAATGGTTGACAGAAAGAAATCAATGGTTGGAAAGCATACTGAGACAAATAACTGATTTTAGGCAACTACCTCTACCTCATCCACCACCTTATAATCCTGAATTTGATCCATTGCATGACTTATTTCAGATGTAATACTAGACCGTCAAATAAACAATGTTATCCATGTTTTGATTCAATTGATGTCATGTTATATTAATGCTTGTTTGATTTAAACAATACCTTAATTTTATTTGTTTCCTCACTTAACTAGAAGTGCTATGTGGACCATGCAACGAAACACGTAATTTTGGGTGCACACTTAATTACGGGGTTCGATGCATGGAAACCATAGTGAGTCCCGTTAAGTGTGATGGCATAAAATCTAGAGTGATTAGATAACGAGGCGATTGTAATATCGTAAGAACATGGTGGATACGCCGCTGGTACTTCCTATATATAAGTGTTCTTATTGTATTATTTGTCGTAGCATTATCCAAGTCACTTGAGGATTTTATGTTATCCCAGACCCATTTGTGTTAACTTAAACAAGAATCGAAAGCCATCTTTATTCATTTCCGTCTCTGATGAAGTATCCATTGGAAAAATGAACTAGCTACTCATTTTTCGCTTCTGAAAGAGATATCCGTTAGGAAATGAATGTCCGTTTGATTAAATCCTTCATTTCCGTTTCTGATGAAGTATCCGTTGGAAAATGAATTAACCATTCATTTTCGCTTCTGAAGGAAATATCCACTGGGAAATGAATAATCCATTCATAATCCTTCATTTCCGTTTCTGATGAAGTATCCACTGGAAAATGAATTACCCGCTCATTTTCGCTTCCGAAGAAATATCCATCGGGAAATGAACTATCCATTATTTGCTTATTTACTAGTTACATTACAATTACATTTTACGGTCTCTTTCGAATAAATTTCGGGACGAAATTTTCTAAAGTAGGGAGACTGTAACCATCCTAGTTTTCATACGTATACTTGTTTGATTCGTATTATAACAATTGCCTTATCTTGAACAAAATCTATTTGAACATACTTACTTTGTGTTTATACATGCTTATATCAATACCAATACGTGAAACAATTAAAAAAATTTGTTGAGTTTTATACTATTAAACAATGATACATAAACTATAAGGGCCTATTATGACATTTTGTGAAACTACAATTTGAGGGACCTAATTTTCATTCCTTGAAACTTGCTTGAAAACGTTGATTTAAAGTCCGAGGACTAAAACCGTCATTTTAGAAAGTACAAAAGTCCGGGGACTAAAAAGTCATTTTTGAAATCTTGTAAGTTCGGGTTAAAAATGTAAATATTGAAAACTCAAAAGTTTAGGGTCCTAATTGTCATTTCTGAAACTTATATTTTAAATAAAATAAACATATTTATTTTTGAAATAAAAGTATAGGGTCCTTTTGGTCATTAATTAAAACTTGAACTACAGGGACTAATATTGTCATTTTCTAAATTGTTTTAACCTAATATTCTAACCGGGTTATTTATTATATAAGGTTTTCTTATTTAAAGACTAACCTAGTTAGTTAATTAAGTTAACTATTACAGGGACCATTTGTTTAAATAATGGAACCTCAGGGATTAAAATGTAAATAAGGTTTAATTCAAATAAAAAGGGGAAAACCCCTCTTAACCGGTCAGGTGTGAGACTCGAACCCGCGCACACAACAACAAACAACATGCGTCAACCGGCTGAACTACCAGCTTCTTTGTTATAACTATAGATTATGTAATATATATATACGAACTAGGATCAGATCTGATATACATAATCAGATCTGTAAAGCTACGGATTCCGACCAAAAGCACCAAAATTCGATCTATTTCAATTGTTTATAGTTTTATGCGATCTGAAAACTTTAACCCCATGCTTCCAACTCATCGCCAACCCGATTACTCACTTTAATTCGACATAATATCGTGCCAACCAACTATCGATCGGACTTTTATAAAAAAATAATAACCGGATCAATCCCACTAAAATTGTCGAATCTGAGATCGAATTTAACCCCTATTTAAGTTCCCTAGATCACCATTAAGCTTGTACACCTTTCACATTGCTCAAACATATCATAAAATGCCGGAAATTCATCTCTGCAAATCTAGCCGGAGTTCGGTCGCCGGATTTTGTCGAAACCGCACATCCGATCGATACCGGTCACTTTTTATTCGTCTAATCGGTATGATTTCACTCGTATTATGTTCCTGTAAAATTAATTTGAAAATAAACCAGTTTTGATCGGTTAATTTCGATGTTTGACTATCGTTGACCAGTTTGGGGAAGAAGACAATGAATAGTATTTTGTTTTCTTTTTATTTAAACAGTTTTATTCAATAATTCATATTTAATCGATTTTAATCAGTTAAAGTACGAAATTTTTAACATGTATACTTTAAACACTGATACATTTACTAAAAATATAAAACTTGCAAAAGTATTTATAAAACCAATTTTTATATTTTTAAAACAGATTTATACTTTAAAATTCATATTAAATCCGATTTTCAGAAATAAAATCTGAAAATTTTATGATACTTATTTTATATGTTGTACATTACAGAAATAATTTTATTACTAATATTTCATGTAATTCTGTTATTTTTATAAATAAATCCGTATTTACACTATAAAAATATAGTTTGATTTAACATATTTAAATTAAATAACTATATAATTTTTATCCGAAATTATTTTTATGATATTACATACATTATTCTGAGTTTATATAAATTTTGTCACTGTTTTATTATTTACAGTTTATTTTACATAATTAAATCAGTTAAGTTATTTAATTAAACTTAACAGTTTTATTTATATAATTATACAAACTCTGCCCGAAAATATTTTTATAACAAAATACATAATTTTATGGGTTTATAAAATTTCTGAAACTGATTTGTTATTTACATATTATTTTAATAACTAAAACCATATAAACCATTATTATTATTTTAACCTTTTATTCCAAATTATTTATATAAAAATATTCAAAGACACTAATAATTACTGTAAATCAGTAATATTACAAGTTAATAATCAAAAATGTTATTTTTAATTTTTCTGATATATATAAATTATTTAGATAATTAAACTTATATAAACTTATTTATTGCTATTTTAACCATTTTAATTCGTTTTATTTATTAAAAATGATTCCAAGGCCATAATAATTATTTTAAGTCAGTAATATTAAAGTTCAATAATTAAAAGTATTATTTTTAATTATTCTGATTTAAATTAATTATTTTGATAATTAATCATATAATTATCATATTAATTCTTTTAAACAAAATGCTTATTATTTATCAAATAATTATATACTTTTGTACTTCTAAATTCAATTATAAAGTTATAAATTAATTATATCACTTGTACAATATTTTACCAATAATCATTTTATTTAATTATGTTATTTAATTATACTAATTAATTATATTTGATTTATTATTACAAGTGTTTATATTAAACCAATTACATATTTTTGCAAATTCAATATTTATGTTAAATTAACATTTTTCATAAATAAATTCCGTTACCTCATATTCATTTTTCCGAGTTCTCTATTAGGTTATCCAAACCTTATAGTCACCATTTAAACAAGACACTACCGAATCCTATAGATTTAGGATTTTCAATTATCCAATTAAAACATTATTGTTGATACATATCCCATATTGTTGCATGTTCAATCAATTAGAGTGACGTGGAATCTTATTTCCAAGAACTCTCACATTTGCATACTCGTTAGGACTTACTCGTAATCAAGGTGAGTTCATAGTCCCTTTTTACATTACTTTTGGGATGATACATATGTTACAATGTGATACAAACTATTTGCTATACATGGTTTCCCCGATTGTTTTTGCATTTGCTTAATACTTTGTTGTTTACTTTAAGAAGTTTACGTTCATTAGCATGTACTTGCCCATCGGTTGTATTATAGCGCTATAGGATTGACGCCCCATCTCACTTCTCAATCTATTGTTGTTGTTGTTGTTGTTGATAACTAATGTGAGAACTTAGAAGTGAGGTGATATTACCGAGTACGTCTGAATGGTTTGAATGTACCACTAAGTAAATACATGTATTACTCTTTTGCTATAAAGACATATCGACAACCACTTTTTGTTGAAACTATATCTATATCACATTGACAATTTTTGCAGAAACAAAACCTATGAATTCACTCAACCGTTTGTTGATCCTTTTACTCCTAACATATGTTTCAGGTGACAATGTTTGATGACATGACTTGCAAGAATATTTTACATAGGATTGAATCAAGACTTATGCCTTAGATTAAATCCGAATTTATCATTTGTGAAACAATTTATGTTGTATTTGTTTATGTACTTTTATATTTTCAGATGTGAATGCAATCTATTGAATTGAACCTAAACTATATTTCAACTTAATATAATCTCCATGTGCTCAAATGCATTCTATCAAGTTTCGTGACACCTTTGGCTTTTCTGCCTCCGGCCGGGGTGTTACAACAACTCGAGACAAGCTTCAAGGACTCGAGACCAGCAAGGTCTCGACTCGAGACCTCAGGGGTTGCGACTTATGCTTGACAACTCGAGACCACCCATCCACAACCCGAGACCACTAGGTTGCGACTCGAGACCGCTTAGTCTCGATCAGGATGTTCGACTAAGTTATTGGGCCGCATTGAAAGTTTGGGCTGCATGATTTCCTGTTACTGTTTATCTGGACTAAGTGTTACCGATTAACTGTTCAAGTGTTAGGGCAGGCCCAATAACCTTGTATGCTTTGTATTTTATGTGCTAAATATGTGTAGAATATATGTGATCTTCCTGTACCCAAACCTGACCTATATTGGTAAGCATGTTAGGACGTGGTGACCAACGTACTTGACCAAGTAAACGGTCTGCCGAGCAACCCAAGGTGAGTTAACAACTTAAAGCATGCATTCCCGGTGGATTGGGAAACGGAACTAAAAGCAACACTATCCCCTTGTGAGGGATACAAACTTACTTTTCTTCCCTTGTTACTGGGAACAAACTTACTTACCTCCCTTGTTACTGGGAACTCTTGGTTAATTACGGTTTATACGGAATGCAACGAGCAACACTAAACGAAACTCTATGACTTAAGTCCCTACCATTTAATACCGATTAGTCGTCGGGGCCTGGCGAACGGGTTATTAGTTAATAGCGCTATTTAGGTGTAACCAGCCTCACACCGACCCTTGTTACTGGGAACGGGAGTGAACTAATGTACTCTAGCAAACCGTCAATGATGATAGAACATTGACAAACGGGGCACTACGGAAACGTACGGTTAAGTAAGTATTCGTTATTGTGAAACAGTTTAGTCGCTTACTTATGGGGTAGCTCCCCATCGGATGTATAAACGGATAAATTAACTGGTGAAACAAGTTTTTGGTAATTAAAAACTGGACAACTCGTGAACTCGCCAACATTTTTGTTGATACCCTACTGCATGCTTTGCAGGTACCCAGTGACTCAGGAGCTTGCAGCTTGGGAATGTGTAGTGGTCGTCTAACCCATGTGTTGGGTTTTAAATAATCTTGAACTTTGAACTTTGTTTTGAACTGTTTGGTTTATGCTTCCGCTGTTTACTTAAACTGTTATTCGAACTTAAACTTTTAAAACTTCAAACTATGATGTTTACTAACTATTGTGGTTGGTGAACATTCTTACTATTAACCAACGCTCAGTATAATTGGTGGCTGGATCCTGGTCAGTCACGCCCCCAAGCGGTGGTACTCCACATGTGGATTTTGGGGGTGTGACAGATTGGTATCAGAGCCATTGGTTATAGTGAACTCGATTTTAAAAAGAAAGTCTTTTTGAGAAAAACCAGACTATAACCCGTGACTCATGACGACACTACACTCCAAGGGCATGACTCAGCTTATTAGACCTCATAGCTCGGACTTGTGTTTACTTGCTTGTTTACTTTATGTTGTTGTTCTACTATACGTACTAGTGTGCCTAATCAGATAGATACACACCCCTCTTCTATCTCATTCTCGCTACATTACGACATCACACTCATACTGTGTTTCTGGCTATGAAGACAATGAGTGGACGCGGAAGAGAAAACGTTAACATGACTCAGGCTCAGTTCACTAACTTACTCAACACGGTGGCTGCGGCTTTCGCAGCTCACCCTGGAGGTAAACTCGTACTTTAGGATGTTTAGATCCTACCCTCGCATCGTCCTTTCACCCATAAATCTATTCGCTTCACTCTCACGACAGGTCAGCCTGCGCCTGCGCAGCCACGTGTTTGTACTTTCAAAACCTTCATGGATGGCAAGCCTCTCCCTTTCAACGGCACTGAGGGTGCCATAGGCCTACTGCACTGGATTGAAAAGGCCGAAGCTGTCTTTGTTGTCTGCGAGTGTCCCCCTGCTAATTGGGTAAAGTTCGCGACTGGTACGCTTGAAGGAAACACACTTTCATGGTGGAAAGCACAGATTCAGATGCTGGGTCTGGAAACTGCTAATGCTACTGCGTGGGAAGATTTCAAGGACATGATCAAAGAGGAGTATTGTCACAGGGATGACATCCACAAACTCGAAAACGAATACTATGAGCTCAAGATGGTTGGATCAGAGATTGAGACCTACACCAAGCAGTCCAACGACTATGCTGCACTTTGCCCAAACACGTCCCGACCTATGTATCGAAGGATCGAATTGTACATCAAAGGTTTGGTCCCAGAAATCGGGAGCCATGTAACCTCAGCCAACCTCAACACCATACAGCCCGTGGTCCGTCTTGCTCACAAACTCACCAATCAGGCTGTGGAGGAGGGCAAGCTGCCCAAAAGGATCAGTGCTACTGCCGGAATTTCTAGCGATAACAAACGAAAGTGGGAGGGAAATCAGGGTAAGGATGCTAACCCCACTCAGGCCTCAGTTCTGTCACACCCTGGCTTTGCGAAAGCGTGGTTAATTTTGGTGTGACAACCCGAGTTTTCAAGGTCTCTACTTGATTTAATAACTGTGCACTAAGTGTTGTTTTATATTTATATTAGTGTGCATCATACTGTGTTTTATATATGTTGATGGGTAATTATATACTTGTATATTTGTTAAATGATTGTATGAACAAAATATGTTATTGTTGTCAACATGAAGCCCTTGTCGAAAACCCTTCAACCACCAAAAATCTCCCACCCGAAATCACCCCTCTCCAACGAAAACAGAATGGGCTTCGGCCCATCAATAACCGGTGATAGTGTTTTGATATTAATACTTAAGAGATAGGATCGCAAACCCTAATCACCTCTCCCTCTTGTTGTTTTTTTTAACCCGACGGCAACCTTGTGTTAGAGCGATCAAGTTACTGTCTCGATCATCCCGGTTAGTGTTGATCTTTAATTGATTTATTAGTTTAAATCGGATGTATGTGTGTATGTTGTTCGATTTAATATGTGTATCTTCACCGTAGATAAACTATCGATATTTGAATCGATGATATATAGATATATTCGAAGTTTTAAGGGAATGAATGATATGGTTTCTTTGTATACATGCAGTAAATGATTATATTAGCCTGCTAATATAAAATAACGATTTGGATGATGATGAGCCTATGTTTTGAATGATGTTGTCGGCTAGTGTGTGTATGTGGCATGTAAATTGCTTGTCAGAAGGCATGTGTTATCACTTGTAAATGTTTTGCATGCATCTAGAATGAATATATTATTGATTTGTATTGATAGAATATGAGGTGGGATTTAGTCCATAGATGAATCAATGCAAATTGAACAGGGAGGTGGTTTGTCGTTTACCAAGTCATGACTTTTGGAGGTTATAAATCGGCTGGATAGTTTAAGGTTATCACAAAACTAGATAAATGTTCTTAGTGTTTAAATGATGATGTAGGTTTTGCATGTGATCACCTCATTATTTTCGGCTAGTCATTCTTGTTATGCATTTTTTTTGGTCCAATGAGGTTGGGTGGTGGTTGCTACATGTCCGCCACTAGGCCATTTTGATATTTGTGACATTGTTTATTATTATTGCTGAAATAGTTATGGGTTCGGCGAAACAAGGGCAGTCGACGAATTAGACTTCTGTTTCGCCAAACATGACCACGACGAAACAGGAGATGTGTTTCGCCAATAAATGTGTTTCGCCAACTTATGTGTTTCGCCAACTGTTGTGTTTCGCCGATATGTGTAATCAGCACAGTAACTTACTTTAATTCTGTCAGAAGTTAACCGGGTTAGTTAACTGCTGTTAAGTGTAACTATATTGTACATGACTGTGATTACGTGTTACATGCTTATACGTGAACAACTTGAACACAAACTGATTATGTATACGTGCATACTCTAGGACGTGATTGATTTACTTGCGAGCACATATTTAGCATACCGAGCAAACCAAGGTGAGTTCATACAGCCAAGGCATGGGGTTCCCGGGTGGGAATGGGATTTGATGAATTATTGTGTATACTCAGACGGTATAACCTAACGATAAGATACGACTAGACTAGTAACACTTATTGAACTGATCTTCGCACACCTGCCAAGGGTTGGCCGCGATATTATGACTGACTTCGCACACCTGCCATAGGAAGGCCGCGAACTAAATTTACAAATCTTCGCACACCTGCCTGGGAGGCCGCGATACAAATAAACCTAGTCTAGAATACTTGGGAAAAACACCCCCTAATATCTTCGCATACCTGCCTGGGAGGCCGCGATGGAAACTAATACGATACATGACGTAACGAACGAACATACTACTACTCACGCTATACTATTACTGAACTGTTATCTGTGAACTCGCTCAACTAGTTGTTGATCCTCTGTTACATGCCTTGCAGGTCGTTAGATATATGGAGCTTGCACAGGGAGGAGCTGGTCGTTGTGGGCTTGAATCGTGATTGTTTCGTTAAACACTTTATGGCATTTCATACTTTATTTTGTTGGGTTTATTCTTACGCTTCCGCTAAACAGTGATAACCTACGTCTATTTTGAACACCTTTCATATTGGTGGTTGAATGGCATTTACTTTTATATATATTAATTACATGTTCAATATGATTGGTGGCTTGATCCTGGTCAGTCACGCCTCCAAACGGTGATACTCCGCGTGTGGATTTTGGGGGTGTGACAGATTGGTATCAGAGCCATTGGTTATAGAGAACTCGGTTTTAATAAGGGGAAAACGATTTTGTTAAAACCAGACTATAACCAGAACAGTGCTCAACGATCCACAACGACGCTTCGCTCCACGTGCAAGGCTCAACATCATAGGTACTACTATTCATGTTACTTTACCTACTTGCTAGAATTACATAGAACTTTGCTCGTGGTATGCTCAGATTACAGAACCTACTATATGTTATTGCTTGAGAATACTTGCGTGCTCACTCTCTTCGCACTATTCCCGAACCTCTCACCCACATGTTCCCCTTGATGTCAAGATCATGGGTGGACGCGTTAACCTAACTCAAGCCTAGTTGGCGGCTTCGATCACTGAACAAGTTACTGCAGCACTCGCAGCTGCCCAGGCAGGAGGTGTAACCTGCCATCACCACTTACTCTAGGATCTTTAGATCCTACTCTCGTAACTCAACACTTGCGCTTAATTTTTGATTACTCTAACGCACACGACAAGTCAACACGCTCAGCCACCTGTATGCACATACAAGACTTTTATGGACTGTCGTCCTACTACTTTCAGCGACACTGAAGGAGCTGTTGGACTCCTCCATTAGTTCGAGGAACTCGAATCGGTCTTCGAGTGTGTGAATGACCCGAGGCTCATAAGGTGAAATATGCCACTGATACTCTCGAAGGCACTGCGTTAACTTGGTGGAACGCGCAAGTTCAGATGCTGGGGCTGGCGGCTGCTAATGCCACCCCATGGAATGGTTTTAAGGAACTGATCAAACGTGAATACAGTAGTTATGATGCCATCCACAAGCTGGAAGTGGAGTCCTTTAACATGAAGATGACGGGGTCAGAGATAGAAGCGTACACGAAACGATCCAACAAACTGGCAATTTTGTGTCCAACTATGGTGGATCCTCCCATCAAGAGCATTGAGCTGTACCTCAAAGGCTTAGTACCAGAAATTCAAAGCCATGTGATGACTGCTAATCTTGCTACTATTCAAGATGTTACTCATCTTGCTCATCGTCTCACAGACCAAACAGTGGAACAGAACAAGCTGCCTAGACGTATTGGTGCTACTACTACTACCTCTGCTATTCCCAGTGGCAACAAATGAAAGTGGGATGGAACCTCTAGCAAGGGTTCGACTACGATTCCGTCCCAGGCACAGCAGTGAAAGATCGATGACAACCAAAGTCCTGGTCAGCAACCTCTTAGTAGTCAAGGGCAGGGTGGATACAGGGGAAACCACCCTAAGTGCAAACGATGTAACTTGCACCACAGCGGGCAGTGCAACCGCAATCATTGCCAATGATGCGACAAGCTTGGTCATGGAGCCAAAGATGGTAGAAACTCACGTTCTGCAAGCCAGAACCAATAACAACAGACACAAGATCTTTAAGAATCAGCAACAACAAGCAGAGATCCTATGCAAGGAGAAGATCATTCGCATTCCTCGTTCTGGTAAAGAACCTCTCGAAGTTCAAGGCGACAAGAGTGGTGTCGTGAGTGGCATCATTTCTTTCTTGAAGGCTCAGAAGTGTTTACGAAAGGGCCACACAGCTGTTTTAGCACTCGTTACCGATACATCGAAGAAAGAGAAAAAGATTGAGGATATTCCTGTAGTACGCGACTTTCCTCAAGTGTTTCCAGAAGAGTTACCTGGGTTACCGCCTCATCGCCAGGTCGAATTTCAGATCGAGCTCGCTCCAGGAGCAGCACCCATAGCTCGAGCACCTTATCGCTTAGCTCCAACAGAACTGGAAGAACTGTCTAAGCAACTACAAGAACTCTTGAAAAAGGGTTTCATACGTCCTAGTTCTTCGCCTTGGGGAGCTCCAGTACTTTTTGTAAAGAAGAAAGACGGTACCTTCCGCATGTGTATAGACTACCGCGAACTGAACAAGGTGATTGTGAAGAATCGCTATCCTCTTCCACGCATCGACGACTTATTCGACCAGTTGCAAGGGTCGAGCTATTACTCGAAGATTGATCTAAGGTCAGGGTATCATCAACTGAGAGTCCGGGATGAGGACGTCTCCAAAACAGCGTTCAGAACGCGCTACGGCCACTACGAGTTTCTGGTCATGCCTTTCGGGTTGACGAACGCGCCTGCGGTTTTCATGGATCTTATGAACAGGGTGTGCAAACCTTATCTTGACAAGTTCGTCATTGTTTTCATCGACGACATCCTGATCTACTCGAAGAATCGGGAGGAACACGAGCAGCACTTACGACTTATTTTGGAACTTCTTCGAACGAAACAGCTATACGCTAAGTTTTCAAAATGCGACTTCTGGCTAGGCCACGTAGTAAACAAGGATGGGATCCATGTTGATCCATCCAAGGTAGATTCGATCAAGAACTGGCCTGCACCTCGCACACCAACAGAAATACGCCAATTCTTGGGTTTGGCGGGTTATTACAGACGGTTCATCAAAGACTTCTCGAAGATTGCTCAACCGCTTACACTACTGACGCAGAAAGGTGTTGTTTACCGTTGGGGTAATACACATGAATCAGCATTCCAACACTTAAAGGATAGACTTTGTAGCGCACCTATCCTCTATTTGCCTGAAGGCACGGACGATTTTGTAGTCTATTGAGATGCATCTATCCAGGGTCTTGGATGTGTATTGATGCAAAGGGATAAAGTTATTGCTTATGCTTCGCGCCAACTTAAGATTCACGAACGGAATTACACGACACACGACCTAGAGCTGGGAGCGGTTGTTTTTGCACTTAAGATATGGCGACACTATTTGTATGGTACCAAGTGCGCAATCTACACTGATCACAGAAGCCTCGAACATATCTTCAAACAGAAAGAACTGAATATGCGACAGCGACGATGGGTTGAACTGTTAAATGACTACGAATGCTCAATCAGGTACCACCCAGGCAAAGCCAATGTTGTGGCTGACGCCCTCAGTCGAAAGGACACCGCGCCTAAGCGCGTGCGAGCTTTACAACTCACTATACAGTCTAGTCTTCCCTCTCAGATACGAAATGCTCAGGTGGAAGCATTGAAACCAGAAAACGTCAGGGCAGAAGCCCTACGCGGCTCAAGGAAACGCTTAGAACAGAAGGAAGATGGTGCTTATTACATAACAGGACGCATCTGGGTTCCACTTTATGGTAACTTACGCGAGCTTGTAATGGATGAAGCTCATAAGTCTCGCTACTCGGTACATCCAGGTTCGGATAAAATGTACCACGATATCAAAACTACATACTGGTGGCCTAGCATGAAGGCCCACATAGCCACATACGTTGGCAAATGCTTGACTTGTGCGAGAGTCAAGGCAGAATATCAGAAACCGTCAGGACCACTCCAACAACCTGAGATACCACAATGGAAATGGGAACAAATTTCCATGGATTTTGTTACTGGCTTACCTAGATCCCAGCGCGGAAACGATACTATTTGGGTGATCGTGGATCGACTCACAAAGTCTGCTCACTTCTTGGCCATCAAAGAAACAGACAAGTTCTCTACGCTAGCAGACATCTACTTGAAAGAAGTGGTCTCAAGGCACGGGGTGCCCACCTCCATCATCTCTGATCGTGACGCACGTTTTACTTTAGAACTATGGCAAGCAATGCACAAATCTTTTGGTTCTCGTTTAGACATGAGCACAACTTATCACCCTCAGACGGATGGGCAGTCTGAGCGCACCATTCAAACTCTAGAAGACATGCTTCGAGCGTGCGTAATTGACTTTGGCAATGGTTGGGAAAAAACATCTGCCACTTGTGGAATTTTCATACAATAACAGCTACCACACCAGCATTAAAGCTGCTCCATTCGAGGCATTGTACGGGCGTAAATGCCGGTCACCTCTCTGTTGGGCAGAGGTGGGAGATAGTCAAATCACAGGTCCAGAAATGGTAGTTGATACTACAGAAAAGATTGCTCAAATACGACAACTGTCACACCCCGACCACGTAGAACATACGAAACGTGGCGGAAACATCGGGGAGTGTTGTAACAGAATTAATTGTTTCAAATCCATGGCAATTGAAGTTTCGTTTTATTAATTAAAAGTGTTACGATGTCTTAATAAACAAAGAAATACGACATAATTAACTAGTCTTGCATCTTTTATTGTCACTAAAGCCCAAGTCTGCCTATATGTATCTTGATCATCTTATGCAACAGCTCCTGAAAAACACATGTGAAAATAGGTACGTCAGCATAAAAATGCCTGTGAGATACATAGGTTTTGTGAAAATGAGATTCATGACTTATGTTTGAGAAAATGTGTAGTCATGAACCTTGTTATTTGCTTTGCTTTGTAAATCATTTGAAAAACAATGAGTTCAGATGATATGTATAAATAAGTAAATAATGTATGGTTAAATAAATAACCATGTATGATGAGTTTGTATAGGATAAGTTGTTTGTAAAACAATGTCTTGTGAAAAGTATGTTATTTGTATAAAATGTTCTATGTCTCAAACTGAAATGATTCAAATAACGCTACAATATGTAATACCATACAAACACTTATATATAGGAAGTACCAGCGGCGTATCCACCATGCTTGTATCATATTACCCACGCATCGTTACTTAATCACTTAATCAAACCAAACCAACCAATGTAAGAAGTCTATGTTTAAATCAATTGTCAAATGTATATGTCAGAATGTCATGTATGGCAAGTGAAATGTCTCAACTAAACCATATGCACAAAAACAAAGTATTGAAGTAAAACTTGGTTTAAATCAAAGTTCTGTTTTGTGGGAAATACATGATCAAATGTCAATCATGTTAAAATGTCTATGCCGAAATGTCTATGTCAAATACGGTTCACACGGTTCACAGATACAAACGGTTCACAGATACAACGGTTCACAAATACAACGGTTCACAGATACAAACGGTTCACAGATATCAACGGATCACAGTCAAATGATTACAACGGTTCAATATGTAGTATAATGTGTTCATATGCTGGATAAGCATATGCAACAGAAAAGCAACGTAAAACAATGTACTAAGTACGCACACAATGGGCATACATAGCATGAAATGTAATGTAGAACGATGTACTAAGTACGCACGCAATGGGCATACATAGCATAAAATGTAATGTAAAACAATGTACTAAGTACGCACACAACGGGCATACATAGCATGAAATGTACTGAAATCATGTACTATAATGTACTAATGAACATAGCAAGTATATGATGTCAAAACAGGAAAGCATGAAAGTAACAAGTAGGCACATGTGTTCCACCCCAAAACAGTTTGGAAAACAGTAAAAGAGGGGTCTATGTACTCACATAAACACCTTGAAAACATTTAAAAGAGGGGGTTCTATGTACTCACCTGGGATTGCTCAGTAGTTTTGGAGTGACAACTAAACAATGCTAGAGATCGCGGATATCAAACGGCACCTAGTATAGGTAGCTACATTAATAAACCGGACCTAAATCGGAGGATCGGGTAGCATTAGGGTTTGTAAACCAAACGAGTGTAGAGACTCGTGTCTTTTGGTTTAACAAAGCCTACATACTAAATGAAACTTAACCTAAGTGTCTACGACCCATTACGACCCGTTTAGGTAGCTTATGCTACTTTAACGCGTCGTTCGCGTGAAACGCGTTCGGACCGCCTAACTAGCCCTATGACAAGTGTTATATACCTAAACATATTACATAATCAGTTATGTGACAAAGGTTTAGGTTACATATGCTTAATTACCAATTATACATGAAAAGGGTATTCTGGTAATTTACCTAAGGCATATAAACTACCTATCATACAACTACTTAAACGATGTGACCATAAGGTATAACCTCGGAAGGTTATACCCTACACTATGGTCACCTAATGTATTTGGTCGGATCCTAATGATCGACCAAACTGGGTCGGGTTCGAGGTATAAGCGATTTATTAGATCGCTTACCCTACGACCCTAGACAACGTGGTAATCAGTAGGCATAGTCCCAAGGGACTATGACCATCGTGATTACAATCACGTTGCGAAGTTCAAACGAACCTCGCATTGACCATTACTGGTCAACGCTGAAAGTCAAACAAAGTTTGACTTTCTGACTCGAAAAGCAATAAAATAAGGAAAAGAACGAAAGAATACTTACGAAGGGTCCCCGAATGCTAACCCAGATCAAATTAGCTCAGGTATGAAACGAAGGTTCCAACTTAGAGCTTTCTTAATCAGATTTGTGGGTTTTGGGGTTGAGGGTGGATGGGTATTTATAGTATACGGTCCACCGTTAGGATCGTTTCTCGTAGTACGTGATCGAATCCAAGGCGTACACTTGTCGGAAAGTCATGGTGCCTCAAAATGCTCACCACCATAAGGATTGGACACTTGGCAAGGGGTTAGGGAGTGCAAAACAGCTGAAAACAGGCTGTTAAGTACTCTGCATCTGGTCTGAACTTGCTTTACGGACCTCAAAGCTGCCAATGTTGAGGTCCGTAAGGTAACAACTTTGGCAGATTTATAGTTTTGGTCCCTGCAGCCCCTAAACTTGGTTTTCAATGCATTTTTGACACGTTTAAGGCCCGTTAACCCCATTTCAAAGCTCTAAAATGAAGTTAAAGTATAGGGAACTTAAAATGTGTTCAAAAATATCTCGGATGTCGGTTCGTTTGGCCGTACGAACGCGATGTTCGCTTAATTACGACGGAATGCGCATAAGCGCGAAAAACGATCCAAATGACGAAACGAATGGATTTTTCTTATGGTGAACACTAAAATATAATGTAGTCATGCTTACATAAATTTTTGGATGTCCAGATGTATTCAGAATGTAAGTTATGCGCGAAAATGCAAACTTGTGCACTTTTTGACACTTTTAGTCCCTGAATGTCCCAAAAGTTTATTTTAGCACACCGAACCCCTCAAAGCCTATTTCTAAGCTATGTAAAGGATATTTAAGGTGTGTTTAACTTATGGTCAAGTTCCGGAATGTCTGTTACAGTTCAAATTGGCATACTTTCGCAGTTTGTCAGCTTTAGTCCCTGTAAGCGAATTAACTTTGATTTCACCACACCAAACCTTCCAAAACTTATATCTAAGTTATGTATAGGTTATTTAAGGTATGTTAAGCCTATTTCACTATTCCGGAGTGTTTGTTGCATTAAACTGGTTATATTTACGCATTAGTGCGCGTATAACCTTCCAGAAAGCGATATAGTGATTGTAATCGAACAAGAATTGATATGTGTAAACGATACACATATTTTTACAAATCCCAAGTATGAAATACAATATTTCACTGGTTGGGCATTTGTTTGATGGTTGAAATGACACAGGTGTTACAACAACGCATGGCGGCAGCTCGCGACCGTCAGAAAGCATACGCCGATAAAGACAGGAAACTACTCGAATTCCAAGTTGGGGATCGAGCACTACTCAAAGTTTCACCCTGGAAGGGTGTTGTTCGTTTTGACAAACGCGGAAAACTTAATCCACGATACGTCGTACCTTTCGAGGTTATTGAGAAGATAGGCAGGGTAGCCTACAGATTGAACTTACCAGCTGAACTCAGTGCAGTTCACAACGTCTTTCACGTGTCGAATCTGAAGAAGTGTATGTCAGATGAGACCCACATAGTTCCCTTGAAGGAACTCACTATCGACGAACGGTTGCACTTCGTCGAGGAACCTGTTGAAATCACGGACCGGGATGTTAAGGTCCTCAAGAACACGAGAATCCCTCTTGTACGAGTTCGTTGGAACTCCCGCCGCGACCCAGAGTTCACCTGGGAGCGTGAAGATCAAATGGAACTCAAATATCCCCAGTTATTCGGAACCAATGCAACTACTACTGAGGCTGAAGCTACCAATACAGAATTTCGGGATGAAATTCCAAATCAACGGGGGGATGATGTGACACCCCAAGAAAACCAGTAATTTTCGCATACCTGCTCGGGGAGCCGCGATACGATACGGGTAAACAACGTCACACCACTAGCTTCCTCAGTAACCGCATGCTAAATTTCGGGACGAAATTTCTTTCAACATGGGGATAATGTGACAACCCGAGTTTTCAAGGTCTCTACTTGATTTAATAACTGTGCACTAAGTGTTGTTTTATATTTATATTAGTGTGCATCATACTGTGTTTTATATATGTTGATGGGTAATTATATACTTGTATATTTGTTAAATGATTGTATGAACAAAATATGTTATTGTTGTCAACATGAAGCCCTTGTCGAAAACCCTTCAACCACCAAAAATCTCCCACCCGAAATCACCCCTCTCCAACGAAAACAGAATGGGCTTCGGCCCATCAATAACCGGTGATAGTGTTTTGATATTAATACTTAAGAGATAGGATCGCAAACCCTAATCACCTCTCCCTCTTGTTGTTTTTTTTAACCCGACGGCAACCTTGTGTTAGAGCGATCAAGTTACTGTCTCGATCATCCCGGTTAGTGTTGATCTTTAATTGATTTATTAGTTTAAATCGGATGTATGTGTGTATGTTGTTCGATTTAATATGTGTATCTTCACCGTAGATAAACTATCGATATTTGAATCGATGATATATAGATATATTCGAAGTTTTAAGGGAATGAATGATATGGTTTCTTTGTATACATGCAGTAAATGATTATATTAGCCTGCTAATATAAAATAACGATTTGGATGATGATGAGCCTATGTTTTGAATGATGTTGTCGGCTAGTGTGTGTATGTGGCATGTAAATTGCTTGTCAGAAGGCATGTGTTATCACTTGTAAATGTTTTGCATGCATCTAGAATGAATATATTATTGATTTGTATTGATAGAATATGAGGTGGGATTTAGTCCATAGATGAATCAATGCAAATTGAACAGGGAGGTGGTTTGTCGTTTACCAAGTCATGACTTTTGGAGGTTATAAATCGGCTGGATAGTTTAAGGTTATCACAAAACTAGATAAATGTTCTTAGTGTTTAAATGATGATGTAGGTTTTGCATGTGATCACCTCATTATTTTCGGCTAGTCATTCTTGTTATGCATTTTTTTTGGTCCAATGAGGTTGGGTGGTGGTTGCTACATGTCCGCCACTAGGCCATTTTGATATTTGTGACATTGTTTATTATTATTGCTGAAATAGTTATGGGTTCGGCGAAACAAGGGCAGTCGACGAATTAGACTTCTGTTTCGCCAAACATGACCACGACGAAACAGGAGATGTGTTTCGCCAATAAATGTGTTTCGCCAACTTATGTGTTTCGCCAACTGTTGTGTTTCGCCGATATGTGTAATCAGCACAGTAACTTACTTTAATTCTGTCAGAAGTTAACCGGGTTAGTTAACTGCTGTTAAGTGTAACCATATTGTACATGACTGTGATTACGTGTTACATGCTTATACGTGAACAACTTGAACACAAACTGATTATGTATACGTGCATACTCTAGGACGTGATTGATTTACTTGCGAGCACATATTTAGCATACCGAGCAAACCAAGGTGAGTTCATACAGCCAAGGCATGGGGTTCCCGGGTGGGAATGGGATTTGATGAATTATTGTGTATACTCAGACGGTAGAACCTAACGATAAGATACGACTAGACTAGTAACACTTATTGAACTGATCTTCGCACACCTGCCAAGGGTTGGCCGCGATATTATGACTGACTTCGCACACCTGCCATAGGAAGGCCGCGAACTAAATTTACAAATCTTCGCACACCTGCCTGGGAGGCCGCGATACAAATAAACCTAGTCTAGAATACTTGGGAAAAACATCCCCTAATATCTTCGCATACCTGCCTGGGAGGCCGCGATGGAAACTAATACGATACATGACGTAACGAACGAACATACTACTATTCACGCTATACTATTACTGAACTGTTATCTGTGAACTCGCTCAACTAGTTGTTGATCCTCTGTTACATGCCTTGCAGGTCGTTAGATATATGGAGCTTGCACAGGGAGGAGCTGGTCGTTGTGGGCTTGAATCGTGATTGTTTCGTTAAACACTTTATGGCATTTCATACTTTATTTTGTTGGGTTTATTCTTACGCTTCCGCTAAACAGTGATAACCTACGTCTATTTTGAACACCTTTCATATTGGTGGTTGAATGGCATTTACTTTTATATATATTAATTACATGTTCAATATGATTGGTGGCTTGATCCTGGTCAGTCACGCCTCCAAACGGTGATACTCCGCGTGTGGATTTTGGGGGTGTGACATTTGGTGTGACTTCTTAATACCATAGCTTAACCATAACAAAGCTATATGAAATAAAATCATGCAAGATCATCCGTTTGAATTAAGTTTTAAAACCAGAGTAACATACCATTGTCTTTAAGACTTACAACACCGTAACATAAAACATTGTCTTGAACAACATAAATAGTAACATGAAGTAAACGCAGTCTAAGGTTTGTGACTTGTCCAGGAAAGAGTCACATTTCCTAAACTGGGATGACCTTAGAACCCTTATGCAGTGGGAAAACATAACATACCGTGCCAGATCTTTAATTTCCTGAAATACATGTAAGTTGAAAAATCAACAATAATGTTGAGCGAGTTCATGTGTAAGTGAGTATGTAAAGCACTTGTAAGTATAAAAGTTTCCTGGTATGTAGCAGTGTAAGGAAAAGAGATCACCAATGGTTTGCAAGGCCATTAGCATGTGTGAAATGCAAGTAGGAAGACTCAACCTAGCAGATTTTTGCGTCGGGTACAAAGTCACTCAAGGTCCGTTCTGTTGGTCCTCTTAGAGGTCCGTTCTGTTGGGCCTAGAGTTGGGCTCGCTACACCCAGATAGATCTACCGCTTACGTCCCTCGGTACTTCTGCCTACCCATTCACATGATCTAAGTAGTAAACCTCCTTACGCTAACCATACCGTGTATAAAGTACTTGTAAACAAAGTAACATGTATTTCACCCCCGCAGTTAAGAAAACTGAAAACAGTTAGAAAAAGGGGGACATGAACTCACAGTCGGTGCGTCTCTACCAAGTACTCCGAATCAGAAAGCTGTGCGACGACCTACAAGTGCTAATTCTATCAGACGGACGGTCGTGCCTTAGCTTTATAGTTTAAGTCTTTGGGAAATAGTTAGACAACTATTTCGTGTTTACGTTCTGTATATACTTGGTAGTTAATCTCCTTCCCAAGGATGGGGGATTCAATACATGTGCGTTCAAATTATATCATTAAGTCTCACTTAATATATATACCTTTCCAATTCTAAAATATAAGTATTTTTCTCAAAAATATTATATTTTCATTTCTCATAATTTTTCTCCAATAATACGTTGTTAAAATACGCGTTCATAAATATTTCCGTAAGTGCGTAAGTTACGTTTTAACACTTGAGTGGTAATATACTTACCGGTGTAACTTATATATATTTATGGTGAAAGCGTTCGTATTATTTTGGATTCGTTAACGTTCGTAAATATTATTTTTACCCTAAAAATAATATTTATGTATTTCACAAAATAATCATAAACAGTGTGTGAAAAAATATATATATTATCACGTTAAATTTTGTGAAAATCCCACCTCCGAATATTTAGTAAATAAAGTCATGGCGAAATTTATGTTTCGAAAACATGTCAAAAATGATTCTAACACTTGTAGTGTAAATAGTTCTAAGTGTTAGGTTTTTAGAAAAATTTCGCCAGAGTTTCCTCTGTAACTGGAGGTGGCCACGCTTTCAAGCGTATCATTTTCTTTAACAAATCAACTCAACAATTTTCTTTATTGATCAGAACAACTTTTATCACAACAACTAATCGACAAGTATGTAAATCGCATAATCGCATGAACTTGTAGTTTTTCCGAAACTATAGTGTAGCTCCCATTATATTTTGTGGATCTTTATATAAAGTAATTTTGATCTCGTAAAAACCTCGTTTTTAGAGAAATCCGTCTTTACAACTTCTCGTCATCTTTTACAAAAACGGTTATTTGTCGGATCTTTTCATTTCACAAGTGTTTACACACTTGTGGTTTATAAAAATCATGCTTGTTATTGTAAGATCCATCTCTTTAAAATACATGATTTCTTTGATACGTGGTTCTTTGAAAATACCACTTGCAGATGCGTAGATCCGCTAGTTTTAAACACTATTGTACAAGTTAAAACACTTTTACACAAGTAAAACATTTTTACACAAGTTCATGTTTCATGTGTGATAGAGTTTCACCTTTTAACCCTTGTTACTTCTAAAATAGCTTTGTGTCACGATTCAAGAACATGACTATATCGGGTTAAACGATGATCCGAGCTACCACAACATAGATCGGGTCTAAATAATCACCACTTTCAATTACTACAACATTTACACAACACATAAGCTATTAACCACCATTTTAAGTGTTTTAGTAGACTTTTGTGCATCATTTTGCATTTTAACGAGATTTAACCGATACAAAGCCTTTTAACCACTTTAGATTAGTTCAAAATAGAGATTTAAACATTATACCTCAAGCTCAAGGCTAGGGAAGGATCTTGACGAAAATGGCGTGGATAAAGGCTAAAGAAAGAGGTCCTTCGCGTTCCGCTTGCTCCAAGCTTCCTAATACTTGACCCTTGATGTTTGTAGATGCTTGGAATGATGATGATCAAACTCGAAAATGGGTGGGTGGTTATAGGGGGGTTCGGCCGAGAGCTCTAGAGAAGAGAGGGAGAGTGTTTGTGTGAAGTTGTTAAGTGATAATGATCAAGTGTGTTAATCTCTTAACTTATAGACAAACTCAAGTGCTAATAACCAATGGTTCTTGTGTCTTTAGGATATTAGACAAGATTAGATTAGGAGATCTTGCAAGTACAAGGCATGTCCCCAAGGGGACGGTTTCGGTCAAGAGGGGGGGGGGGGGTCCTTGGTTCGATTTCAATCATTAGTTGGTTACTTAGTTAGGTTAACTAAGTTAAGTTTAGAGATTAACTTGGTTAGTTGTGTGTCACGCGTTATAATGGGTGTTAGGGTGTTCAGGGACCCTAACTGGCTCAGAAAAAGATAAGTAATGAAAATAACAATATTTTCATGTTCCGGGTAAAGTCCGGTTGTTTGGTTGGATAGTAATCCGTTAAAGTGTTAACAAAGCTTTAAAGTGTCGTTATTACTCTTTTTAGTGACACAGCTTATTCCTGACACTTTGGAAAGTGTCTAGTGTTTTCTCATATTTTGGCACTTTATTAGTTAGCTAAAAGCTGAATTGTTTTGTAAAGTGCTGAGTTCTGTACGTAGAGTACGTTTTAGGCACATCCAGTCATAGTGACTTATTCCTAGAGACGCAGTTCCACAACCCTTGTATCCCTACACTCACCACTAGTGTAGCAAAATATCTCAGGCTCTTACAGGCCTTAGAGGCAGTGTTTGCCTGATGCTGGGTATATCAGCATGTTCAATAGGTTATCCGTGTATTGTGCTACTGTGCTTTTTGTGCATCATGGTTGTCACTAGGGTTCTGTATGTAAATAATGTAGTGACGACAAGTAAAGTATGATGCAAGTAAGTACATGTATCAGATATCAAGTAGCAGTTCATCAGCTAGTTCAAACAAGCACAGTAATTAAGCAGTAATTAATCATTAATTAAGTCATACGGATACCTGGTTTGGTGAGGGTTGTCACATTCTCCCCCCGTTAAATAAATTTTGTCCCGAAATTTAAGTTCTGCTTGTAGATGCAGGGTTCTTAGGAAAAAGGTGGGGGTATTTCTCTTTCATCCGGTCCTCACGTTCCCAGGTGTATTCAGGACCATGTCTGGCATTCCAACGAACTTTGACGAGCTTGACACTGCTCCGGCGGGTCTTGTTAACTTTCCAATCCGTGACCTCAACAGGTTCTTCAACGAAGTGGAGCGTGTCGTCAACATGAATCTCGTCGATGGGAATGGCAACGTCAACTTGAGTTGGACTTTTCTTCAGGTTGGATACATGAAATGTATCGTGAACACCATTCAGTTCAGCAGGTAGGTCCAACTTGTATGCTACTAGTCCTATTCTTTCCAGAATTCTGAAGGGACCAATGTAGCGCAGATTTAACTTCCCACGCTTCCCAAAGCGTGCCACCCCCTTCCAGGGTGATACCTTTAATAAAACCATTTCTCCAACTTGGAAATCCACATGTTTCCGGTTTGGATCCGCATAGGCCTTTTGTCTGTGGCGAGCTGCTTCGATGCGTTTAATAATCTGCGCGATTTTGTCTGTCGTCTCTTGGACGATTTCGGGACCAGCAAGCTGCCTATCACCTGCGTCAGCCCAACATAAGGGTGATCGGCACTTGCGTCCGTAAAGGGCTTCGAATGGTGCGACACCAATACTGGTGTGGTAGCTGTTGTTGTATGAAAATTCGACCAAAGGCAAATGCTTGTCCCAGCTACCGCCCAAATCCATAACACACGCTCTCAGCATGTCTTCCAAAGTCTGTATCGTTCGCTCGCTCTGGCCGTCAGTTTGCGGATGAAACGCAGTGCTCAGATTCAGTTGTGAGCCAAAGGCTTCTTGGAAGGATTGCCATATCCTTGACACAAACCTTCCGTCTCTATCAGAGATGATTGAGAGAGGTACTCCATGGCGCGCGACGATCTCTCTCATGTATATTTCAGCCAATTTGCTCGTATTATCCTTCTCCCTGATGGGTAAGAAGTGTGCTGACTTCGTTAATCGATCCACTATCACCCAGATAGTGTCATGGCCTCTTGGCGTTCTTGGCAATTTCGTAATAAAGTCCATGGAGATTTGTTCCCATTTCCACTTGGGAATCTCGGGTTGTTGCAGAAGTCCCGAAGGCTTCTGGTATTCCGCTTTAACCTTAGCGCACGTTAAACATTTGCTCAAGTAAACAGCAACATCGCCTTTCATCCTAGGCCACCAATAATAATCTTTGAGATCCTGGTACATCTTATCCGCTCCTGGATGGATAGAGTACCGCGATTTGTGAGCTTCATCAAAAATAACCTCCCTTAAATCACCAAACAGAGGAACCCAAATCCTTTTCTCAAAACATAACGTCCCTTCCTCGTTCGGTACCAAAAGCTTCTCCATCCCACGGAGATATTCCTCTTCAAGGTTCCCTTCCTTGAGAGCTTCTTTCTGCGCGGCACGAATGCGCAAGGAAAGATCGGTTCGTATAATCATTTCTAAAGCTCTAACCCTTATGGGCTTGATTCTCTCTTTACGACTTAGGGCATCGGCGACCACATTCGCCTTCCCTGGATGATACTTAATCTCGCAGTCGTAATCGTTCAACAATTCAACCCATCGTCTTTGTCTCATATTCAACTCCTTCTGGTTGAATATATGATGTAGGCTCTTGTGATCTGTAAAGATTGTACACTTCGTACCATAAAGGTAGTGTCTCCAGATTTTTAAAGCAAAAACCACTGCGCCGAGCTCCAAATCGTGTGTGGTATAGTTCTTTTCGTGCACTTTCAGTTGACGCGATGCGTAAGCAATAACCTTTTGGCGTTGCATCAACACGCAACCCAATCCTTGGCGCGATGCGTCGCAGTATACCACAAAATCATCAGTACCTTCTGGTAGAGCTAAGATAGGCGCGTTACAAAGCTTATCCTTCAATATCTGAAATGCTTCATCCTGTTTGATTCCCCAATCAAACTTCTTATCCTTCTGCGTGAGGAGCGTCAATGGTTGAGCGATCTTTGAAAAATTCTCAATGAATCTTCGATAATAGCCAGCCAAACCCAAGAATTGCCGAATCTCGGTTGGCGTCTTTGGCGTTTCCCAATCCTTGATCGCCTCGATCTTTGTGGGATCAACATGGATTCCATTTCCATTAACCACATGTCCAAGGAACTGGACTTCGCGTAGCCAAAATTCGCACTTAGAGAACTTGGCATACAATTGTTCCTTCTTTAGCAGCTCCAAAATAGCTCTTAGATGTTGTTCGTGGTCAGCCTTTGTCTTTGAGTAAATCAAGATGTCGTTGATGAATACAATCACGAACTTATCCAAGTACGGCTTGCAAACTCTATTCATCAAGTCCATAAAGACTGCAGGTGCGTTTGTCAAACCGAATGGCATAACGAGGAACTCGTAGTGCCCATAACGAGTTCTGAAGGCTGTCTTGGGAATGCTTTCCTCTTGTATCCTTAACTGATGGTATCCAGATCGAAGATCGATCTTTGAATAAAAGCTTGACCCTTGCAGTTGGTCAAACAGATCATCAATTCTTGGCAGAGGATATCTATTCTTGATCGTCAGCTTGTTTAACTCCCGGTAGTCAATGCACATTCGAAAACTACCGTCCTTCTTCTTGACAAACAGGACCGGAGCTCCCCAAGGCGAGAAGCTTGGTCGGATAAAACCCTTGTCTAACAACTCTTGAAGTTGTGTTGACAGTTCCTGCATCTCAGACGGAGCAAGTCTATAAGGTGCCTTAGCCACAGGCGCGGCGCCTGGAACTAAGTCGATGTGAAACTCTACTTTCCTCTGAGGTGGCAGTCCAGGCAAGTCTCCTGGGAAGACTTCTGGATACTCCCTTACAACAGGGATGTCTTCGATTCTTGGCTCAGCAGCCTTCTTATCCACAATGTGTGCCAGGAAGGCAACACATCCTTTCTGCAAACACTTCCTTGCTTTCAAGCAGCTGATAATCCTCAACGGCGTCTCACGCTTCTCTCCATGAACAACAATGGTCTCACCATCATCGGTTGGGATACGAACAACCTTTTCGTGACAAACTATCTCAGCCTTGTTGCCTGATAACCAATCCATTCCTACTACCACGTCGAAGCTTCCCAACTGGACTGGTAGTAGATCTAAAGCAAACTCACGCTCTCCTAATTCGATCACACAACCTCTGATAACTTCATTGGCTTCTACTAACTTCCCATTGGCCAATTCGATTGAGTAGGGAATATCTAACTTATTAGCGGCTAACCCAAGCATATTCTTAAATTCTAACGACACGAAGCTATAATCGGCACCAGTATCAAATAAAACGGATGCATAGCGTTGATTTACAGGGAACGTACCAGTAACGACGTTGGGGTCCTGGCGCGCTTCCCTTGCTTCGAGTTGGAACACTCTTCCACGGGCTTGGTTTAAGTCTGGGCAGTTCTTCTTAAAATGCCCGATATCACCGCAGTGAAAGCACCCAAGTCTTTGCCCGTTTCCACCAACTTGATCATTCCTCTGATTACGATTCATGGCGCCCGCTTGGTTAGCATTGTTGCCTCGGTTTTTGTTACCTCCATAGTTTCCTTGTGGGCGATTACCACCACGATTATTATTCCTATTCTCAAATCCTCCCTGGCCTCCCCGGCCAGCACTAGCCCAACAAGTGTCCTTCGAGTGGCCACGTTTCCCACATGCTTCGCATACTTTTAGCCCGCACTGACCAGAATGGTGGCGCTGGCAGGCGTTGCATTTGGGCTGGGCGCCCATGTATCCTTTTCCTTTCTTCCCTCTACCAGCCGTAACCTGAGCTGGCGAGTCTGATCCTCCTTTCCTAACCGCCACACTGGCGCCCTGCTTGAAGTTCGAGAACTTCCGTTTGTTACCTCCTGATGACTCGACATGAGTCTCTGCCTTTTTCGTCTTGATCTCATCAAACTTGTTCAGGCGAATCGCCTCCTCAGTGAGAGCTACGCTCAAATCAATCGCCTCTGTAATAGTCGCAGGCTTGGATGAGGTCACCATGCTTATGATTTGAGGAGCTAATCCCCAAATGAAGCGCTCGATTCGCTTGTATTCTGGTGTAACCATGTAAGGAACCACTTGAGATAAGTCATGGAATCTTTGAACGTATTCTGCTACCTTTGGACCGTCCATTTTCAAGTGCCAGAACTCAGTCTCCAATCGCTGGATTTCTGCGCGGGAACAGTACTTTTTATGCATAAGTTCCTTCAGTTCGGTCCAGGTCAGCGCGTAGGCAGCGGCTTCGCCTAGTGTCTGTACTTGCAGATTCCACCAAGAGAGGGCTCCATCCAAAAATAGCCCTGAGATATAGGTGACTTGCTGATCCAGCGCGCACTTGCTCATGCGAAGAACAAATTCGGTTTTCTCAGCCCAACGAATGAAGGCGACAGCACCTCCTGTGCCATCAAAGTTTACGGGCTTGCAGTCTAAGAACTGCTTGTAGGTGCACCCTGCACATACGTTATAACATATGAATGGCATTAGCATCATCGCTAAAGATATCCAATTAGGTCACGGTATGTCTTAATGACTTAGTATTACCGTGAGGTGGATTGTTATTGCCTTGGTTAATACTTCCGCTCGTTCCTGGCTGAGATGCTGCATACTGTGCTATGGCGGCAGCAATAATCTGCTGGAGTTCTGCCTCATTAGTAGGCATGCGCGTCTCACGTCTTGGCGGCATCTTCTAAAAGATGGTTTAAGTTGGTCAGGCCATAGTAAAGCTCCGACGTTATAATACGTAAGTCAGGTCATAATGTAGTGTACGTATATAACGATAGTAATAGTATAATCACATAACATCTCATGTTATCAATACATCACAAATACCAATCACACAACATCCCATGTCATAAAAATACAAATAAGCAATCAAGCGAATCAATTATGATGAGAATACTGCGATTGCCATATATCGAGACCACATAGTAAGTGTATCAGTACATCCCTGTATCATACAATCATCAATCAACTAGGGGCTACATCACCCCTGTCCAAAAGCTACATCATGTCAATGTCAAATACGTCAAATACAAGTCAACAAAAGTCAGAATTAAATGTAGTCTCCAAAAATGCTGTGCAGTCCAACAATCGCCGTCTTCTCATCCTCGTCTACCCAAACAGCACTGATGAGCTCTATACAGATGGTGGTGGAGGAGGAGGAGGAAAGTGGGTGTAAAACAAACGACGTAACTGGAGCCAGTCCGCCTCCATAGCCTGCTGAGTACGAATGATAGAAGCAACCTGCTGCTCTAGTGTAAAGAGTCGGGCAGCATAATCTGGTGGTAAAGGTCGAAATGGCTGCAGAGGAGAGTGTGTCTGACCATGGCACGGACACGGTGGCAGCTGAGCTCTCTCAAGCTCCTGGATGCGCTGCGTGTGTGACTCGTGCTGGGCGACAAAAGA
The DNA here is from genome assembly GCA_030545235.1 of Helianthus tuberosus. Classification (NCBI taxonomy): domain Eukaryota; kingdom Viridiplantae; phylum Streptophyta; class Magnoliopsida; order Asterales; family Asteraceae; genus Helianthus; species Helianthus tuberosus. The sequence continues at coordinate 83,092,219 of CM060399.1, forward strand.
CATCAAAACATCCTCGATAGTATACCCCCTGTGGAAAGAATGGTAGGGGTCAGTAGGTGGCATACCAGAGACTGGTGCCCAAAGAAACGGCTCACTGGTGGGGTCAAAGGGTGCCACGTGAAATGGAGCAACAGTGGGTGGAACAGATGACATCTGGGGCATGAAGGGGATAGACATCGGTACATGCCCAGAAGGGTGGGCTGAAGAACCCTCTCCAGGCCTCGCTGGAGGTACAAACTGTGGAACCTGAAAAGAAAAATCAACCTGTCGTGTATCAGGGATCTGAGGAGGAAAAGGTGGAACATCCTCATCAGCAGGTATCCAACCGTGCTGTGCATGCTCATCTGGTGGATCCATGCGTGCTGCGAACAGTGCATGCTCGGGCTCTAGTGGTATGGGGTCAGGTGCAACAAAAGGGTGAACAGGTGCAATGTGCTCAACAGGATGGTCAACAGGTATATCAACAACAGGTAGAGGAACAACAGGATCAACAGCAACATGATTGCCCTCTAACAAAGGGACATCCACGGGGAGATCATCAACAGGTGGGTCTGCTATAACAGGCTCAATAGGGATGTCAGCATGTACGGGATCATGCTCAAATATGGGGTCTAGAGCGGCTGCCTGCTCAGGAGCGACGACAGGCTTAGGGTCATCAAAAGCCATCTCGAAGTCAAACTCTGGGTCGATAGGATCTACTGGGTCAGCTGGATCCTCCATGGGCTGATCCATAGGTATAAACTCGATATCACGATCTGGGTCGTATCCCGGGGGAAAGATAGGATCAGAATCCTCTATGTCATCATGGTCAAACTCAAAGCTGGGTATAGGTGCAACAGAGGATGCCTGGTCAGGATCAGAATCATGCGCAAAGTGCTGTGCGCTCAATGTGTGAGAAGGTGCGGATGCCACAGACTCGAAGGAGTCTGGGACAGGAGAATGTGCTGGCGAATCCTCAGCGGGAACGTCAGCGATCATCAAAAGATCGTCCGCAGGAAGAAGGGCCTCGCCCTGGATCTCATCCTCAAAAGGCTCATCCTCAAACAGGTCAATATCGCCATCAGCCTCGGCGTCAAGAAGGAAATCATATGCTGGATAAACGGCTAAGGGTATAGGAGCCGGAATCTCTACTAGAGGTAGGTACTCAGCGGGAGGGTCATCTGCAGGCTCATCAGCACCATCGGGTAGTGCGAAGGGCTGGAAATCATCCTCGTCAGTACTGGTATAGTCAGATGTGTACACCTCATGCTCGGAGGATGTGAGGTCATCAGATACGATAGGTATGGGTCCGGTAGTGTCTGAATCGCCAGTACCGGCGGAGTCCATGAGTCTGTAACATAAACACAAATATGCTCAAATAATCAGTCATACAATCAGATAATCACATAAGTCACCAAGTAAGATATCACATAATTCTCCTAGTCCCACTAGCCTTCCAGTCTCCTTGACTGCTCTATCAACTACCTCGACCTCTCAGATCGAGCCTCGGTCTCCAACACCGAGCCTCAGTCTCCAAACTAAGCCTACTCTTCCTAGTCCCACTAGCCAACTACCTCGATCTCTCAGACCGAGCCTCGGTCTCTAACACTGAGCCTTAGTCTCCAAACTGAGCCTACTCTTCCTAGTCCCACTAGCCAACTACCTCGATCTCTCAGACCGAGCCTCGGCCTCTCAGACCGAGCCTCAGCCCTTCCGGACTGAGCCTATAAATAATAAAATGTGCTCAACATTTGTTTGTAAAAAGTTTTGGATCTGGACTTAAGTGGTATGCAGAAAAATGTTTTCGTGAGAGCCCTAGTGATCATAGTCTAGACTCGAGAAAGAATCCTAGTTCGCTATGATCAGAGCTCTGATACCAAGCTGTCACACCCTGGCTTTGCGGAAGCGTGGTTAATTTTGGTGTGACTTCTTAATACCATAGCTTAACCATAACAAAGCTATATGAAATAAAATCATGCAAGATCATCCGTTTGAATTAAGTTTTAAAACTAGAGTAACATACCATTGTCATTAAGACTTACAACACCGTAACATAAAACATTGTCTTGAACAACATAAACAGTAACATGAAGTAAACGCAGTCTAAGGTTTGTGACTTGTCCAGGAAAGAGTCACATTTCCTAAACTGGGATGACCTTGGAACCCTTATGCAGTGGGAAAACATAACATACCGTGCCAGATCTTTAATTTCCTGAAATACATGTAAGTTGAAAAATCAACAATAATGTTGAGCGAGTTCATGTGTAAGTGAGTATGTAAAGCACTTGTAAGTATAAAAGTTTCCTGGTATGTAGCAGTGTAAGGAAAAGAGATCACCAATGGTTTGCAAGGCCATTAGCATGTGTGAAATGCAAGTAGGAAGACTCAACCTAGCAGATTTTTGCGTCGGGTACAAAGTCACTCAAGGTCCGTTCTGTTGGTCCTCTTAGAGGTTCGTTCTGTTGGGCCTAGAGTTGGGCTCGCTACACCCAGATAGATCTACCGCTTACGTCCCTCGGTACTTCTGCCTACCTATTCACATGATCTAAGTAGTAAACCTCCTTACGCTAACCATACCGTGTATAAAGTACTTGTAAACAAAGTAACATGTATTTCACCCCCGCAGTTAAGAAAACTGAAAACAGTTAGAAAAAGGGGGACATGAACTCACAGTCGGTGCGTCTCTACCAAGTACTCCGAATCAGAAAGCTGTGCGACGACCTACAAGTGCTAATTCTATCAGACGGACGGCCGTGCCTTAGCTTTATAGTTTAAGTCTTTGGGAAATAGTTAGACAACTATTTCGTGTTTACGTTCTGTATATACTTGGTAGTTAATCTCCTTCCCAATGATGGGGGATTCAATACTTGTGCGTTCAAATTATATCATTAAGTCTCACTTAATATATATACCTTTCCAATTCCAAAATATAAGTATTTTTCTCAAAAATATTATATTTTCATTTCTCATAATTTTTCTCCAATAATACGTTGTTAAAATACGCGTTCATAAATATTTACGTAAGTGCGTAAGTTACGTTTTAACACTTGAGTGGTAATATACTTACCGGTGTAACTTATATATATTTATGGTGAAAGCGTTCGTATTATTTTGGATTCGTTAACGTTCGTAAATATTATTTTTACCCTAAAAATAATATTTATGTATTTCACAAAATAATCATAATCAGTGTGTAAAAAAATATATATATTATCACGTTAAATTTTGTGAAAATCCCACTTCCGAATATTTAGTAAATAAAGTCATGGCGAAATTTATGTTTCGAAAACATGTCAAAAATGATTCTAACACTTGTAGTGTAAATTGTTCTAAGTGTTAGGTTTTTAGAAAAATTTCGCCAGAGTTTCCTCTGTAACTGGAGGTGGCCACGCTTTCAAGCGTATCATTTTCTTTAACAAATCAACTCAACAATTTTCTTTATTGATCAGAACAACTTTTATCACAACAACTAATCGACAAGTATGTAAATCGCATAATCGCATGAACTTGTAGTTTTTCCGAAACTATAGTGTAGCTCCCATTATATTTTGTGGATCTTTATATAAAGTAATTTTGATCTCGTAAAAACCTCGTTTTTAGAGAAATCCGTCTTTACAACTTCTCGTCATCTTTTACAAAAACGGTTATTTGTCGGATCTTGTAACAACTGTGCTTGTAATCACTATGAACAGTTCTGTTATCAATAAAATAATGTTATTTGATCACAATGTTTGTTTTGTTATGTTTTACATTTCTCATGTTTTGACTTATATCCAATTTCAAACTCTACATCACTTTCTGGAGAGTTATACGCAAACTAGTGCGTAAACGTACTCAGTTTAATGCGAGAAATACTCCGGAACATCAACATATACTCAACATACCTTAAATAACCTTTACATAACTTAGAAATAAGTTTTGAAGGCTTTGGTATGGCAAAAACAAGTTAATTCGCTTACAGGGACTAAATATGACAAACTGCGAAAGTATGTCAATTTGAACTGTAACGAACATTCCGGAACATAACCATAAGTTAAACACACCTTAAATATCCTTGACATAGCTTAGAAATAGGCTTTGAGGGGTTCGGTGTGCTAAAATAAACTTTTGGGACATTCAGGGACTAAAAGTGTCAAAAAGTGCACAAGTTTGCATTTTCGCGCATAACTTACGTTCTGAATACATCTGGACATCCAAAAATTTATGTAAGCATGACTACATTATATTTTAGTGTTCGCCTTAAGAAAAATCCATTCGTTGCGTCATTTGGATCGTTTTTCGCGCTTATGCGCATTCCGTCGTAATTAAGCGAACATCGCGTTCGTACGACCAAACGAACCATCATCCGGCATATTTTTGAGTATGTTTTGAGTTCCCTATACTTTAACTTCATTTTAGAGCCTTGAAATGAGGTTAACGGGGTTCAAACGCATCGAAAATCGCTTAAAACACAACAGGGACCATTGCTGCCAATTTTCAAACTTTCTGATTCAGGATGAGTGCTAGCGTAGCGCGAGCCCATAGGGCTTACCCGTCGCGCTACGCGACTGACTTACTGGACAGATTCAATGCATTTAAACACAAGTTGCAACCAATTGATTCTTAACCACATGTTTTAACTTGCTTAGTCACTAGATAAGGATGGAATTAAGCTTCCATAACCTTGCAACAAGTGTACGGACTAGATATTTTCCCCTTTTCCAAGAAACGATCCTAACGGCTCTACCTTTTCTATAAATACCCATCCACCCACAACCCCAAAACCCACAAATCTGATTAAGAAAGCTCTAAGTTGGAACCTTCGTTTCATACCTGAGCTATTTTGATCTGGGTTAGCTTTCGGGGACCCTTCGTAAGTATTCTTTCGTTCTTTTCCTTATTTTTACTGCTTTTCGAGTCAGAAAGTCAAACTTTGTTTGACTTTCAGCGTTGACCAGTAATGGTCAATGCGAAGTTCGTTTGAACTTCGCAACGTGATTGTAATCACGATGGTCATAGTCCCTTGGGACTATGCCTACTGATTACCACGTTGTCTAGGGTCGTAGGGTAAGCGATCTAATAAATCGCTTATACCTCGAACCCGACCCAGTTTGGTCGATCATTAGGATCCGACCAAACACATTAGGTGACCATAGTGTAGGGAATAACCTTCCGAGGTTATACCTTATGGTCACGACGTTTAAGTAGTTATATGATAGGTAGTTTATATGCCTTAGGTAAATTACCAGAATACCCTTTTCATACATAATTGGTAATTAAGCATATGTAACCTAAACTTTTGTCACGTAACTGATTATGTAACATGTTTAGGCATATAATACTTGTCATAGGACTAGTTAGGCGGTCCAAACGCGTTTCACGCGCACGACGCGTTAAAGTAGCATAAGCTTCCTAAACGGGTCGTAATGGGTCGTAAACAATTATGTTAAGTTTCATTTAGCATGTAGGCTTTGTTAAACCATATCACGTGAGTTCCGACACTCATTTGGTTTACAAACCCTAATGCTACCCAGTCTTCCGAGATAGGTCCGGTTTATTAACATAGTTACCTATATTAGGTGCCGTTTGATTCCGAGATCTATAGCATTACTTGGTGATTATCTTTTGACAACTGAGCAATCTCAAGTGAGTACATAGAACCCCTCTTTTACTGTTTTTCCAAACTGTTTTGGGGTGGAACACATGTGCCTACTTGTTACTTTCCTGCTTTCCAGTTTTCACATCATATACTGCTATGTTCGATAGTACATTATAGTACATGATTTCATTACATCTTATGCTAGGTGTGCCCATTGTGTGCATTACTTGGTACATTGTTTTACATTACATTTCATGCTAGGTATGCCCATTGTGTGCATTACTTAGTACGTCGTTTTACATGACATTTCATGCTAGGTGTGCCCATTGTGTGCATTACTTAGTACATCGTTTTACATGACATTTCATGCTAGGTGTGCCCATTGTGTGCATTACTTAGTACATCGTTTTACATGACATTTCATGCTAGGTATGCCCATTGTGTGCATTACTTAGTACATCGTTTTACATGACATTTCACGCTATGTATGTTCATTTGATTACATACTTAGTGCATTGTTTTCACATGCTCACATTTTGTTATGACATTTGGTTTGTTTACATGGGACAATATATCCATTAACATTAGCTACGCCGTTCGTTAGTAGGTAGTGGTACCATAGGAATTGACAACTCCCGTTCCGGACATCCCAGGGTAAGGGGACAGAAAGGAATGACCGAATTCGTTGACATTAAGACAGATAGACCTTTAATTTGTTTAAAGGGTTTTATCACCACAGTCGCCAGGCTTGGATGTATGCATTTTTACAATACCACATAAATGTTCATATTAAATAGTTGCATGCATTTACACAAAACATAGCTTTGATTTAAACCAAGTTTTACTTCAATACTTTGTTTTTGTGCATATGGTTTAGTTGAGACATTTCACTTGCCATACATGGACATTTTGACATAGACATTTGACATGGATATTTGACATAGACATTTGACATGGATATTTGACATAGACATTTTGACATGATTTACATTTGACACAAACATTTTTGACATTTGTTTTACATACTACATGTTTTACATCTTGACATGAACACTTTGACATATTATTCAATACATTGACAAATGGTTTAAACATAGACCTCTTACATTGGTTGGTTTGGTTTGATTAAGTGATTTAGTTAACGATGCGTGTGTAATATGATACAAGCATGGTGGATACGCCGCTGGTACTTCCTATATATAAGTGTTTGTATGGTATTACATGGCGTAACGTTATTTGAATCATTTCAGTTTGAGACATAGAACATTTTATACAAATAACATACTTTTCACAAGACATTGATTTACAAAACAACTTATCTTATACAAACACATCTTTTTACATGGTCATTTATTTAACTGACAATTACTTATACATATCATCTGATCTTATTGTTTTCAATGATTTACAAGACAAAGCAAATAACAAGGTTCATGACTAAACATTTTCTCAAACATAAGTCATGAATCTTATTTTCACAAAACCTATGTATCTCACAGGCATTTTTATGCTGACGTACCTATTTTCACATGTGTTTTCAGGTGCTTTTCCATAGGATGTTGATCACGATACTAGGGCGGACCTGTGCCTTAGAAACTTTAAAAGAAGATAGACTATGTTTAATTATGTTCTGAACTCTTTAATTTCCTGTTTGAAACAATGAAACACCCTTGTTTAATAATTAAATAAAACTTTGTATGCCATGGTTATGAGACAATTAATTCTGTCGCAACACGCCCCGATGTTTCCGCCGCGATTTGTTGTTTTACGCGGTCGGGGTGTGACAGAAGAGTTGGTATCAGAGCCAATGGTTATAGGGAATTAGGTTATTAGTAATGCTTTGACCTAGACTATAACTTTTCTAGGAACCTAACACAAGTTATCTTGTGTTTAGATCTTAAAACATGTACATCACCTATCCTTAGGTGATTAACAAAACAAGGAACCAAAATTTTTCCGAAACGATTTTTGAAAAACAATCATCTGTTTTTGAATAAATTTTTACAAGGTTTTGAACCCTCTATTGTAAGGTTTTGAACTCTCTTTTATATGGTTTTGAACCCTTTTCAGTTTGATTAAATTTTTGGCCTTGTGCCTTCAAATTTTCAAAATCCCGTCAAACGTTTTGGGTTTTAAATAATGTGAACATGTGCAAACTGGAAGGGTGAATGCCTGTATTCTGGGTTTTCTGTCTAGGCAAGCACTTCGTATACATCTCAACCAGACGCGAGACCAGTTGTGCTTACCTGGGAATTCTTGGAGTGAGTGTTCACTTATAGGCGAGCATGTCTTCATTATACATTATTTTTGACCCATTTACTTTGATTAGTCGCTGTGTGTTGTTTGTTTGCTCTGTGATACGGACGAATGACCACCATCTTTGCTTTTGTTGATTTTGTTTCATCTCATTCTTTTCATCCAATCATCTCACTCGTTCTTTTCATGTTTTCCTCTTTTAGAATGCCTCCTCGACGCGAGAATCAGATAGCAACTGCCGAGCTGGCAGAAATTATTGCGCAGTAGATGGCTGCTCAATTTCCAAATCTCTTTGCTCAATGGAACCAGGCCAACAACAACAACAACAATGTTCCATGCAAATACAAGGATTTTAACCAGGCTAAACCACTCAAGTTTAGTGGTTCTGAGGGAGCGACTGGGCTTCTTCAGTGGTTCGAGAGTATAGAGAATACTTTTCGCCATGTGCAGTGTCCGGATAATCGCAAGGTCGAGTACTCCTCGAGCGTATTTCAGAAGAGGGCCTTGACATGGTGGAACGGGGTTATGAGAGACCAGGGTGCAGAAGTTGCTCTCGCACAGACATGGGCTGAACTTAGAGCCCTTATGATGAGGGAATTCTGTCCTCGCCATGAACAGCGAGCGTTGGAGAAAGAGTTTGATGTATTGAAGCAAGATAGTGATGAGCACAGGGCTTATACTGATCGGTTTGAAGAATTGAGTCTGCTTTGCCCAACAATGGTCACCCCACTCGACAAAGCTATCGAGAGATACATCGATGGCCTACCTGACTCGGTACAAGACATTCTTACTGGTAGTAACCCTGCCACACTTCGTCAGGCGATCGAGCTATCTGCGACATTGACTGAGTCGCAGATTAGAAAGGGAAAGCTACACAGGAAGGGTGACAAGGGCAAGAAGCAGTCGGCTGACAAGGAAGATAACAAGAAAGGTCAAAACTTGAATGGAAAGAACTCTGGTTCTTCGAAGAGGTCAAAGAAGCGTAAGGCTTCTCAAAATTTTGCTATCACTGCCCAAGCTAATCAGGCAGCTCTCAACCAACCTACACAGCCTCTAGCGAAGAGACCTTATTCAGGGAATGCACCTTTGTGCAATAGATGCAACAGTCACCACCAGCCGCAACTTCCATGCCGTTTCTGTACTAACTGTGGGAAATCAGGCCATCTCGCCAATTTTTGTCGATCTGCTCAGAATCCCGCGGTTCAGAACCCGGCTCAACAAGTTGCTCAGCCTCCTGCTCCGCAACAGGGTCAAGCTGCAAGACCACAATACCCACCAGGTGCTTGTTACAATTGTGGAGATCTGACCCACTATAGAAACCGGTGCCCAAGGCTAGCCAACCAGAACCAGAACCAGAACCAGAATCCGGCTCCGGCTCGAGGCCGAGTTTTTAACATGAATGCCCAAGAGGCACAGGCTGACGATAATGTGGTGAACGGTACGTTCTTTATTAATAATCAGCCTGCATCTGTTCTTTTCGATTCTGGTGCCGATAAAAGTTTCGTGTCTTTGTCCTTTGAGCAAATGCTTCGCGTGTCTAGAACGAAACTAGGCAAATCTTTGACAGTAGAGGTTGCTAGTGGTGAACCCATTATTCTTGATTCTGTTCTTCGCAACTGCCAGTTGAATCTTAACGACCATCTTTTTCCTATTGACCTCGTGCCTATGCAACTTGGAAGCTTTGACGTTATTGTGGGAATGGATTGGTTATCCAAGCATCACGCAGAGATAGTTTGTTCCGAGAAGATTGTTCGTGTGCCGCTTTCGACAGGCGAGATCCTGCAGGTTCAAGGTGAGAAGCCTATCGGTGGTCTCAAACTCATGTCTTGTTTTAAAGCTCGGAAGTATCTGCAGAAGAACTATGTGGCTTTCTTAGCACATGTTACAGAAGATAAAGGCAAGGGTAAGTCTATTTCAGATATTCCTGTCGTTCGGGATTATTCTGAAGTGTTCCCTGAAGATTTACCTGGTCTACCTCCAGCACGCCAAGTCGAGTTCCGCATTGATCTCGTACCTGGTGCAAATCCCATAGCCAGAGCTCCATATCGTCTTGCACCATCTGAGATGCAAGAGTTGTCTAAACAGCTTCAGGAGCTCTCTGACAAAGGTTTTATCCGTCCTAGCTTTTCACCTTGGGGTGCTCCCGTTCTTTTTGTAAAGAAGAAGGATGGATCCTTTAGGATGTGTATCGATTATCGTGAGCTTAACAAACTTACCATCAAGAATCGATATCCTTTACCTCGCATTGATGATCTCTTTGATCAGTTACAAGGTGCTTCTTATTTTTCTAAGATTGATCTGCGATCTGGATATCATCAACTTCGGGTGCAAGAAGAAGACATTCCGAAGACAGCATTCCGTACTCGTTATGGACATTACGAGTTCACAGTTATGCCATTCGGTTTGACTAATGCTCCTGCTGTTTTCATGGACTTAATGAATAGGGTCTGCAAACCTTATTTGGATCAGTTCGTCATTGTTTTTATCGATGACATCTTGATTTACTCTAAGACACGAGCTGATCACGAGCAGCATCTTCGTCTTACTCTGGAACTCCTGAAGAAAGAGCAACTTTTCGCCAAATTCTCCAAGTGCGAATTTTGGCTTAAAGAAGTTCAATTTTTGGGGCATATTATCAACGAACAAGGTATTCATGTAGATCCCTCCAAGATCAGTGCGATTAAGGATTGGGATACACCTACTACTCCTACTGAAGTTCGTTCATTTCTTGGTCTAGCGGGTTATTATCGCCGCTTCATAGAAAACTTCTCTAAGATTGCAGTTCCTCTAACTGCTCTAACTCAGAAGAAAATGCCCTTTTACTGGGGATTCAAACAAGAGGAAGCTTTTCAACACTTGAAGCAGAAGCTTTGCGATGCGCCTGTTCTATCATTGCCTGAGGGTGATGATGATTTTGTCGTGTATTGCGATGCATCTAAATTAGGTCTTGGCTGTGTCCTGATGCAAAGGAACAAAGTCATAGCCTATGCATCGAGGCAGTTGAAGATTCATGAGAAGAACTACACCACTCATGATCTTGAGTTGGGTGCAGTTGTCTTTGCTCTCAAGATCTGGAGACACTATTTGTACGGTACAAAATGTGTGGTTTTCACGGACCACAAAAGTCTTCAGCATATCTTCAATCAGAAAGAACTCAACATGAGGCAACGACGTTGGGTTGAGCTTTTAAACGACTATGATTGCGAAGTTCGCTACCATCCTGGTAAGGCGAATGTCGTGGCCGATGCATTGAGTCGTAAGGAACGTACTAAGCTTCATTGTGTACGTGTTCAATCTGTTATTCAAGCTCGATCAGATATTCAAGCACGCATTTCTCTAGCTCAACAATCTTGTGTTTCACAAGGTTTGATGGATAAGGAATTTCCTTATCACATAACACCTGCTCTGGAACTGAAGGACAATGGATCATATTACTTCATGGACCGTTTGTGGGTCCCAAGCCTAGATGATCTTCGTACCTTGCTTATGGATGAAGCCCATAAGTCTCGCTATTCTATTCATCCGGGCTCAGATAAAATGTATAAGGATCTTCGTATTCACTATTGGTGGCCTGGTATGAAGAAAGACATTGCCTTATACGTATCCAAATGCCTTACTTGTCTCAAGGTTAAGGCTGAACATCAGCGTCCTTCTGGTTTATTGGAGCAACCAGAGATCCCAGTTTGGAAATGGGAAAACATTACTATGGATCTTGTTACCAAACTCCCGCGCACAAAGAAAGGTCATGATGCCATCTGGGTAGTCGTTGATCGTCTTACAAAGTCAGCACATTTCTTGCCAATCCGCGAGGATTTTCCTACTGACAGACTTGCTCAAATCTATGTAGATGAAATTGTAGCTCGACATGGTGTTCCGTTGAACATCATTTCTGACAGAGATGCTCGTTTCACTTCTCATTTTTGGAGAACCATGCAATCTGCCATGGGGACCCAACTTAATCTGAGCACAGCTTATCATCCGCAAACGGATGGTCAATCTGAGAGAACAATCCAGACTCTGGAGGATATGCTAAGAGCTTGTGTGATCGATTTTGGTGGTAGCTGGGATTCACATCTTAAATTGATTGAATTCTCCTACAACAACAGTTATCACACTAGCATCAAAATGGCTCCTTTCGAAGCTCTCTATGGTCGAAAATGTCGTTCACCAGTCTGCTGGAATGAGATTGGCGAGGCTCAACTTACTGGACCTGCCCTCATTTTAGAGACAACTGACAAGGTCAAGAAAGTTCGTGATAACCTTCAGGCAGCTAGAAGCCGTCAGAAGATTTACGCGGACCCAAAACGCAAAGCCTTGGAATTTCAAGTCGGTGATCGAGTATTACTTAAGGTCTCACCTTGGAAAGGTGTGATCAGATTTGGAAAGAAAGGAAAACTTGCACCTAGATACGTTGGACCATTCAAGATCGTCGAAAGAATCGGAAAGGTAGCCTACAGACTTGAGTTACCTCCTGAACTGGGAAATGTTCATCCAACTTTTCACGTGTCCAATCTCAAGAAGTGTACAGCTGATGAGAATTTCTCCATACCGCTTGACGAAATTCGTGTTGGCAAAACACTGAAATTTGTTGAGAAACCAGTGGAAATCATGGAACGTGAAGTCAAGTGGCTTAAACGCAAGCGCATTCCTTTGGTCAAAGTTCGCTGGGAAGCTAAACGTGGACCTGAGTTTACTTGGGAACGCGAAGATCAAATGAAGGCGAAATATCCACATCTTTTTCCACGAGTTTCCTCTAAATAAATTTCGGGACGAAATTTCCACAAGTAGGGGAGACTGTAACAACTGTGCTTGTAATCACTATGAACAGTTCTGTTATCAATAAAATAATGTTATTTGATCACAATGTTTGTTTTGTTATGTTTTACATTTCTCATGTTTTGACTTATATCCAATTTCAAACTCTACATCACTTTCTGGAGAGTTATACGCAAACTAGTGCGTAAACGTACTCAGTTTAATGCGAGAAATACTCCGGAACATCAACATATACTCAACATACCTTAAATAACCTTTACATAACTTAGAAATAAGTTTTGAAGGCTTTGGTATGGCAAAAACAAGTTAATTCGCTTACAGGGACTAAATATGACAAACTGCGAAAGTATGTCAATTTGAACTGTAACGAACATTCCGGAACATAACCATAAGTTAAACACACCTTAAATATCCTTGACATAGCTTAGAAATAGGCTTTGAGGGGTTCGGTGTGCTAAAATAAACTTTTGGGACATTCAGGGACTAAAAGTGTCAAAAAGTGCACAAGTTTGCATTTTCGCGCATAACTTACGTTCTGAATACATCTGGACATCCAAAAATTTATGTAAGCATGACTACATTATATTTTAGTGTTCGCCTTAAGAAAAATCCATTCGTTGCGTCATTTGGATCGTTTTTCGCGCTTATGCGCATTCCGTCGTAATTAAGCGAACATCGCGTTCGTACGACCAAACGAACCATCATCCGGCATATTTTTGAGTATGTTTTGAGTTCCCTATACTTTAACTTCATTTTAGAGCCTTGAAATGAGGTTAACGGGGTTCAAACGCATCGAAAATCGCTTAAAACACAACAGGGACCATTGCTGCCAATTTTCAAACTTTCTGATTCAGGATGAGTGCTAGCGTAGCGCGAGCCCATAGGGCTTACCCGTCGCGCTACGCGACTGACTTACTGGACAGATTCAATGCATTTAAACACAAGTTGCAACCAATTGATTCTTAACCACATGTTTTAACTTGCTTAGTCACTAGATAAGGATGGAATTAAGCTTCCATAACCTTGCAACAAGTGTACGGACTAGATATTTTCCCCTTTTCCAAGAAACGATCCTAACGGCTCTACCTTTTCTATAAATACCCATCCACCCACAACCCCAAAACCCACAAATCTGATTAAGAAAGCTCTAAGTTGGAACCTTCGTTTCATACCTGAGCTATTTTGATCTGGGTTAGCTTTCGGGGACCCTTCGTAAGTATTCTTTCGTTCTTTTCCTTATTTTTACTGCTTTTCGAGTCAGAAAGTCAAACTTTGTTTGACTTTCAGCGTTGACCAGTAATGGTCAATGCGAAGTTCGTTTGAACTTCGCAACGTGATTGTAATCACGATGGTCATAGTCCCTTGGGACTATGCCTACTGATTACCACGTTGTCTAGGGTCGTAGGGTAAGCGATCTAATAAATCGCTTATACCTCGAACCCGACCCAGTTTGGTCGATCATTAGGATCCGACCAAACACATTAGGTGACCATAGTGTAGGGAATAACCTTCCGAGGTTATACCTTATGGTCACGACGTTTAAGTAGTTATATGATAGGTAGTTTATATGCCTTAGGTAAATTACCAGAATACCCTTTTCATACATAATTGGTAATTAAGCATATGTAACCTAAACTTTTGTCACGTAACTGATTATGTAACATGTTTAGGCATATAATACTTGTCATAGGACTAGTTAGGCGGTCCAAACGCGTTTCACGCGCACGACGCGTTAAAGTAGCATAAGCTTCCTAAACGGGTCGTAATGGGTCGTAAACAATTATGTTAAGTTTCATTTAGCATGTAGGCTTTGTTAAACCATATCACGTGAGTTCCGACACTCATTTGGTTTACAAACCCTAATGCTACCCAGTCTTCCGAGATAGGTCCGGTTTATTAACATAGTTACCTATATTAGGTGCCGTTTGATTCCGAGATCTATAGCATTACTTGGTGATTATCTTTTGACAACTGAGCAATCTCAAGTGAGTACATAGAACCCCTCTTTTACTGTTTTTCCAAACTGTTTTGGGGTGGAACACATGTGCCTACTTGTTACTTTCCTGCTTTCCAGTTTTCACATCATATACTGCTATGTTCGATAGTACATTATAGTACATGATTTCATTACATCTTATGCTAGGTGTGCCCATTGTGTGCATTACTTGGTACATTGTTTTACATTACATTTCATGCTAGGTATGCCCATTGTGTGCATTACTTAGTACGTCGTTTTACATGACATTTCATGCTAGGTGTGCCCATTGTGTGCATTACTTAGTACATCGTTTTACATGACATTTCATGCTAGGTGTGCCCATTGTGTGCATTACTTAGTACATCGTTTTACATGACATTTCATGCTAGGTATGCCCATTGTGTGCATTACTTAGTACATCGTTTTACATGACATTTCACGCTATGTATGTTCATTTGATTACATACTTAGTGCATTGTTTTCACATGCTCACATTTTGTTATGACATTTGGTTTGTTTACATGGGACAATATATCCATTAACATTAGCTACGCCGTTCGTTAGTAGGTAGTGGTACCATAGGAATTGACAACTCCCGTTCCGGACATCCCAGGGTAAGGGGACAGAAAGGAATGACCGAATTCGTTGACATTAAGACAGATAGACCTTTAATTTGTTTAAAGGGTTTTATCACCACAGTCGCCAGGCTTGGATGTATGCATTTTTACAATACCACATAAATGTTCATATTAAATAGTTGCATGCATTTACACAAAACATAGCTTTGATTTAAACCAAGTTTTACTTCAATACTTTGTTTTTGTGCATATGGTTTAGTTGAGACATTTCACTTGCCATACATGGACATTTTGACATAGACATTTGACATGGATATTTGACATAGACATTTGACATGGATATTTGACATAGACATTTTGACATGATTTACATTTGACACAAACATTTTTGACATTTGTTTTACATACTACATGTTTTACATCTTGACATGAACACTTTGACATATTATTCAATACATTGACAAATGGTTTAAACATAGACCTCTTACATTGGTTGGTTTGGTTTGATTAAGTGATTTAGTTAACGATGCGTGTGTAATATGATACAAGCATGGTGGATACGCCGCTGGTACTTCCTATATATAAGTGTTTGTATGGTATTACATGGCGTAACGTTATTTGAATCATTTCAGTTTGAGACATAGAACATTTTATACAAATAACATACTTTTCACAAGACATTGATTTACAAAACAACTTATCTTATACAAACACATCTTTTTACATGGTCATTTATTTAACTGACAATTACTTATACATATCATCTGATCTTATTGTTTTCAATGATTTACAAGACAAAGCAAATAACAAGGTTCATGACTAAACATTTTCTCAAACATAAGTCATGAATCTTATTTTCACAAAACCTATGTATCTCACAGGCATTTTTATGCTGACGTACCTATTTTCACATGTGTTTTCAGGTGCTTTTCCATAGGATGTTGATCACGATACTAGGGCGGACCTGTGCCTTAGAAACTTTAAAAGAAGATAGACTATGTTTAATTATGTTCTGAACTCTTTAATTTCCTGTTTGAAACAATGAAACACCCTTGTTTAATAATTAAATAAAACTTTGTATGCCATGGTTATGAGACAATTAATTCTGTCGCAACACGCCCCGATGTTTCCGCCGCGATTTGTTGTTTTACGCGGTCGGGGTGTGACAGAAGAGTTGGTATCAGAGCCAATGGTTATAGGGAATTAGGTTATTAGTAATGCTTTGACCTAGACTATAACTTTTCTAGGAACCTAACACAAGTTATCTTGTGTTTAGATCTTAAAACATGTACATCACCTATCCTTAGGTGATTAACAAAACAAGGAACCAAAATTTTTCCGAAACGATTTTTGAAAAACAATCATCTGTTTTTGAATAAATTTTTACAAGGTTTTGAACCCTCTATTGTAAGGTTTTGAACTCTCTTTTATATGGTTTTGAACCCTTTTCAGTTTGATTAAATTTTTGGCCTTGTGCCTTCAAATTTTCAAAATCCCGTCAAACGTTTTGGGTTTTAAATAATGTGAACATGTGCAAACTGGAAGGGTGAATGCCTGTATTCTGGGTTTTCTGTCTAGGCAAGCACTTCGTATACATCTCAACCAGACGCGAGACCAGTTGTGCTTACCTGGGAATTCTTGGAGTGAGTGTTCACTTATAGGCGAGCATGTCTTCATTATACATTATTTTTGACCCATTTACTTTGATTAGTCGCTGTGTGTTGTTTGTTTGCTCTGTGATACGGACGAATGACCACCATCTTTGCTTTTGTTGATTTTGTTTCATCTCATTCTTTTCATCCAATCATCTCACTCGTTCTTTTCATGTTTTCCTCTTTTAGAATGCCTCCTCGACGCGAGAATCAGATAGCAACTGCCGAGCTGGCAGAAATTATTGCGCAGTAGATGGCTGCTCAATTTCCAAATCTCTTTGCTCAATGGAACCAGGCCAACAACAACAACAACAATGTTCCATGCAAATACAAGGATTTTAACCAGGCTAAACCACTCAAGTTTAGTGGTTCTGAGGGAGCGACTGGGCTTCTTCAGTGGTTCGAGAGTATAGAGAATACTTTTCGCCATGTGCAGTGTCCGGATAATCGCAAGGTCGAGTACTCCTCGAGCGTATTTCAGAAGAGGGCCTTGACATGGTGGAACGGGGTTATGAGAGACCAGGGTGCAGAAGTTGCTCTCGCACAGACATGGGCTGAACTTAGAGCCCTTATGATGAGGGAATTCTGTCCTCGCCATGAACAGCGAGCGTTGGAGAAAGAGTTTGATGTATTGAAGCAAGATAGTGATGAGCACAGGGCTTATACTGATCGGTTTGAAGAATTGAGTCTGCTTTGCCCAACAATGGTCACCCCACTCGACAAAGCTATCGAGAGATACATCGATGGCCTACCTGACTCGGTACAAGACATTCTTACTGGTAGTAACCCTGCCACACTTCGTCAGGCGATCGAGCTATCTGCGACATTGACTGAGTCGCAGATTAGAAAGGGAAAGCTACACAGGAAGGGTGACAAGGGCAAGAAGCAGTCGGCTGACAAGGAAGATAACAAGAAAGGTCAAAACTTGAATGGAAAGAACTCTGGTTCTTCGAAGAGGTCAAAGAAGCGTAAGGCTTCTCAAAATTTTGCTATCACTGCCCAAGCTAATCAGGCAGCTCTCAACCAACCTACACAGCCTCTAGCGAAGAGACCTTATTCAGGGAATGCACCTTTGTGCAATAGATGCAACAGTCACCACCAGCCGCAACTTCCATGCCGTTTCTGTACTAACTGTGGGAAATCAGGCCATCTCGCCAATTTTTGTCGATCTGCTCAGAATCCCGCGGTTCAGAACCCGGCTCAACAAGTTGCTCAGCCTCCTGCTCCGCAACAGGGTCAAGCTGCAAGACCACAATACCCACCAGGTGCTTGTTACAATTGTGGAGATCTGACCCACTATAGAAACCGGTGCCCAAGGCTAGCCAACCAGAACCAGAACCAGAACCAGAATCCGGCTCCGGCTCGAGGCCGAGTTTTTAACATGAATGCCCAAGAGGCACAGGCTGACGATAATGTGGTGAACGGTACGTTCTTTATTAATAATCAGCCTGCATCTGTTCTTTTCGATTCTGGTGCCGATAAAAGTTTCGTGTCTTTGTCCTTTGAGCAAATGCTTCGCGTGTCTAGAACGAAACTAGGCAAATCTTTGACAGTAGAGGTTGCTAGTGGTGAACCCATTATTCTTGATTCTGTTCTTCGCAACTGCCAGTTGAATCTTAACGACCATCTTTTTCCTATTGACCTCGTGCCTATGCAACTTGGAAGCTTTGACGTTATTGTGGGAATGGATTGGTTATCCAAGCATCACGCAGAGATAGTTTGTTCCGAGAAGATTGTTCGTGTGCCGCTTTCGACAGGCGAGATCCTGCAGGTTCAAGGTGAGAAGCCTATCGGTGGTCTCAAACTCATGTCTTGTTTTAAAGCTCGGAAGTATCTGCAGAAGAACTATGTGGCTTTCTTAGCACATGTTACAGAAGATAAAGGCAAGGGTAAGTCTATTTCAGATATTCCTGTCGTTCGGGATTATTCTGAAGTGTTCCCTGAAGATTTACCTGGTCTACCTCCAGCACGCCAAGTCGAGTTCCGCATTGATCTCGTACCTGGTGCAAATCCCATAGCCAGAGCTCCATATCGTCTTGCACCATCTGAGATGCAAGAGTTGTCTAAACAGCTTCAGGAGCTCTCTGACAAAGGTTTTATCCGTCCTAGCTTTTCACCTTGGGGTGCTCCCGTTCTTTTTGTAAAGAAGAAGGATGGATCCTTTAGGATGTGTATCGATTATCGTGAGCTTAACAAACTTACCATCAAGAATCGATATCCTTTACCTCGCATTGATGATCTCTTTGATCAGTTACAAGGTGCTTCTTATTTTTCTAAGATTGATCTGCGATCTGGATATCATCAACTTCGGGTGCAAGAAGAAGACATTCCGAAGACAGCATTCCGTACTCGTTATGGACATTACGAGTTCACAGTTATGCCATTCGGTTTGACTAATGCTCCTGCTGTTTTCATGGACTTAATGAATAGGGTCTGCAAACCTTATTTGGATCAGTTCGTCATTGTTTTTATCGATGACATCTTGATTTACTCTAAGACACGAGCTGATCACGAGCAGCATCTTCGTCTTACTCTGGAACTCCTGAAGAAAGAGCAACTTTTCGCCAAATTCTCCAAGTGCGAATTTTGGCTTAAAGAAGTTCAATTTTTGGGGCATATTATCAACGAACAAGGTATTCATGTAGATCCCTCCAAGATCAGTGCGATTAAGGATTGGGATACACCTACTACTCCTACTGAAGTTCGTTCATTTCTTGGTCTAGCGGGTTATTATCGCCGCTTCATAGAAAACTTCTCTAAGATTGCAGTTCCTCTAACTGCTCTAACTCAGAAGAAAATGCCCTTTTACTGGGGATTCAAACAAGAGGAAGCTTTTCAACACTTGAAGCAGAAGCTTTGCGATGCGCCTGTTCTATCATTGCCTGAGGGTGATGATGATTTTGTCGTGTATTGCGATGCATCTAAATTAGGTCTTGGCTGTGTCCTGATGCAAAGGAACAAAGTCATAGCCTATGCATCGAGGCAGTTGAAGATTCATGAGAAGAACTACACCACTCATGATCTTGAGTTGGGTGCAGTTGTCTTTGCTCTCAAGATCTGGAGACACTATTTGTACGGTACAAAATGTGTGGTTTTCACGGACCACAAAAGTCTTCAGCATATCTTCAATCAGAAAGAACTCAACATGAGGCAACGACGTTGGGTTGAGCTTTTAAACGACTATGATTGCGAAGTTCGCTACCATCCTGGTAAGGCGAATGTCGTGGCCGATGCATTGAGTCGTAAGGAACGTACTAAGCTTCATTGTGTACGTGTTCAATCTGTTATTCAAGCTCGATCAGATATTCAAGCACGCATTTCTCTAGCTCAACAATCTTGTGTTTCACAAGGTTTGATGGATAAGGAATTTCCTTATCACATAACACCTGCTCTGGAACTGAAGGACAATGGATCATATTACTTCATGGACCGTTTGTGGGTCCCAAGCCTAGATGATCTTCGTACCTTGCTTATGGATGAAGCCCATAAGTCTCGCTATTCTATTCATCCGGGCTCAGATAAAATGTATAAGGATCTTCGTATTCACTATTGGTGGCCTGGTATGAAGAAAGACATTGCCTTATACGTATCCAAATGCCTTACTTGTCTCAAGGTTAAGGCTGAACATCAGCGTCCTTCTGGTTTATTGGAGCAACCAGAGATCCCAGTTTGGAAATGGGAAAACATTACTATGGATCTTGTTACCAAACTCCCGCGCACAAAGAAAGGTCATGATGCCATCTGGGTAGTCGTTGATCGTCTTACAAAGTCAGCACATTTCTTGCCAATCCGCGAGGATTTTCCTACTGACAGACTTGCTCAAATCTATGTAGATGAAATTGTAGCTCGACATGGTGTTCCGTTGAACATCATTTCTGACAGAGATGCTCGTTTCACTTCTCATTTTTGGAGAACCATGCAATCTGCCATGGGGACCCAACTTAATCTGAGCACAGCTTATCATCCGCAAACGGATGGTCAATCTGAGAGAACAATCCAGACTCTGGAGGATATGCTAAGAGCTTGTGTGATCGATTTTGGTGGTAGCTGGGATTCACATCTTAAATTGATTGAATTCTCCTACAACAACAGTTATCACACTAGCATCAAAATGGCTCCTTTCGAAGCTCTCTATGGTCGAAAATGTCGTTCACCAGTCTGCTGGAATGAGATTGGCGAGGCTCAACTTACTGGACCTGCCCTCATTTTAGAGACAACTGACAAGGTCAAGAAAGTTCGTGATAACCTTCAGGCAGCTAGAAGCCGTCAGAAGATTTACGCGGACCCAAAACGCAAAGCCTTGGAATTTCAAGTCGGTGATCGAGTATTACTTAAGGTCTCACCTTGGAAAGGTGTGATCAGATTTGGAAAGAAAGGAAAACTTGCACCTAGATACGTTGGACCATTCAAGATCGTCGAAAGAATCGGAAAGGTAGCCTACAGACTTGAGTTACCTCCTGAACTGGGAAATGTTCATCCAACTTTTCACGTGTCCAATCTCAAGAAGTGTACAGCTGATGAGAATTTCTCCATACCGCTTGACGAAATTCGTGTTGGCAAAACACTGAAATTTGTTGAGAAACCAGTGGAAATCATGGAACGTGAAGTCAAGTGGCTTAAACGCAAGCGCATTCCTTTGGTCAAAGTTCGCTGGGAAGCTAAACGTGGACCTGAGTTTACTTGGGAACGCGAAGATCAAATGAAGGCGAAATATCCACATCTTTTTCCACGAGTTTCCTCTAAATAAATTTCGGGACGAAATTTCCACAAGTAGGGGAGACTGTAACAACTGTGCTTGTAATCACTATGAACAGTTCTGTTATCAATAAAATAATGTTATTTGATCACAATGTTTGTTTTGTTATGTTTTACATTTCTCATGTTTTGACTTATATCCAATTTCAAACTCTACATCACTTTCTGGAGAGTTATACGCAAACTAGTGCGTAAACGTACTCAGTTTAATGCGAGAAATACTCCGGAACATCAACATATACTCAACATACCTTAAATAACCTTTACATAACTTAGAAATAAGTTTTGAAGGCTTTGGTATGGCAAAAACAAGTTAATTCGCTTACAGGGACTAAATATGACAAACTGCGAAAGTATGTCAATTTGAACTGTAACGAACATTCCGGAACATAACCATAAGTTAAACACACCTTAAATATCCTTGACATAGCTTAGAAATAGGCTTTGAGGGGTTCGGTGTGCTAAAATAAACTTTTGGGACATTCAGGGACTAAAAGTGTCAAAAAGTGCACAAGTTTGCATTTTCGCGCATAACTTACGTTCTGAATACATCTGGACATCCAAAAATTTATGTAAGCATGACTACATTATATTTTAGTGTTCGCCTTAAGAAAAATCCATTCGTTGCGTCATTTGGATCGTTTTTCGCGCTTATGCGCATTCCGTCGTAATTAAGCGAACATCGCGTTCGTACGACCAAACGAACCATCATCCGGCATATTTTTGAGTATGTTTTGAGTTCCCTATACTTTAACTTCATTTTAGAGCCTTGAAATGAGGTTAACGGGGTTCAAACGCATCGAAAATCGCTTAAAACACAACAGGGACCATTGCTGCCAATTTTCAAACTTTCTGATTCAGGATGAGTGCTAGCGTAGCGCGAGCCCATAGGGCTTACCCGTCGCGCTACGCGACTGACTTACTGGACAGATTCAATGCATTTAAACACAAGTTGCAACCAATTGATTCTTAACCACATGTTTTAACTTGCTTAGTCACTAGATAAGGATGGAATTAAGCTTCCATAACCTTGCAACAAGTGTACGGACTAGATATTTTCCCCTTTTCCAAGAAACGATCCTAACGGCTCTACCTTTTCTATAAATACCCATCCACCCACAACCCCAAAACCCACAAATCTGATTAAGAAAGCTCTAAGTTGGAACCTTCGTTTCATACCTGAGCTATTTTGATCTGGGTTAGCTTTCGGGGACCCTTCGTAAGTATTCTTTCGTTCTTTTCCTTATTTTTACTGCTTTTCGAGTCAGAAAGTCAAACTTTGTTTGACTTTCAGCGTTGACCAGTAATGGTCAATGCGAAGTTCGTTTGAACTTCGCAACGTGATTGTAATCACGATGGTCATAGTCCCTTGGGACTATGCCTACTGATTACCACGTTGTCTAGGGTCGTAGGGTAAGCGATCTAATAAATCGCTTATACCTCGAACCCGACCCAGTTTGGTCGATCATTAGGATCCGACCAAACACATTAGGTGACCATAGTGTAGGGAATAACCTTCCGAGGTTATACCTTATGGTCACGACGTTTAAGTAGTTATATGATAGGTAGTTTATATGCCTTAGGTAAATTACCAGAATACCCTTTTCATACATAATTGGTAATTAAGCATATGTAACCTAAACTTTTGTCACGTAACTGATTATGTAACATGTTTAGGCATATAATACTTGTCATAGGACTAGTTAGGCGGTCCAAACGCGTTTCACGCGCACGACGCGTTAAAGTAGCATAAGCTTCCTAAACGGGTCGTAATGGGTCGTAAACAATTATGTTAAGTTTCATTTAGCATGTAGGCTTTGTTAAACCATATCACGTGAGTTCCGACACTCATTTGGTTTACAAACCCTAATGCTACCCAGTCTTCCGAGATAGGTCCGGTTTATTAACATAGTTACCTATATTAGGTGCCGTTTGATTCCGAGATCTATAGCATTACTTGGTGATTATCTTTTGACAACTGAGCAATCTCAAGTGAGTACATAGAACCCCTCTTTTACTGTTTTTCCAAACTGTTTTGGGGTGGAACACATGTGCCTACTTGTTACTTTCCTGCTTTCCAGTTTTCACATCATATACTGCTATGTTCGATAGTACATTATAGTACATGATTTCATTACATCTTATGCTAGGTGTGCCCATTGTGTGCATTACTTGGTACATTGTTTTACATTACATTTCATGCTAGGTATGCCCATTGTGTGCATTACTTAGTACGTCGTTTTACATGACATTTCATGCTAGGTGTGCCCATTGTGTGCATTACTTAGTACATCGTTTTACATGACATTTCATGCTAGGTGTGCCCATTGTGTGCATTACTTAGTACATCGTTTTACATGACATTTCATGCTAGGTATGCCCATTGTGTGCATTACTTAGTACATCGTTTTACATGACATTTCACGCTATGTATGTTCATTTGATTACATACTTAGTGCATTGTTTTCACATGCTCACATTTTGTTATGACATTTGGTTTGTTTACATGGGACAATATATCCATTAACATTAGCTACGCCGTTCGTTAGTAGGTAGTGGTACCATAGGAATTGACAACTCCCGTTCCGGACATCCCAGGGTAAGGGGACAGAAAGGAATGACCGAATTCGTTGACATTAAGACAGATAGACCTTTAATTTGTTTAAAGGGTTTTATCACCACAGTCGCCAGGCTTGGATGTATGCATTTTTACAATACCACATAAATGTTCATATTAAATAGTTGCATGCATTTACACAAAACATAGCTTTGATTTAAACCAAGTTTTACTTCAATACTTTGTTTTTGTGCATATGGTTTAGTTGAGACATTTCACTTGCCATACATGGACATTTTGACATAGACATTTGACATGGATATTTGACATAGACATTTGACATGGATATTTGACATAGACATTTTGACATGATTTACATTTGACACAAACATTTTTGACATTTGTTTTACATACTACATGTTTTACATCTTGACATGAACACTTTGACATATTATTCAATACATTGACAAATGGTTTAAACATAGACCTCTTACATTGGTTGGTTTGGTTTGATTAAGTGATTTAGTTAACGATGCGTGTGTAATATGATACAAGCATGGTGGATACGCCGCTGGTACTTCCTATATATAAGTGTTTGTATGGTATTACATGGCGTAACGTTATTTGAATCATTTCAGTTTGAGACATAGAACATTTTATACAAATAACATACTTTTCACAAGACATTGATTTACAAAACAACTTATCTTATACAAACACATCTTTTTACATGGTCATTTATTTAACTGACAATTACTTATACATATCATCTGATCTTATTGTTTTCAATGATTTACAAGACAAAGCAAATAACAAGGTTCATGACTAAACATTTTCTCAAACATAAGTCATGAATCTTATTTTCACAAAACCTATGTATCTCACAGGCATTTTTATGCTGACGTACCTATTTTCACATGTGTTTTCAGGTGCTTTTCCATAGGATGTTGATCACGATACTAGGGCGGACCTGTGCCTTAGAAACTTTAAAAGAAGATAGACTATGTTTAATTATGTTCTGAACTCTTTAATTTCCTGTTTGAAACAATGAAACACCCTTGTTTAATAATTAAATAAAACTTTGTATGCCATGGTTATGAGACAATTAATTCTGTCGCAACACGCCCCGATGTTTCCGCCGCGATTTGTTGTTTTACGCGGTCGGGGTGTGACAGATCTTTTCATTTCACAAGTGTTTACACACTTGTGGTTTATAAAAATCATGCTTGTTATTGTAAGATCCATCTCTTTAAAATACATGATTTCTTTGATACGTGGTTCTTTGAAAATACCACTTGCAGATGCGTAGATCCGCTAGTTTTAAACACTATTGTACAAGTTAAAACACTTTTACACAAGTAAAACATTTTTAAACAAGTTCATGTTTCATGTGTGGTAGAGTTTCACCTTTTAACCCTTGTTACTTCTAAAATAGCTTTGTGTCATGATTCAAGAACATGACTATATCGGGTTAAACGATGATCCGAGCTACCACAACATAGATCGGGTCTAAATAATCACCACTTTCAATTACTACAACATTTACACAACACATAAGCTATTAACCACCATTTTAAGTGTTTTAGTAGACTTTTGTGCATCATTTTGCATTTTAACGAGATTTAACCGATACAAAGCCTTTTAACCACTTTAGATTAGTTCAAAATAGAGATTTAAACATTATACCTCTAGCTCAAGGCTAGGGAAGGATCTTGACGAAAATGGCGTGGATAAAGGCTAAAGAAAGAGGTCCTTCGCGTTCCGCTTGCTCCAAGCTTCCTAATACGTGACCCTTGATGTTTGTAGATTCTTGGAATGATGATGATCAAACTCGAAAATGGGTGGGTGGTTATAGGGGGGTTCGGCCGAGAGTTCTAGAGAAGAGAGGGGGAGTGTTTGTGTGAAGTTGTTAAGTGATAATGATCAAGTGTGTTAATCTCTTAACTTATAGACAAACTCAAGTGCTAATAACCAATGGTTCTTGTGTCTTTAGGATATTAGACAAGATTAGATTAGGAGATCTTGCAAGTACAAGGCATGTCCCCAAGGGGACGGTTTCGGTCAAGAGGGGGGGGTTCTTGGTTCGATTTCAACCATTAGTTGGTTACTTAGTTAGGTTAACTAAGTTAAGTTTAGAGATTAACTTGGTTAGTTGTGTGTCACGCGTTATAATGGGTGTTAGGGTGTTCAGGGACCCTAACTGGCTCAGAAAAAGATAAGTAATGAAAATAACAATATTTTCATGTTCCGGGTAAAGTCCGGTTGTTTGGTTGGATAGTAATCCGTTAAAGTGTTAACAAAGCTTTAAAGTGTCGTTATTACTCTTTTTAGTGACACAGCTTATTCCTGACACTTTGGAAAGTGTCTAGTGTTATTTTTCTCATATTTTGGCACTTTATTAGTTAGCTAAAAGCTGAATTATTTTGTAAAGTGCTGAGTTCTGGACGTAGAGTACGTTTTAGGCACATCCAGTCATAGTGACTTATTCCTAGAGACGCAGTTCCACAACCCTTGTATCCCTACACTCACCACTAGTGTAGCAAAATATCTCAGGCTCTTACAGGCCTTAGAGGCAGTGTTTGCCTGATGCTGGGTATATCAGCATGTTCAATAGGTTATCCGTGTATTGTGCTACTGTGCTTTTTGTGCATCATGGTTGTCACTAGGGTTCTGTATGTAAATAATGTAGTGACGACAAGTAAAGTATGATGCAAGTAAGTACATGTATCAGATATCAAGTAGCAGTTCATCAGCTAGTTCAAACAAGCACAGTAATTAAGAAGTAATTAATCATTAATTAAGTCGTACGGATACCTGGTTTGGTGAGGGTTGTCACATGTTCAGCAAAGGAAGACTGAAAACAACAAAGGCCCTCAGCAACAGGGTGGCTATCGAGGAAACCACCCCAAGTGTAACAAATGTAACCGACACCACAGTGGGCCATGTGGCAAGGGTCAGTGTCAGCGATGCAACAAGATGGGGCATGAAGCCAAAGACTGCAGGAGCCAGTTCCCAGCTAGGCAGAATCAGCATCAGCCACAGCAACAGCAGCAGCAAGGAAACAACCGTGAATGCTACAAATGTGGGGCAATAGGGCACATGCGAAAGGATTGCCCTCAGCTGAACCAAAATCGCAACAACAATAATCGAGGTGCTGGAAACAACGACAACAACCAGGGAGCTGGAAACAATGCAAGGGCATTCGTGATTGGGGCTGCCGAAGCAAGGAACGACCCCAACGTGGTGGCGGGTAAGTTCCTACTTAATGACCGTTATGTTTCCATATTATTTGATTCTGGAGCAGATGCTAGTTATGTATCCTTACGTATTAGTAAGAAGCTTAAGTCCACTCTTACGCCGTTAAGCTCTAAGCACATCGTTGAATTAGCTAATGGTAGAAACCTCGAGGCCTCACACGTTATTCGTAACTGCAAACTAGAATTGTCTGGTCAGACCTTCCGTATCGATCTCTTCCCCATCATTCTCGGAAGCTTCGACGTCGTCATTGGTATGTATTGGTTATCCAAGCATCGAGCTGAAATCCTCTGCCAAGAGAAAGCTGTTCGTATTCCCCGTCCTCCTGGCAAACCCCTTATAGTCCAAGGCGACAAAAGTGGAGAAGTCACAGGCATCATTTCATTCTTAAAAGCCCAGAAGTGTTTACGAAAGGGGCACACCGCTATCTTAGCACTTGTTGCCGACACGCAGAAAAAGGAAAACAGGATTGAAGATTTTCCAGTTGTGCGCGACTATCCTGAGGTATTTCCGGAAGAACTACCTGGACTCCCTCCTCACCGTCAAGTCGAATTTCAAATCGAACTAGCTCCCGGAGCAGCGCCTATAGCTCGTGCACCTTATCGACTAGCTCCCGCAGAACTCAAAGAACTTGCTACTCAACTACAAGAACTTTTGGACAAAGGTTTTATCCGTCCTAGCTCATCACCCTGGGGAGCCCCAGTACTCTTTGTCAAAAAGAAGGATGGCACATTCCGAATGTGCATTGACTACCGCGAACTGAACAAGGTTACCATCAAGAATCGTTATCCACTTCCCCGTATCGACGATCTGTTCGACCAACTGCAAGGGTCGAGCTATTATTCCAAGATCGATCTGCGATCGAGCTATCACCAACTGAGATTCCGCGATGAGGACATCTCTAAGACTGCTTTCAGGACCCGCTATGGTCACTACGAATTCCTTGTTATGCCTTTCGGAATGACCAACGCACCTGCGATCTTCATGGATCTCATGAACCGGGTGTGCAAACCCTACCTCGATAAATTCGTGATTGTGTTTATTGACGACATCCTAATTTACTCGAAGAGTCAAGAGGAGCATGAACAACACCTGCGTCTTATTCTCGAACTCCTTCGCAATGAACAGCTGTACGCCAAATTCTCGAAATGTGATTTCTGGCTTAGGGAAGTCCATTTCCTGGGGCACATAGTCAATCAGGATGGGATTCATGTCGACCCCGCTAAGATCGAATCCATTAAGAATTGGCCTATACCTAAGACTCCGACCGAAGTTCGCCAATTCTTGGGATTGGCAGGATGCTACCGAAGATTCATCAAGGGATTTTCTAAGATCGCTCAACCACTTACAACCCTCACTCAGAAGGGTGTTGCTTACCGATGGAATGATGCCCAGGAATCTGCCTTTCAGGAACTAAAGAAGAACCTTTGTAGTGCACCTATTCTTTCCTTGCCTGAAGGTACCGACGACTTTGTAGTTTACTGTGACGCTTCTATTCAAGGACTTGGTTGCGTGCTGATGCAACGCGAGAAGGTTATTGCCTACGCCTCACGACAACTCAAGATCCACGAACGGAACTACATGACACATGACTTAGAATTCGGAGCTGTGGTCTTCGCGTTCAAGATTTGGAGACATTACTTGTACGGTACCAAGTGCACGATTTACACTGATCACAAGAGTCTCCAACACATAATGGAACAAAAGGAGTTGAATATGCGGCAACGCCGATGGGTCGAACTCCTAAATGACTACGAGTGTGCGATTAAATACCATCCAGGCAAGGCTAATGTGGTGGTAGATGCCCTCAGCAGGAAGGAAACCAAACCTAAGCGTGTTCGTGCCTTACAGCTCGCCATCCACTCGAACCTCCCTAAACAAATCCGAAACGCTCAGGTCGAAGCGTTGAAAGCCGAGAACGTCAGGGCTGAGTCCCTGCGAGGATCAAGAAAACGGCTACAACAAAAAGAAGATGGTGCTTACTACGTAAACAGGCGTATATGGGTCCCACTTTATGGGAATTTGCGCGGGCTTGTAATGGATGAAGCCCATAAGTCCCGTTACTCAGTACATCCTGGTTCGGATAAGATGTACCACGACTTAAAGACTACATACTGGTGGCCTAGCATGAAAGCCCACATAGCAACCTATGTCAGAAAATGTTTGACTTGTGCAAGAGTCAAGGCTGAGTATCAGAAACCATCGGGCCTACTCCAACAACCAGAGATTCCGCAGTGGAAATGGGAGCAAATTTCCATGGATTTTGTTACTGGCTTGCCTAGGACTCAACGCGGAAATGACACCATTTGGGTGATAGTGGATCGATTAACTAAATCTGCCCACTTTTTGGCTATTAAAGAAACAGACAAGTTCTCTACCTTAGCAGAGGTATACTTAAAGGAAGTGGTTTCAAAGCACGGAGTGCCAACCTCTATTATTTCCGATCGAGACGCCCGTTTTACTTCTGAGTTGTGGCAAGCTATACACAAATCTTTTGGCTCACGTTTAGACATGAGCACCGCTTACCATCCACAAACGGATGGGCAGTCTGAACGTACCATCCAAACACTTGAAGACATGCTTAGGGCATGTGTGATCGATTTTGGCAAGGGATGGGAAAGGCACCTACCGTTAGTAGAATTCTCCTACAACAACAGCTACCACACCAGCATTCAGGCAGCACCCTTTGAGGCATTGTACGGTCGTAAATGCCGATCGCCTCTCTGCTGGGCGGAGGTTGGTGACAGCCAGATCACAGGTCCAGAACTTGTGGTAGACACTACGGAAAAGATTGCCCAGATTAGGCAACGCATGGCGGCAGCTCGTGACCGTCAGAAGAGCTACGCTGATAAGGATAGGAAACCGCTAGAGTTCCAGGTTGGTGACCGGGCTCTACTTAAAGTCTCACCCTGGAAGGGTGTGGTTCGTTTTGGAAAACGGGGCAAGCTTAATCCGCGATATGTCGGACCATTCGAAATTACCGAAAAGATCGGTAAGGTCGCTTACAGATTGAATCTGCCTGAAGAACTGAGTGCTGTGCACAACGTCTTCCACGTGTCTAATCTGAAGAAGTGTCTGTCAGATGAAACACTCATCATTCCTTTCAAGGAACTCACAATTGACGAACAGCTACACTTTACTGAGGAACCGATTGAGATCACGGATCGTGAGATCAAGACCCTCAAACATAGCCAGATACCTCTCGTACGAGTTCGTTGGAACTCGCGCTGTGGCCCAGAGTTTACCTGGGAGCGGGAAGACTAGATAAAGCGCAAGTATCCCCAGTTGTTCCCAAATGAAACTCCCAGCACTGAAGCTACAACCAAATTTCGGGACGAAATTCCAAACTAACGGGGGGATGATGTGACACCCCGTTGAAACGTTCTCACCAGCTTGTCAGTGGCTGCCTTAACTTTCGGGATGAAAGTTCTTAAAACTTGGGGATAATGTGACACTCTGGGTATTCCCGAGCAACCACCTTGTATTGAACTTGCGTGTATATATTATTAAATGAAAGATTGTGAATTATCTTGGTGTGCTATGTGATCCTCGCGTTTAATTATGTGTATGTATAATGAATGGTTATATATATATATATATATTTCGTATGTAGTAAACCGAGACCATGAACCCGACTCGAGACCACTTGGTCTCGAGGTCTCGAGTAAACAGTGAAACAATTGGGCCGGTTGGGCCATGCCGCTCGGAAACCCACTAGGGTGCATCAACTCAGTCCGGGTATAAAACCCACAAGAGTGGCCAACCTTGCCACTTTTCACCATCTTGCAACATTTCCACACACACTCTCCTACACACTCTTTCCATCACTAAAACCCTAGAGCACCAACACAAAAAACATTTTCTTCCTCTCTCGGATCCAACCGGCAACACTAGAACTCTCGGTTCAAGCTTGGAATCATCATTTGGAAGCCCGTTCATCGATCCTCCATACCCTCACACCTTGGAACACAACCGGTTAGTGTTTTAATGTGTGTTAGATATTATGTGTGCTTAATGAATAAGATACATGATTAGTTTAGAGGTCTTTTTGCATGATCTTTGTATGATTAGTGAGTTTGTAATGGTTAAATGATGAATAATGTGTGTGAACTATTGTATGATAATGTTTTGCTAAGATGTTTTGAATGGTAAATGATTAATAGCTTAGGATGATTTTTGCTATCCGATTCATGTTAGATATTTTAGGACAAATGTGTGTTTGATGAGATGATGCAAGATTTACTTGATCCTTATTTCATGCTTGAATGATCTCATGAAGAACATTATGAATATGTGTTAAATATGATATGAACATATGATGAACAAATGTTGAATATGATGAACAATGTTGAATATGAGATAAACATTTGAATATGTGATGTTTGATCTGATTTAATTTGAATTTAGACAAGAAAACATGTTTATGAAATCCTATTGGTTAGTACACAGTTTCATGAAATCACAATTCTATTGGATAGTACGAGTTGGACAGGTTCTAGAAGGATTTCTTGTGCACACATCCGTGGTTGCGAGTCGAGACCTTCGGTTGCGACTCGGGACCACCAAAGTGACAACTCGAGACAAGCTTCAAGGACTCGAGACCAGCAAGGTCTCGACTCGAGACCTCAGGGGTTGCGACTTATGCTTGACAACTCGAGACCACCCATCCACAACCCGAGACCACTAGGTTGCGACTCGAGACCGCTTAGTCTCGATCAGGATGTTCGACTAAGTTATTGGGCCGCATTGAATGTTTGGGCTGCATGATTTCCTGTTACTGTTTATCTAGACTAAGTGTTACCGATTAACTGTTCAAGTGTTAGGGCAGGCCCAATAACCTTGTATGCTTTGTATTCTATGTGCTAAATATGTGTAGAATATACGTGATCTTCCTGTACCCAAACCTGACCTATATTGGTAAGCATGTTAGGACGTGGTGACCAACGTACTTGACCAAGTAAACGGTCTGCCGAGCAACCCAAGGTGAGTTCACAACTTAAAGCATGCATTCCCGGTGGATTGGGAAACGGAACTAAAAGCAACACTATCCCCTTGTGAGGGATACAAACGTACTTTTCTTCCCTTGTTACTGGGAACAAACTTACTTACCTCCCTTGTTACTGGGAACTCTTGGTTAATTACGGTTTATACGGAATGCAACGAGCAACACTAAACGAAACTCTATCACTTAAGTCCCTACCATTTAATACCGATTAGTCGCCGGGGCCTGGCGAACGGGTTATTAGTTAATAGCGCTATTTAGGTGTAACCAGCCTCACACCGACCCTTGTTACTGGGAACGGGAGTGAACTAATGTACTCTGGCAAACCGTCAATGATGATAGAACATTGACAAACGGGGCACTACGGAAACGTACGGTTAAGTAAGTATTCGGTATTGTGAAACAATATAGTCGCTTACTTATGGGGTAGCTCCCCATCGCATGTATAAACGGATAAATTAACTGGTGAAACAAGTTTTTGGTAATTAAAAACTGGACAACTCGTGAACTCGCCAACATTTTTGTTGATACCCTACTGCATGCTTTGCAGGTACCCAGTGACTCAGGAGCTTGCAGCTTGGGAATGTGTAGTGGTCGTCTAACCCATGTGTTGGGTTTTAAATAATCTTGAACTTTGAACTTTGTTTTGAACTGTTTGGTTTATGTTTCCGCTGTTTACTTAAACTGTTATTCGAACTTAAACTTTTAAAACTTCAAACTATGATGTTTACTAACTATTGTGGTTGGTGAACATTCTTACTATTAACCAACGCTGTATAATTGGTGGCTGGATCCTGGTCAGTCACGCCCCCAAGCGGTGGTACTCCGCATGTGGATTTTGGGGGTGTGACACTTGAGCCCACAGAAAACGCCTCATTTTGGCTTCCAAGTCCATGATAAACCGAGCAGGTAATATGAAAACAGAAGACCAATAAATGTGCATAGAAGACAAAACAGAGATAATCAGTTGGAGCCTACCAGCAAATGAGAGAAGCTTATTTTTCCAGCTTGTAATGCGTTTTTCCAGTCTTTCAATAAGAATGCTACAATCCTTATAAAGGAGTCTCGATGTGATAAGAGGCACACCTAGATATCTGACAGGAAGCACCCCTTCGACAAAAGGCATAATACCCAAAATAGCACTTTTAACCTGATTAGGCACATTACAAAAGAAGACAGTACTCTTCTGGATACTCGGAACCAA
Organism: Helianthus tuberosus; assembly: GCA_030545235.1. Classification (NCBI taxonomy): domain Eukaryota; kingdom Viridiplantae; phylum Streptophyta; class Magnoliopsida; order Asterales; family Asteraceae; genus Helianthus; species Helianthus tuberosus. The sequence goes on from CM060399.1 coordinate 83,125,789, forward strand.
ACCTGACATCTTGGAAAACTTTGAGAGGGAATCCATAATGCATCTAGCTGAAGCAACTTCTCCTCTAGAGAACATAAATAAATCGAACACTTTGTATGGGTATTTTCTGGGGGATAGAGTGGCTTACACAGTTGTTGAATATTACGTACGAACTAATTGGAAGAAGTTTGGGATTCAGAAGTCTATGATGAATGCCCAAGGTTTTTTCTTTTTTAAGTTTGCTGATCAGGAGGGTATGATGAGGGTCTTGAAGGAAGGTCCGTGGATTATAAGGTCTCAACCTCTTTTTCTTAACGTTTGGTCGACTACGGTGAAATTGGAAAAAAAGGAAGTTAAAAGGGTTCAGGTGTGGGTCAAAATTCATGATGTGCCAATTGCAGCGTTCACGGAGGATGGATTAAGTTTAATTGCTACTGCTCTTGGTGAACCGAAGATGCTTGACTCGTTTACTACGTCTATGTGCTTGGATGCATGGGGTAGGAGTAGCTATGCGCGAGCACTTATTGAGATATCAGCTGATAATGAAATTAAAGAGGAGTTAACGGTAGCGGTGCCGGTGTTAGATGGGGATGGATTTGTTAAGGAGAAGGTGTGGGTAGAATATGAGTGGTGTCCTCATAGATGTTCTCATTGCTGTATCTTTGGTCATTCTGATCAGGATTGCATTCATCAAACTATGAAACAACCTATTCCAGAGGCTAGTGGGAAGAGCTATAAAGTTGGTGGTAACAATAAAGGTCCGATTGTGGATAGTGATGGGTATATGGGGGTTCATAAAAGGAAGATAGCGAGGAAACCTGGAGCACTTCTTCTACATCGGTTAATAATGGTTAGTTTCGCTTCATGTAACATTAGGGGTTTGAATCGCCCCATTAAACAAACGGAGGTTCGACATGCTATAAAAGATTTTAACTTGAGTTTATGTGCTATTCTTGAATCTCATGTGGAGGTGGGTAATCTTTCTAGTGTTTGTAAGTCAGTTTTCCGTTCATGGCAATGGACGTCTAATGGGGCTCGATGCAGTAAAGGAACGAGAATAATTGTCGGTTGGAATCCTAATATTTTTGATGTTATGGTGCTGACCGAATCTGATCAGGTTATGCACTTGCAGCTGATGTTAAAAAAAGGAGAAAATTATGTTCTTTTGTTCGATTATTTATCATGCTAATTATTATGTTACTCGGAGGGAGTTATGGAACCATCTTTCATTGCATAAGACTTTTGTTCGTGATCAACCTTGGGTCATTTTAGGTGATTTTAACTCTGCGTTGAATCTTGAAGATAAGTCTATGGGGTCGTCTTCGATCTCTTCGAGTATGAGGGAGTTTCAAGCTTGTGTAGATGATATTCAGATGGTGGATATAAATCGTTCGGGGTTTCACTATACGTGGAATCAAAAGCCAAAGAAGGGGATCAGATTGATGAAGAAGATTGATAGAGTGATGGGCAATTCTCAGTTCATTTCCCGTTTTCCGAATGCTGTTGCGGTCTTCCATCCGGCTCGGTTATTGGATCATTGTCCATGTGTTCTTAAGATTTCGGATCCTGATAAGTTAAAACATCGGTCGTTCAAGTTCGCAAATTTTCTGGTGCATAAACCAGAGTTTTTACCGATTGTGAAAAGAGTTTGGAGTACTAGTATTAGTGGAGTCTATCAATTCTCGGTTGTTAAGAAGCTTCGTCTTCTCAAATCTCCTCTTCGAGTTTTACTTTTTCAGCAAGGCAATTTACATAAAAAAGTTCAAGACTTACGTGATAAACTGGATAAGATTCAGCGTGATATTGATAGTGATCCGTCATGTGAGACTTTTCGGAAGGAGGAAGCTGTTATCCGAAAGGATTTTCAGGTTGCGTTACTTGATGAAGAGCGTTTTTTGAAGCAGAAGTCCAAGGTAGACTGGTTAGCGGCAGGCGATATGAATACCGCTTTTTTCCACTCTTCGCTCAAAAATAGAATTCACTATAGCCGTATTGATGTTATTCGGGATGCTAGCGGGAGTGTTTTTGAAAATGATATGGTTCAGAAAGCCTTTGTTGATCACTATGAAAAATTTTTGGGATGCCCGGGTGATACTTCGCTCACTCCGTCTCCGGAGCTATTCACTAAAATGCTGGAGTCGGATGTTGCTCAGCATATGGTTCGTCCAGTCACAGCTGAAGAGGTTAGAAAGGCGATGTTCTCGATTGGGTCGGATAAAGCGCCAGGGCCAGATGGGTTTACAGCAGGATTTTTTAAAAATGCATGGCCTATTATTGGTAATGATGTTTCAAATGCGGTTATTGATTTTTTTGCCACATGCAAGCTTCTTCGGGAATTAAATCATACGCTCATTGTTCTTATTCCTAAGACCACGTCTCCATCCGTCGTTACGGACTATCGTCCGATTGCCTGTTGCAATGTTTTGTATAAATGTATCAGTAAGATTGTTGCTGAAAGAATTAAAGTGGTGTTGAATGATATTGTTAGTGTAAACCAATCGGCGTTTGTCCCGGGGAGGAACATATCTGATAATATCTTGTTAACTCAGGAGTTGATGCATAACTATCATAGAAATATTGGTCCTCCTAAATGTGCGTTTAAAGTGGATATTCAGAAGGCGTATGACACAGTTGATTGGAATTTTCTAAAGAGGATTTTACTTGGCTTCGGGTTTCATTCTAGCATGGTTCACTGGATTATGGTTTGTGTGTCTTCTACCACGTTTTCAGTTTGTATTAATGGTGATGTTCATGGTTTTTTCAAGGGTAATCGGGGGTTAAGACAAGGCGACCCTATTTCGCCGTATCTGTTCACTCTGGTTATGGAAATTCTTACGGCAATTTTACAGCAAGCGGTAAGGATTGATTCTTCGTTTAAATTTCACAACAAGTGTGAATGCCAACAGATTGTCAATCTTTGTTTTGCGGACGACTTGTTTATTTTCTCTAAGGGTGAGATTTCTTCGGTCAGGTGCATTATGAATTCTCTCAACTCTTTTACTAAGATGTCGGGATTGGTGCCTAGTGTTCATAAAAGTACAATTTTTTTCTCTAATGTGCCTTCATTTGTTAAAACTGCTATTTTGAACATTATGCCGTTTGTGGAGGGTACTTTGCCAGTTAGATATTTGGGTGTGCCTCTTATATCTACTGGGTTACTTTATAAAGATTGTGATGTGTTGATGGAGAGATTTGAGAAGCGTATTATGAATTGGCAAAATAAGCTTCTATCATTTGCAGGCAGGTTGCAACTCATTATTTCGGTTTTGTCCTCTCTGCATGTTTACTGGTCTTCTGTGTTTATTCTTCCAGCTCGGGTGATTCTTAATTTGGAATCTTTGATGCGAAATTTTTTATGGTCTCAAGACAGTGCTTTTCAGAAGGGGCGGGCAAAAGTGTCTTGGAAAAAGGTTTGTGTTCCTAAGTATGAGGGTGGTTTAGGCATTCGCAGAATTGGTGATGTTAATAAAGCGCTTATGACTTCACATATCTGGAGTATTCTTTCTAGGCGTAGCTCTTTGTGGGTTGAATGGGTTCATTCTTACAGGTTGAAAGGTAAAAGTTTTTGGGCTTGTAATGTGCCTTCTACTTGTTGCTGGTCGTGGAGAAAGATTCTTCAGATTAGGCAGGATGTGAGGAGGTTCCTTTGGTCGGATGTGGGTAACGGTTCGAAGACATCAGCTTGGTTCGATACGTGGTGTGACTTAGGTCCGCTGATTCAGTTCATCTCGCCTAGAGTTATTGCAAACGCAGGTTACAATATGGAGTCTAAAATTTCTGACATTTATTCCAATCTTACTTGGACTTGGCCAGCCGCGTGGAAAGATACTTTTCCGGTTCTTATCCACCTTGATCAGTTGAATTTTGATCCGAATAAGGAAGACAATCTGTTATGGCGCAAAGGGGACCAGTTCTATGAGTTTTCCTCGGCTCGTGCTTGGGATTCAGTTAGGCACCGTGAGTTGGAGGTGGAGTGGTGTCCTATTGTTTGGTTCGCTCAGTGTATCCCACGGCATGCTTTTTTAATGTGGCTAATCATGAGACGCAAGTTGCTTACTCAGGATAAAATTTTGGATTGGGGTTTCTCGCGTAGAAAGAACATGAATATGATGTGCTGTCTGCTTTGTTATGCCAATTATGATTCTCATAATCATCTGTTTTTCGAGTGTAAATTCTCTACTCAAGTTTGGCATATGGTGAGGAATAAAGTGGGAATGGATTCGGTTCAAGCGAAATGGGAGGATATTGTTGACTGGCTTCTAGTGAGATCCAAGTCCAAATCTGTAGTGAACTATGTTGCTCGATTATTAGTGGCGGCCAGTGCTTATCTGATTTGGCAAGAACGTAATGCGAGATTATTCAAGAACCAGTTGAGGCCTCCTGAGACTAATAGTGAAAGTATTATCCAACAGGTCCGATACAAATTAATGGGTGCGAAGCTCAAGGATTGTGATAATGTGAGAAGGCTTTTGCGTGACTGGGAGATTTATGGAGCGGAGCTCAAAGATGGCGATGGCTGATTGTGTTTGTTTGGTTTTTTTTTTCCTAGAATGTTAGTCTAGTCGTTTTGTTGCCAGGTGGTAGTGTTCCTTGTTTTCTCATTGTTTTACTTTCATGGGGCATGTCCTGTGATTGAACTAGTGTAGGCTCTCTACACTACTTGTTTTGTTTTGGTTGTGAATATATAGAATCACCGGGGTAACCCTTTACCCAAAAAAAAAAACATAAATAAATCGTCAGCAAAACACAGGTTAATGATCTTCTGCTTTTCACACCTGTTATGAAATCTAAAAGACAAATCAATCCTAGTAGCGTGTTGAAGGATACATGTCAAAATTTCCATTACAAGAGTTAAAAGATACGGGGACATCGGATCACCTTGTCTTAAGCCCCTTTCTCCTTTGAAATACCCGTAAGTATGTCCATTAACACAAACCGAATAAGACGTGGATGAAACACATAGCATGATCCAATCCACCATCCGTGGCTCGAACCCAAAACCAAGTAACACCTTCTTAAGAAAACTCCATTCAACTGTGTCATATGCTTTCTGAATGTCAACCTTGAAAGCACATCTAGGAGGCCCAAAACTCCTATGGTAATTATGCATCAGTTCTTGCGTAAGAGGATGTTATCCGAAATCTTCCTTCCTGGCACAAAGGCCGATTGGTTGACACTCACAATGCTATCCAGCGCTCCTTTCATATGGTCAGTAACGATCTTTTTTTTTTGGGTAAAGGGTTACCCTGGTGATTTTATATATCAACAACCAAGAAAAACAAGTAGTGTGGTAAAACCCACACTAGTTCAAACATGGTACAACCCCCATGAAAGTACACCAAAAACCAAAACAAAACAGCCAAGAACTGCTAGAACAACCAACTAGACTAAAATCTAGAACAAATAAACACAAAATGAATCAGCCGCCTTCGTCTTCCAACTTATTGTTAATTTCCCAAGAATCCAAGAGCCTTCGCACCCTATTACACTCCTTAAACTTGACCCCAATGAGTTTATACCGAACCGTTTGCAAAATTAGACTAGCCAAAACATCTGGAGGTCTTGTCTGGTTCCTGAATAGCCGAGCATTCCGCTCCTGCCACACGAAATAAACAGCAGCAGCAACTATGAGCCTACTAATAAAATTACTCGCTGATTTAGAATTAGCCCTAGACCCCAACCAGTCAATAATAGCGTTCCATGCTGGACCCACCGAAGACATCCCACCTTTTTCTCGAATCTTAATCCAAACTTGAGTAGCATAGTTGCAATCAAAGAACAGATGGTCGTGAGAATCAACATTAGCATAGCATAAGAGACAGCACATCATATTCATATTCTTCCTTCTCGCAAAATCCCATTGAAGAATCTTGTCTTGCGTCAAAAGTTTACGACGAATGACAAGCCACATAAGAAAAGCATGCTTGGGAATACACTGAGCGAACCAAATAAATTTAACCCAATCCACCTCCTCTGCCCGACACCTAATCGATTGCCATACCTGGAACGAAGAATGCTCAACCAACTCATTACCATCTTTCCACATCAGACGATCAGGAGTATTATGCACCAAATGAACGCTATCCAATTGTATCAAAACTGGATATGTGTCCCTCCACGCCACTGGCCACCTCCAAGTCCCATTGTCATGAACCTCCTGAACCGAATTATTAAGAGAAAATCCTGCATTTGATATAGTTCTAGGAGACAAAATATTACTCAGCGGCCCCAGTTGACTCCAGATATCATACCAGGCTGACGTACTACCTCCATTACCGAGATTGGACCAAACATACTGTCGAATAGAAGGTCTCAGTTGTAACATTTTCCGCCAACTCCAACAACTATTCGCCACCAGCTTACAATTCCAAAAACTATTGCCTTTGAGCCGATACGAATGAATCCAAGCCACCCAAAGAGATTCACGTTTAACTAAAATACTCCATATGTGAGAAGTTATGAGAGCTTTATTAACATCTCCTATCCTGCGAATACCTAGCCCCCCTTCATACTTAGGAACACAGATAGCATTCCAAGACACTTTAGCTTTACCCTTATGGAAAACACTATCAGACGACCAAAGAAAATTTCGCATCCTAGCTTCCATTTCAAGAGTGACACGAACCGGAAGGATGAACACAGACGACCAGAAGATATGCATAGATGATAGAACAGAACTAATAAGTTGTAATCTTCCCGCGAACGAAAGAAGTTTATTCTTCCAGTTAGATATCCGTTGGTCCAATCTTTCAAGAAGAATATTACAATCTTTATACACAAGACCCGAAGATATAAGGGGAACCCCCAAATATTTTACCGGTAACGAACCTTCAACAAACGGCATGAAGCTCAAAATTTGGCTTTTGACATGATCAGGCACATTGCAAAAAAATCCCGTGCTTTTTTGTATACTAGGCACTAAACCAGACATGTTCGTAAAATTAGACAGAGAGTTCATGATACACTGAACCGAATTAATATCCCCTCTCGCAAACAAGAACAAGTCATCAGCAAAACACAAGTTAATGATACGCTGCTTCTCACATTTATTATGAAACTTAAAAGAATTATCAATTGTAGAGGCCCGTTGAAGAATGCACGTCAAGATCTCCATAACTAGCGTGAAAAGGTAAGGAGAAAGAGGATCACCCTGGCGAAGACCACGCTTTCCCTTGAAATAACCATAGACATTCCCATTAACACATAACGAGTAACTAGTCGTCGAGACACACATCATGATCCATTCCACCATCTTTGATTTAAAACCAAACCCAATCAAAACATTTTTCAGGAAGCACCAATCAACCGTATCATAGGCTTTCTGAATATCCACTTTAAAAGCACACCGAGGGGGGCCTGAGTTTCGATGGTAGTTATGCATTAATTCTTGGGTAAGAAGAATATTATCTGTAATTTTCCTACCTGGAACAAAAGCAGACTGATTTATACTGACAACTTGATGAAGCACATCTTTTATTCTGTCCACAATAATCTTACTCACACACTTAAACAGGACATTACAACAGGCAATAGGCCGAAAATCAGTAACTGTGAGGGGAGAAAGCTTCTTCGGAACAAGAGCAATAAGAGTATGATTAAGCTGGCCAAGTAATTTACCTACGATCTTACTAATACACTTGAAGATAACATTACAGCACGAGATCGGCCTGTAATCCGTAATAAGCGAAGGTGTGGGGACTTTAGGAACAAGAACAATGAGCGTATGGTTCAGCTCCTGGAGTAACTTTCCTGTGTTAAAGAAATCAAGAACTGCATTGGATACATCCATCCCAATAACAGGCCAAGCACTTTTAAAAAACGCTGCAGAATACCCATCAGGCCCCGGCGCTTTATCATTGCCAATGCCAAACATCTTCACTTTAATCTCTTCCAGAGTAACCTGACGAACCATATTAGCCGCAACTTCCGAGGTCAGGGTTTTAGTGAAAAGATCCGGAGCCGGTTGGAGGGACACATCCCCTTTACACCCTAAAAAAATTTCATAATGTTTGACAAAGGCAGTAGGAACATTGTCGCCCTCAAAGGTAACCCCATTTGAATCCGTAATTGCATCAATCCGACTAATATGGTTCCTACATTTCAAAGACATGTGAAAAAACTTAGTGTTAGAATCACCAGCAACCAGCCAATCCACCTTAGATTTCTGTTTTAGGAACCGTTCCTCATCCAAACAAGCCTCTTGAAAATCCCGTTGGATACTAGATTCAACAACACGAAGGACCTCGTTCATAGGATCACGGTCTATGTCAGTTTGAATACCTTCCAATTTAGCACGAAGATCATCAACCTTTTTATGAAGGTTACCTTGCTTAACCAGAAGAGCCCGCAAAGGAGACTTTAGAAGCCGTAGCTTCTTAACCACACAAAACTGATGGACTCCACTAACATGAGTTTGCCACTTTGACTTCACAATATCGAGGAATTCAGGCTTATGAATCAAAAGATTAGCAAACTTAAACGGTCTCGGTTTAACTCTTTCAGCATCCGGGAGATTTAAAATACATGGACAATGGTCCGAAACCCCATACGGTTTGAATAAAACGTACGCACCAGGAAACGCATCAACAAACTGAGAATTACCTAAAACCCTATCAATCTTCTTGAGAAGCCCAACTCCCTTCTTGGGTTTTTGGTTCCATGTGTAAAGCATGCCCGTACTGTTAATATCAAACACCTCTAACTTCTCCACACAAAGTTGAAACTCCTTCATACCAGTCGTGATAGAAGAGATACCCATGGACTTATCCTCAAGATAAAGGGCCGAGTTAAAATCTCCCATGATAACCCATGGACTATCGTTTACTAGAGCTTTGTGCATAGACAATTGATGCCACACCTCTCTACGGGTGACATAATAGTTAGCATCATACACCACCGAGCAAAAGAAAACCTTTTTATTAGCTTTACCGACAAGCTGAAGATGCATAAGTTGATCCGTTTGCTCTAGAACCATAACATCAAAAACCTCTGGATTCCATCCAATGATGATACGAGCACCCTTTACACATCTACCCCCATTCGACGTCCAATTCCAGTTACGGAAAACAGCTTTACACACTTTACCCAAGTTAGAAATATCAACATGAGACTCAAGAATCGCACACAGACTCAATTTACTGCTTTTTACAATCTGACGAACCTCCATCTGTTTCAGGGGACGGTTCAACCCCCTAATATTCCAAACAACTAGACTACCCATTTAACACCTCTGTGGAAGGAGTGCTTGCCCCTTTTATGTTACTAGAAGTTTTGGTACCTTGCAAGATAAACTCATTAGTCTCATTGTACGCTTCCACGACTTCCTCATCATCTGATTCATCTACATCATCCCCCAACCCCTTGTTTTGTTGCCCATCGTCTCCCTGGTAATCTCTAAGAACATCAAACGGGTTATTAGACACCCCACTAGTGGAAGGTTCCGAGTTTTTAACCTCTCCAATAGATTTCGACCCAACCGGTCTATATTCAAACTTCTGTTTGGCTTTATTAACCGGAAAACCCACCCTCTTGGCAGCTTTTTAGTATCTACATCCCTAAAACCCTCAGCATCCATACCAGGCCCTTTTGGCGGTCCCCGAGACTGCTTACCCCCAATTTGTTTCTGTGTTTTAGGAGCTGGACAAGTAGGTTTCAAAGGATGTTTCGGGCAACATTCATCCGAATGGCCAAAAACTTTACACTCAGCACATCGAAGAGGACTCCATTCATACTCGACAAACATTTTCTCTTTTATAAACCCCTCCCCTTCAAGTTCAGGCACTGCTACAACAATTTCCTCCTTAAAATCATTCTCGGCTGAGATTTCCAACAAAGCTCTAGAATAACTACTTCTACCCCATACATCCGTACACATGGAAGTAGTATACGAATCCAATAATTTCGGCTCCCCAATAGCAGTGGCAATCATGCTCAACCCATCCTCCGTATAAGCAGCAATAGGGACATCATGTATTTTAACCCACACTTGAATCTTTTTAACTTCTCTCTTCTCTAGTTTAGTAGTAGGAGACCACACACTAAGAAAGAATGGTTGAGATCGAATAATCCAAGGCCCCTCTTTAAGAACATTCATCATACCATCTTTGTCCGCGAACTTAAAAAAGAAAAACCCATTAGCGTTCATCATGGACTTCTGTAGCCCAAATTTCTTCCAGTTATTTCTCACAAAGAAGTCAACAACCGGGAAAGCCACTCTATCCCCCAAAAAGTACCCGTACAGCGTATTTGATAACTTTTCTTGAACTGCTCTAACAAAATCCTTGGGAAGCACTACATCACAACCATCATGCACAATCGGACAAGCAAGAGATCTGAAATTAACCTGGTTATTCTGACGTTTTGACTGATCAGCCACAACAGATTCCGCATAAGACATAGGTTTCAAAACAGACGACTCAACATCTCTGATCGACACATCCTCTTCAGAACCAACATGCATGTTACCTCCTTGTCGTTTATCAGTACCATTACTAGGGTTTGCATGGGAAGGAGTTCTAAAATTAGCAAATGTAGGAAAAGTCTTAGACTGATCTCCCACAGGAAGAGAAATCTTCGTTAAACCATCCAGAACAGACGAACCAGAAGTCGAGTATAGCCCCCTCCTTGGCAACAACGGATTACTCTCCATATTCGTCACACGTAATCCAATACCACGCGAAGTGAAGGAACCGGCATCATCCTTATTCAGACCCTGAGGATTGATAACACCATCGATGCCAGTCCCTGGTTTCCGAGTACCACCACCGTCGGGTGGTTTTTCTCTACCCAACAAATTATTCTTCTTATCATCAACTCTCTCCATGCAACAAGAAACAACGTGAAAAACAAGACACCCAGCAAACCGAGCACAAGCAAACCCTTATCCTTTAAACCCTAGGCTCAATCATCCACCCTTAACTGATTATAGAAGTGTATCGATCTAGCTAACTTAATCTCAGTTAACCGCAATCAACAACAACTAGTGTAATCAATCAGGGTTTCAAAAAGAAACACTAGAGCGGCGATAGAAATAGAAAAAAAACAAGAAAACCCTAATTTCTAATCGGTCACAAATGCTAACAAGTTCGTTCTAGAGGATTGATGAATCAAAACTCCAGTAACAGACTGTTATACATAAGATCATGAAGAAAAATCGAGGGTTTCATGGAGAAGCAAAATCGCCAAAAGGAGAGAGAGAAAAGGGTCAACGAACCGACATCCGAGAAAATTTATGTGCATCTTCCTCCCTATATATGTATATGTATATATGTATATGTATATGTGTATATGTATATGTGTATTTGTATATGTATACGTATGTACACGTATGTACACGTATGTACACGTATGTACACGTATGTATACGTATGTATATACATATGTACACGTATGTATATACGTATGTACACGTATGTATATACGTATGTACACGTATATATACGTATACATACGTATATAAACGTATTAAACGTATATACGTTTATATACGTATATATATATACGTATATATACGTATATATATATAGGGGAGGGTTATCTTGAGAACGCTAAATATTGCGAGAAACGTGAGAACGAACGAAAAAAACCAATCAAAACCAATTTTTTTATTACAAACCTCAATCAAAATACAACATCAAAAAAAGAATTTATAACATCAAATAATTCATTTCTCCTTTCAAACTCACTCTTTTTAGATTTTTTACACATGTGTAAATATAACAGATTTACACATGTGTAAATGGCAAACTTACACATGTGTAAATTTTCTTTTTTTACGAATTCACGTAAATTTAAACGTGTAAATTAAATTTCTAACATTGTATTCGAATAATAATGATGAGTGTAGAAAAAAAATTTTGAATTTGAATTGTTTTTTACCAAGTTCTCGTGATTTTTTCATTTGTTCTCACGGTTCTCACAATATTTAGCGTTCTCATTTAAACCCTCCCCTATATATATATACGTATGTATACGTATATACGTATGTATACGTATATACGTATATATACGTATATATATATATATACGTATACATACGTATATATATATATACGTATACATACGTATACATACGTATACATAGGGGATGGTTCATTGGGGAATACTAAAAAAGTGGGGAACGGGGGAACACTTTTAAAAATTATACTTAACATGTTAAAAAAAATATTTTTCTAAATTTTTTTCGGCGCTTTTCCTTATAAATACAAGTAGAAACATTTTTGATAAAAAAAAAATCAAAAACTAAAAATATAAAAAAATGTTTAAAAAACAGCTATATCTTATAGAATTAACTTAACATGTTAAAAATAATTTTTTTTAAAAACTTTTTCAGCGCTTTTCTTTATAAAAAGGAGGAGAAACTAGTCGAGTAAAAAAAAATTTCTAAAAAAAAATTTTTTTAGCCTTTTTTTAATTTTTTTTAATATTTTTAGTTTTTGATTTTTTTTTATTAAAAATGCTTCTACAAGTATATATAAGGAGAAGCGCCGAAAAAGATGTTTAAAAAATTTATTTTTAACATGTTAAGTTAAATTTTTAAGAGTGTTCCCCGGTTCCCCACTTTTTTAGTGTTCCCCAATGAACCTCACACTATATAAATATATATATATAGTGGTCACCAAATTAAGTGCTATGTGTATATTATCTGTAATATATATTAGTGTACATTAGGAACTTCAAAATACACTAAATACTCCCAAGGAGTATAAACACCAAATTCACATAAAAATACAAAAGGAAATATTAAATAATATACATAAAACCACCCATAAATGGGTGTATGAATAAAATACCAAGACATATATATTTACATATATACTCCTTATCAAAATATATGGACCTGGACACTTAGACAAATATTTGGATATATATATATATATATATAGGCACGGGATCAGGAGAAAATGCCCTAAAGTGTGAGAACGGTGAGAACGCATCCTGTGTGACACCCCAACCGATGGCGGAAACATCGGGGCATGACACTGAGCGAAAGAGATTGTTCATGAGAATCCATAACAACTATTAATATCAATATCTTTAACATTTAATGTCCAATACCATCAAACATATAAAGCAAACAGTCATTACAAATACCAGTCTCGTAAACAAAACACTGTTCCGACAACTCAGATTTATTTAGTGGAGTTTCTAGACTTCCTACTCGTTTTGGCAAGCATAGCATCCTATCAACCTGTCACATACGTTAAAATAAAGTCAATACATAAAATGTAAAGGTGAGTACACTAGTTTGCATAGCATATAGTAGAGAAAGCGTTTACGCATAACCAACATGTATCACGTAACGGGCGAAGCAAGTAACTATCAAAACTATGTTCACACTTAACCACGAGACTGCGTTGTAGATTATGCGCGACACATGTCCAGCTGACACGCGAGGTAAAGTGATGTGATCCCTAGCAACCCCTGTCCACGACAGGTGAGGAGTCCAAACTATAGTACTATCGTTGCTAGAGGCGGTATAGTGTAACACTGTATGAGCATAGTACAAGCATTCATAGATCACGTATAGCATGCGGGAGCGGTTAGCGTTAAAAGTGTTTGCGTTGTGTGTCGTTGTGTTTTGATATAGAACGTATGTAACACCCAAAAGTGCGTTAAAAGAAAATGGGTTCGAGTATACTCACACTATGTGTTTAACAAATAAACACATCCTTGATTGGATTGAAGGGAGCGCGTTGGAGTTAGCCTAAGCATAGAACAGTAGCGTAAGCATTGAATAGTGCGTAAATAGAGTGTCGAATGGCAGGACGTTTGAATGGAACCCGATGAATATCCATTCGAGTGAATGGTCATTCGAGCGAATGGTCATCTGAGCGGATGGTCATCCGAGCGGATGACCATAAGAACGGATGGCCATTCGAATGAGATGTGGGTATTTGTAAATCGTTTTGAAAGTTTGAAGTTTTCGTTGTAGCGATTAAACAATGTAAAGTATGGATACCAATTCATCCGGTCAGATGGTCATCCGGACGGATGGCCATTCGATCGGATGGCTATTCGATCGAGAAATTGGTAGTTTAACGTTTTGGGCAAATTGTTTTGAACAAGGAATATTATGAGGGACAGGTCACCTAGTCGAATGGTCATTCGATCGGATGGTCATCCGATCAGATGGCCACTCGAGTGGGCGATCTGTTTGTTTGAAAATTTTGTAAAATTTCCTAAGTTAAAAAGTTTGGCGTGTCGACGTGTCAAACAACGGAAACATACCAAGATTCAATTCATTCGATCGGATGGGAATCACCCCATTCGATCAGATTCATTGTTCTTGACGAAGTTTCATGTCTGACCTGTTAATCGGTCATCTCTCCAGTGGAAATCCGTTTTCAAGCCGGCTCTCAACTATAGAATGAGTAGAGAGTCTGAATGAGTCTGGATTCCATCGGTTTTGAGTAGATGTTGAAGAAAAGTTTGAAAACCGTTGAAAATGTTGAAATCTTGTTGAGATTTGTGTTAAAACGTGTGGAAATCTTTTAGATCTGAACCAATCTTGATGAGATGATGTCACACAACAGTTTTCATAAGCAACTGAGTGAGAACCACCTTCAAGAAGTCCAAATCAGGTGATTTCGAGAAGAAAATGTGTGATTTTGACGGAGAAGTGTTTGGTGATGATGATTGTACAAGATTTGAGGAGAAATACTTACGAAATAGCTTTGAATCGCGAGAAAAGTGCTTGAAAGTGACTTGAGTGCAGGTGGTCGGATGGAGACGTCAAATCAGTGACAGGACGTGTACGGCTACTATTTATAGGCGAGTGAGAGAGTTAAGGTGGTGGGGAAAGCGAGGTGTTTGGGTCGGATGGCGTTTCGGTCGGATGGCCATCCGATCGGATGGTCATCCGGACGGATGTCCATTCGACCGGATGTCCATTCGGACAACCGTGTCGTGCGAGTTAGTTTTCAAACTTTCATTTCATGCGTTAAGCGTTGCGTTGCGTTTACGCGAGTTGCGAGTAAGCGTTGTGTTAAGATAACCACATAACATAAAACAAGTAATCACACAATTAATCACACATAATAACTAAGATGCATAAAAGTAAATCTGCGTTTCGAGTTCGCGTTGAGTTAGCATTGCGATTGCGTTTAGTCTAAACAAGCGATAAAATGCGTTTAAATATAAGCGTTATAAACTGCGTTAAATGTGATGACTGCGTTTTGAATAAGCGTTTAAAAATGCGTTTGGAAACATATTTTGAAATAGTTAACCCATTGCGATAATCGAAATCTTGGGAGTATAAGTAATTAAGCAAGAAATGACAGATATAAGTAATGACCCAGAAAGTCGGGTTGTTACAGCCTCCCCTACTTAAGGGAATTTCGTCCCGAAATTAAGGCACATGCGTAACGAAGAGTTGTGGGTATTTAGCTTTCATATCACTTTCAAGTTCCCAAGTGAACTCGGCGCCGCGTTTACCTTCCCAGCAAACCTTCACTAGAGGAATGCGATAGCGTCGAAGTTTCTAGGTCTCTTGGTCCATGATTTCGACTGGCTTTTCCACAAAGTGTAAGGTTTCGTTTGTGACATCTGTGCTTGTAATCATTGTACAAACTCTGAATTGTCCAAATTATCAATAAAACAATGTGATTTGATCCCAATGTTTGTTTATTTATGTTTGACATTTTGCACGTTTTGATTTTTGTTCGATTTCAAACTCTATATCACTTTCTAGAAAGTTATACGCATACTGATGCATACACGTAATCAGTTTAACGCGATAAACACTCCGGAACATCAACATAAGCTTAACATACCTTAAATAACCTTTACATAACTTAGAAATAAGTTTTAAAGGGTTTGGTATGGCAAAAACAAGTTTATTCGATCGCAGGGACTATTTTTGACAAACTGCGAAAGTATGCTGATTCGTATAGTAAGGAACATTCTGGAACTTGATCATAAGCTAAACATACGCTAAATATCCTTCACATAGCTTAGAAATAGGCTTTGAGGGGTTCGTTATGCAAAATATGCTTATTTGATCAAACAGGGACTAAAAGCGTCAAAATGTGCATAAGTTTGCATTTACGCGCATATTGTGACAATCCGCATTCTCAAGGTTTGTGGCGTTTAATCTCGTGATCTTAATTTCCATTTTCCCCTCTTCCTTATGTTAAACGCTTTGTTCATATAACTCCATTGAACTTGCATGTACGATAACTTCTTAATTAATGCATGGGCATGTTGGGCCGCACACCTTCTGGGCCACAGTACGGGTCACCTGAGCCCATTGCACACTTGTTTGTTTCCACCTTTGTAGAGCCTGATTTCGGCCCAACTATTATACATAACAACCGGCCCACTTGTTAGATTCATAACCGGCCCACTTGGGATGACTTAGGATTAGTATATTAACTTGAATGTGTTCTGTACGTAATCTTTTTCATATCCCACAATAACAAACTCACAAACCCTAATACACTCTCCTCCCTCCCTTTGAATCGGCGACGCTTATCCCCTTCGAATTCCTCTTCACTCTCGAAACTGGTTTACCTCGTGGCCAGCAACAAACATTTTTCGGTTAGTGCGATTATATTGATGTTAATTCTGATTGATTGCTCTCGGCTATGTGCTAAATATGATTGCTTATGCATGATTATGATGGTTAGCTAGGATTATGTATATGAACGCATCAGGATGGTTACGATCTAGATTATATTATGTTAGGATTATAGCAATAATCATTCTGTGTAGTTACATTCAAAGTGATCGATGTGGTTGTTTCAATAAGAAAATGGCAGCCATGTGCATTTAAAGTCTTGATCTAATCAAATCATGTGCACATCCTAATAGTGTGGTCAGACTTGTCTAGGATATTAATGATATGTGAATGGAATGATGTGTTGATGTCTTGTTTTTTTGAGGTTGGAATATGTGTATTGATTTCATCCAAACTGAGCATGTGATTGTGTTGTTTGTCTGATTCGTGTGAGTCATCATGGAGGGGGGGGGGGATTTTTCATGTATGACAAGTAATAGAAAGTGTGGGGTATTGAATGAATTAGAATCTATAAATTTAATGACTGGAAGATGGACACGTGATAATATAATAAATTTGAAGTTGGGTTTCACCAGATATCATTATGTATATGATCGGTTGTATGTATGGAATTAACAAGGCAAGATTTGTGAGATTAATGATGGTTATTAAACAGTAAAGGACAATTGGGGAATTGAAATAATATTAACAACATGCAAATTCGGTTGGACTAATGTATCGATGGATAACATCTATTTTAGTTGGGCTTTGTACACCAACTGGGCTACACAAGCAAATAGAGAAAACAATAAGTTTATTAAATGGGCCGATACATGGTTGCTAGATTAATAGATGTTGGTATATAATCAGTTTTGGGCCGGGTGTTTGTTACACATGTACTTGGTAAACAGTGAGTTAATAACATATATTGGTTTGGGCTAATGAGTAGGTTGTCGATATATTTAAACTCAATGGGGTCTTATGTGGTAAACGGATTTCATAAGTCAGTAGGTTACATTGGGTTACTTTATTTAAAACAAATTTTGGGTTATGGACTGGGCAGCAAAGGTTGGATCAAAAGGTCATTTAAGCTCTCATTAACTTGTTGGACTCTGTATGCCCAAGACACATATTAAATTGATGTGGCCAGCACGTTATGATCCAAGTCGAGTCATACCCAATAACAAGCTAGACAAACACTTATATTATTTATTTGTGATATGATCAAACAAATAAATATTAACACTTACAATATTTAGAAATTGGTTTTCTAAATAATTACACTTGAGAAACCAATAAATTATGTGGATAATTTATTTTTGAGAGAATATTTTATTTTGTTATTTAATAGGTTAAATGACATTATAAAAGATTATATAAAGTCTTGCAAACATAGTGTTATAATTTTATAAAAGTTATAAAATTAAACAAGACTTTATTTATTAAAAAAATTGGATTTTTTTTTAAATAAAACCCCTTAGGGCCGTCCACTTTGGTGGTCTTCCCAAGACACATGTTGGTCCAATGCTATGACATGCATTTTGCATGTGTAAGAGCTTTTGATTGGGTCTTGTTTTTGGTGATATTCTCCTTAGTATTTTAAATAAAATACATGACCAAAATTGAAACACAAGAGCTGAATTTTTGCTCTAAAATTTCGGCCATAAGAGGGTGCTTTCAAGTGTTCATTCTTTGATCTTCAAGTGTTAAATCCTAGCTAAACTTGTGGTGTTTGTTGGAAGCTTGGGGTATACAAGCTTGAGGTCTTCTACTCTTGAAGACAACCATTTCAAGAAGCATCATCCGTTTCATAATCTTTGTACTTCAAGAAGGTAGTTTTCTAAACATCTTATGGTTGTGTTTGATAGTATACATCTCATATATGGATCCGGGTTTTGGGATTTTGCATATAAATGGTTTTATATCTTATAAAAGTAACATGTTTTAAACCTATTCTCCGCTGCGTTTTTATTTCATATGGATGAAATTGCTTTGATAAACATGTTAAAATCCCATCAATGGTATCAGAGCCGCTTATATGAGTGCATACTTCAATAGATTAAAAATTTCGGGTTTCGGGTTTGAAGAAACCCTATGGCCGAAAATTTTAACATGGTTAACCCTTTGTTTTTCAAGATTATTTTCTTACATGCATAAGAGAATCTTGAAAAATTTATTTCATATGGATGATTTGTTTGTTTGGACAAAACTTAACTTTTCGGTTTTTTGAAAATAGCCGAAAATGTTTATAAAAGGGAACCATTTTTTTTATGCTTCTTGAAATTAATATATATATATATATATATTTGGATATATATTTTGGTGCATATGACCTAGCCATGACCTTGTGTTGAATGATTGTGTTGTGATTTATTATTCCAATGGGTTGTAATAATTATTATTTTGTTCTTCCATTAGAAGATATGTAATTTATTTATTTTCATTTGGTATGTAAAATAAATAGACTAGGTGCATTTTATTTTACTAGAAAAATGTATTAGGATATATTTTGTAAAAGAAGATGCACACAAAATGCGGTTTTGGTTTGGACCATAATATTCGGTCCAAAGAACTTCATCGTTCTCAACGGGATTTTAACCCGATAACCAAAACACAATTTTGAAGTCCAAAGGAGTTTGGAGCTGAAAATAAAAGACTTTTGGAAGCTCAAAGAAGGTGGAGAAATCACAACACAAGAAGGAGACTTGAAGCATTTGGATACGGGATCAAGTGGGAGTTCATCGACACATTACTTGTGTCATTTTCACCCTTTAGGAAGGACCTTTTGACACACTTGTTTCGGCTAACAAGTGTTGTCAAAATAGTTGGCTATGGTTATGCACCTATTGTTATGCTTGTGTGGTTGTTTATTTTGTTGTTTAGATGATATGTAGATATGCATGACTTAACAAACTAATAATCAACAACAAGCGTAAAATTGGTTCTTGAAAAAGTCATTAAAATGTTTAATAAAGGTTTTATTAAAAATTAATGATTTTATAATAAAATGGGTTTTATTAAAAAGAACCATGAAAATTAGTTTTCACTAAAGTACCATTGATTGAATGCATGCAAATATATGGTACATAATATTTTCTAAACTAGAATTTTGAAATATTAAAAGCCCTTTTATAAAACAAGTCAAACACCATCCTTTTATACAACACTCGAAACACTTGGGAACTCTTATTGTGGGATAAAGGTCACCTAACCACATTTGAGGGAACTTGTACGTTCGAGGTGGGTTTACCATGTTTGTGGGATAAAGGTCACCTAACCACTTATGTGAATAAACTCACACGTGTGTGTAAGTTGGACGACTTGATTTGGAAACCATGAACTAAGGGTCACCAAAGCATGGGGAACAAAGGTGTTGATGGGATTAAACATGCCAACTAAACATAAAGATGTTTAACCGATCCCATATGGCTAGAAGTTGCAAAGAGTTGCAATTGTCAAACGTTGACTACCTTGTTAATTTAAATAGAGGGATAAAGGTCACCTAACCAATATTTAAATGCAACGTTGGATTCTAGATTTTAATTATTAATTGTCTTTAAGACACAAAAGGGTATTAATGATTAAAATATAATAATATCAAAATTGAACTTGTTAAATTTTGTAGATGGCCGCTAACAATGCAAACCCGATTAACCAAACCGTCTGAAACCTATCACTAAGAACCATCCTTGAAAAGGATCGTCTCAACCATAACAACTTCATGGATTGGTTTCGAAACTTGAGAATCGTTCTCAAGCAAGAGAAAATATCCTATGTGTTGGACGATCCTATTCCCGATGAACCTAACGTGGAAGATGTGTAAGCCTACAACGATTGGGTTAAGTATACCGAGGACTCCATGCAAGCATCATGCCTCATGTTGGGAACTATGGTCCCCGAAATTCAAAAGGATTTTGAACACCACGGGGCATACGACATGATCACCCAGTTAAAGGAAATGTTCCTACAACAAGCAAGGGTAGAACGCTTCGAAACTGTTCGGGCGCTTCATGCATGTCGAATGGAGGAAACCCAATCAGTATCATCTTATGTTCTCAAGATGAAAAGCCACATTGATCGCCTCGAAGGGCTAAATTGTCCCGTCTCTAAAGAGTTGGCTACGGATTTGATCCTCAACTCTTTAACAAAGAAATTTGAGAGTTTTGTAATGAATTACAACATGAATGGATGGGACAAAGAGCATTGGTGAACTTCATGCAATGCTCAAAACGGCTGAAGCAAGTATGGGAAAAAAGGCTTTACCCGTCCTAGCGATCAATGAAGGAGGCAACAAGAAGAGGCCCCACACCGACTCTAAAGCAACCTATGCTAAAAGAAAGGGACACGTCAAAGGAAAAGGGAAGGGAAAAGCTAAAGCAGAACCCACCAAACCGAAGGAGAAGAAGCAAAAGGTTGCTACAAATGACCCATGTTTTGAATGTGGTGAGATAGGACATTGGAAGAGAAATTGTCCAACCTATCTCAAGGAGTTGAAAAACAAGAGGGATGCAGGGCAAACCTCAGGTACTATCTTTATGATACATGTTGAGCTTAATGTTATTTCTTCTAACACATGGGTACTAGATACCGGATGTGGAACTCATATTTGCAATTCGTTGCAGGGGTTCAGAAGAAGTAGACATTACAAGAAGGGAGACAATAGTCTCTTTATGGGCAACGGGGCAAAAGTTGAAGTCGAAGCTCAAGGAGACTACATTTTAAAGCTTCCAAGTGGTTTGGAAGTGATTTTGAAGAATGTTTTATATGCTCCTAGTTTGACTAGGAACATAATTTCTGTTTCCCTTTTAAAACAATCTGGTTTCAATTTCGAATTTGTTAACTATGATATTTATGTTTCTAAGAATGATGTGTTTTATTTTAAAGCTATGTCTTTGAATGGTATTTATGAATTAGATCATGATAACGCATCATATGATAGCTCAATGTACCAAGTAACCAACAAGAAACTCAAAATGGATTTGAGTGATGCCTATCTTTGGCATTGTCGCCTTGGACATATAAGCAAGAATCGCATGCATACACTTCAGAAAAATGGTCTTCTGAATACAAATGAATATAATTCATTTGATGTATGCGAATCTTGTTTACAAGGCAAAATGACCAAGACACCCTTTAGTGGAACTTTTGAAAGGGCAAAAGACTTACTAGGCATCATACATTCAGATGTATGTGGTCCTTTTAAGCCGATGACTAGGAATGGTGAAAGATACTTCATTACCTTTACCGACGACTATAGTCGTTATGGATATGTGTACTTACTAAGACACAAGGATGAAGCGTTTGAAATGTTCAAAGACTTCAAAAGTGAGTAGAAAATCAACTCAAGAAAACAATTAAAGTCCTTCGTACCGATAGAGGAGGTGAATACCTAAGTGGTGCTTTTCAAGATCATCTTAGAAGTTGTGGAATCATTTCACAACTTACTCCACCTGGAACACCACAACACAATGGTGTGTCCGAAAGGAGAAATCGAACTCTATTAGATATGGTTCGATCTATGATGGCTAGAAGCACATTACCTCTATCATTTTGGGGTTACGCTTTGCTCTCCGCAGTCCGTATACTAAATATGGCCCCAACCAAGAAAGTGGAAAGGACACCTTTTGAAATATGGCATGGAAACCCTCCATCATTATCATTCTTAAGGGTTTGGGGTTGTGAAGCTTATGTGACAACCCGCACCAAACCAGGTATCCGTACGACTTAATTAATGATTAATTACTGCTTAATTACTGTGCTTGTTTGAACTAGCTGATGAACTGCTACTTGATATCTGATACATGTACTTACTTGCATCATACTTTGCTTATCGTCACTACATTATTTACATGCTAAACCCTAGTGACAAACATGATGCACAAAAAGCACAGTAGCACTATCACGGATAACCTACTGAACATGCTGATAAAGTCAGCATCAGGCAAACACTGCCTCTAAGGCCTGTAAGAGCCTGAGATGTTTTGCTACACTAGCAGTGAGTGTAGGGATATAAGGGTTGTGGAACTGCGTCTCTAGGAATAAGTCACAGTGACCGGATGTGCCTAAAACGTACTTTAAGTACAAAACACAGCACTTTAATAAATAATCCAGCTTCTAGCTGACTAGTAAAGTGCCAAAACATGGGGAAAATAACACTAGACACTTTCCAAAGTGTCAGGAATAAATTGTGTCACTAAAAAGAATAATAACGACACTTTAAAGCTTTATTAAGCGCTTTAACGGATTACTATCCAACCAAACAACCGGACTATACCCGGAACATGAAAATATTGTTATTTTCACTATTTATATTTTTCTGAGCCAGTTAGGGTCCCTGATTACCCTAACACCCGCCATAACGCATAACACACAAGTAACCAAGTTAATTACTTAACTTAACTAAACTTCCTAACCATCTAGTTGATTTCGAACTAGACCCCCCCCCCCTCTTGACCGAATTCGGTCCCCTAGGGGACATATATGGTACTTGCAAGATTTGCATAATCTCCTATGTTAAATATCTACAAGACATAATTTCCAATGGTTAATAACACTTGAGATTGCCTATAAGTTCATGAGCTTACACTAGAGATCATTATCACCACAAAACAACTTCACAACTTTCTCTCTTTCTCTCTTGCTCATTCTCGGCCGAACACCCCCCTCCCCTACATCCATTTTCGGTTTTGGTTCTTGCCATTCCAACATCATTCATACATCAAAGGTCACGTATTAGGAGTCTTGGAACAAACGGAACGCGGAGGACCTCTTTCTTTGGCTTTTATCCACCTCTTTTGCGCATAGATCCTTCCCTAGCCTTGAGCTAGAGGTATAATGCTTAAAACTTGTTCTTGAACTATTCTAAAGTGGTTAAAAGGATTTTTATCGGTTAAATCTCGTTAAAATGCAATATGATGCACAAAAGTCAACTTAAAACACTAAAAAAAGGGTGGTTAATAGCATATATGTTGTGTAAATGTTGTAGTATTTGAAATGTGTGATTATTTTGACCCGATCTATGTTGTGGTAGCTCGGATCATCGTTTAACCCGGTTTGGTAAGATCGTGGATCTTAACATAAGCTTGTTTTAAATGATACGAGGGTTGAAAGATGAAACTCTACCACACATGAAACACGAACTTGTGTAAAAGTGTTTTGACTTGTACAATAGTGTTTAAAACTAGTAGATCTACGTATCTACAACCGGTATTTTCAAAGAACCATGTATCAAGAAAATCATGTATTTTAAAAGATGAATCTTACATTAACAAGCATGATTTTCATAAACCACAAGTGTGAAAACACTTGTGAAATGAAAAGATCCGACAAAGAACTAGTTTTGTCAAAAGTTACTAGAAGTTGTAAAGATGGATTTTCTCTAAATACAAGGTTTTTACAAAACCGGATTATTTACACAAAAGATCCATTAAAAGTAAAGAGATTTACTACGTATTTTTAGACAAACCACAAGTTCGTATATTTTTGCGATTTTGTCTATCTTTGACTAGTTAAAATGTTGAAGAGTTGTTTGATAATGTTGAGAACATTGGTTGATTTGAATTGTTAAAGAAAATGATACGCCTGAAAGCGTGGCCACCTCCAGTTACAGAGGAAACTCTGGCGAAATTTTTCTAAAAACCTAACACTTAAAACTATTTGCACTACAAGTGTTAGAAATCATTTTTGACATGTTTTCGAAATATGGATTTCGCCATGACTTTATTTACTAAATATTCGGAGGTGGGATTTTCACAAAATTTAACGTGATAAATATATATATTTTTCACACACTGTTTATGATTATTTTGTGAAAATGCATAAATATTATTTTTAGAGTAAAAATAATATTTACGAACGTTAACGAATCCAAAATAATACGAACGCTTTCACCATAAATATATAAGTTACACCGGTAATTATATTACCACGCAATTGTTAAAACGTAACTTACGCACTTACGAAATATTTATGAACGCGTATTTTAACAACGTATTATTGGAGAAAAATTATGTGAAATGAAAATATAATATTTTTGAGAAAAATACTTATATTTTGGAATTGGAAAGGTATATATATTAAGTGAGACTTAATGATATAATTTGAACGCACATGTATTGAATCCCCCATCCTTGGGAAGGAGATTAACTACCAAGTATATATACAGAACGTAAACATGAAATAGTTGTCTAACTATTTCCCAAAAGAATTAACTATAAAGCTAAGGCACGGCCGTCCGTCTAATAGAATTAGCACTTGTAGGTCGTCGCACAGTTTTCTGATTTGGAGATACTTGGTAGAGACGCTTCACTGTGAGTTCATGTCCCCCTTTTCTCTAACTGTTTTCAGTTTTCTTAACTGCGGGGGTGAAATACATGTTACTTTGTTTACAAGTACTATTATACACGGTATGTTAACGTAAGGAGGTTTACTACTTAGATCATGTGAATGGGTAGGCAGAACACTGAGGGACAGTAGCGGTAGATCTATCTGGGTGTAGCGAGCCCAACTCTAGGCCCAACAGAACGGACCTCTAAGAGGACCAACAGAACGGACCTTGAGTGACTTTGTGCCCGACGCAAAAATCTGCTAGGTTGAGTCTTCCTACTTGCATTTCACAACATGCTAATGGCCTTGCAAACCATTGGTGATCTCTTTTCCTTACACTGCTACATACCAGGGAACTTTTATACTTACAAGTGTTTTACATACTCACTTGCACATGAACTCGCTCAACATTATTGTTGATTTTTCAACTTACATGTATTTCAGGAAATTAACGAGATCTGGCACGGTATGGCATGTTTTCCGCTGCACTAGTTTCCGAGGTCAACCGGGGTTTAGGGGATGTGTCTCTTTCCTGGACAAGACACAATCCTTAAACCATGTTTATATTATGTTTAAGTTTGTAATGTCTATTGAACAAGGTTATGGTTGTTAGGGTATGTTCCCGTTAAAACAATGGTACTGTATTTGGTTTTCAAAACTTAATGGATGATCTTGCATGTTTTTAACTCATATAGCTTTGTTATGATTAAGCTATGGTATTAAGAAGTCACACCAAATTAACCACGCTTCCGCAAAGCCAGGGTGTGACAGCTTGGTATCAGAGCTCTGATCATAGCGAACTAGGATTCTTTCTCGAGTCTAGACTATGATCACTAAGGCTCTCACGAAAACATTTTACTGCATACCACTTAAGTCCAGATCCAAAACTTTTTACAAACAAATGTTGAGCACATTTTATTATTTATAGGCTCAGCCTGGAGGGCTGAGGCTCGGTCTAGGTGACCGAGGTAGTTGAGCACGTTGATTTATTATAGGCTCAGCCTGGAGGGCTGAGGCTCGGTCTGGAGGATCGAGGCTCAGTCTAGGTGACCGAGGTAGTTGGCTAGCAAGGCTAGGAAGAGTAGGCTCAGTCATGAAGGCTGAGGCTCGGTCAAGGGGACCGAGGCTCGATTTAAGAGGTCGAGGTGGAGGATAGAGCAGTCTTAAAGACTGGGAGAAATTGGCTAGTGAGACTAGGAGAATTATTTGATTGGTTAACTTGTTTATATGATTATATGATTGATTATCATACGTATATGTGTTTGTGTTACAAACGTCATGCTTTCATCATGTACTAGAAAGATGGACACTACGAATCCCATGGCCATAGTATCAGACGACATAGTTTCATCGAAGCACGAGGTGTACATTTCCGATACTACCAGCACAGACAAGGACGACTTTCAGCCCTTTGTGCGCTGCCTGAAGTCGTAGCAGAGCCTACTGATGGCCATCTTGTTGGGAATTTGCCCCCTTGCCGCTTATCCTGATGTTGATATGCCCCCTCCCGACGTGGCCTCTGACGACGATAACGATCTACTGGAGGAGGACCCATTCGGGGGCAGGGCCCTATTGCTGCTGGTATTAGACTACTGCATGCGGACGCTCCTGTAGGGGAAACTCATGTCCATTCCCCTATCCCAGACTCATTTGAGTTTCTGACATCCGCATCTTCGCACATACAGGGAATGCAGCACCACTCACACGACGCCGACCCTGATATGGCATCATCAGCTGCACCGGATCCCGCCCACAGCTTTGAGGTTGATCCTGCTTTTTCACCTGGTTTTGATCCAGACCATGACCTTGAGTTCATACACTTAGACCAGCCCTTGGAGTATCCTGTAACCCCCTGTGTTTGTTGATCCAGCTGGTCTTGAGATGGAATTTTTGATCCGGAGCCGGCCGTGGCCCCTGAGCCAGGCGCTGCTCCTGACCCCGCATTGGAGCATGACCCTGTTCATGCCAATGCACCTACTATTGCTCCTTGATTGATCATCTGCTTGGACGAGAGAAAATTTGGGGTAACTGTGCAAGACAATTTATTATTACGGGGGCCCACGTAATAACGATTTGTAGTGCACAGGAATCCTGGTGGACTCTGCGGGTCAAGCTAATGATAACCAATGCAGCAGGAAATAACTTAAACCCAAATGACCAAGGTGATGTAGCCTCGAGTTCATTCTATTACGAGCAACAAGCCAAATTGGCAAGCCTATGTGAAGGCTCAGAAATTTACTTCCCCACTCATACAGTGAGTATATTTGCGTGTGAAATTGGGTGATTACATGATGGCTTATGTCGCTATATACACCTCATAGACAATTGAAACGTTGTCTAACCCGCTTCACACCACTTCGACAAAAAGGGAATGTCACCCAGGCGTGACACAAACACCAGTACGTTGCCAAGGACAGAAGCCGAGCTGCAAGAACGCATCTCACAGATAAATGCACGACATGAAGCCCTCCGCTCTAAGTACAACGATGGTATTACTGGAAATAACCCTCCAACTGGCTGCACCTATAAACAGTTCCTGAACTGCAAGCCTTTGAACTTTGACGGAACAGGAGGCGCCGTTGCATTTGTTCGTTGGTCCGAAAAGGCCGACTCCATTCTAAGAATGAGTAACTGTTCGCCCCAATAGAGTGTTAACTATATCTCGGGGATATTTCTAGATGGCACACTCTCTTAATGGAACCTCCAGGTTCAGACCCTTGGCACAGACGCTACTTATGCACTGAGCTGGGACGAGCTCAAGGAAACGATTGAGAAGAAATGTTGCTTTAGGACTGGAATTTAGAAGCTTGAGGTGGAGTTCAGGAATTTGAAAATGGACGAACCAGAAATTCCTGAACTTGTCCAGCGATCGCACAACTTGTCTAGGGTCGTCCCCTACTAAGTCATTAACATTGTATGATTCAGTTGTGTACTTGTACGCTTACTATGTGGTCTCGTTATATGGCAATCGCAGTACTCTCATCACTTATGATGTTTGATTTACTGTTTAGGTTCTATGACATGAGAGGTTATGTGGTTGATTTATTTATAGCATGAGATGTTATGTATTGTTGAATACATACGTACGTTTTACTTGCTATGACCTAACCTACGTGAAACATCTTTTAGAAGATGCCACCAAGTCGCGAAATGCGCATGCCCACCTCAGAGGCGGAACTTCAAGAGATAATTGCTGCAGCTATAGCACGGCACGAGGCCCTACGCTCTGAACCTAGCAGAGGTACCTCAGAAAATAACGGTTGTTCCTACTGGCACTTCCTCAAATACAAGCCTCCGAAGTTCGACAGCACTGGAGGTGCCATGGCTTTTGTGAAATGGATCGAAAGTATGGATTCCATCTTTCAAGTGAGCGGTTGTACGCCGGAACAACAGGTCCTATACGTTTCTGAGCTGTTTCTAGATGAAGCCCGATTATGGTGGAATCTTCAAACCCATATAAAGGGTGCTACTGCAGCATATGCATTAACCTGGGGTGAACTAAAAGAAATGATGCATAAGAAGTATTGCCCCCAAACGGAAACCCAGAAGTGGGAAGATGAATTTCGGAGCCTGATGATGGAAGGTCCGAAGGTGTTGGAGTACGTGCAAAGACTTTATGATTTGTCACGAGTTGTTCCGTACCTGGTGAAACCAGAATTAAAGAAATTGGAACAATTCATTTGGGAACTGGCGCCTGAAGTCTTGAGCTTGATGACAACATCAACGCCACCGACAACTATGGCCGCAAGTAAGATGGGCTTGGCACTCGTTACGGAAGCAGTTAGACTAGAAAAACTTGCAAACCCTGACCAGGAGACTCAGGTGGAGTCGTCCGGAAATAACAAAAGGAAGCTCACCGAAGATACCCGAATGAATGAGGGTGAACAAAGATCTATTCGAGGTTGTTTTGACTGCGGGGACAAAGGGCATTTCAAGAAAGATTGCCCTAACAATAAACAGGCCAATGATAAGATTTACTTAGAAACTGAACCAAGTCGTGCTGAGTGCAAGTGTCACCACAATTATGGATGTCGGAAGCCTAGGTACGGAAGGAAAAGACACAACAAGGTTATGGTTGTTAGGGTATGTTCCCGTTAAAACAATGGTACTGTATTTGGTTTTCAAAACTTAATGGATGATCTTGCATGTTTTTAACTCATATAGCTTTGTTATGATTAAGCTATGGTATTAAGAAGTCACACCAAATTAACCACGCTTCCGCAGTCCAGGAAAGAGACACATCCCCTAAACCCCGGATGACCTCGGAAACTAGTGCAGCGGAAAACATGCCATACCGTGCCAGATCTCGTTAATTTCCTGAAATACATGTAAGTTGAAAAATCAACAATAATGTTGAGCGAGTTCATGTGCAAGTGAGTATGTAAAACACTTGTAAGTATAAAAGTTCCCTGGTATGTAGCAGTGTAAGGAAAAGAGATCACCAATGGTTTGCAAGGCCATTAGCATGTTGTGAAATGCAAGTAGGAAGACTCAACCTAGCAGATTTTTGCGTCGGGCACAAAGTCACTCAAGGTCCGTTAGACAATGAGAAAACAGTAACAACGCTCAAGGTGGAAATGGGAGGTATCCAGGATGCTTCCATTGTGGGGATGTTGGACATCTTAAGAGGGAATGCCCGAAGTTGAAACAAGACCGTGAAAGGACATCCAACATCGGAGCTTGTGTAGCATGCCAGGATCCAGGCGTGACTACTGGTACGTTCCCTATCAACCAAAACTTTTGCATCTATTTTGTTTGATACTGGCACCAACTATAGCTTCGTATCATTAGAGTTTAAGAATATGCTTGGGTTAGCCGCTAATAAGTTAGATATTCCCTACTCAATCGAATTGGCCAATGGGAAGTTAGTAGAAGCCAATGAAGTTATCAGAGGTTGTGTGATCGAATTAGGAGAGCGCGAGTTTGCTTTAGATCTACTACCAGTCCAGTTGGGAAGCTTCGATGTGGTGGTAGGAATGGATTGGTTATCAGGCAACAAAGCAGAGATAGTTTGTCATGAGAAGGTTGTTCGTATCCCAACCGATGATGGTGAGACCATTGTTGTTCATGGAGAGAAGCGTGAGACGCCGTTGAGGATTATCAGCTGCTTGAAAGCAAGGAAGTGTTTGCAGAAAGGATGTGTTGCTTTTCTGGCACACATTGTGGATAAGAAGGCTGCTGAGCCAAGAATCGAAGACATCCTTGTCGTAAGGGAGTATCCAGAGGTCTTCCCAGAAGACTTGCCTGGACTGCCACCTCAGAGACAAGTAGAGTTTCACATTGACTTAGTTCCAGGCGATGCGCCTGTGGCTAAGGCACCCTATAGACTTGCTCCGTCTGAGATGCAAGAATTGTCGACACAACTTCAAGAGTTGTTAGACAAAGGGTTTATCCGACCAAGCTTCTCGCCTTGGGGAGCTCCGGTCCTGTTTGTCAAAAAGAAGGACGGTAGTTTTTGAATGTGCATCGACTACCAGGAGCTGAACAAGCTGACGATCAAGAATAGGTATCCTCTGCCAAGAATTGATGATCTGTTCGACCAACTTCAAGGTTCCAGCTTTTATTCAAAGATTGATCTTCGATCTGGATACCATCAGTTAAGAATACAAGAGGAAAGCATTCCGAAGACAGCCTTCAGAACTCGTTATGGACACTACGAGTTCCTCGTTATGCCATTTGGTTTGACAAACGCACCCGCGGTATTCATGGATCTAATGAATAGAGTTTGCACGCCGTACTTGGATAAGTTCGTGATTGTATTCATCGATGAAATTTTAATTTATTCAAAGACGAAGGCTGAACACGAGCAGCATCTTAGAGCCATTCTAGAGCTGCTGAAGAAGGAACAGCTGTATGCCAAATTCTCTAAGTGCGAGTTTTGGCTACGAGAGGTGCAATTCCTTGGGCACGTGGTAAATGGAGATGGAATCCACGTGGATCCCACCAAGATCGAGGCGATCAAGGATTGGGAAACGCCAAAGACGCCAACCGAGATTCGGCAATTCTTGGGTTTGGCTGGCTATTACCGAAGGTTCATTGAGAATTTTTCAAAAATCTCTCAACCTTTGACGCTCCTCACCCAGAAGGATAAGAAGTTTGATTGGGGAATCAAACAGGATGAAGCGTTCCAGATATTGAAGGATAAGCTTTGTAACGCGCCAATTTTAGCTCTACCAGAAGGTACTAATGATTTTGTGGTATACTGCGACGCATCGCGCCAAGGATTGGGTTGCGTGTTGATGCAACGCCAGAAGGTTATTGCTTACGCATCGCGTCAGTTGAAAGTGCACGAAAAGAACTATACCACACACGATTTAGAGCTTGGCGCAGTGGTTTTTGCTTTAAAAATCTGGAGACACTACCTTTATGGTACGAAGTGTACAATCTTCACGGATCACAAGAGCCTACAACATATATTCAACCAGAAGGAGTTGAATATGAGGCAAAGACGATGGGTTGAATTATTGAACGACTACGACTGCGAGATAAAGTACCATCCAGGGAAGGCGAACGTGGTCGCCGATGCCCTAAGTCGTAAAGAGAGAATCAAGCCCATAAAGGTTAGAGCTTTAGAAATGATTATCCGAACCGATCTTTCCTTGCGCATTCGTGCCGCACAAAAGGAGGCTCTCAAAGAAAGGAATCTTGAAGAAGAATATCTCCGTGGGATGGAGAAGCTTTTGGTACCAAACGAGGAAGGGACGTTATGTTTTGAGAAAAGGATTTGGGTTCCTCTGTTTGGTGATTTAAGGAAAGTTATTTTTGACGAAGCTCACAAGTCACGGTACTCTATCCACCCTGGATCGGATAAGATGTACCAGGATCTCAAAGATTATTATTGGTGGCCTAGGATGAAAGGCGATGTTGCTGTTTACGTGAGCAAATGTTTAACGTGCGCTAAGGTTAAAGCGGAATACCAGAAGCCTTCAGGACTTCTGCAACAACCCGAGATTCCCAAGTGGAAATGGGAACAAATCTCAATGGATTTTGTTACGAAATTGCCAAGAACGCCAAGGGGCCAAGATATGATTTGGGTGATTGTTGACCGCCTAACGAAGTCCGCACACTTTCTGCCAATCAAAGAGAAAGACAGTACTAGTAAACTTGCGGAAATTTACATGAGAGAGATCGTCGCGCGCCATGGAGTACCTCTCTCAATCATCTCTGATAGAGACGGAAGGTTTGTGTCAAGGATATGGCAATCCTTCCAAGAAGCCTTTGGCTCACAATTGAATCTGAGCACTGCGTTTCATCCGCAAACTGACGGCCAGAGCGAGCGAACGATACAGACTTTGGAAGACATGCTGAGAGCGTGTGTTATGGATTTGGGCGGTAGCTGGGATAAGCATTTACCTTTGGTCGAATTTTCATACAACAACAGCTACCACACCAGTATTGGTGTCGCACCATTTGAAGCCCTTTACGGACGCAAGTGCCGATCACCTCTATGTTGGGCTGACGCAGGTGATAGGCAACTCGCTGGTCCCGAGATCGTCCAAGAGACGACAGACAAGATCGCGCAGATTCTTAAACACATCGAAGCAGCTCGCCACAGACAAAAGGCCTATGCGGATCCAAACCGGAAACATGTAGATTTCCAAGTTGGAGAAATGGTTTTATTGAAGGTATCACCCTGGAAGGGGGTGGCACGCTTTGGGAAGCGTGGGAAGTTAAATCCGCGCTACATTGGTCCCTTCAGGATTCTGGAAAGGATAGGACTAGTAGCATACAAGTTGGACCTACCTGCTGAACTGAATGGTGTTCACGATACATTTCATGTATCCAACCTAAAGAAAAGTCCAACTCAAGTTGACGTTGCCATTCCCATCGACGAGATTCATGTTGACGACACGCTCCACTTCGTTGAAGAACCTGTTGAGGTCACAGATTGGAAAGTGAACAAGACTCGCCGGAGCAGTGTCAAACTCGTCAAAGTTCGTTGGAATGCCAGACACGGTCCTGAATTCACCTGGGAACGTGAGGACCGGATGAAAGAGAAATACCCCCACCTTTTTCCTAAGAACTCTGCATCTAGTAGCAGAACTTAAATTTCGGGACGAAATTTATTTAA
This sequence comes from Helianthus tuberosus, assembly GCA_030545235.1. NCBI lineage: Eukaryota > Viridiplantae > Streptophyta > Magnoliopsida > Asterales > Asteraceae > Helianthus > Helianthus tuberosus. The sequence goes on from CM060399.1 coordinate 83,158,662, forward strand.
CGGGGGGAGAATGTGACAACCCGCACCAAACCAGGTATCCGTACGACTTAATTAATGATTAATTACTGCTTAATTACTGTGCTTGTTTGAACTAGCTGATGAACTGCTACTGATACATGTACTTACTTGCATCATACTTTGCTTATCGTCACTACATTATTTACATGCTAAACCCTAGTGACAAACATGATGCACAAAAAGCACAGTAGCACTATCACGGATAACCTACTGAACATGCTGATAAAGTCAGCATCAGGCAAACACTGCCTCTAAGGCCTGTAAGAGCCTGAGATGTTTTGCTACACTAGCAGTGAGTGTAGGGATATAAGGGTTGTGGAACTGCGTCTCTAGGAATAAGTCACAGTGACCGGATGTGCCTAAAACGTACTTTAAGTACAAAACACAGCACTTTAATAAATAATCCAGCTTCTAGCTGACTAGTAAAGTGCCAAAACATGGGGAAAATAACACTAGACACTTTCCAAAGTGTCAGGAATAAATTGTGTCACTAAAAAGAATAATAACGACACTTTAAAGCTTTATTAAGCGCTTTAACGGATTACTATCCAACCAAACAACCGGACTATACCCGGAACATGAAAATATTGTTATTTTCACTATTTATATTTTTCTGAGCCAGTTAGGGTCCCTGATTACCCTAACACCCGCCATAACGCATAACACACAAGTAACCAAGTTAATTACTTAACTTAACTAAACTTCCTAACCATCTAGTTGATTTCGAACTAGACCCCCCCCCCCTCTTGACCGAATTCGGTCCCCTAGGGGACATATATGGTACTTGCAAGATTTGCATAATCTCCTATGTTAAATATCTACAAGACATAATTTCCAATGGTTAATAACACTTGAGATTGCCTATAAGTTCATGAGCTTACACTAGAGATCATTATCACCACAAAACAACTTCACAACTTTCTCTCTTTCTCTCTTGCTCATTCTCAGCCGAACACCCCCCTCCCCTACATCCATTTTCGGTTTTGGTTCTTGCCATTCCAACATCATTCATACATCAAAGGTCACGTATTAGGAGTCTTGGAACAAACGGAACGCGGAGGACCTCTTTCTTTGGCTTTTATCCACCTCTTTTGCGCATAGATCCTTCCCTAGCCTTGAGCTAGAGGTATAATGCTTAAAACTTGTTCTTGAACTATTCTAAAGTGGTTAAAAGGATTTTTATCGGTTAAATCTAGTTAAAATGCAATATGATGCACAAAAGTCTACTTAAAACACTAAAAAAAAGGGTGGTTAATAGCATATATGTTGTGTAAATGTTGTAGTATTTGAAATGTGTGATTATTTTGACCCGATCTATGTTGTGGTAGCTCGGATCATCGTTTAACCCGGTTTGGTAAGATCGTGGATCTTAACATAAGCTTGTTTTAAATGATACGAGGGTTGAAAGATGAAACTCTACCACACATGAAACACGAACTTGTGTAAAAGTGTTTTGACTTGTACAATAGTGTTTAAAACTAGCAGATCTACGTATCTACAACCGGTATTTTCAAAGAACCATGTATCAAGAAAATCATGTATTTTAAAAGATGAATCTTACATTAACAAGCATGATTTTCATAAACCACAAGTGTGAAAACACTTGTGAAATGAAAAGATCCGACAAAGAACTAGTTTTGTCAAAAGTTACTAGAAGTTGTAAAGATGGATTTTCTCTAAAAACAAGGTTTTTACAAAACCGGATTATTTACACAAAAGATCCATTAAAAGTAAAGAGATTTACTACGTATTTTTAGACAAACCACAAGTTCGTATATTTTTGCGATTTTGTCTATCTTTGACTAGTTAAAATGTTGAAGAGTTGTTTGATAATGTTGAGAACATTGGTTGATTTGAATTGTTAAAGAAAATGATACGCCTGAAAGCGTGGCCACCTCCAGTTACAGAGGAAACTCTGGCGAAATTTTTCTAAAAACCTAACACTTAAAACTATTTGCACTACAAGTGTTAGAAATCATTTTTGACATGTTTTCGAAATATGGATTTCGCCATGACTTTATTTACTAAATATTCGGAGGTGGGATTTTCACAAAATTTAACGTGATAAATATATATATTTTTCACACACTGTTTATGATTATTTTGTGAAAATGCATAAATATTATTTTTAGAGTAAAAATAATATTTACGAACGTTAACGAATCCAAAATAATACGAACGCTTTCACCATAAATATATAAGTTACACCGGTAATTATATTACCACGCAATTGTTAAAACGTAACTTACGCACTTACGAAATATTTATGAACGCGTATTTTAACAACGTATTATTGGAGAAAAAAAAAAGAAAAAAAATAAATTTTGGGGAACCGATCAATGAGGCTCTGGGCGATTTTGGCGAAATAGAAACCCTAGCCGTTTCAATCACTCCCTCGTTCCGATTGATCTTCCTAATCAGTTGAAGATAGAGTGGGTGGCCGTGTTCTAGGGTTCCGTTATCTTCATTGCCTTTTGAAAGTTTTCCGGGTAAGCGACTGTCCATTAATCACGAATTAGGGTTACGGCAGTCTAGTTCTGTTTTGCTGCTGATTGATAGGTAATCGAATACTACTTTAAATCGTGGTTTGGGGTTCATCAGATTAGGATCTCAACTATCTGCGGTTAATTATTCAGCGGCTGTTATACGTTCAAACTCTCGGATTAGGGTTTTGTCACGGCTGCTAGGGTTTGCCAGATTTCTTTTTGGTTTCAGCCGTCATTCCCATTCTGATTAATCAGATTAGGGTTTTATGGATGAACGAACGAAACTTGGTGGAAAGCCGCCACTGTCGTTTAAAGAAATTGCTGATCGTATTCTTGATGTTGATGGGAACAATATACAGCCAAAACGTGGTATAAACATCATCGATGAACTCACAAAGGTAACATCTCCGGTCCAGTTGGATAAACTGTTCTCGCCAACATCAACTTTTGATGGAATGAATATGTCAGCCGAGGCTGGTCAGTTTAACACGAGACCTCCTGGGGGTGCTGAACCTTTATCGTTTGCTAAAATAGTGAATAATGCTAAGGAAAAGGTGAAGGTTAATTTTCGAATGATGGAATCTAGCGAGTCTGTTGAGGGAGCTGATGTCGTTATTCCGGTGTCGTCAGTTAAACAAGTTACTGGCAGGTATGCCAACACTTTGTATGGATACTTTCTGGGTAAACGTCTGGCTTTTCCTGTGGTTGATTACTTTGCAAAGAACAACTGGGTTAAATATGGTCTTTCTAGACTAATGATGAATGCGAACGGGTTCTTTTTCTTTAAGTTCAAAACAAAGGAAGGGATGGATAAAATGATAGAGGATGGACCTTGGATGATTAGAAATGTTCCGATAATTTTGAAGGAGTGGTCAGCCTCTATCAAGTTGGAAAAGGAAGATATAAAAGCTATCCCAGTTTGGGTCAAGATGCATGATGTACCGTTAGCGGCTTATACCGAGGATGGTCTTAGTTTGCTTGCTTCTAAGATAGGGGTGCCTAAGATGCTAGATTCGTACACTACTACGATGTGTGTTGGAGTCTTGGGGACGAAGCAGTTATGCTAGAGCTCTCATTGAAATTCAGGCGGGGGCTGAGTTGAAGAGGAGTGTTACTGTTGCAATCCCATCTTTAGATGGTAATGGTCATTCAAAGGTGGAGGTAAAAATCGAATATGATTGGGAGCCTTTAAGGTGCTCATCCTGTTGCGTGTTTGGTCATGAAGATAGCTCGTGCCCAAAGAACCATCAGGTTGTTTCGAGTGAGGATTCTGGGAAGAAAATTGATGATTTTCAGGTTGTGGGTGCCAAGAAAAAGAAAGCTACTAGCCAAGGTCTTCATATGAAAAATCAGAAACCTAAGGTAGTGTATAGACCTGTTGTAAACCCTAAACCAAATTCGTCCTTGAGGAAGCCGATGAAAAATCAGGTATCAACGTCAAACCCCTTTGATACCCTTAAGGACGATGATGGTGATCAGGGAGGTAGTACGGTGGGTCGTATAGAGAAGAAGGCCAAGCAGTCTAATGACAAGCAGGATTCAGATGAGGAGGAGGTCGTTGAAGTCTATAATGAAACTAATGAATTTATGACTTCGGGAACACATCCTTCATCTTCTAGAGCTCGGGCAAGCAACTCCTCCATAAAGGGTTCCAATGGCTAGTCATGTAGTGATTCGAGTCAAGGGGTTGCCAGTTTGTGGCAATTTCATCTTTGATGATGGAGGTTGAGTCGTTTTTTGGTTTTTTAGTTTTTTGCCTACTTTGTTTCATGATGTAATGTAGGCTAGGTTATGGGTTGTCTTAGAATGTTTGGTTTGTTTTTGGTTTACATATACGGGGCATGTCCTGTATATGAATTAGTGTGGAACTCATCCTCACTACTTGTACTTTTTTGGGATTGTTTTTAATAGAATCACCGGGGTAACCCTTTACCCAAAAAAAAATTTATGTGAAATGAAAATATAATATTTTTGAGAAAAATACTTATATTTTGGAATTGGAAAGGTATATATATTAAGTGAGACTTAATGATATAATTTGAACGCACATGTATTGAATCCCCCATCCTTGGGAAGGAGATTAACTACCAAGTATATATACAGAACGTAAACATGAAATAGTTGTCTAACTATTTCCCAAAAGAATTAACTATAAAGCTAAGGCACGGCCGTCCGTCTAATAGAATTAGCACTTGTAGGTCGTCGCACAGCTTTCTGATTTGGAGATACTTGGTAGAGACGCTTCACTGTGAGTTCATGTCCCCCTTTTCTCTAACTGTTTTCAGTTTTCTTAACTGCGGGGGTGAAATACATGTTACTTTGTTTACAAGTACTATTATACACGGTATGTTAACGTAAGGAGGTTTACTACTTAGATCATGTGAATGGGTAGGCAGAACACTGAGGGACAGTAGCGGTAGATCTATCTGGGTGTAGGGAGCCCAACTCTAGGCCCAACAGAACGGACCTCTAAGAGGACCAACAGAACGGACCTTGAGTGACTTTGTGCCCGACGCAAAAATCTGCTAGGTTGAGTCTTCCTACTTGCATTTCACAACATGCTAATGGCCTTGCAAACCATTGGTGATCTCTTTTCCTTACACTGCTACATACCAGGGAACTTTTATACTTACAAGTGTTTTACATACTCACTTGCACATGAACTCGCTCAACATTATTGTTGATTTTTCAACCTACATGTATTTCAGGAAATTAACGAGATCTGGCACGGTATGGCATGTTTTCCGCTGCACTAGTTTCCGAGGTCATCCGGGGTTTAGGGGATGTGTCTCTTTCCTGGACAAGACACAATCCTTAAACCATGTTTATATTATGTTTAAGTTTGTAATGTCTATTGAACAAGGTTATGGTTGTTAGGGTATGTTCCCGTTAAAACAATGGTACTGTATTTGGTTTTCAAAACTTAATGGATGATCTTGCATGTTTTTAACTCATATAGCTTTGTTATGATTAAGCTATGGTATTAAGAAGTCACACCAAATTAACCACGCTTCCGCAAAGCCAGGGTGTGACAGCTTGGTATCAGAGCTCTGATCATAGCGAACTAGGATTCTTTCTCGAGTCTAGACTATGATCACTAAGGCTCTCACGAAAACATTTTACTGCATACCACTTAAGTCCAGATCCAAAACTTTTTACAAACAAATGTTGAGCACATTTTATTATTTATAGGCTCAGCCTGGAGGGCTGAGGCTCGGTCTAGGTGACCGAGGTAGTTGAGCACGTTGATTTATTATAGGCTCAGCCTGGAGGGCTGAGGCTCGGTCTGGAGGATCGAGGCTCGGTCTAGGTGACCGAGGTAGTTGGCTAGCAAGGCTAGGAAGAGTAGGCTCAGTCATGAAGGCTGAGGCTCGGTCAAGGGGACCGAGGCTCGATCTAAGAGGTCGAGGTGGAGGATAGAGCAGTCTTAAAGACTGGGAGAAATTGGCTAGTGAGACTAGGAGAATTATTTGATTGGTTAACTTGTTTATATGATTATATGATTGATTATCATACGTATATGTGTTTGTGTTACAAACGTCATGCGTTTGTTGAAAATGATCAAGAGGTTGATCGGAACACACAAAATGTTCGCAGATCTGGTAGAATTAGTAATCCACCTGAAAGATATGGATTTTTCATGGATGGATGCTACGTGGTAGATTTAGATGAACCAACCACATACCATGATGCAATGTCAAAATCCGATTGTGACAAATGGCTTGAAGCCATGAACATAGAGATGCAATCCATGTATGACAACCAAGTTTGGGAATTGGTTGTGCAACCACTCAACTCCAAAGTAGTTGGAAGTAAGTGGGTTTTCAAGAAGAAAACGGATATGCATGGTAACTTGGATACTTATAAAGCAAGACTTGTAGCAAAAGGTTTCACTCAAACTCAAGGGATTGATTATGATGAGACCTTCTCGCCTGTGGCGATGCTAAAGTCAATCAGGATATTATTTGCCATAGCTGCATATTATGACTATGAGATTTGGCAATTGGATGTCAAAACGGCTTTTCTTAATGGATATCTTGATGAAGATGTCTATATGGTTCAGCCTGAAGGTTTTGTCGATCCAAAACATCCTAACAAAGTATGCAAGTTAAAGAAATCAATCTATGGATTGAAACAAGCATCTAGAAGTTGGAATCATCGTTTTGATGAAGAAATTAAGAATTTTGGATTCATCAAGAACGGTGATGAAGCTTGTGTGTATAAGAAAGCTAGTGGGAGCATCATCACTTTCTTAGTACTGTATGTCGATGACATTCTGCTATTTGGGAATGACATTCCAACCATGGAAGGTGTAAAAGCTTGGCTTGGAAGTTGTTTTTCCATTAAGGATCTTGGTGAAGTCGCCTACATTCTGGGAATAAAGGTCTATAGGGATAGATCAAGGCGCTTGATAGGTTTAAACCAAAGTGCATACATTGACAAAGTCTTGAATAGGTTCCAAATGGAGAACTCCAAGAGAGGTTTTGTACCTATTCAAAAGGGGACAATATTGAATACATCTCAATGTCCTAGCTCAAAGGATGAGCAAGAGAAAATGAAAAGAATCCCATATGCGTCAGCTATAGGATCCATCATGTATGCAATGATATGCACCAGACCGGACGTTTCATGCGCCTTGAGCATGACAAGTAGATACCAGCAGAATCCAGGTAACAGTCATTGGATGGCTGTTAAAAGTATATTGAAATATCTTAGGAGGACTAAGGATATGTTCTTAATATATGGATCTGGTGAGGAGGAACTCGTTGTAAAGGGTTACACGGACGCGAGTTTCCAAACTGATCGAAATGATTCTCGATCGCAATCGGGGTATGTCTTCATTTTAAATGGTGGAGCAGTCTCTTGGAAGAGCTCAAAACAAGACGTGGTAGCATTGTCCACTACAAAATCAGAATACATCGCCGCTTCATTGGCAGCCCAGGAAGCTGCATGGCTGAAGAAATTTATAGCCGACCTAGGGGAGGTCCCTACCATTCAAGACCCCCTAGAGATCTTTTGTGATAACGAGGGTGCGATTGCTCAAATCAAGGAACCTCGTGCGCACCAAAAGACTAGACATATCGAGCGGAGATTCAACTACATAAGGGATGAAGTTGAAAAGGGAAAGATATGTATCCGCCAAGTTCACACAGATCAAAACATTGCGGATCCACTCACGAAGCTCCTTGACAGGGGAAAACATGAGGGTCATACATGTTCCTTAGGACTTCGATATTCTAGTGATTGGATTTGATCTAATTTTGTATTTGGATATTGAAACAATTATTAATTTAACTCTTTTATGGTATTTGAGTTATGTTTCATATTAGCATGTTTAAATCCGTGAATAAGTTAATTATTCTAAATGTCCGTAGTCGATCATAATAGTGGGAACAAATATGAATATAAGACTATTATGAACCTGGATTGGTGGATATTCATTTAGAATGAATATAGAGCAAAGTGTTGCTGCCAAAGTTCATAGATATTTGTGGGATACAAATATTGGACTGACTCGCTCTCAAATATTACTGCATGGAATCATTTGTGATTGATCATAATTAATTTTGAGTTAAGGCGAATATCATAGTATCCTCTGACCTGAGATACATATTGGGTCTTGATATTCACCAAATATTATACCTTGACTTATTCTTCGCTGTCAGTAATATGACAGTACATAAGGATAAGCTCAGGTGTGATACAAGGTGATTGTGAGAGACGTATGTAGTCAAGAAGGGATTTGTTCCTCTTATTCGTTGAGAGTAAGATGTCTAAGGCCTGCTAAAGTTAAATCAACAGAGAGTGATCGCTCTGTGTCTCTGGATTTAACATGACATCTGTAACGAAATGATAAATGATAGATTCACCTAAATCATGTTCAAGTAAGGGACTTGAAAGGGATGATGTTATTGAATGGCAAATATAGTCATACGTATTGGGGGTAGTAAACCGTAGTTAGGCGTCATTTACTGCTAGCATCAATCTTCTATGTATCTTGTGCAAGTGGGAGATTGTTGGACTCTGTATGCCCAGGACACATATTAAATTGATGTGGCCAGCACGTTATGATCCAAGTCGAGTCATACCCAATAACAAGCTAGACAAACACTTATATTATTTATTTGTGACATGATCAAACAAATAAATATTAACACTTACAATATTTAGAAATTGGTTTTCTAAATAATTACACTTGAGAAACCAATAAATTATGTGGATAATTTATTTTTGAGAGAATATTTTATTTTGTTATTTAATAGGTTAAATGACATTATAAAAGATTATATAAAGTCTTGCAAACATAGTGTTATAATTTTATAAAAGTTATAAAATTAAACAAGACTTTATTTATTAAAAAAATTGGATTTTTATTTTAAATAAAACCCCTTAGGGCCGTCCACTTTGGTGGTCTTCCCAAGACACATGTTGGTCCAATGCTATGACATGCATTTTGCATGTGTAAGAGCTTTTGATTGGGTCTTGTTTTTGGTGATATTCTCCTTAGTATTTTAAATAAAATACATGACCAAAATTGAAACACAAGAGCTGAATTTTTGCTCTAAAATTTCGGCCATAAGAGGGTGCTTTCAAGTGTTCATTCTTTGATCTTCAAGTGTTAAATCCTAGCTAAACTTGTGGTGTTTGTTGGAAGCTTGGGGTATACAAGCTTGAGGTCTTCTACTCTTGAAGACAACCATTTCAAGAAGCATCATCCGTTTCATAATCTTTGTACTTCAAGAAGGTAGTTTTCTAAACATCCTATGGTTGTGTTTGATAGTATACATCTCATATATGGATCCGGGTTTTGGGATTTTGCATATAAATGGTTTTATATCTTATAAAAGTAACATGTTTTAAACCTATTCTCCGCTGCGTTTTTATTTCATATGGATGAAATTGCTTTGATAAACATGTTAAAATCCCATCATAACTAACCGATGGGTGTGGTGTGTAGGGTGAACTAGATTATGAAGTTGTATATGAACAGGATGCAAGTATTTACAATAGGTTGAATAATGCTAGTGGTTTAATGCATGTAATGGTTTAAATGACATGATTTGATAAATGCTTTTGTGAGATGTGGATATTATTGGTTGATTGATGCAACTTGCACGACTTGTTTAATACTAGTGCACTGTTTGTGTAGCGTGTGGGAAGAACGTATGATATAAGTGAACTTGATTACTAAACTGGGTGTTCTGGTAAACCATGATAGGACGTAGTTGATCAATTGTTAAACAAGTAAATAGTCTTACCGAGCAAAACCAAGGTGAGTTCATCTCTCTTGAGCATGCGTCCTGGTGGTTGGGACAGTCAGTGGGTATCCCGGGGAGGGATAAGTCTTTTGGGTAAAAACAGGAATGTTGGATAATATACTCTTCCTATCACCTTTAAAGTCCCTCCGTGTTATTTGGTTACCGGGGAGGTAACATGGTATTAGTTGGTAGCACTACTTAGGTTTGGCAACCTCACCCCGTACCTGGGAGGACGGGTGTTGAACTAATGACCTAGTCATTACCAATGCTTTGATAGGAGCATTGGAGAAAGGGCAAAATAATCAGAAGCCGTCTTGTATTCGGGGTATTATCAACATTACTTTCGGAATTAACTTCAATGGATTAACTAAACATTTGGTAATCAACGTTTTGGTAAAAACTATGAACTCACCATGTCACACCCCGACCACGTGTAACATACAAAACGTGGCGGAAACGTCGGGGAGTGTTGTAACAGAATTAATGTTTCATAACCATGGATACCAAAAAGTGTTTCGTTTTATTAAACATTGAATAATTACATCGTCTGGAAATCTAAATACACAATTTAAACATAGTCTATCATTGTTATTGAGTCACTAAGGCCTTGTCCAGTCCTATGTGAGCATGCATCCTATCAATCGATATCTTTCAACAATACCTGAAACACATGTGAAAACGAGGTCAGCACAGAAATGCTGGCGAGTACATAGGTTTTGTGAAAATAAGATTCATGACTTATGTTTAAGAAAATGTTTAGTCATGAACCTTGTAATTTGCTTTGTCTTTGTAAATCATTTGAAAAATAATAAGTTCAGATGATATGTATAAATAAGAGAATAATGTATGGTTAAATGAATAACCATTGTAAAATGAGTTTGTATAAGATAAGTTGTTTGTAAATCAATGTCTTATGAAAAGTATGTTATTTTTATAAAATGTTATATGTCTCAAAATGAAATGATTCAAATAACGCTACGATATGTAATACCATACAAACACTTATATATAGGAAGTACCAGCGGCGTATCCACCATGCTTGTATCATAATACACACGCATCGTTACTTAATCACTTAATCAAACCAAACCACCAATGTAAGATGTCTATGTTTAAACCAATTGTCAAATGTATTGAATAATATACCAAAATGTTTATGTTAAGATGTAAATCATGTTATGTATAACCAATGTCAAAAGTGTTTGTGTCAAATGTAAACCATGTAATGTGTAACCAAAATGATATGTATGGCTAGTGAAATGCATCAACTAAACCATAGGTGAAACGCACAAAACAAAGTATTGAAGTAAAACTTGGTTTAAATCAATACTATGTTTCGTGGAAATGCATGATCAAATGTAAATCATGTCCAAATGTTTACCCAATCGTTAAAACATTTTGTGAAATCGTTCAAATCGTTCTTGTTTTAATTGGGAAACTACTTTATGGTCGATTTTCTAATAACATTCAAACCTTCTTGACTCGTTCATCGTTCCAACTCGTTCTCGTTCTTAACAAACCCTTACCAAAGGGTAAATTAATAATTACAGATTCAGTCGTTACCCAAAATACCCATACATAACCATGGGTATAGAGAACAACGGGATTTGTCAGATCCAATGGTACCATAACCTAATATTGGTCGGCTTGATCATTGCTAATGAATGCCATTGGTTATGTAACTACAACCAACAAGTTTGTTCACTTTATTGAAATCGTTCTTGAAACCATTGTAATTGTTTTTGAAACCATTGTAATTGTTCTTGAAACCATTGTTATCGTCTTGAAACCACATTGTAATTGTTTTTGAAACCATTGTAATCGTTCTTGAAACCATTGTTATCGTTCTTGAAACCACATTGTAATTGTTTTTGAAACCATTGTAATCGTTCTTGAAATCATTGTTAAGACATTTAGCACATATGAGTCACCCCAAAACAGTTGAAAACAGTAAAAGAGGGGAATAATGTACTCGCCTGAGAATGCTTAGAGGTCTTGAACAACAACCAAACAAAGCTAGAGGGAGCACGGAATCAGTCGGCAATCTAAAACTATATAAATAAACCGGACTTAAATCGGGAGATCGGATAGGATGAGGCTTGGTAAACCAAATGAGTATTGGAACTCATATGATATGGTTTAACAAGGCCTACATACTACATTGAGACTAACCTAAGTGCTTTCGACCCATCGTGACCCATTAAGGTAACATACGCTACTTTAACGCGTCGTGCGCGCAAAGCGCGTTCGAGACGTCTAACTAGTCCTATGACAAGTATTATATGCCTAAACGTGTTTAATCATCTTGTATAATCAGTTATGTACAAAAGTTTAGGTTACATAAGCTTAATTACCAATTATACATGAAAAGGGTATTTTGGTAATTTACCTAAGGCACATAAACTACCTATCATACAACTACTTAAACGATGTGACCATAAGGTATAACCTCGGAAGGTTATTCCCTATATACTATGGTCACCTAATGTGCTTGGTCGAATCCTAATGATCAACCAAATGGGTCGGGTTCGAAGGTATAAGCGATTTATCAGATCGCTTACCCTTACGACCCTAGACAACGTGGTAATCAGTAGGCATAGTCCCAAGGGACTATAACCATCGTGATTACAATCACGTTGCGAAGTTCAAACGAACTTCGCATTGACCATAAACTGGTCAACGCAGAAAGTCAAACAAAGTTTGACTTTCAGACTCGAAAAGCAATAAAAGAACGAAGGAACACTTACGAAGGGTCCCCGAATGCTAATCTAGATCAAAATAACTCAGGTATGAACAATGGTTCCAACTTAGAGTCTTTTTGATCAGATTCTTGTGAGTTTGAAGCAAATGGGATGGGGTATTTATAGTTTTCGGTCCACCGTTAGGATCGTTTCTTGGAGAAGAGGGAATGATCTAGCCCGTACACTTGTCGGAAGGTTGTGGTAACTGATTTTGGCCAACACAAGAATTTAACAAGTGGAACTTGACCTTTGGAGGATGTTTAGGGGCAGATAACAGCAGCCAAAAACGATTTGCTGCATCTGGACACTGCTTGCGCACCGTAACAAATAAACCCTTACGGTGCGCAAGGGCCAAGTTTGGCAGATTTACAATTTTGGCCCCTGTTGTGCTATAAGGTCATTTCTGACGCGTTTAAGGCCCGTTAACCCCATTTCAAAGATCAAAAATGAAGTTAAAGTATAGGGAACTTAAAATGTGCTAAAAAATATCTCGGATGTCGGTTCGTTTAGCCGTACGATTGCGTTGTTCGGTTAATTACGACGGAATGCGCATAAGCGCGAAAAACGATCCAAATGGCGTGACGAATGGATTTTTCTTATGCCGAACACTAAAATAAAACATTTTAGTGCTTACATAAATTTTTGGATGTCCGGATGTATTCAGAACGTAAGTTATGCGCAAAAGTGCAAACTTGTGCACCTTTTGACACTTTTAGTCCCTGAATGACCAAAAAGTTTGTTTTAGCATACCGAACCCCTCAAAGTCTATTTATAAGCTATATGAAGGATATTTATGGTATGTTTAACTTATGGTCATGTTCCGGAATGTTTGTTACAGTTCAAATTGGCATACTTTCGCAGTTTATCAACTTTAGTCCCTGTAAGCGATTTTAACTTGATTTTGCCATACCAAAGCCTTCGAAACTTATTTCTAAGTTATGTAAAGGTTATTTAAGGTATGTTAAGCCTATTTCACTATTCCAGAGTGTTCGTTGCATTTAAACTGGTTATATTTACGCATCAGATCGCGTATAACCTTCCAGAAAGTGATTTAAAGCTTGAAATCGAACAAAATTTGATATGTGCAAATGATACACATATTTTTACAAATCCCAAGTATGAAACACAAAATTTCATTGGTTTGGCATTTGTTTGATGGTCGCAGTGACACAGGTGTCACAGTCTCCCCTACTTTAGGAAATTTCGTCCCGAAATTTAATTAGAGGAAACCTGTGAGAGCTTAAAAACATGAAGTTGAAAAGATCGAACAACATTGGTTAGGGTTCTGAACTTCTAGTAACCTTATTAACATTATGCTTGCAATGTAAGAGGGACACTTATATACAAGTATATGAAGCGCCATTGGTGCGTCCACCGTACCTCCATTACATCGTTCTCATTTTGTTATTGTTGTCACTATCGGTTCTTACACATAATAAATCCTACTGGGTTTCTATGCACTAAATTTCATAATTATGTACGCGTCCATAATTAGACAATTCCTTGCACAGTTTACACAGTCTATTTTATAACGTGTAGGGTAAAACCAAATGAACAATCCTGTGATGAGTGTGACTGGACCACCATAGGGTCCTTTCAGCTGTATCATCACATGCCCTTCTTAACCAGATCTTGAATCAATCTTTAACTAGACCACTCAAGGGTCTCTCATCAAATCATGGAATGGTACTATATAACCCAAGGGTCTTAACTACCACGTAGAAGCCCATAAGGATTAAGGTAGTACCTTTTAAATATCCTACTATGAATCCCTCATATGAAGATATGAAAGATTCTATGAGGATTTGAAAATCGGATCACACAAAAACATAGAGGAGAACACATAAACACATATCACATAATCGCATAATCGCACACTCGTATTATTGTTTTAATTGACCTTTAAATTTGTTATCTTTGGACACGGGTATTTAAAGCATACAAGGAATCAAATCCTCAATTGCAGCAATTTGGATGGATCCATATGAATACCCTGCTTGTTGACTACATGACCCAAAAACTGAACTCCTTTAAGCCAAAATTTCCTCTTGGAGGATTTAGCAAAAAGTTTGTTCCTTCTTTAAGGGTTCCAATGTCAACGAAAGTGTTGATCGTGATCGGCTCAGGATATGAATAGATCAAGATGTCATTAATAACAATGACAAACTGATCCAAATAAGGCTTGCAGACTCTATTTATTAAGTCCTTGAAGATGGTTGGAGCATTTGTCAACCCAAAAGGCATGACTGTAAACTCGTAATGGCCATACTTCGTGCAGAAAACCGTTTTGGGAATATCTTCTTCGAGAATACAAAGTTGATGATACCCAAAACGCAATTCGATCTTGGAAAAGCATGAGACGCTATGCAGTTGATCGGAGAAATAGTTTATTTAAGGTAGGGGATATCGATTCTTGATGGTAAGCTTACCAGGCTTACGTTAATCGATATACATTCGAAAGATCCATTTTTTTTCTTTTCACAAAGAGGACAGGAGTTTCTCCAAGGTGAAAAGTTCGGACGGATGAATACTTTATCAGACAACTCTTGAAGTTGTTTTGATAATTCTTGCATCTCGAACGGTGCAAGACGATAAGATACTTTAGATTTAAAAGAAACAAGTGTTTGAGGTTCTTAGGGAGATCACAAGTGATCATAAAAATGACAGAACCACACGAGTAGTTTTGTCTTTGTGTTGACATCATAAGGTTGGATCAAACATTCATACAATTGCATTAGTTAAAAATAAAACCACAAATTTTTATTTATATAACAACCGCATTGTCTTTAAATGTTACAAGATAACAACCAGAGGAAATACAAAATGCTAATTGTTCACTCCTTCATCATTGAGTGCCTCATTGATGTTAAACACTCGACCACGTGTTGGATTCACATTGACGTTGACGTTCGCATTTGGGTTTGCGTTAGCATTTGCATTCACCAGTCTCGGACAGTCGTGGCGGAAGTGACCAATCTCTCCGCAGTTGAAACATGACCCCAGTGGGAATCTCGCAGCATTTCCTTGAACCGGAGCTTGAACCTGAGCAGCCTGATTTTGTCCCAAACGACAAACATTGGCCAAATGCCCAAGTTTACCACACGTCGTGCATTGCCAGCAAGCTTGTTGTACCGCGTGATGACCGTTGCAGCTTGCACAATGAGGTGCGGTACCGACATATGCTTTCTTTGCAGATGGCTGAGCTGGTGGGTTCCGCGGGTTCTGAGCAGTCTGTGCTGTAACAACAAAGTTCTGAACACCCTTTCGCTTTCTTGATTTCTTTGACGTCTCACCTTCCTTACCCTTCTTGTTTTGACCTTTCTTGCTATCCTCCTTGTCAGACCCCTGCTTCTTACCCTTGTCACCCTTTCTGTGTAACTTATTCTTCCGAATCTGCGACTCAGTCAATGTCGCAGCTAACTCGATCGCCTGACGGAGTGTGGTAGGGCTACTACCAGTAAGGATGTCTTGTACCGAGTCAGGTAGGCCGTCGATGTACCTTTCGATAGCCTTGTCGAGTGGGGTAACCATTGTCGGGCAAAGTAGACTCAACTCCTCAAACCTATCAGTATACGCCCTGTGCTCACCACTATCTTGCTTCAACTCATCAAATTCCTTCTCCAAAGCTCGCTGCTCATGACGAGGACAGAATTCCCTCATCATAAGGGCCCTAAGTTCAGCCCATGTCTGTGCTAGAGCAACTTCTGCACCACGATCCCTCATAACCCCGTTCCACCGTGTGAGAGCCCTCTTCTGAAACACACTTGAAGAAAACTCGACCTTGCGATTGTCAGGACACTGCACGTGGCGAAAAGTATTCTCAATGCTCTCGAACCATTGAAGAAGCCCGGTCGCTCCTTCAGAACCACTAAACTTGAGTGGTTTAGCCTGGTTAAAATCCTTGTATTTGCATGTAACATTGTTGTTGTTGTTGTTGGCTTGGTTCCATTGAGCAAAGAGGTTTGGGAATTGAGCAGCCATTTGCTGCGCAATAATCTTTGCCAATTCGGCAGTCGCTATCTGGCTTTCGCGTCGAGGAGGCATTCTAAAAGAGGAAACATGAAAGGAAACGAGTGAGAGAATTAGACGAAAAGAATGAGATGAAACAAATCTGATGAAAGCAAGGATAGTGGTCATTTGTTTGTTACTACAAAGCAACAACCGACACACAATGACTAACCAAAGTAAATGGATCAAAAATAATGTATCGCGAAGACATGCTCGCCTATAAGTGAACACTCATCCCAAGAATTCCCAGGTAAGCACAACTGGTCTCGCGTCTGATGAGATATATACGAAGTGCTTGCCTAGACAGAAAACCCAGAATACAGGCATTCACCCTTCCAGTTTGCATGTGTTCACATTATTTAAAACCCAAAACCTTGACGAGATTTTGAAAACTCAAAAGGGTTCAAAACCATATAACAGAGGGTTCAAAACCTTACAATAGAGGGTTCAAAACCTAGTAATCAATCATCCTAGAACAGATGATTAGTTTTCAAAGCGGTTTTGAATTTTATGTTCTTGTTGTGGTCGTCGCCTAAGGATAGGTGACGGTATTGTTTTATTACTAAACGCAAGTAAACTCGCGTTAGGGTCCTAAGAAGGTTATAGACTAGGTCAAAGCATTACTAATAACCTAATTCCCTATAACCATTGGCTCTGATACCATCTTTTCTGTCACACCCCGACCACGTGTAACATACAAAACGTGGCGGAAACGTCGGGGAGTGTTGTAACAGAATTAATGTTTCATAACCATGGATACCAAAAAGTGTTTCGTTTTATTAAACATTGAATAATTACATCGTCTGGAAATCTAAATACACAATTTAAACATAGTCTATCATTGTTATTGAGTCACTAAGGCCTTGTCCAGTCCTATGTGAGCATGCATCCTATCAATCGATATCTTTCAACAATACCTGAAACACATGTGAAAACGAGGTCAGCACAGAAATGCTGGCGAGTACATAGGTTTTGTGAAAATAAGATTCATGACTTCTGTTTAAGAAAATGTTTAGTCATGAACCTTGTAATTTGCTTTGTCTTTGTAAATCATTTGAAAAATAATAAGTTCAGATGATATGTATAAATAAGAGAATAATGTATGGTTAAATGAATAACCATTGTAAAATGAGTTTGTATAAGATAAGTTGTTTGTAAATCAATGTCTTGTGAAAAGTATGTTATTTTTATAAAATGTTATATGTCTCAAACTGAAATGATTCAAATAACGCTACGATATGTAATACCATACAAACACTTATATATAGGAAGTACCAGCGGCGTATCCACCATGCTTGTATCATAATACACACGCATCGTTACTTAATCACTTAATCAAACCAAACCACCAATGTAAGATGTCTATGTTTAAACCAATTGTCAAATGTATTGAATAATATACCAAAATGTTTATGTTAAGATGTAAATCATGTTATGTATAACCAATGTCAAAAGTGTTTGTGTCAAATGTAAACCATGTAATGTGTAACCAAAATGATATGTATGGCTAGTGAAATGCATCAACTAAACCATAGGTGAAACGCACAAAACAAAGTATTGAAGTAAAACTTGGTTTAAATCAATACTATGTTTCGTGGAAATGCATGATCAAATGTAAATCATGTCCAAATGTTTACCCAATCGTTAAAACATTTTGTGAAATCGTTCAAATCGTTCTTGTTTTAATTGGGAAACTACTTTATGGTCGATTTTCTAATAACATTCAAACCTTCTTGACTCGTTCATCGTTCCAACTCGTTCTCGTTCTTAACAAACCCTTACCAAAGGGTAAATTAATAATTACAGATTCAGTCGTTACCCAAAATACCCATACATAACCATGGGTATAGAGAACAACGGGATTTGTCAGATCCAATGGTACCATAACCTAATATTGGTCGGCTTGATCATTGCTAATGAATGCCATTGGTTATGTAACTACAACCAACAGGTTTGTTCACTTTATTGAAATCGTTCTTGAAACCATTGTAATTGTTTTTGAAACCATTGTAATCGTTCTTGAAACCATTGTTATCGTCTTGAAACCACATTGTAATTGTTTTTGAAACCATTGTAATCGTTCTTGAAACCATTGTTATCGTTCTTGAAACCACATTGTAATTGTTTTTGAAACCATTGTAATCGTTCTTGAAATCATTGTTAAGACATTTAGCACATATGAGTCACCCCAAAACAGTTGAAAACAGTAAAAGAGGGGAATAATGTACTCGCCTGAGAATGCTTAGAGGTCTTGAACAACAACCAAACAAAGCTAGAGGGAGCACGGAATCAGTCGGCAATCTAAAACTATATAAATAAACCGGACTTAAATCGGGAGATCGGATAGGATGAGGCTTGGTAAACCAAATGAGTATTGGAACTCATATGATATGGTTTAACAAGGCCTACATACTACATTGAGACTAACCTAAGTGCTTTCGACCCATCGCGACCCATTAAGGTAACATACGCTACTTTAACGCGTCGTGCGCGCAAAGCGCGTTCGAGACGTCTAACTAGTCCTATGACAAGTATTATATGCCTAAACGTGTTTAATCATCTTGTATAATCAGTTATGTACAAAAGTTTAGGTTACATAAGCTTAATTACCAATTATACATGAAAAGGGTATTTTGGTAATTTACCTAAGGCACATAAACTACCTATCATACAACTACTTAAACGATGTGACCATAAGGTATAACCTCGGAAGGTTATTCCCTATATACTATGGTCACCTAATGTGCTTGGTCGAATCCTAATGATCAACCAAATGGGTCGGGTTCGAAGGTATAAGCGATTTATCAGATCGCTTACCCTTACGACCCTAGACAACGTGGTAATCAGTAGGCATAGTCCCAAGGGACTATAACCATCGTGATTACAATCACGTTGCGAAGTTCAAACGAACTTCGCATTGACCATAAACTGGTCAACGCAGAAAGTCAAACAAAGTTTGACTTTCAGACTCGAAAAGACTCGAAAAGCAATAAAATAACGAAGGAACACTTACGAAGGGTCCCCGAATGCTAATCTAGATCAAAATAACTCAGGTATGAACAATGGTTCCAACTTAGAGTCTTTTTGATCAGATTCTTGTGAGTTTGAAGCAAATGGGGTGGGGTATTTATAGTTTTCGGTCCACCGTTAGGATCGTTTCTTGGAGAAGAGGGAATGATCTAGCCCGTACACTTGTCGGAAGGTTGTGGTAACTGATTTTGGCCAACACAAGAATTTAACAAGTGGCACTTGACCTTTGGAGGATGTTTAGGGGCAGATAACAGCAGCCAAAAACGATTTGCTGCATCTGGACACTGCTTGCGCACCGTAACAAATAAACCCTTACGGTGCGCAAGGGCCAAGTTTGGCAGATTTACAATTTTGGCCCCTGTTGTGCTATAAGGTCATTTCTGACGCGTTTAAGGCCCGTTAACCCCATTTCAAAGCTCAAAAATGAAGTTAAAGTATAGGGAACTTAAAATGTGCTCAAAAATATCTCGGATGTCGGTTCGTTTAGCCGTACGATTGCGTTGTTCGGTTAATTACGACGGAATGCGCATAAGCGCGAAAAACGATCCAAATGGCGTGACGAATGGATTTTTCTTATGCCGAACACTAAAATAAAACATTTTAGTGCTTACATAAATTTTTGGATGTCCGGATGTATTCAGAACGTAAGTTATGCGCAAAAGTGCAAACTTGTGCACCTTTTGACACTTTTAGTCCCTGAATGACCAAAAAGTTTGTTTTAGCATACCGAACCCCTCAAAGCCTATTTATAAGCTATATGAAGGATATTTATGGTATGTTTAACTTATGGTCATGTTCCGGAATGTTTGTTACAGTTCAAATTGGCATACTTTCGCAGTTTATCAACTTTAGTCCCTGTAAGCGATTTTAACTTGATTTTGCCATACCAAAGCCTTCGAAACTTATTTCTAAGTTATGTAAAGGTTATTTAAGGTATGTTAAGCCTATTTCACTATTCCGGAGTGTTCGTTGCATTTAAACTGGTTATATTTACGCATCAGATCGCGTATAACCTTCCAGAAAGTGATTTAAAGCTTGAAATCGAACAAAATTTGATATGTGCAAATGATACACATATTTTTACAAATCCCAAGTATGAAACACAAAATTTCATTGGTTTGGCATTTGTTTGATGGTCGCAGTGACACAGGTGTCACAGTCTCCCCTACTTTAGGAAATTTCGTCCCGAAATTTAATTAGAGGAAACCTGTGAGAGCTTAAAAACATGAAGTTGAAAAGATCGAACAACATTGGTTAGGGTTCTGAACTTCTAGTAACCTTATTAACATTATGCTTGCAATGTAAGAGGGACACTTATATACAAGTATATGAAGCGCCATTGGTGCGTCCACCGTACCTCCATTACATCGTTCTCATTTTGTTATTGTTGTCACTATCGGTTCTTACACATAATAAATCCTACTGGGTTTCTATGCACTAAATTTCATAATTATGTACGCGTCCATAATTAGACAATTCCTTGCACAGTTTACACAGTCTATTCTACCACGTTGTTTAGGTTACCTAAGGCACATAAACTACCTATCATACAACTACTTAAACGATGTGACCATAAGGTATAACCTCGGAAGGTTATTCCCTATATACTATGGTCACCTAATGTGCTTGGTTGAATCCTAATGATCAACCAAATGGGTCGGGTTCGAAGGTATAAGCGATTTATCAGATCGCTTACCCTTACGACCCTAGACAACGTGGTAATCAGTAGGCATAGTCCCAAGGGACTATAACCATCGTGATTACAATCACGTTGCGAAGTTCAAAAGAACTTCGACCAGAAAGTCAAACAAAGTTTGACTTTCAGACTCGAAAAGACTCGAAAAGCAATAAAAGAACGAAGGAACACTTACGAAGGGTCCCCGAATGCTAATCTAGATCAAAATAACTCAGGTATGAACAATGGTTCCAACTTAGAGTCTTTTTGATCAGATTCTTGTGAGTTTGAAGCAAATGGGGTGGGGTATTTATAGTTTTCGGTCCACCGTTAGGATCGTTTCTTGGAGAAGAGGGAATGATCTAGCCCGTACACTTGTCGGAAGGTTGTGGTAACTGATTTTGGCCACCACAAGAGTTTAACAAGTGGCACTTGACCTTTGGAGGATGTTTAGGGGCAGATAACAGCAGCCAAAAATGATTTGCTGCATCTGGACACTGCTTGCGCACCGTAACAAATAAACCCTTACGGTGCGCAAGGGCCAAGTTTGGCAGATTTACAATTTTGGTCCTTGTTGTGCTATAAGATCATTTCTGACGCGTTTAAGGCCCGTTAACCCCATTTCAAAGCTCAAAAATGAAGTTAAAGTATAGGGAACTTAAAATGTGCTCAAAAATATCTCGGATGTCGGTTTGTTTAGCCGTACGATTGCGTTGTTCGGTTAATTACGACGGAATGCGCATAAGCGCGAAAAACGATCCAAATGGCGTGACGAATGGATTTTTCTTATGCCGAACACTAAAATAAAACATTTTAGTGCTTACATAAATTTTTGGATGTCCGGATGTATTCAGAACGTAAGTTATGCGCAAAAGTGCAAACTTGTGCACTTTTTGACACTTTTAGTCCCTGAATGACACAAAAGTTTGTTTTAGCATACCGAACCCCTCAAAGCCTATTTATAAGCTATATGAAGGATATTTATGGTATGTTTAACTTATGGTCATGTTCTGGAATGTTTGTTACAGTTCAAATTGGCATACTTTCGCAGTTTATCAACTTTAGTCCCTGTAAGCGATTTTAACTTGATTTTGCCATACCAAAGCCTTCGAAACTTATTTCTAAGTTATGTAAAGGTTATTTAAGGTATGTTAAGCCTATTTCACTATTCCGGAGTGTTCGTTGCATTTAAACTGGTTATATTTACGCATCAGATCTCATATAACCTTCCAGAAAGTGATTTAAAGCTTGAAATCGAACAAAATTTGATATGTGCAAATGATACACATATTTTTACAAATCCCAAGTATGAAACACAAAATTTCATTGGTTTGGCATTTGTTTGATGGTCGCAGTGACACAGGTGTCACACACCAGCGTTGTCTGATACACTTGTTGCATGTTTGCAGGTCGTTAGATATCTTAGATTTGGGAACTTGCTGTCTGAAGTAGCTGGAGTGGTCATGGGTCGACTAGAAGGATTTATGAGATTGATTTCTTGATATTATACAATGGTTTTGAAACTGATTAACATTGCTTTTCTAATTGCTTCCGCTGAACGTGTTTTTTTTTGGTAAAGGGTTACCCCGGTGAATCTATTATAAACAACCGCAAATAAGTACAAGTAGTGAGGATGAGTTCCACACTAGTTCATATACAGGACATGCCCCATATATGTAAGCCAACAAACACAAAAGGTACCTATGACATCGCATCAACCTAGCCTACTATACATCATGAGAAGACATCTAGTAGACAAAACAAAACAGAACTAAAATAATCATCCTCCATCATTAAAAATGAAGTTGCCAAGAAAAGGCAGCCCCTTAAACCGAACCAAAGACAATCTAACCATTGGAGCACTTTATGGAAGAGGTGCTTGCCCCTGTTCTTGAAGACGTAGGATGTGTACCCGAAGACAAAAACTCATTGGTTTCATCATAAACAACCTCAACCTCTTCCTCATTTGAATCCTCATGACTATGTCTCCCCCCTTTATTTCTCCCTTCGATTAAACCACCATGTCCCCCAACAGAATCAAGAGCAGAAAACGAATTATGAGTTTGAATTTTAGGAGAAGTAGTAACCTGCTGATTTGCAACGACCTTTTTCTTCCTATCCACCGGTCTATACTCAAATTTGGGCTTCTGGTTATTAACTTGAAAACCATTCTTCTTTGCACTCTTCCTCGCCTGAACTTCAGTGAAACCATCATCATCTACTTTCGGGCTGTTAGTAGGAGGTTTAGATGTTGAGCTAATACGTTTCGGGCATCCCTCAGAGTCATGCCCAAACACACTGCAGTGAGCACATCTCGGGGGATCCCATTCATACTCCACCCGAATAGTCTTCGTAACATATTTGTTTCCATCCAATTCAGGAATAGCCATGGATAGAGTCCCTTTCAAATCCTGATCAGCCGATATTTCAATAAGAGCCCTAGCATAGCTGCTCCGTCCCCAAGCCTCAATACACATATCCATCGTATACGAATCCAGCCGCACAGGAGACCCAATTTTTGAAGCCAACATGCTTAAACCATCATCAGAATACGCCGCTGAACGTGTTGGCTTTCATTTAAACTTGTTGATGGCATTTTCTTTAATGATTGAGAATTTTATTTATAAACTTGTATGGGTTCAATGTAATTAGTGGCTCGTTGTTGGCACGTCACTCGCCTAGCAGGGACATTCCCTAGGTGGTATTTTGGGGGTGTGACAGTTTGGTATCAGAGCCACTGGTTATAACTTGGTTTTAAAACGTTTTTATAAAACCAGACTATAATCAAACAGATCCAAAATCGACCATGACACTCAGCTCCAGACTGCAAGGTTCGTTTCTCGTTTACTATTGCATAGTATATCTAGTGTTTGCTTATGAATAACATCACACGTGAATGCACACTTAGCACTGCAGTATGAACTTCTATGTTACCAACCCATGTTACGTGTTTTAAGAGTGCGACTCTTCTTGAACTTTCATGATCTATGTTGTGGTGTCATCTGTCTTATTGCTCGAATTCGGGGAGCCTTTTAGCGCGAGTTAAGAGGCACTGAGATAAGCATGCAAATTGCCTTATTATTATGGGTGCACACATAATAATAATAATGTGAGTCCCAGTGAGGCTTAACGAGTGTGAGAGGGGTTCCGCTTTGTTAATTGATGTTATGATAGGACTCAGCAGTCTATTGGAGTCATAGCAGTGATTGTCTCCTACTCGAACATGATCTTTTCACCCCTTTTTGAATCCTTATGTGTCACACCCCGACCGCGTATAACATGCAACCGCGGCGGAAACGTCGGGGAGTGTTGTAACAGAATTAATTGTTTCACAACCATGGCAATTAAAGTTATGTTTTATTCAAAAACAAAAGGAGTATATTGTCTTAAAACAACTGAACAAAGAGTACATAACGTTATTTAAACTAGTTCTATCTTCATTTTAAGTCTCTAAGGCACAGGTCCGCCCTAGTATGTCCTGCTCAAACCTATGCACCATTACCTGAAACACATGTGAAAATAGGTACGTCAGCATAAAAATGCCTGTGAGATACATAGGTTTTATGAAAATAGGATTCATGACTTAAGTTTAAAGAAATGTTTAATAAAAGTTAGTCATGAACCTTGTTAATTGTTTTGTTTTATAAATCTTTTGAAAAACGATGATAAAGTAGATGATATGTAAAGGAAAAATGTAAGGTTAAGTGAATAACAAAGTAAAATGAGTTTTGTATAAAATAAGTTGTTTGTAAAATAATGTCTTGTGAAAAAAACATGTTATTTGTGTAAAATGTTATATGTCTAAACTGAAATGATTCAAATAACGCTGCGATGTGTAATACCATACAAGCACTTATATATAGGAAGTACCAGCGGCGCATCCACCATACGTGTATCATATTATACACGCCTCGTTACTTAAATCACTTTACCCAAACAAGCCACCAATGTAAATTGCCCATGTCTAAACCATTTGTTAAATGTCTTTGTGTAACTATGTCAAAATGTTTATGTCAAAATGTAGTTTATGAAATAAGTATATCAATATCAAATGTCTATGTCAGGTGTCAATCATGTAATGTGTAAACAAAATGTCATGTATGGCAAGTGAAATATATCAAATACCATAGGTAAAATGTACAAAACAAGGTATTGAAGTAAATCAAAGTTATGTTTTGTAGAAAACTGCATGCTATACTGATACGAACATCTATGCGGTATTGTAAAAATGCATACATTCAAGCCTTGAGACTGTGGTGATAAGCCTTTAAACAAATTAAAGGTTCATCTGAGTTATGTATTCGAATTCGGTCATTCCTTCCATCCAAACATACCTAGGATGTCAGGAACGGGAGTTGTCAATTCCTATGGTACCACTACCTACTAACGAGCGGCGTAGCTAATGTTAATGAATGTATTTTTGTCCCATTGAAACAAACCAAATGTCATACCAACGTGTAAGCATGTGAAAACAATGCACTAAGTATGTAATCAAATGTACACACATAGCGTGAAATGTCATGTAAAACAATGTACTAAGTATGCACACAATGGACATACATAGCATAAAATGTAATGTAAAACGATGTACTAAGTATGCACACAATGGACATACATAGCATAAACATAATGAAATCATGTACTATAAGTGTACTAATGAACATAATAAGCATGTGATATGAAATCATGGAAAGCATGAAAGTAACAAGTAGGCACATGTGTTTCACCCCAAAATGTTTGAAAAACAGTAAAAGAGGGGTCTATGTACTCACTTGAGATTGCTCAATAGACTTTAGATATCCACCAAGCAAAGCTAGAAGATCACGGAATCAAACGGCACCTAATATAGGTATCTACATTAATAACCGGACCTAATCGGAGGATCGGGTAGTATGAGGGTTCATAAACCAAATGAGTGTAGGAACTCATGTAATATGGTTTGACAAAGCCTACATACTAAAACGAAACTTATCCTAAGTGCTTTTGACCCGTTACGACCCGTTTAGGTAGCATATGCTACTTTAACGTGTCGTTTGCGTAAAACGCGTTTGTATCGCCTAACTAGCCCTATGACAAGTAAGATATGCCTTAACATGTTTAATATTCTTGTTAAATCAGTTTAGATGGCAAAAGTTATGTTATATAGGCTTAAAATGAATTTTAGTTCAAAAAGGGTATTTTGGTAATTTACCTAAGGCATAAGAACTACTTATCATACAACTACTCAACGATGTGACCATAAGGTATAACCTCGGAAGGTTATTCCCTATACTACTATGGTCACCTAATGTATTTGGTCGGATCCTAATGATCGACCAAATGGGTCGGGTTCGAAAGCATAAGCGATTGATAAGATCGCTTACCCTTACGACCCAAGACAAGCACAATTCTAAAAGTGACGAGCTAAACATGCTAGGACATGTTTAGTTAAGTTAGAAAACAGGTTTGGTATCAAAACAAACGGTTTTGATACCCTAGAGTAGTTTGGTTACAAAATACGCGAGAACACGCATTTTGCCCGAAACTACGACTCGTCACTGAGCCTAGATAACGTGGTAATCAGTAGGTATAGTCACTAGGGACTATAACCATCGTGATTACGCTCACGTTATGAAGTTCAAACGAACTTCGCATTGACCATAAACTGGTCAATGTAGAAAGTCAAACGCAGTTTGACTTTAAAGCATAAAAACGAAAGAAAAGAACGAAGGAATACTTACAGAAGGTCCCCGCAAGTATTAAACCCGATTCACTCTTAGGTAGGAAGCACAAACACTTCCACTTAGAGAGCTAGAATCAGATTTAGGTGTGAGGGAAATAAGCAAACATGGGGGGGTATTTATAGGAAATGTAGAACCGTTGAGATCGTTTCTTGTTCCCCAAGCGTTAAATTTGAGCCGTACAACACTTACCCACTGAATTACAAACCCATGGGAGCCCCTAGGATTGTTAAAAACCAGTTGCAAGTGGTTTTGAGGTGCTTAACAGCCGTAAACAGCTGTTTGCAACAATTCTGCACATCAGAGAGGTTGATGCGGGCCGCGTAAGAGGCAACAGAAACTTACGCGGGCCGCCTGAGTGTTACAGTTCAGAAACTAATTTGCAGAATTACGGTTTCAGTCCCTGTATGTGTTTTAAGCTCATTTCAACACTTCTAAGGCCCGTTAAGCCAACTTCAAGGCCCTAAAATGATGCCTAAACATTGTGGACATGAAACATGCTCAAAAATATGCCGGATGTCGGTTCGTTTGGTCGTACGATCGCGATGTTTGCTTAATTACGACGGAATGCGCATAAGCGCGAAAAACGATCCAAATTGCGCGACGAATGGATTTTTCTCATGCCAAACACTTAAATAAAATATTTTAGTGCTTACATAAATTTTTGGATGTCCGGATGTATTCAGAACGTAAGTTATGCGCGAAAATGCAAACTTGTGCACTTTTTGACGCTTTTAGTCCCTGAATGAGCATAAAGTTTATTTTAGCACACCGAACCCCTCAAAGCCTATTTCTAAGCTATGTAAAGGATATTTAGGGTGTGTTTAACTTATGGCCATGTTCCGGAATGTTTGTTTTTTTTGGGTAAAGGGTTACCCCGGTGATTCTATATATTCACAACCAAATAAAACAAGTAGTGTAGCAAACCTACACTAGTTCAATCATGAGACATGCCCCATGAAAGTAAGCCAAAAAACCAAAACAATCAACACCAAAGAAAACAACTAGACCCTAATCTAGCAAAAACACAAGACAAGTAACAACTACTCAACGACCTTCCATCTCTTTAGAAAGACTATGAATCTCCCATTCTTCAAGAAGCCTCTAAACTCTAGCAGTGTTCTTCAGCTTCACTCCCATCAGCTTATACCGAACCAATTGAACAATAGAAGCACTAATAGTTTCTGGAGGTCTTAGCTGATTCTTAAATAACCTAGCATTACGCTCCTGCCAGATTATATAACTCGAAGCCGCAACTAATATCCTCGCAACCAGATTAGACGCAGTCTTCGACCGGGCACGAACTAGAAGCCACTCCACAATTTCACCCCAAATCGGCTTGACCAAATCCATACCAACCTTTTGTCTAACCATGTACCAGACTTGAGACGAGAATTTGCATTCAAAAAATAAATGATTATGGGAATCAAAATTCTCATAACAAAGCAGGCAGCACATCATGTTCATATTTTTCCTGCGTGAAATGTCCCAGCCCAATATTTTATCCTGAGTAAGTAACTTACCCCTCATAATTAACCACATAAAGAAAGCATGCTTCGGAATACATTGAGGAAACCATACAATAGAGCACCAATGAATTTCTGTTTCAGCATATCGAATCGAATTCCCAACACCCGTAGCCGAAATATCACTAATATGATCACCATCACGCCATAGAATCCTGTCTCTTTTATTCGGGTCAATATTCACATTATCAAGCTGATTAAGAACTGGATAGAGATCCCTCCAAGCGGTAGGCCATCTCCAAACCCCATTGTATCTCATATCAGCAACAGTATTCTCCAAGCTGAAACCCGCATTCGAGATCAACCTAGGAGAAAGAAAATCACCCAGCGGCCCCAACGAGCACCATGAATCATACCACGCTGAAGTTCTCATGCCATTACCAACTTCGGTCCAAAAATGACTTCGCATTAACGGTCTCAACTGTAATAACTTTCGCCAAGACCAGTAGCAATTTCTAGGAACAGTGCATCTCCAGAAGCTTTTACCTTTAATCCTGTACGAATGAACCCAATCGACCCACAAAGACTTGCGTTTGGTGAGAATACTCCAGATGTGAGAAGTCATGAGAGCTTTGTTTAAATCACTAATGCGTCTAATGCCTAAACCACCCTCATATTTCAGAATACAAATAGATTTCCAAGAAACCTTCGCCTTTCCTCTATGAAAATTGCAATCTTGAGACCAAAGAAAATTCCGCATTCTCGCTTCCAAATCATTAACCACTCGAGTCGGCAAGATGAAAACAGAAGACCAATATATATGCATAGAGGACAAAACAGATATTATAAGTTGTAACCTGCCAGCAAAAGAAAGCATCCTGTTCCTCCAATGCATGATACGCTTTTCGAGCTTTTCCACAAGAACATTACAATCTTTATACAAAAGCCTAGAAGATATGAGAGGCACCCCAAGTACCTGACAGGAAGCGTACCTTCCACAAACGGCATAATTCTCAAAATAGCACTTTTAATGTAGCTAGGAACATTGCAAAAGAACACCGTGCTTTTTTGAACACTAGGAACCAACCCTGACATCTTGGTGAACGAATCTAAAGAATCCATAATAAACTTTGCCGAAGCAATTTCACCACGAGCAAAAAGAAACAAATCATCTGCAAAGCACAGATTTATAATTTGCTGCCTTTCACACCTATTATGAAACTTAAACGAGGAATCAATTCTTGTCGAGTGATGCAAAATGGCTGTTAAAACTTCCATAACTAGAGTGAAAAGATATGGGGATAATGGATCCCCTTGCCTTAGCCCACGTTTACCCTTGAAGTAGCCATGAATATTACCATTAACACAAATAGAATATGAGGTAGTTGAAACACATACCATGATCCAATTCACCATCTTGATATTGAAACCGAACCCAAGCAGAATACTCCTTAGAAAATTCCAGTCAACAGTATCATAGGCTTTTTGAATATCAACTTTAAAAACGCAACGAGGAGGCCCCACATTCCTATGATAATTGTGCATAAGCTCTTGAGTCAGCAGAATATTATCAGAGATTTTTCTTTCTGGAACAAAGGCAGATTGGTTAACACTAACTATCTTATTTAGAGCCCCCTTCACTCTATCCGCTACAATTTTGCTAATGCACTTGTATAAAACATTGCAACAAGCAATAGGACGATAATCAGTAATAACCGAAGGAGTAGGGACCTTCGGCACAAGCACAATAAGCGTATGGTTTAACTCACGTAACAAGTTCCCAGTATCAAAAAAAATCAATAATAGCTTTAGAGATATCCACCCCAACAATATTCCAAGCACTCTTGAAAAACGCAGCAGTGTACCCATCCGGACCCGGCGCTTTATCAATCCCAATAGAAAACATAGCCGCTTTCACCTCCTCTGGAGACACCTGACGGATCATGTGGTCAGCTGTAGCCCGGTTCAAAATATTAGAAAACAAATCTGGCGCTGGCTGAACCGAAACGTCCCCTTCACACCCCAAAAAATTCTCATAATGGCTAACAAAAGCTTCATGAACCATATCACCTTCAAACACATTTC
The DNA here is from genome assembly GCA_030545235.1 of Helianthus tuberosus. Taxonomy (NCBI): domain Eukaryota; kingdom Viridiplantae; phylum Streptophyta; class Magnoliopsida; order Asterales; family Asteraceae; genus Helianthus; species Helianthus tuberosus. The sequence continues at coordinate 83,189,150 of CM060399.1, forward strand.
CACTAAAATCCCGAATTATATCAATCCTGCTGCGATGATTTCTATTTTTCAATGCTGAATGGAAATAAGCAGTGTTCATGTCTCCCGCACACAACCAATCGACTTTGGATTTCTGCTTCAAAAATCGTTCCTCATCAAGTAACGCTTCCTGATAACATGCCGTTATGGATGCTTCTTCGGTTCTAAGATCACCATTCAAAGGATCCCGATCAATAGATTGTTGGATACTCTCGAGCTTAACACGTAGATCATTGGTCTTGTTATGAAGATTACCTTGTTTAAACAGCAAAGCACGGAGGGGCCTCTTAAGCAACCGAAGTCTTTTAACAACAGAAAACTGATGCACTCCATTAATTCTAGTACCCCAAACCCGATTTACAATGTCTAAAAATTCCGGTTTATAAACCAAAAAATTAGCAAATTTAAAAGGTCTCGGTTTCAGCTTACCAGCTTCAGGGATTTTTAAGATACAAGGACAATGATCCGAAAGACGATATGGCTGAAATAAAGCAACCGCACACGGAAAAAGAGCAACAAATTGAGTATTCCCTAATACACGATCAATTTTCTTTAGAAGTCCAATGCCCTTTTTCGGTTTTTGGTTCCACGTAAAATGAAATCCCGAACTGTTAATGTCAAACATCTCAATATCATCCACACACGATTGAAAATCCTTCATACCAATAGAAATCGAAGAGGTCCCCAAGGATTTATCTTCCAAATTCAGCGCTGAATTAAGATCACCCATAACAAACCAAGGATTATCACCCACTAGAACTTTGTGCATTGAAAGACTTTGCCATAAACTTCTACGAGAGACATAATAATTGGCAGCATACACAAAAGAACAAAAAACCATCCGTTTATCCAGTTTAAAAATAAGCTGAAGATGCATCACCTGATCAGATTGAGCCAGTACCATGACATCAAAAATAGCCAGGTTCCAACCAATAATGATTCTAGTACCTTTAACACACTTAGCTCCATTGGACGTCCACTCCCAAGAACGAAAAACAGATTTACAAACTTTATCAAGTTTACCAATATCAACATGAGATTCCAAAATAGCACACAAACTAAGATTATAATCCTTCACCGCCTGCCGAACCTCTGTTTGTTTAAGAGAGCGGTTCAACCCTCTAATATTCCACGAAGCTATACTAACCATCTTTAACCGCTGTATAAGGAGTGCTTGCCCCTTTAGTGTCTTTCGGCTTGTAAGAACCTCCCACCATAAATTCATTCGTTTCATTATATACTTCCATCACCTCCTCATCATCCGAGTCTTCAAAACCATCACCAGTCGGGCCTTTACTACTTTGTCCTTCATTTGCATCCCCCGAACTTAAAACATTAAAAGGGTTCGTCGACTGAAAGTTTGGAATAGCCGACTTAACGTTTAAACCCGGTTTAAGTTTGTTACTTATCGGCCGATACTCAAACTTTTATTTCGTTTTTGGAATTGTGATACCCGGCTTCTTTGCTACCTTTTTGCCTTGCACTTCCATATACCCTTCCTCATCAACTCTAGTAGTCTTTATTTGAGGTTTAGCTTGATTACCCGGATGCCTAACACCTTTCTGAGGAGCATGTTTCCTTGGATTTTTTGGGCATGAATCATTAGAGTGACCGAAAACACAACAAGTCGAGCACCTTAGAGGATCCCATTCGTATTCCACATACATCGTTTCCTTTACAAAACCCTCCCCGTTGGGATTTGGAATAGCCATAGTGATTTTCTCTTTAAGTTCTTTATCCGCTGACACTTCAATAAGAGCACGAGCAAAACTACTTCTTCCCCAATTATCCACACACATAGATGTAGTATATGAATCAAGCAGTTTTGGATCCCCAATGGCAGTAGCAATCATACTAAGTCCATCTTCCGTGTATGCAGCAATCGGAACTTCATGGACTTTTACCCATAGTTGAACTTTATTAACCTCCTTCTTCTCTAGCTTGGTAGTAGGCGTCCATTCCTGAAGAAAGAATGGTTGTGACCGAATAATCCACGGACCAGCAGCTAGAACATCCAACATCCCTTTTTGATATTGGAACTTAAAAAAGAAGAAGCCATTAGCATTCATCATCGACTTCTGTAAACCATACTTTTTCCAGTTATTTTTCACAAAATATTCAACCACAGGATACGCTATACGATCTCCCAAAAAGTATCCATACAATGTATTCGCTAATTTATCCTGAACAACCCGAACCGATTCGACCGGCAGAACAATATCACAATCTTCATGTTGCAATGAACATGCAAAGGACCTGAAATTTACCTTCTGTAATTTCTGATTTTTCACCGATTCCACATAAGACATAGGTTTAATCAGATTATCCTCACCTTGTTCGCAGCCATCAACTAAGTTCGGCCCACCCTGATTCAGATCAGATTTCGAATTAACATCCATTACCGGTTCTGTTATCTTTATCAACTCATCAATGACATTAATTTTCTTAGGTTCCGATTGCAAACTTTGAACAGTACCCCTACGAGGAAGGCAAGAATTACCATCAATATTCAAAACCCTATTCGTAAAACCCTTGTTCGAATTAGGAGGCTTCCCACGATCATGCACTTCTCTACCATCCACTTTAGGACGATCATTCGGATCAGAATCAACAACTCTCTCCATCAATCAAGAAACCAAATAACCATGCACACTAACAACCGAAAATACCAGGAATCAACAAAGAAGAAAAAGCCAAAAAACCCTAATCCTTAGAACCCTAGAATCAGTCGTGAACCCTTAATCGATTAAACCATTCGTATCAATCTAGCTAAGTTAATCTCAGTTAACCGCAATCAACACAAATAGCTTAATAAATCAGAGTTACGAATTGAAAACTAGGGCGACGATTTGAAATAAAAACAAAGAAAAAACCCTAGTTTTGGATCGATCCCTAATGCTAACAAGTTCGTTATAGAATTTTGAAGAATCAAAGCTCTAATCACAGACTGTTATGCATCAGATCACAACGAAAAACAAGAGTTTCATGATGAACGGAAAATCGCCAAAAGGAGAATCATAAAGCAGTTTATATCATTAGTTGTAATTGTTCCGGAATGTTTGTTACAGTTCAAATTGGCATACTTTCACAGTTTGTCAATTTTAGTCCCTGTAAGCGAATTAACTTGATTTTGCCATACCAAAGCCTTCAAAACTTATTTCTAAGTTATGTAAAGGTTATTTAAGGTATGTTAAGTATATGTTGATGTTCCGGAGTATTTTTCGCATTAACCTGATTACGTTTACGCACCAGTTTGCGTATAACTCTCCAGAAGGCGATGTAGAGTTTAAAATTGAACAAAAGTCAAAACATGAAAAATGTAAAACATAACCAAACAAACATTGGGATCAAATAACTTTGTTTTATTGATAACAGAATTGTTTACAATGATTTCAGACACAGATGTTACATTATGAATCTCGATGCTATCGAATATCACCTGATCACACATCTGAACGCCTAGCGAACTGTGTAGAATGTTAGGTGCTAGTACGACGTCCCTGAGTTGGATGGCTCAGCATCAAATGATTGAACTATACTTTCCTCACTTAGCTTTGTTTGCTGGAACTTAGCGTGTTGACGCCTTAGATCCCGAAGTGCGATCACTTCTGCAACACTCTCGCAACATACCGTGTATTACTCAGTCAACTTGCAAGAACGATGGACAAGAGGGTAAACGTAGTACCTTACTGACTTCAGCATTTGAACGACCCTAGTTACCGGCAACGAACAACAGCGATCTGACTCCAATCGAATCCTTAACCCCAGCCAGCGACCCATGGGAGTCGACTCTTACGAACCAATCAGGACAAAATCGATGACGATTGACTGTAGAGCGGAGTGTGTAACCGCCCGCACCATGAGTAGTGCCTCAGGACGTGGCACAGAATGTGAAAAGATGGACCTTGTTGGTGAAAGGACCCAGGACACCGTTACAGGCAACAATATTAGAGGCAACAGTCGCGGCAACATCAAGGTACTTGTGATCGTAGCTTACAGTATGGAAACGAAGGTGACCTCGACAAGGATTGACTGTGTTAAGTCAAGGTGACGACAACCTAGGGAACGACGGCAGTACTGGAAATCCTCGTGACGAAAACAACAATGGAAATGAAGCTCATGGAAGGACATTTAGTATTGGCATAGGCTATACCAGGCGTAATAGCAACACGATAGCTTGGATGGGTAGCTATTCGCTTCGTCTCTGTTCTGTTTAACCCTGATGCTTCTTGAAACCGAACCTGTTGTGGAGTCGGCTAATGCAAGTCAATTGAAGCACTATATGTTCCTTGGGATGCTAACTCGACCTTGGGGGACAGGTGTTCGACATCGACCATCCTTCTACTACCCCTGATGGTTACAATGCAGTAGTTAGTGTGGATTGGTTATTCAGAAATCGCGCAGACATAGCTTGTGAGGAGAAAATTTTGTGTGGAGAAGCGTTATTTGTTCTAAGGCGTCAGATTGGTGCAAAGGTTAGCGCCATTTCAGCTATGAAGGCCAGAAGTGTCTACGGAGGGATTACTCCGCTATACTACAACCGTTACTGATGTTAGGGCTAAGGAAACAGAGGATCGAGGATCCACCAATCATTCGTGATTCCTTTCGGTGTGCTACCCAAGGAACTTTCGGGTTTACTTCCACAACTGTTAGGCGAAAACTCAGTTTGATTTCACGCCAGGAGTTTTGGCGGAACTAGTTTTTCGCTTTGGGGAGCCCCAGTTACACCCATGAAGACAAGCTTTTCCGTACGTGTACTGGTTATCAAGAACTTAACAAGGTGACAGTCAAGAACCGTGTGCCTCGACCATGTAGTGACAACCTGTCGACGTGTTACGAGGGACAAGCTTTCATTCGAGGATTGAATTACGAATGGACTATTATCAGATGTAAATTCACGGGGAGAATGTTCTTAAATTGGCTTATCAAATGCAATTCGGCCATACGACTTTGTATTCCATGACCTTGGGGTTAATCAAACACCAGCAGCACGTGAATCGACCGTATTTATGGATGACGTTCTGGATCATTTCCAAGAGGAAGGAACATCATGGGCGGCATTTGTATCTTATTTTAGGGCTCCTGAGGGAGGAGCCACTCCGCGGGAAGTCTTGTTAAAGGTAACTTCTGGATTCGAGAGATACCTTTTTGGTCATATGATCAACGAAGTGGGAATACACGTGGATCTCGCTAAATCTCTTTAGCACAGTATTTTCGAAGATCGCGCAGCTCAAATCTCTTTAGCACAGTAGGGTGCTGTGTTCGTGAAGGACAAAACAGGAGGACGTCTTTTCAGCTTTCGAATCCCAACTCTGCAATGTTTACACACCGACACAACAAGAGAAAGTGATGACTTACGTAATGGACCTGCAGGAAGAACTGCATGAGTCACGACCTGCGGTGGAAGCCGTAGTCTTTGGATTTAAATTGGAGGCATCACTTGGACGGTACCGAATGCACCGCTTAGACTGATCACAAGGGCCTCCTGTATACCCATGTTTCGAAGGAGCTAAACATGTAACGACATCGCTGGATGGAACTTCTGAATGAATACGACCGTGAAACCTAGACGTGTATGAGCTTTGCAGCTTGCTATCGACTCTAACATACCTGATCAGACCCGCCTTGCTCAAACTGAAGAACTGAAGGAAGAGAGTTCTCAAGATTAACCCATGCGGGGCATGGGGAAGCAACCTTTGGCATATCGGACGATATTTGCTACTTCAGGGAACGAATATGAACCTCACTATACAGCAACCTTAGGGAACTGGTGCAGGCGAAGCACACGGGTCTTGATATCCTATTCATCGGAGTTTTGATAGGATGTATTAAAACTTGAAGACCATGTGCGGGTGACCGGGCCTGAAGGCCCACATAGCCACACATGGGAACGATGTTTGACATGTGGGAAAGTCAAGATGGGATATTAGCAACCAGAAACACATGTATGGAAATGAGAACAGACTGCCATGGATTTTGTCACCAGTCTACTTACAACTCGAAACGGAAACCTTATCACCTAGGTGATCATTGATGGACTCAAGTTACTAGCACACTTTCTTGCAATCAAGAAAACGGACGAGTCTTCACAGTTGTGAATGTTTCTCTGAGAGAGGCGGCTTTTAGGCACGAGGTGCCAACTCCTGTTATCTCTGAATTTGATCTATGCATGATCTATGTCAGACAACACGCAACACCCTTGGCTCACGTCGGGACCAGAGCATTGCTTACTGTCGTTGGACAAACGGTCAGAGTAAACGAACTCTCCTGTCACTCGAAGGCATGCTGCGAGCATGTGTGTGATTGGCTTTGGTGCAAATTTGAAGGACTCTTACCTATGGTTGAGTACTACTGCGGCAGTTATCATCTTGGTTACCAGACAGATCTGTTGAGGCATTACGTAGACAATAATGCCAACCTTCTTGTTAGACTGAGATGGTTGACAACTTAATTACTGGTCCAGGACTGGTACTCGAAACTCTTGGGAAGGTTGTTTGGATTAGGAGTCGATTGGCGGCAACGCGTGACCGTCAAGAAAGCTCATAAACTTGGGAAACGCTGGAGGCGATCGTGTCGTGTAGAAAGTGTCACCCTGGGAGGGTGTGGAATGCTTGGGAAGCATGGCGAGCTTAACTGACGTCACGATGGACCATTCAACGTAACCTACAAACTCGAGTTACCCGACGAATCGGGTAACGTACGCGATGTCATTTATGTTTCGGATCTAAGGCAGTGGTTGTCTGATGAAACATGTGCGATACCTTTACTGGAGGAATTTATCGAGCACATGGACCAGGAAGTCAAGGTTCGTTATCTTAGTCGAATTTCAATCGTGAGAGTTCGTTGGAACTCAAGGCGTGGACCGAAGTTCCCGTGAGAACGCAAAGATCAGGTGAAGCTCTGTTATCCCCGATTGTTCAAACGGTGGGACCAACTTTCGATATCATTGGCGAATTTCGGGACGAAATTACCTTTCATGTTGGGGATGATGTGGCACTCAACTGACCTCGCAATCTTGTTTTTTTTACAACTTGGTTTACGTGGTGTCTGTGCAGTTATCTGGATGCTTAGTGATTACGTGTAATGCTTGATTATTATTTGTGTAGTATTACATATAGTTAATTAGAGTTTCTATCGCTTCACTCTTCTGTGCTTATTGTGAAATTTCGGGACCAAATTTCTTTCAAGTTGGGGATGATGTGACAATCCGCATTCTCAAGGTTTGCGGCGTTTAATCTAGTGATCTTAATTTCCATTTTTCCCTCTTCCTTATGTTAAACGCTTTGTTCATATAACTCCATTGAACTTGCATGTACGATAACTTGTTAATTAATGCATGGGCATGTTGGGCCGCACACCTTCTGGGCCACAGTACGGGTCACCTGAGCCCATTGCACACTTGTTTGTTTCCACCTTTGTAGAGCCTGATTTCGGCCCAACTATTATACATAACAACCGGCCCACTTGTTAGATTCATAACCGGCCCACTTGGGATGACTTAGGATTAGTATATTAACTTGAATGTGTTCTGTACGTAATCTTTTTCATATCCCACAATAACAAACTCACAAACCCTAATACACTCTCATCCCTCCCTTTGGATCAGCGACGCTTATCCCCTTTGAATTCCTCTTCACTCTCGAAACTGGTTTCCCTCGTGGCCTGCAACAAACATTTTTCGGTTAGTGCGATTATATTGATGTTAATTCTAATTGATTGCTCTCGGCTATGTGCTAAATATGATTGCTTATGCATGATTATGATGGTTAGCTAGGATTATGTATATGAACGCATCAGGATGGTTACGATCTAGATAATATTATGTTAGGATTATAGAAATAATCATTCTGTGTAGTTACATTCAAAGTGATCGATGTTGTTGTTTCAATAAGAAAATGGCAGCCATGTGCATTTAAAGTCTTGATCTAATCAAATCATGTGCACATCCTAATAGTGTGGTCAGACTAGTCTAGGATATTAATGATATGTGAATGGAATGATGTGTTGATGTCTTGTTTTTTTTTTTGAGGTTGGAATATGTGTATTGATTTCATCCAAACTGAGCATGTGATTGTGTTGTTTGTCTGATTCGTGTGAGTCATCATGGAGGGGGGGATTTTTCATGTATGACAAGTAATAGAAAGTGCCGGGTATTGTATGAATTAGAATCTATAAATTTAATGACTGGAAGATTGACACGTGATAATATAATAAATTTGAAGTAGGGTTTCACTAGATATCATTATGTATATGATCGGTTGTATGTATAGAATTACGAGTGAATTGCAAGTTTTGTCCTTTATCTTTAGGCCATTTTGCAAGTTTTGTCCTTTATGTTTAAATTTGACGAGTTTTGTCCTTTATGTTTAAAAATCAAGCACGTTTTACCCTTTGGGGCAAAACGTGCTTGATTTTTAAGGACAAAACGTGCTTGATTTTTTAAACATAAAGGACAAAACGTGCTTGATTTTTAAACATAAAGGATAAAACGTGCTTGATTTTTAAGGCCCAAAGGGTAAAACGTGCTTGATTTTTAAACATAAAGGACAAAACTCGTCAAATTTAGACATAAAGGACAAAACTTGCAAAATGGCCTAAAGATAAAGGACAAAACTTGCAATTCACTCTAGAATTAACAAGGCAAGATTTGTGAGATTAATGATGGTTATTAAACAGTAAAGGACAATTGGGGAATTGAAATAATATTAACAACATGCAAATTCGGTTGGACTAATGTATCGATGGATAACATCTTTTTTAGTTGGGCTTTGTACACCAACTGGGCTACACAAGCAAATAGAGAAAACAATAAGTTTATTAAATGGGCCGATACATTGTTGCTAGATTAATAGATGTTGGTATATAATCAGCTTTGGGCCGGGTGTTTGTTACACATGTACTTGGTAAACAGTGAGTTAATAACATATATTGGTTTGGGCTAATGAGTAGGTTGTCGATATATTTAAACTCAATGGGGTCTTATGTGGTAAACGGATTTCATAAGTCAGTAGGTTACATTGGGTTACTTTATTTAAAACATATTTTGGGTTATGGACTGGGCCACAAAGGTTGAATCAAAAGGTCATTTAAGCTCTCATTAACTAACCGATGGGTGTGGTGTGTAGGGTGAACTAGATTACGAAGTTGTATGTGAACAGGATGCAAGTATTTACAATAGGTTGAATAATGCTAGTGGTTTAATGCATGTTATGGTTTAAATGACATGATTTGATAAATGCTTTTGTGAGATGTGGATATTATTGGTTGATTGATGCAACTTGCACGACTTGTTTAATACTAGTGCACTGTTTTTGTAGCGTGTGAAAAGAACGTATGATATAAGTGAACTTGATTACTAAACTGGGTGTTCTGGTAAACCGTGATAGGACGTAGTTGATCAATTGTTAAACAAGCAAATAGTCTTACCGAGCAAAACCAAGGTGAGTTCATCTCTCTTGAGCATGCGTCCCGGTGGTTGGGACAGTCAGTGGGTATCCCGGGGAGGGATAAGTCTTTTGGGTAAAAACAGAAATGTTGGATAATATACTCTTCCTATCACCTTTAAAGTCCCTCCGTGTTGTTTGGTTACAGGGGAGGTAACATGGTATTAGTTGGTAGCGCTACTTAGGTTTGGCAACCTCACCCCGTACCTGGGAGGACGGATGTTGAACTAATGACCTAGTCATGACCAATGCTTTGATAGGAGCATTGGAGAAAGGGCAAAATAATCAGAAGCCGTCTTGTATTCGTGGTATTATCAACATTACTTTCGGAATTAACTTTAATGGATTAACTAAACATTTGGTAATCAACGTTTTGGTAAAAACTATGAACTCACCAGCGTTGTCTGATACACTTGTTGCATGCTCGCAGGTCGTTAGATATCTTAGATTTGGGAACTTGCTGTCTGAAGTAGCTGGAGTGGTCATGGGTCGAGTAGAAGGATTTATGAGATTGATTTCTTGATATTATACAATGGTTTTGAAACTGATTAACATTGGTTTTCTAATTGCTTCCGCTGAACGTGTTGGCTTTCATTTAAACTTGTTGATGGCATTTTCTTTAATGATTGAGAATTTTATTTATAAACTTGTATGGTTCAATGTAATTAGTGGCTCGTTGTTGGTACGTCACTTGCCTAGCAGGGACATACCCTAGGTGGTATTTTGGGGGTGTGACACATATATTACATTCTGAACATATCCGGACATCCAAAAATTTTTGTAATCATTAAAATATTTTATTTTAGTGATTGGAATGCAAAAATACCACTCGTCGCGTAATTTGGAACGTTTTCGCATCCGTTCGAGTTTTCATCGTAATTAACCGAATAACGCAACCGTACGACCAAACGAACCGACATCCGAGATGTATTCAATCATATTTTATGTTCTCTATGCTTTAACTTCATTGTGGAGCCTTGAAATGGGGTTAACGGGGCTTAAAAACATAAAAAACTGAGTTTTACACATTCAGGGACCAAAACTGCCAAACTGTCAAACTTGCTAGGCGGGGCGCGAAGACCTGAGCATCAGGCTTCGCGGGGCGCGATAGACTGCTAGTTCAGAAACATTGAATTTGGACTCAGCAGCTGATTTCAATGGTTTTAATCCCTGATTTGAGATACCATTTGATTGTTTTTGAGATCCCATTGTATTTAAAACCATGTTCCACAAGTGTATGGCTTAGATCATACCTTGAATTGCTCAAAAACACATCTAAAGATGTTGTTAACTCAAGACATTCTATAAATACCCACTTGTTTCATTCTCATTTCCTCACAAATTGATTCTGATATGCTCTAAGTTGAAGTTTAGGCTTCATAACTGAGTGTTTTGAATCAATTCTTCCTTGCTTGGACCTTTTGTAACATTCTTTCATGCTTGTTATTGCATTTAAGCAAGAAAGTCAAATAGTGTTTGACTTTCTACTTTGACCAGTCTTTGGTCAACACAAAGTTCGTTTGAACTTTGCAACGTGAGCGTAATCACGATGGTTATAGTCCCTTGTGACCATGCCTACTGATTACCACATTGATTAGTCGAAGTGACGAGTCAAAATTTCGGTCAAAATGCATATTTATGCGCATTTTGTGACGAAGCTATTTTCGGGTATCAAAACACTTTGTTTTGATATCAAACTTGTTTTCTAACTTAGTTAAACATGTTTTAACATGTTTAACTCGTCACTTTTAGTCTAGTGCTTGTATAGGGTCGTAAGTCAAGCGGTCTTGACAACCGCTTAGACTTTCGAATCCGACCCGTTTGGTCGATCGTTAGGATCCGATCAAGCATATTTTGTGACCATAGTTATATTGGGAATAACCTTCCGAGGTTATACCTTATGGTCACTGAGTTTAATTAGTTGTATGATAGGTATATGCCTTAGGAAAATGACCAAAATGTCCTTTTCATGCATAATTGGATTTTAAGCATATGTAACTTAACTTTTGCCACTTAAACTGATTATGCAACATATTTAAACATGTTTGGGCATATAATACTTGTCATAGGACTAGTTAGGCGCCTCACACGCGCATTCGTGCGAACGACGCGTTAAAGTAGCGTAAGCTACGTCGTAACGGGTCGTAAGCACTTAGGATAAGTTCCGATTTAAAATATTGGCTTTGTTAAACCATATCACATGAGTTCTAATACTCATTTGGTTTATTTTTTTGGGTAAAGGGTTACCCCGGTGAATTTATATATAACCAATAAAACAAAGATGTGTCAGAGCAACACATCAACTAGACTTGACAGACCAAGCCTAGGACACCAATCCAACAAACCAAACAACAAACAACCAGACAAAACGTCAAGGCAAAAACAAAACAACCACGGCCAAAAACACAAACAAACACAAGGCCGGCCTAAACAACAAACAAAAAATATCTAGCCCGGATCCAGCTCGCCATCCTTAGTATCACTAATCTTCCATGTTTCAAATATCCTCTTCCTTGTAGCCTCTAATCGAAACTTGAACCCCATAAGTCTTAGACGAACTGAACTTTTAATCTTCTCAGCCACTTGAACTGCAGATAAATGATTAGAAGTAAACAGCCGACTGTTCCTCTCTTGCCATATGTAATACGAGGTCGCCGCAACTACCATTTTACACACAATATCATCAACTGTCTTCGAGTTAGAATGATGTTCAACCCAACCCATTAATGACTGCCATGTATTATCTACACTATCCATGTTCACCATACCCTTCACGTTTGTCCATACTTGATCCGCAAAGACGCATTGAAAGTAAAGATGATCTCGACTATCACGATCATAATGGCACAAAGGGCAACACATGAGGTTAAGATTTGTTACACTTCCTGCTTCCCAAACTGCCAACCTATCATGCGTCTTCAATTTATCCCTGAACACCAACCACATATGGAATGAGTGGCGCGGGACACATTGAGAAAACCAAACCATATTAGCCCAGGCCGCATTATTATCTCTATTTCGAACCATATCCCAAACTTGAGAGGACTTAAAATCGCCAAACTCCCCATCCACAGCTTTCCACACTATTCTATTCTGAGCATTATCAATCAGATGGGGTATTTGAATATTTATTAAAACCGGGAACAAGTCTAGCCACGCTTGAGGCCACCTCCACTGCCCATTCTCATCAATGACATCCGCAACCGAAGATTTCAAATTAAAACCTGCATTAGCTATCGATCTAGGAGTAATAAAAGAAATAAGAGGACTCATATGGCACCAGTTATCACTCCAAGCATTTGTTTGCATCCCACTTTTTAGTAAAAACCATATGTGAGGCAGCACAATGCTCCGAATAGACAATATTTTCCGCCATCCCCAACTCATGCTCCCTCGACAAGGGACCTCCCAAAAATTTCTCCCTTTTAACTTATATTCATGAATCCACCTAACCCAAATGGACTCACGTTTGGTTAAAATACTCCAAACATGCGTAGCCATAAGCGATTTATTAACATCCGATATACTTCGAATACCCAAACCACCTTCTTGTTTAGGCAAGCACACATCTTTCCAAGCAACTTTCGCGCGTATTTTACCCTCCGATCCTGCATTCCATAAGAATCTACGGATTCTTTTTTCAAGCTCATTGATAACTCGAGTAGGAATAATGAACACAGAAGCCCAATAGATATGCATAGAAGACAAAACTGAGTTTATTAGTTGCAACCTACCAGCAAAGGATAGCGACTGTGTCATCCAGTTATTAATCTTCTTTTCCATTCGATCAATAAGAACCTTGCAATCTTTAAAGAGAAGCCTAGATGAGATGAGCGGAACCCCCAGATAACGAACCGGAAAAACACCCTCTTGAAATGGCATAATATCCATAATTTCCTGTCTAATCAAGTGTGGAACATTACAGAAAAACACTGTACTTTTCGCTGGGCTAGGAGCCAAACCAGAGATGTTAGTAAACGTCTGAAGCGCCTCTTTGACCCTTTTAACCGAAACAACATCTCCATGAACAAAAATAAATAAGTCATCAGCAAACGAGACATTAATTATTTTTTGTTTGGCACAATGAGCATGGTATCTAAACGGAGAGGAAGCAGCCTGCTGAAGTAAACGAGAAAGAATCTCCATGATTAACGTGAATAAGTAGGGTGACATGGGATCGCCCTGACGTAACCCTCGTTTTCCTCTAAAATAGCCATGAAGGTTTCCATTGATGCTCAATGAATAAGAAACTGTCGACACACATGTCATAATCCACCCAACCATTTTATGATGAAACCCATATCGAATCAAAATATTTTCCAAGAAAGACCAATTTACCGTATCATATGCTTTCTGTATATCAATTCTGAAAGCACATCTAGCCGGACCCCTGTTAAGATGGTAATTATGCATTAATTCTTGCGTGAGAAGAATATTATCAGAAATTTTCCGCCCCGGCACAAACGCTGATTGGTTGATACTAACAAGATTTCCCAAACTACCTTTTAGGCGGTCCGTGATAATTTTACTTATGCATTTGTAAATCACATTGCAACAAGATATCGGCCTGTAGTCAAGTACTGAATCCGGGACTTCTTTTTTCGGGATCAATGCAAGAATAGTATGATTAATCTGAGTTAAAAGCTTACCATTCTCAAAAAATTGCAACACTGCATCCGTAACTTCATTACCAACAATCTCCCATGCATGCTTAAAAAACGCCGAAGTGTACCCATCAGGCCCTGGGGCTTTATCCTCTCTAATACTGAACATAGCATTTTTAACTTCCTCTCGAGAGACCTGAGAGACCATTTGATCCGCAATCTCGCTACTTAAAACATTAGTGAAGATGCCATCCAAATCAACCTGATTAACCGAAGACTCCATCCCCAAAAAATTGGTGTAATGCGAAACCAACACATCAGCAATTTGATTACCTTCATGTCTAGTTCCCATGGTATCCGTAATACTCTGAATTTTTGTTCGAGCATTTCGAGCCTTAACTGAATTATGAAAAAACCTGGTATTCGAATCTCCCGCACAAAGCCACTCAACCTTAGATTTCTGTTTAAGATAACATTCTTCATCATAAGCCACAGATTGAAATTCTTGTAAACATTGCGTCTCCCGCTGCCTTAACCGAATATCCATAGGGTTCTGATCCACTTGAATCTGAATTTCATCCAATGTTTTCCTCAAATCAATAACCCTCTTATGTAAATTACCCTGATGAAAAGAATCTTTCTCAACCTAGGTTTCAAGTTTCTCATTTTCTTTACAACAGAAAGCATCGTAATACCATCTATTGTTTTCATCCACTCCTGTTTCACAGACTCCTGAAATTCTAGTTTTGACACAATAAAATTCGGGAATTTAAAAGGCTTAGGCCTATTCCCATTGGAGCTCATCATTCTAAGAATACATGGAGTATGGTCTGACAACCGAAAAGGGTGAAACAAAGCAAACGCATCAGGAAATTGCTCAATGAACGACACATTACCCATAATTCTATCAATCTTTTTAAGAAGACCCACTCCACTCTTTGGCTTTTGACTCCACGTGTATTGCAGCCCATGAGCATTAATGTCGAACAATTCAGCTTGAAGGATACAATCATGAAACTCACGCATACCAATAGACATGCTAGACGAACCAAATACAGAATCCTCAACATTTAAAGCCGTGTTAAAATCCCCCATAACTATCCACGGTTTACCATGACAGAACACTTTATGCTTACATAAATCCTCCCAAAGCAGTCTACGGTCTTGATATTTATTTTCAGCATACACAAACGAACAAAAGTAACTCTTTTTGCTATCTTTTATCACTACCTGAGTATGTATAAGTTGATCAGTTTGATAAATAACCATAACATCAAACATATCAGGATTCCATCCTAAGATAATTCTCGTGCCTCGCGTGCATAAATCACCATTAGACATCCAACACCACTTACGGAACACATACTTGCAAATTTTAGCCAGCTTATTAACATCCACATGCGATTCAAGGATTGCACACATATCTAATTTATTCTCAGCAACAATTGAACGAACCTCACTTTGTTTCAGGGGCCGGTTCAATCCCCTAACATTCCAGGTCATGATGCTACCCATTTAAACCATTGAGACCGGGAGTGCTTGCCCCCTCAGAATTAATAGGCTGATCATTCTTCATGAATTGTGCCATCTCCGTCGGAGTAACCTCTTTCATGTCACTATCAACCTGCCCCACCCTTCTTTGTTTCATCTCATTATCAACCTGCGATTGTCTAGCATTCTTGTTATTCTCTTCATCCTTCTTATCAGCAATATTTTCATCCCCATTCCCATCCTCATTTGCTAAAGCATCAAACGAATTACCTGTTTTGATTTGACTAGAACCCGAACTAGTACCAGTCTACGTTCCAGAAGTACTGGCAGCAAATCTGTTAGTTTTCGGCTTATAAACAAACTTCGGTTTCTTTTGTCCAACTCTAATCTTAGCAACCCTTCTCTTATCCGTGATAAAGCCTTCCGCATCCACCATTACTTGCTTCTGTTTGGGATTAACAGCTTTTGGACAGTTCTGATCATTATGACCAAAGATGCAACATTCAGCACACCGGTGCGGTTTCCATTCATACTCAACCTTTACACTTTCCATAATGAATCCCTCATCATCCAGTTTCGGAATGGCTACAACTATGTGATCCTTCAGAACATCATCCGCACTTAGCTCAATCAAAGCTCTAGCAAAACTGCTCCTACCCCAACTATTGGCACACATATCCGCTGTATAGCTATCCAATCTCTTTGGGACTCCAATCTTCGACGCCAACAAACTAAGACCATCATTCGTATAGATAGAGATCGGAACATTATGAAGCTTCACCCATATAGGAACCGACTTTATTCCTTCCTTTTTCAAACTAACTGATGGCGACCAGATATTAAGAATTAACGGAACTTTGCGGATTAACCACGGCCCTCCCTCAAGAACATTATGCATTCCTTCCTTAGAATCAAACTTAAAGAAAAAGAAACCTTCAGCATTCATCATAATCTTGACAAATCCAAACTTCGACCACACATTTTTAACATAATACTCAACCACCGGAAACGGTAATCTATTTCCCAGGAAGTATCCAAATAAAACATTGTCAAACCTGTCTTGAACTTTCTTAACTACCTCCCTAGGAATTACTATATCAGCTTCTTGATGAGTCTCCATGGATTCCAATTTTCTGAAGTTCACTTCACGTTTAATACTAGGATTCAGCATCACCTTTTGCGCATAAGAAACCTTTTCCTCCTGATGCTTATTCGCATAAACATTTTCCACAGGAACTGTTACTTTTTCCAACTCATCAATTACATTGATGTTGCGAAGTTCAACCTGGTTACTTGACACAATTCCACGTCTAGGAGCTAACGGATTACCGTCAATATTCAGAGTTCGAAGAGGAGCAAACGGTTTACCATCAATTTTCAAAGACTTAGCATCAAGACTGTTCATAAACGAATCAAGATTAGGACGCCCCTCCTGCAGATTCGACGGCATATCACTTGTCTTAGATATAAAAATATCTCCATGCAGCTTTTCGGTGAACGAGTGAAACCCTAAATCCTCCAAATCTGAATCTTTATTACTCTCCATGCACGACAACAACGTAAACCTCAATCACATACGGCACCAAGAAACCCTAATCCGAAAACCCTAGTGTTAATCTTCAACCCTTAACCGATTAATCCAATGTTTTCGATCTAGCTAAATTAAACTCAGTTAACCGCAATAAAAAACAATCAGATTAATAAATCAGAATATCAAATTAAACACTAAGGAGGCGATTGAAAAGAAAGAAAAAAAACCCTAAATTCGAAATTGCTCACAATTGCTAACTAGTTCGTTATAGAGATTTGACAGAATCAAAACTCCAATCACAGACTGTTATACAAAAGATCACAAAGAAGAATCAAGGATTTCACGAAGAACAAGATCGCCTAGGGTTAGAGAGAAAACAGCCATCATTGGAAAGTGAAGAAATACCCGATCTTCCGATTTAGGTCTCGATTTATTAACATAGCGATCCGATTACTAGGTACTACTTGATTTCCTTGGTTTGCCCGAGCTTTGTTAAGTTCATTAAATCGAGGATACTTTGCAATTCAATGTGAGTACATAGTCCCCTCTTTTACCGCTTTCAAATATTTTGGGGTGATACACATGTGCCTACTTGTTACTTTTGTGCTTTTCGTGCTTTCATGACATATACTTGTTGTGTTCATTAGTACGCATATAGTACATGATTTCATTTATTGTATGTTTACTTAGCATGCTAGCACATTGATTTTATAAACACTTTTGTTGCATATGTTTACTCAGCATATGGACACGTTGATTTACATTACGTTTCTGCTATATATGTTTACTGAGCATGCTAGCATATTGATTTACATAATATTTATGCTTCGTATGTTTACTTAGCATACTTAGTACATGGTTTTTACATAGCATGCTTACATTTGGTATGACATTTGGTTTGTTTAACGAAACTAAAATACGTTCATTAACACTGATCTTGCCGCTCGGTAGTATGTAGTGGTACCATAGGAATTGACAACTCCAATTCCTGGAATCCTAGGTTTGTTTGGACGGAAGGAATGACAGAATCCGAAAACATTTTTAGTAAACCTTTAATTTCTTTGAAGGTTTATCCTACAGTCTCAAGGCTTGAATGTATGCATTTAACATTACCGGATAAATGTTTGTATCAGTAAAGCAATGATTTTGCAAAACATAACTTTTGACTTAAACTATGATTTATTTTGTGACATCTGTGCTTGTAATCATTGTACAAACTTTAAATAGTTCAATTATCAATAAAACAATGTGATTTGATCCCAATATTTGTTTATTTATGTTTGACATTTTGCACGTTTTGATTTTTGTTCAATTTCAAACTCTATATCACTTTCTGGAAAGTTATACGCAAACTGCTTCGTAAACGTAATCAGTTTAACGCGATAAACACTCCGGAAAATCAACATATGCTTAACATACCTTAAATAACCTTTACATAACTTAGAAATAAGTTTTAAAGGGCTTGGTATGGCAAAAACAAGTTTATTCGATCGCAGGGACTATTTGCGACAAACTGCGAAAGTATGCCGATTCCTATGGTAATGAACATTCCGAAACTTGATCATAAGCTAAACATAACCTATATATCCTTCACAAAGATTAGAAATAGGCTTTGAGGGGTTCGTTATGCAAAATATGCTCATTTGGTCAAACAGGGACTAAAAGCATCAAAAAGTGCATAAGTTTGCATTTACGCGCATATCTTACGTTCCGAACACATCCGGACATCCAAAAATTTTTGTAATCACTAAAATATTTTATTTTAGTGTTTGGAATTCTAAAATTTCATTCGTCGCGGAATTTGGATCGTTTTTCGCGTCCGTTAGTGTTTCGTCGTAATTAACCAAATAACGTGACCGACGCCCAAACGAACCGACATCCGAGATATTTTCAAGCATATTTCATGTTCCCTATACTTTGACATCATTATTGAGCCTTGAAAATAGGTTAACAAGGCTTAAACGTGTAAAAAACCAATTATGCATGCAGGGACCATTTCTGACATTCTGAGATTTTGGTCTCTGGCAGGGCGAGACAGGCCTCTCGCGGGGCGCCAGAGACTGATCTGGGCAGATTCAATGTTTTTGCAAACAGCATCTGATTTTCTGGGTTTCATACATGGTTTTCTCACACCATTTGCTAGTTTTTGAGTTGTTTTCTTTGTTCTTGATCTTTGGTCCTTTTGTAAGATTCTTTCATGCTTTTTATGCATTTCAAGCATGAAAGTCAAACAGTGTTTGACTTTCTGCTTTGACCAGTCTTTGGTCAACACAAAGTTCGTTTGAACTTTGTAACGTGAGCGTAATCACGGGTCATAGTCCCTTGTGACTATACCTACTGATTACCACGTTAATTAGGCGTAGTGACGAGTCATAGTTTCGGTCAAAATACGTGTTTATGCGTATTTTGCAACGAAGATATCTTTGGGTATCAAAACACTTTGTTTTGATATCAAACTTGTTTTCTAACTTAGTTAAACATGTTTTAACATGTTTAATTCGTCACTTTTAGTCTAGTGCTTATATAGGGTCGTAAGATAAGCGGTCTAAACAACCGCTTAGACTTTCGAACCCGACCCGTTTGGTCGATCATTAGGATCCGACAAAACACATTTTGTGACCATAGTAGCATAGGGAATAACCTTCCGAGGTTATAACTTATGGTCACTTTGTTTAGTTAGTTGTATGATAGGTAGTTTATATGCCTTAGGAAAATGACCAAATTGCCCTTTTTGCGCATAATTCCATTTTAAGCATATGTAATCTAATTTTTGCCAAGATTATGAATATTAACCAAGCTAAGTTGAACTAGATCCTATCATGCACATCACTGAATAAATAAATCGATAAGTGTAATGGTACATGGGCAGAGGTTATGTCTTGGATGAGCCAGAATTCTAATATGCAGATGTCGGAAAATATTATTAGCAGGTTGGTCGTTTCAGCTGCTTCTTATTTTGTTTGGCAAGAAAGAAATAATAGGCTTTTCACTAAAAACCAGCGTACGGCGATGGTGATTGCTCGGGAGATCATTCGAACGGTTAGATTGCGCCTTTTAGCATTCAAATTCAAGTGGAAACCTGGCCTTCGAAGGTTACTTGAGAAATGGCAGATACCAAGTGGCAACATGGAGATTGATCCTGGCTAGAGAGTTGTAGTCCTCTATTTTTGTCGCTCAGTTTGAGCTTGGTCGTTTAGTGGTTGTTTAGTTTGGTTGTGTTTTTGTTTTGGCTGTTTTTGTTATAGTCTTGGTATGCCAAGGCTTTTTGGTGTGTAACATTTCAGTTGCACTTTTGTGCTCTTTGGTTTTATAAAATTCACCGGGGTAACCCTTTACCCCCCAAAAAAAAATCTAATTTTTGCCACATAAACTAATTATTATACATGTTAGGGCATATAATACTTGTCATAGGACTAGTTAGGCTACTCGTTTGCGCTTTTGCACAAATGACGCGTTAAAGTAGCGTAAGCTACCTAAACGGGTCATAGGCACTTAGGATAGGTTCCGATTTAGAATGTAGGCTTTGTTAAACCATATCATATGAGTTCCAATACTCATTTGGTTTACGAGACCTCATTCTATCCGATCTTCCGATTTAGGTCCAGTTTATTATCGTAGTTACCTATATTAGGTGCTGATTGATTCCGTGATCCTTTGAGCGTTACCTGGTTGTTATTACAAGACTATAAGCAATATCAAGTGAGTACATAGTCCCCTCTTTTACTCTTTTCAAATATTTTGGGGTGATACACATGTGCCTACTTGTTACTTTCGTGCTTTTCATGCTTTCATGACATATACTTCCTATATTCATTGGTACGCATATAGTACATGAATTCATTTATGCTATGCTATGTATGTTGATTTGAGCATGCTAGCACATTGATTTCATAAACACATTTGTTTCATATGTTTAAATCAGCATATGTACACATTGATTTAGATTACATTCTTTTGCTATGTATGTTCATTTAGCATACTTAGTACATTGTTTTCACATAACATCCTTACATTTGGTATGACATTTGGTTTGTTTAACGGGTCAAAAATACATTCATTAACACTGATCACGCAGCTCGGTAGTATGTAGTGGTACCATAGGAATTGACAACTCCCATTCCTGGAATCCTAGGTTTGTTTGGACTTAAGGAATGGCAGAATCCGATATACATAATTGATAAACCTTTAACTTGTTATGTGACAACTGTGCTCTGTAAACGATGTACGATATAAAACAATGTCAATTATCAATAAAACGTTGTGTTTTGGTGTTAATATGTGTGTATTTGTGTTTGATGATTTTACAATTTGATTCGAGTTCGATTTCAAGCTTTAAATTGCTTTCTGGAAGGTTATACACAAACTGGTGTGTAAACGTAATCAGTTTAACACGACAAACACTCTGGAATAGTGAAATAGGCTTAACATACCTTAAATAACCTCTACATAACTTAGAAATAAGTTTTGGATGGTTTGGTGTGGCGAAAACAAGTTTGTTCGATCGCAGGGACGATTTGTGTCAAACTGCGAAACTATGCCGATTCATATGATAACGAACATTCTGGAACTTGATCATAAGTTAAACATACCCTAAATATCCTTTACATAGCTTAGAAATAGGCTTTGATGGGTTCGGTATGCGAAAATAAACTTTTTGATCAATAGGGACTAAATGCGTCAAAAGTGCATAAGTTTGCATTTTCGCGCATATCTTACGTTCTGAACGTATCCGGACATCCAAAAATTTTTGTAATCATTAAAATATTATGTTTTAGCAATTGGCATGCAAAAACTTCATTCGTTTCGCAATTTGGATCGTACACGCGTTCGTTACGATTTCCGTCGTAATTAACCGAACAATGCAACCGTACGGCCAAACGAAGCGACATCCGAGATGTTTTCAAGCATATTTCATGTTCCCTATGCTTTAACATCATTGTGGAGCTTGAAAATGGGTTTGACGGGTGTTAGAAGTGCCAAAATGCGACAAAACAAGCTCAGGGACTAAAACTGCCAAACTTTGAAAGTTGCTGACCTGCAGGTCCCATACGGACCGTATGGGTATTTTCTTATGGTTCGTAAGCTATCACCAGCACAGCAGTTTGCGGAAACATTGAATCTGGTCTCTTGAACTGGTTTTGATGGTTTTTAACCACTGAATTTGCACTCTATGGACTGGTTTTGAGTATCCCTTGTCAAAACCTTGTGCCCAAGTGTAAGACCTAGATTAAAGCTCAAACTTCGAGAAAAGATCTTAACGGTTCTCCGAAATCTATATAAACCCAAGCTTTCATTCATTGCTGCTCAAACTTTGCTCTAAATTTGCTCTAAGTTGAAGCCTTAGCTTCATACCTGAGTATTTTAGATCAAATCTCCATTGCTTGGACCTTTTGTGAGTATTCGTTTCATGCTTTTTATGCTTTTCGAGCATGAAAGTCAACCAGTGTTTGACTTTCTGCTTTGACCAGTCTTTGGTCAACTCAAACTTCGTTTGAATTTTGCAACCTGAGCGTAATCAAGATGGTCATAGTCCCTTGTGACTATACCTACTGATTACCACGTTGATTAGGCGTAGTGACGAGTCATAGTTTCGGTCAAAATACGTGTTCATGCGTATTTTGCCACGAGACTATCATTGGGTATCAAAACACTTTGTTTTGATATCAAAACCTATTTTCTAACTTAGTTAAACATGTTTTAACATGTTTAACTCGTCACTTTTAGTCTAGTGCTTGTGTAGAGTCGTAAGTCAAGCGGTCTAAATCACCGCTTAGACTTTCGAACTAGACCCGTTTGGTCGATCATTAGGATCCGACCAAGCATGTTTAGTGACCATAGTTGTATTGGGAATAACCTTCGGAGGTTATACCTTATGGTCACTTAGTTTAATTAGTTGTATGATAAGTAGTTTATATGCCATAGGAAAATGACCAAAATGCCCTTTTCGTGCAAAATTGGATTTTAAGCATATGTAACTTAACTTTTGTCACTTAAACTAATTATGCAACATGGTTAGGCATATAATACTTGTCATAGGACTAGTTTTTTTTTGGGTAAAGGGTTACCCCGGTGATTCTATTATAGACAACCGCCAAATAAGTACAAGTAGTGAGGATGAGTTCCCCACTAGTTCATATACAGGACATGCCCCATATATGTAAGCAACAAGCAAAACAAACCAACATACCAACTCAATCTAGCCTACTACAATCATGGTAATGACTACCTAGTAGACAAACGAAAAAATGAAACAGCAACATCAACCGCCATCATCAAAAATGAAATTGCTACCAACCGGCAGCCCCTTAGCATGAAACAGAAGCCACCTATCCATTGGACTTTATGTGAGAGGTGCTTGCCCCTGTACTGGAAGACGTAGGATGTGTACCCGATGTCATAACCTCATTCGTTTCATCATATACAACCTCTACCTCGTCATCGTCAGACTCCCCATTTAGCTCACGTACCCCTTTATATCTCCCCTGGGAGGAACCCCCATTCCCCTCAACGAACCCAAGAGCACTAAACGAATTATGTGTTTGAACCTTGGACGAACTAGTGCTCCTCGCATTCACGTAAGAAGAACTCACTGCCTTTTTCTTTTTATCCACAGGTCTATATTCAAACTTGGGCTTTTGATTGTTAACTTGAAAACCGTTCTTCTTTACATTCCTTTTTGTCTTGACTTCCGTATAACCATCCTCATCTACTTTCGGACTGTTTGTAGAAGGATTCACTGTCGATCGAATGCATTTTGGACACTCCTCAAAATCATGCCCAAATACACAACAGTGGGCACATCTCGGTGGTTTCCATTCATATTCCACACGAATAGTCTCATTGACATACTTGTTCTCCTCCAACTCAGGAATAGCCATAGTTAGAACCTCTTTAAAGTCATGCTCAGCAGATATTTCAATGAGAGCCCTAGCATAGCTGCTACGTCCCCAAGCCTCGTTACACATATCAATAGTATACGAGTCCAACCGCGTAGGAGAACCAATTTTAGATGCCAACATGCTTAACCCATCATCAGTATATGCCACTAGAGGAACCTCATGCAATTTCACCCAAACCGCGACCTTTTTAATATCTTCTTTTTTAAGAGTGTTTGTGGGGGACCAAGTGTTTAGGAAAAGAGGTTTATTACGAATCAGCCAAGGACCCCCTTCAAGGACATTATTCATACCCCTACTATCTTCAAACTTGAAGAAGAAAAACCCATTCGAATTCATCATAATTTTCTGAATACCATGTTTCCTCCAATTTGTTTTCGCAAAATATTCAACAACCAGATATGCAATTCTATCCCCCAAGAAGTACCCATAAAGAGTATTAGCTAACCTGTTGTTAACCTCACGAACAAATGCAATCGGTAGCACAACATCCACTCCATCCAATGAAACATCCGATTTTAAAGATCGAAAGTTGATTTTTGGAGTTTGATCAGCCGGTTCATTGGCATTCCTATCTATACCATCAACATTCTGGTTTTGATTCGATCCGAGTCCCATGTTACCATCACCTTGTTCAGGTTGATCATTTAAGACCACACTTGCATAAGATTGAAGTTGCGGACGAACATCATGGGCTGGAGACTCAGGACATACATCATTTAGCGGAAGAACAAACGACACCTTCCGTTTATCTAAAACCTTAGCGTCATAGGACTAGTTAGGCGTCTCGCACGCGCGTTTGCGCGAACGACGCGTTAAAGTAGCATAAGCTACCTTGATGGGTTGTAACGGGTCGTAAGCACTTAGAATAGGTTCCGATTTAGAATGTAGGCTTTGTTAAACCATATCACATGAGTTCCAATACTCATTTGGTTTACAAGACCTCGTTCTATCCGATCTTCTGATTTAGGTGTCGATTTATTAACTAGCAATCGATTACTAGGTGCTATTTTATTTCCTTGGTTTACTCAAGCTTTGCTAGTTCATTTTAATCAAGGATACTTTGCACTTCGATGTGAGTACATAGTTCCCCTATTTTGCTGTTTTCAATTGTTTTGGGGTGATTCATATGTGTTAAACGAATAACATTCATTAACATTGATCAAGCCGACCAGTATTAGGTTATGGTACCATAGGATCTGACAAATCCCGTTATCGGACTGCACCCATGGTTATGTTTGGGGGTTATGTGGGTAACGACTGAACCTGATGATTATTAACTTACCCTTTGGTGGTTTGTTAATACGAGTTGAACGATGGACGAGTTACGAAGGTTTGAATGTATTCCACGAGACGACCAAAAGTAGTTTTCACAATTTAAAACAAGAAAGATTTGAACGAGAACGATTGAACGATTTTGAACGATTGAAACTAATGAACGATTTGAACGATTAGAACGAGTTAAATGAATTGGACGAACGATGGGTTTTTGGTTAGTATTCAGATAACGGGACGGGGGTAATGTGATAAAAGCATGGTAGATACGCCGCTGGTACTTCTTATATATAAGTGTTTTTATCACATTATATTCTGTGGCGTTATTTAGTTCACTTGGGCGAACGATTTTAAATAATGTCACACAAACGATGTTTACGAAACGATATAAACCATACGAGTTTTATTACGAGAACGATTTGGGTTACTTAAACAAATGTTTTGAGTTAAGATTCATGGCATCCAGGTTTTATAAACTATAACCAACCTGTTTTGACTTGATTATTCATTTTACAATACAAAGGTTTTACAAAACAAGGTTTTCTAATATCGATTAATGAAGTTATACGAGTTATTTCAACATACAAACGAGCCATGAATCTAATACTCACACAAAACCTATGTGCTCACCGGCATTTCTTTGCTGACTTTATTTTTACATATGTTTCAGGTGGTGTCGAATGATATTTTTTGGGTAAAGGGTTACCCCAGTGATTCTATTAAAACAACCGCAATTTAAGTACAAGTAGTGTAGATGAATTCCACACTAGTTCATATACAGGACATGCCCCATATATGTAAGCCAAAAACAAAATACCTATGACGCCACATAACCTAGTCTACTTTACATCAAGAAACACTGATCAGTAGACAAAACAAAAACCTAACCAACAAAACCATCATCCTCCATCATCAAAAATAAAATTGCCATGAACCAGCACCCCTTCAAGACGAATCAAAAATAGACTATCCATTAGCGAATATGTATCGATTATCGTGAGCTTAACAAGCTTACCATCAAGAATCGATATCCCCTACCACGAATCGATGATCTCTTTGATCAGCTGCAAGGTGCTACATGTTTCTCCAAGATCGATCTGCGTTCTGGGTATTATCAGCTTTGTGTACTCGAAGAAGATATTCCCAAAACTGCTTTCCGTATGAGATATGGACACTACGAGTTCACTGTCATGCCTTTTGGTTTGACGAATGCCCCAACTATCTTCATGGATTTAATGAATAGGGTTTGTAAACCTTATTTAGATAAGTTCATCATTGTATTCATTGACGACATTCTCATTTATTCGAAGTCTCGAGCCGATCACGAACAACACCTTCGTCTGACACTCGAACTCCTGAAGAAGGAACAACCTTTTGCTAAATTCTCCAAGTGTGAATTCTTGCTTAAAGAAGTTCAGTTTTTGGGTCATATAGTCAACGAGCAGGGTATTCATGTGGATCCTTCCAAAATAGCTGCTATTAAGGATTGGAATACACCTACGACACCTACAGAAGTTCGTTCTTTTCTTGGTCTTGCTGGTTATTATCGACATTTTATTTCGAATTTCTCGAAGATTGCGGTTCCACTCACTTCTTTGACTCAGAAGAATAAGCCTTTTGAGTTGGGACCTAAACAAGAAGAAGCGTTCCAAACGCTTAAACAAAAACTCTGTGATGCTCCTGTTCTATCTTTGCCCGAAGGAAACAATGAATTCCTTGTCTATTGTGATGCGTCGAATCTAGGCCTTGGTTGTGTTCTTATGCAACAGGGTAAAGTCATTGCATATGCGTCAAGACAGCTGAAGATTCACGAGAAGAACTACACGACTCATAATCTTGAGTTGGGTGCTGTGGTTTTCGCACTCAAAATCTGGAGACACTATCTTTATGGCATGAAGTGTGTGGTTTTCACAGACCACAAAAGTTTCCAGCACATTCTTAATCATAAGGAGCTATACATGAGACAACGACGCTGGGTCGAGTTATTGAACGATTACGATTGCGAAATTCGCTACCATCCTGGTAAGGCGAATGTCGTAGCCGATGCGCTAAGCCGAAAGGAACGAGCCAAGCTTCATTCTGTTCGAACTCTATCTGATCTTCAAACTCATGTCTCTCAAGCTCAGCAATCTTGTGTTTCACAAAATTTGATGGGTAAGGAATTACCACGTCAACTTGAGCTTAAACTCGAAACGAAAGATAATGTATTACTCTACTTCCCGGATCGTTTATGGATTCCGAAACAAGACGATCTTCGCACTTCAGTGATGGATGAATCTCACAAGTCACGATATTCTATTCATCCTAGTGCTGACAAAATGTACAAGGATCTTCGTACTCAGTACTGGTGGCCTATTATGAAGAGGGATATTGCCTTGTATGTATCGAAATGCCTAACTTGTCCCAAAGTCAAGGCTGAACATCAACGACCATCTGGTTTGCTTATACAACCAGAAATACCGGTATGGAAATGGGAGAACATTGCTATGGATCTCATCACAAAGTTACCACGTACATCTAAAGGCCACGATGTTATTTGGGTTGTTATCGATCGATTAACGAAGTCAGCTCACTTTATACCGATTCGCGAGGATCTATCTGCTCATAAACTTGCAAAGATTTATGTTGATGAGATTGTATCTCGACATGGTGTTCCTTTAGATATCATATCCGATCGTGATGCTCGATTTTCATCTCATTTTTGGAAGACCGTGCAATCTGCTTTGGGAACTCAACTAAATTTGAGCACTGCTTATCATCCCCAAACAGATGGACAATCTGAGAGGACTATACAAACATTGGAGGATATGCTTAGAGCATGCGTGATAGACTTTGGTAGTAATTGGGATTCTCATCTTCCGTTGATCGAGTTCTCTTATAACAACAGTTATCATTCTAGCATTAATATGGCACCGTTCGAAGCTCTCTACGGTCGAAAATGTCGTTCACCTGTCTGTTGGAATGAGATCGGTGAAGGTCAGCTTACTGGACCTGAGCTCATTCTGGAAACGACAGACAAAATCAAGAAAATTCGCAATAATCTTCTGACAGTTAGAAGCCGTCAAAAGAGTTATGCGGATACACGACGCAAGCCCTTGGAATTTCAAGCTGGAGACCGTGTCCTACTCAAGGTATCCCCTTGGAAGGGAGTGGTAAGATTTGGAAAGAAAGGAAAACTTGCACCACGATATGTTGGACCATTTGAGATTGTTGAAAGAATCGGAAAGGTTGCCTACCGACTAGAGCTACCTCCTGAACTTGGGAATATTCACCCAACTTTCCACGTGTCCAATTTACGAAAATGTTTAGCCGATACTGATCTTCACATTCCACTCGACGAAATTCAAATTGATGAAATGATGCACTTTTTCGAGAAACCTGTGGAGATAATGGACCGTGCAGTCAAACAATTGAAGAACAAACGAATTCGATTGGTCAAAGTTCGCTGGGAGTCCAAACGTGGCCCAGAGTTTACTTAGGAACGTGAGGACCAAATGAAAGCGAAATATCCACATTTGTTTTCACAAGTTTCTTCTAGTTAAAATTTCGGGACGAAATTTCCCAAACTAGGGGAGATTGTGACAACTGTGTTCTGTAAATGATATACGATGTAAAACAATATCAGTTATCAATAAAACGATGTGTTTTGGTGTTAATATTTGTGTATTTGTGTTTGACGATTTTACAATTTGATTCTAGTTCAATTTCGAGCTTTAAATCACTTTCTGGAAAGTTATACGCAAACTGCCAAACTTTAAAACTGCCATACAAGCTCAGGGACTAAAACTGCCAAACTTTGAAAGTGCCTAAATGTGACAAAACAAGCTCAAGTTCCGGAATGTTCGTTACTGTACAAATCGGCATACTTTCGCAGTTTGACACAAATAGTCCCTGCGATCGAATAAACTTGTTTTTGACACACCAAACCCTCCAAAACTTATTTCTAAGTTATGTAAAGGTTATTTAAGGTATGTTAAGCCTATGTCACTCTTCTGGAGTGTTTGTTGCGTTAAACTGATTATGTTTACGCATCAGTTTGCGTATAACTTTCTAGAAAGCGATTTAATGCTCGAAATCGAACTAGAATCAAATTGTAAAATCGTCAAACACAAATACACAAATATTAACACCAAAACGCATCGTTTTATTGATAATTGATATTGTTTTACATCGTACATCATTTACAGAACACAATTGTCACAGTCTCCCCTAGTTTAGGAAATTTCGTCCCGAAATTTTAACTAGAAGAAACTTGTGAAAACAAATGTGGATATTTCGCTTTCATTTGGTCCTCACATTCCCAAGTAAACTCTGGGCCACGTTTAGACTCCCAGCGAAACTTGACTAATCGTATTCGCTTGTTCTTCAATTGCTTGACTGCACGATCCATTATCTCCACAGGTTTCTCGACAAAGTGCATCGTTTCATCAATTTGAATTTCGTCGAGTGGAATGTGAAGATCAGTATCCGCTAAACACTTTTGAAAATTGGACACGTGGAATGTTGGATGAATATTCCCAAGTTCAGGAGGTAGCTATAGTCGATAGGCAACCTTTCCGATTCTTTCAACAATCTTAAATGGTCCAACATATCGTGGTGCAAGTTTTCCTTTCTTTCCAAATCTCACCACTCCCTTCCAAGGTGACACCTTGAGTAGGACATGGTCTCCGACTTGAAATTCCAAGGGCTTGCGTCGCCTATCCGCATAACTCTTTTGACGGCTTCTAGCTGTCAGAAGATTATCATGAATTTTCTTGATTTTGTCTGTTGTTTCCAGAACGAGTTCAGGTCTAGTAAGCTGAGCTTCACCGATCTCATTCCAACAGACAGGTGAACGACATTTTCAACCGTATAAAGCTTCGAACGGTGCCATATTAATGCTAGCATGATAACTATTGTTGTAAGAGAGCTCGATCAATGGCAAATGAGAATCCCAATTACCACCAAAATCTATCACGCATGCTCTGAGCATATCCTCCAATGTTTGTATCGTTCTCTCAGATTGTCCATCTGTTTGGGGATGATAAGCAGTGCTTAGATTTATTTGAACTCCCATAGCAGATTGCATGGTCTTCCAAAAGTGAGATGAAAATCGAGCATCACGATCAGATATGATATCCAAAGGAACACCATGTCGAGATACAATCTCATCAACATAAATCTTGGCAAGTTTATCAGCAGTAGATCCTCGCGAATCAGTATAAAGTGAGCTGACTTCGTTAATCGATCGATAACTGTCACACCCCCAAACTACCACATGCGGTAACCCCGCTAGGCGTGTGGCGTTCCAGGATCCAGCCACCAATCACATTGAACTAACCATAAGATGTTTAACAAAATTCCAATTCATTAAATAAAATATTCGTAGAACATAATTCCAGCCTTTTGCTATACCCGATTTACACTGATTCAGAGGTTCATACCTCAGATACAGACAGCACTGACGAGGATGCATTCCAGCCTTTTGCTATACCCGATTTTGGGGAAGATATACCTCATGTTGATGGTGTTCCTACCGGGGATCTACCTCTTGTGGAGATCCCTGCTCCTGTTCCACTCGCTGCATTTCCTGCAGAGGATTTGCCACACGATGTTGAGTCAGATGACGACCTCGATCTATTCGAGGGTCCCCCTGAGGACCACCATGAGGGGGGGGGGCGATTGCAGACGATGTCGCTCTTCCGTTAGTTGAGATTCCGGATGAGGAGGCCCATTCTGATTCGTCGATTCCTGTTTCTCTTGAGTCGGTAGCTTCCTCTGTTCCACCACCTATTCATGCTGATATACCCGCTGAGCCTGATGTTGTTGCTCCTTTTCCTGACCCGGTGCCTCTAGAGCCCGACCATGCACTCTTTGCGGCTCATGTCGACCCTCAGTATGCTGACACCCGGAATGGGTGGATAGAGGCCGTTGATGATGTTCCGCCTTTTGTAGTACCGGTTGCACCAGCTTTAGCTCCTTTTGATGCACCCTTGTTCCCCACACACACTACTGATGCGCATCGCGCGGATCTGCCCGTCACATTTCTCCAGGAGATCCCTCTGCCGCGTCCTGGAGAGGGCCCATCTCATCAGCCTTTTGGCCATGCACCTTTTCTGACCGGAGGGGATCAGTTTGCACCACAGATCCCTCACCATACTGCTGTTCCCCCTGTTCCACCGTTCACTGTACCACCTTTTACTCCATCCAGTGAGCCTTTTCTCTGGACATCATCATCCGTCATGCCGCCGACAGATCCATACCATCCCCATTATGTTGGGCCTTCCACGGAGGATGTCCTTGTTTCATTCATGCTACAGCATGACGCGCTGACGCGTCGTGTCCAGGTCTTGGAGCAGCAGATAGAGCGTCTGTCGCGTTCTCACCACGCCATGGAGGAGGATTGGCTCCTCATGCGCAGTTTACAGCCTGTTACCTCTCCGGTACGGGGTGAGGGTGCCAAACCTAAGTAGCGTTACCAACTAATACCCCGTTACCTCTCCGGTAACAAAATATGGGACTTAAGAGTGATAGGGTGAGAGTATTATCCAACATTCCAGTTTTTACCCAAAAGACTTATCCCTCCCCGGGATACCCACTAATTGTCCCAACCACCGGGACGCATGCTCAAGAGTAGTGAACTCACCTTGGTATGCTCGGTATGATTAGTTACTTGTTCACAAATAAATCAGTCAAAGCCTATGGTAATCATGCACACGAAATCAGTTTACTACATTCACTTGGTTCGCGTATAAATTGTAATCATGGTGTGCATTCAAGCAAAAGTTTCACACATAGCAGACATTTCAACTCATACTTATGCACTATTCACACACATGTTTCACAACAGTATTCAAGAGTTCTGTGCTAGTCAAAACCGAATTGTGTCTTCCTCAGACATAACTGATATCATTAACAGGCAAGGATCAACATATAGTCATTCATTATCATACTCGTTCCAGATTACAGTTTGTTTGTGAGCTTCTGTCCTAATGACGAAACTTCAGGGCGACAAAACATTAGAGTGTTTCGTCGATGTGTGTGGCGAAAGACATAGGTGTTTCGTCTATGTGTGTGTGGCGAAACACATAGGTGTTTCGTCTATGTGTGTGTGGCGAAACACATAGGTGTTTCATCTTGGCCTTAACAGTTTCCAAGTTTCCTAACAGTTTTCGTGTTTCTCAACCCTAATCATGTCAAACATCATTTGCAATCATTACTTAATCATATGCACCCTAACCAATCATCGCGTATAATGTCACAATCTCGATTATTCAGTAATTATATACACAGATAACATCATGTTCATATGACAACAGAATCATTAACAAAGCAGTGGCATGACTGTGTACAAGACATCAATTCTTTATCATATGTGTTCCAATCTATCAGCCTAAACATCCAGATAACAAAACCCTAATTAACACAACATATGAGTATGGTTTCTAATGCAACCCTATATCTCATTTACACCACAGTTTTATGTTGCATTCGATTAAGACAACATAATACAGTTAAACATCATAGCTAGGGATTCGTTAAAAGGAATGATACTAACCGTATGTCGAAGGATTTAGGTTAATCGAGACAGAAGGTTTCGTGATCTAATGATTGCCGTCGCACAAAGTTTCTGGAGAAGGAACCTTAGGGTTTGTTCTTACGGCAATAGATTATTGGAAGGTTATAATAAAAAAGGAGTTGGGCCGCTAACCTCTCTGGGCCGAGGCCCCTTATCGGCTAAACACATGATTGATGAAAGACCATCTTTCATAGGGACCAAGGGTGACGAAAGACCCGTCTTTCGTCGAAGTCAACTTATGGTGAAATACCTTGTTTTTAATTATTAGATAAACTATGTATGATGCTACACACATTTTAATCAAATATTGCACATCACATAAAACATTAATCATCTAATTAACTACACACGGCAACACGTTTAACAAATCGTAAAACAGGATTATAAAATCAGTGATGTGTATGGGAAGGACCTCGAAATCTTGGATTGTCACAATAACAACCCAAATAGCATCGTGACCTCTAGATGTACGCGGTAACTTAGTGATGAGATCCATAGCAATGTTCTCCCACTTCCATACTGGTATCTCTGGTTGTACAAGCAAACCAGATGGTCGTTGATGTTCGGCCTTGACCTTGAGACAAGTTAGGCATTTAGATACATACAAAGCAATATCCTTCTTCATACTAGGCCACCAATACCGAGTACAAAAGATCTTTGTACATTTTGTCAGCACCAGGATGGATAGAATATCGAGACTTGTGATATTCGTCCATCACTAAAGTGCGAAGATCGTCTTGTTTCGGAATCCACAAACGATCCTTGAAATAGAGTAACCCGTCGTCTTTCGTTTCGAGTTTAAGCTCAAGTTGACGTGATAATTCCTTACCCATCAAGTTTTGTGATACACAAGATTGTTGAGCTTGAGAGACACGTGATTGGATATCGGATAGAGTGCGAACAAAATTAAGCTTGACTCGTTCTTTACGACTTAGCGCATCTGCTACAACAATTGCCTTACCAGGATGGTAGCGAATTTCGCAATCGTAATCGTTCAATAGCTCAACCCAACGTCGTTGCCTCATGTTCAGCTCCTTCTGATTAAGAATTTGTTGGAGACTTTTGTGGTCTGTGAAAACCACACATTTCGTGCCATAAAGATAGTGTCACCAGATTTTGAGTGCGAAAACCACAGCACCTAACTCAAGATCATGAGTCGTGTAGTTTTTCTCATGAATTTTCAATTGTCTCGATGCATAAGCTATAACTTTACCTCGTTGCATGAGAACGCAACCAAGACCTAGATTCGACGCTTCATTGTAGACAACAAAATCATCGTTTCCCTCAGGCAAAGATAAAACAGGAGCATCACAGAGTTTTCCTTTCAACGTTTGGAAAGCTTCCTCTTGTTTGGGTCCCCACTCAAAAGGCTTATTCTTTTGAGTCAAAGCAGTGAGAGGAACCGCGATCTTTGAGAAGTTCGAAATAAATCGTCGGTAGTAACCAGCAAGACCAAGAAAAGAACAAACTTCCGTGGGTGTCGTAGGTGTATTCCAATCCTTAATAGCAACTATTTTGGAAGGATCCGCATGAATACCCTGTCATTAACAATATGACCCAAAAATTGAACTTCCTTAAGCCAGAATTCGTACTTGGAGAATTTGGCGAAAAGTTGTTCCTTCTTCAGGAGTTCCAGTGTCAGACGAAGGTGTTGTTCGTGATCGGCTCGAGACTTCGAATAAATGAGAATGTCATCAATGAACACAATGATGAACTTGTCTAAATAAGGTTTACAAACCCTATTCATTAAGTCCATGAAGATAGCTGGGGCATTTGTCAAACCAAAAGGCATGACAGTGAACTCGTAGTGTCCATATCTCATGCGAAAAGCAGTTTTGGGAATATCTTCTTCGAGTACACGAAGCTGATGATACCCAGAACGCAGATCGATCTTGAAAAATCATGTAGCACCTTGCAGCTGATCAAAGAGATCATCAATTCGTGGTAGGGGATATCGATTCTTGATGGTAAGCTTATTAAGCTCATGATAATCGATACACATTCGAAAAGACCCATCTTTCTTTTTCACAAATAGGACTGGAGCGCCCCAAGGTGAATAACTCGGTCGGATGAATCCTTTGTCAGATAACTCTTGAAGCTGTTTTGATAGCTCTTGCATCTCAAACGGTGCAAGACGATAAGGTGCTTTAGCAATCAGGTTAGCATTAGGTACAAGATCAATATGAAACTCGACTTGACGAACTGGAGGCAAACCAGGCAGTTCATCAGGAAACACTTCTGGATAATCTTGAACAATCGGAATATCTTGAATACACTTGCTCTTGCCTTTCTCCTCCGTGACATGTGCCAGGAATGCAACTTATCCCTTTCGTAAATAACTTTAGGCTTTCGTACACGACATGAGTTTCAAACCACCAGATGGTTTCTCGAACTTCTAGAACTTCCCCAGACGAAAGAGGAATACGCACAATCTTATCGAAACAAACCACCTCAGCACGATGTTTAGTTAACCAATCCATCCCAACAATAATATCGAAACTCCCAAGTTGCATCGGTGTGAGGTCAATAGGAAAAAGATGGTTATCGAGGTTCAATTGACAATCGTGAATAACAGAATCGAGTACAAGAGGTTTACCAGTAGCAACTTCAACAGATAAGGGTTTCCTCAATTTAGTTCTAGTTATCTCAAGCAAAGGCTTAAATGATAACGAAACAAAACTTCTTTTTGGGTAAAGGGTTACCCCGGTGATTCTATTAAAACAACCGCAAAAAAGAACAAGTAGTGAGGATGAGTTCCACACTAATTCATATACAGGACATGCCCCGTATATGTAAACCAAAAAAAACCAAATACTCTACGACAACCCATAACCTAGCCTACTTTACATCAAGAAACAAAGTAGACAAGACCAAAACACGACAACCAACAAAAAAACGACTCAACCTCCATCATCAAAAATGAAATTGCCACAAACCGGCAACCCCTTAACTCGAATCAGATCATGTCTAGCCATTGGAGCCCTTTGTGGATGAGTTGCTTGCCCTTGCTCTAGATGATGAAGGATGTGTTCCCGAAGTTATAAATTTATTAGTTTCATTGTAGACTTCAACGACCTCTTCCTCATCTGAATCCTGCTTGTCCAAAGTCTGCGTGGCCTTCTTCTCCAGACGACCCACAATACTACCTCCCTGACCTCCATCATCGTCCTTAAGGATATCAAAGGGGTTTGACGTTGATACCTGATTGTTCATCGGCATCCTCAAGGACGATTTTGGTTTAGGGTTTACAACTGGTCTATACACTAACTTAGGCTTCTGATTTTTCATATGAAGACCTTGGTTAGTTGCTTTCTTCTTCTTGGCACCCACAACCTGAAAATCATCATTTTTCTTCCCAGAATCCCCACTCGAAACAACCTAAGGGTTCTTTGGGCACGAGCTATCTTCATGACCAAACACGCAGCAAGATGAGCACCTTAAAGGCTCCCAATCATATTCGATTTTTACCTCCACCTTAGAATGACCACCACCATCTAAAGATGGGATTGCGACAGTTACACTCAAATCAGTCCCCGCCTGCACTTTAATAAGAGCTCTAGCATAGCTGCTTCTTCCCCAAGACTCAGCACACATTGTGGCCGTATACGAATCCAACATCTTTGGAACCCCTATCTTAGATGCAACCAAACTAAGACCATCCTCAGTAAATGCCGCTAACGGCACATCATGTGTCACACCCCGACCACGTAGAACATACGAAACGTGGCGGAAACATCGGGGAGTGTTGTAACAGAATTAATTGTTTCAAATCCATGGCAATTGAAGTTTCGTTTTATTAATTAAAAGTGTTACGATGTCTTAATAAACAAAGAAATACGACATAATTAACTAGTCTTGCATCTCTTATTGTCACTAAAGCCCAAGTCTGCCTATATGTATCTTGATCATCTTATGCAACAGCTCCTGAAAAACACATGTGAAAATAGGTACGTCAGCATAAAAATGCCTGTGAGATACATAGGTTTTGTGAAAATAGGTTCCATGACTTATGTTTGAGAAAATGTTTAGTCATGAACCTTGTAATTTGCTTTGTTTTGTAAATCATTTGAAAAACAATGAGTTCAGATGATATGTATACAATAAATGAATAATGTATGGTTAAATGAATAACCATAGTAAAATGGATTTCTATAAGATAGGTTGTTTGTAAAACAATGTCTTGTGAAAAGTATGTTATTTGTATAAAATGTCATATGTATCAAACTGAAATGATTCAAATAACGCTACGATATGTAATACCATACAAACACTTATATATAGGAAGTACCAGCGGCGTATCCACCATGCTTGTATCATATTACACACGCATCGTTACTTAATCACTTAATCAAACCAAACCAACCAATGTAAGAAGTCTATGTTTAAATCAATTGTCAAATGTATTGGGTAATATGTCAAAGTGTTCATGTCAAGATGTAAATCATATCAAAATGTCTATGTCAAATATCCATGTCAAACGTCTATGTCAGAATGTTATGTATGGCAAGTGAAATGTCTCAACTAAACCATATGCACAAAAACAAAGTATTGAAGTAAAACTTGGTTTAAATCAAAGTTATGTTTTGTGGGAAATGCATGATCAAATGTCAATCATGTTAAAATGTCTATGCCGAAATGTCTATGTCAAATACGGTTCACACGGTTCACAGATACAAACGGTTCACAGATATCAACGGATCACAGTCAAATGATTACAACGGTTCAATATGTAGTATAATGTGTTCATATGCTGGATAAGCATATGAAACAGAAAAGCAACGTAAAACAATGTACTAAGTACGCACACAATGGGCATACATAGCATGAAATGTAATGTAGAACGATGTACTAAGTACGCACACAATGGGCATACATAGCATAAAATGTAATGTAAAACAATGTACTAAGTACGCACACAATGGGCATACATAGCATGAAATGTAATGAAATCATGTACTATAATGTACTAATGAACATAGCAAGTATATGATGTCAAAACAGGAAAGCATGAAAGTAACAAGTAGGCACATGTGTTCCACCCCAAAAAAGTTTGGAAAACAGTAAAAGAGGGGTCTATGTACTCACTTGAGATTGCTCAGTTGTCTAAAGATAACCACCAAGCAGTGCTAGAGATCTCGGATATCAAACGGCACCTAATATAGGTAACTATGTAAATTAACCGGACCTAGATCGGAAGACTGGGTAGCATTAGGGTTTGTAAACCAAACGAGTGTAGAGACTCGTGTCTTTTGGTTTAACAAAGCCTACATACTAAATGAAACTTAACCTAAGTGTCTACGACCCATTACGACCCGTTTAGGTAGCTTATGCTACTTTAACGCGTCGTTCGCGTGAAACGCGTTCGGACCGCCTAACTAGCCCTATGACAAGTGTTATATGCCTAAACATATTACATAATCAGTTATGTGACAAAGGTTTAGGTTACATATGCTTAATTACCAATTATACATGAAAAGGGTATTCTGGTAATTTACCTAAGGCATATAAACTACCTATCATACAACTACTTAAACGATGTGACCATAGGGTATAACCTCGGAAGGTTATTCCCTACCTACTATGGTCACCTAATGTATTTGGTCGGATCCTAATGATCGACCAAACTGGGTCGGGTTCGAGGTATAAGCGATTTATTAGATCGCTTACCCTACGACCCTAGACAACGTGGTAATCAGTGGGCATAGTCCCAAGGGACTATGACTAACGTGATTACACTCACATTGCGAAGTTCAAACGAACTTCGCATTGACCATTACCGGTCAATGCTGATTTGACTTTCTGACTCGAAAAGCAGTAAAATAAGGAAAAGAACGAAAGAATACTTACGAAGGGTCCCCGAATGCTAACCCAGATCAAAATAGCTCAGGTATGAAACGAAGGTTCCAACTTAGAGCCCAATGATCAGATTTGTGGGTTTTTAAGCCAAAGGGGGGTGGGTATTTATAGGAAAAGTAGAGCCGTTAGGATCGTTTCTTGGAAAACGTGCCATGAATCCAACCCGTACACTTGTCGGAACCTTATGGTGGCTAAAAATGATGTTTATCAACAGATTAGGCAAGTTGCAAACATGTGGTTGTGGTTAAAACAGCTGCAAACAGGCTGTTAAAACATTGCACCTGGTCTGGAGACCCCATACGCATCGTATGGTATATATACCATACGCATCGTATGGGTGAACTTTGGCAGAATTACAGTTTTGGTCCCTGAACTGTATTTAGGCCATTTTTGACACGTTTAAGGCCCGTTAACCCCATTTCAAAGCTCTAAAATGAAGTTAAAGTATAGGGAACTTAAAACATGCTCAAAAATATATCGGATGTCGGTTCGTTTAACCGTACGGTTGCGTTGTTCGGTTAATTACGACGGAATGCGCATAAGCGCGAAAAACGATCCAAATGACGCGACGAATGGATTTTTCTTAAGGCGAACACTAAAATAAAATATAGTCATGTTTCCATAAATTTTTGGATGTCCGGATGTATTCAGAACGTAAGTTATGCGCGAAAATGCAAACTTGTGCACTTTTTGACACTTTTAGTCCCTGAATGACCCAAAAGTTTATTTTAGCACACCGAACCCCTCAAAGCCTATTTCTAAGCTATGTAAAGGATATTTATGGTATGTTTAACTTATGGTCATGTTCCGGAAGGTCTGTTACAGTTCAAATTGGCATACTTTCGTAGTTTGTCAACTTTAGTCCCTGTAAGCGATTTAACTTTGATTTCACCACACCAAACCTTCCAAAACTTATATCTAAGTTATGTATAGGTTATTTAAGGTATGTTAAGCCTATTTCACTATTCCGGAGTGTTCGTTGCATTAAACTGGTTATATTTACGCATTAGTGCGCGTATAACCTTCCAGAAAGCGATTTAGAGCTTGAAATCGAACATGAGTCGATATGTGCAAAAGATACACATATTTATACAAGTCCAAAGTATGAAATACATTATTTCATTGGTTTGGCATTTGTTTGATGGTTGAAATGACACAGGTGTTACAGTCTCCCCTACTTTAGGAAATTTCGTCCCGAAATTAATTCGTAGGAGTCTATTTGTGACTTTGTGTCAGATAACCACCAGAGATATGTGATGCATAATCCTGTTATTTCCTTAACGGACATTCTTCAGAATGAAAATGAACAAACAGAGTCATTTTCTTCAACGGGTTCTTCGGAAATGGAAAATAAAGGAATTAACTAAGCGGATATACATTTCTCTCAACGGATATTCTTCAGAACGAAAATGAACAAACGGGGTCATTTTCCTCAACGGTTTGTTCTTCAGAATTTGAAATGAAAGAAAAATCAACGGATATTCATTTCTCTCAACGGATATTCTTCAGAACGAAAATGAACAAACGGGGTCATTTTCCTCAACGGTTTGTTCTTCAGAATTTGAAATGAAAGAAAAATCAACGGATATTCATTTCCTCAACGGATAAATCTTCAGAAACGAAAATGAACTAACGGAGTCATTTTCAACGGTTATTTCCTCAGAGTTGGAAATGAAGGATTACACAACGGATATTCATTTCCTCAACGGATAAATCTTCAGAAACGAAAATGAACTAACGGAGTCATTTTCAACGGTTGCTTCCTCAGAGTTGGAAATGAAGGATTACACAACGGATATTCATTTCCTCAACGGATATTCTTTAGAACGAAAATGAATGGATAATTCATTTTCCTCAACGGTTATTCTTCAGAATGGAAATGAAAAGATAAACAACGGATATTCATTTCCTCAACGGATGTTCTTTAGAACGAAAATAAATGGATAATTCATTTTCCTCAACGGTTATTCTTCAGAATGGAAATGAAAAGATAAACAACAGATATTCATTTCCTCAACGGATATTCTTCAGAAGTGAAAAATGAATAGCTAGTTCATTTTTCCTCAACGGATGCTTCATCAGAATTGGAAATGAATAGGGTTAACCCCTGATACATGATAGATCTTGCTGTGATTTCTGTGCACTAAATTCCATAATTATGTATGCATCCATAATTACGTAATTCCTTGCACAGTCCGCACAGTTTGTTTTGGAATGTTGTGGGGAAAGATATCAAACCTGAGATGAGAGTGACTAGACTACCATAGGGTCCTTTTAATTAGATCAACAGAGGATCTTCTTAATTAGGCCACTAAGGAGTCCTTTCAGCTATATCATCACATGATATCCCTAACCAGATTTTTGGATCAATCTGTTTAACTAGACCACTAAAGGGGTCAAATTTTGAGGTAGTACCTTATAATCCAAGGGACTTTAACTACAACGTAGAAGTCCATTAAGGATTTAAGTAGTACCTTTGGGTATCCTACTATGAATCTCTTGCACAAAGATATGTAAGATTTTACGAGGATTTGAATAACATAAATTG
Source organism: Helianthus tuberosus (assembly GCA_030545235.1). Taxonomy (NCBI): domain Eukaryota; kingdom Viridiplantae; phylum Streptophyta; class Magnoliopsida; order Asterales; family Asteraceae; genus Helianthus; species Helianthus tuberosus. The sequence continues at coordinate 83,230,370 of CM060399.1, forward strand.
GATCACATGACACATAAAGGATAACACATAAGCACATAACCACATAATTGTTTAATTGTTATTTTCTTGTTATTGATTGCCATTAACTTGGCGCCTCGTACATCGTTTCTCTTGGAAGAAACGGGTACTTAGGATTTTCGTGGAAACGCAAGAGATTATACAAGGGAAGAAATTTGGAAATAGTCTGTTCTTCAAGGAATGCGGTTCCTTGATTGTCGGTATTGTAGGGGATATGTTTATACATGCAACCACATAAACATATTGAAATGTAAATGAAAGATTTATTTATAAACAACAATAACAACAACTGTTTCATAGATTGTGATAAAAGAAAATAATACACAAGGCTCGATTATTTTCTAAACAGCGTTATCTTCTGTCGGTCAGATACTCATCCCTGCGCTGGATTTGCATCAGCAAGTCTTGGGCAATTTCTACTAAAATGGCCCATCTCGCCACAGTTGTAGCAAGATCCCAGTGGGAAACGAGCTTGAGCAGGATTGTTGTTAATCTGATTTGGTGCTGCTGCTGTTGGGCAAACCCTCACTGTATGACCTATAAGTCCGCAAACTTGGCATGTGCGGCACTTCACACCAGCATGATGATGTAGGCCACATTGGTTGCACATGGGTGCAGTTCCTTTGTAGGGTTTCCTGGCAGGGGGTTGAGCTGGTTGGTTGGGGACGGCTTGATCATTGTGAGCGACCACGGCGAAGTTCTGAGAAGCCTTTCGCTTCTTTGACTTCTTAGAGGATCCAGTCTGTTCATCCATGGTCTTTGATTCCTCGATTGGTTTCGATTCCTCGACCAGTTTCTTGTCACCCTTTCGGAAAAGCTTACGTTTCCTGATCTGCGATTCAGTCAAGGTTGCAGATAACTCAATGGCCTGCCTAACAGTAGTAGGGTTGCTACCAGTCAAAATGTCTTGTATTGAGTCGGGAAGGCCATCAATGTACTTTTCGATCGCCTTATCCAAAGGTGTGACCATGTTTGGGCATAACAGACTTAACTCCTCATAACGGTCCGTGTAGGCTCGATGCTCACCGCTGTCTTGCTTAAGATCATCAAATTCCCTTTCCAAAGCCCTGATCTCGTGACGAGGACAAAACTCCTTCATCATGAGAGCCCTAAGTTCGGCCCATGTCTGTGCTAGAGCAACTTCTGCACCACGATCTCTCATAACCCCATTCCACCACGTAAGGGCTCTCTTCTGGAACACACTCGAAGCAAACTCGACCTTGCGATTGTCAGGACACTGCACATGGCGGAAAGTATTCTCAATGCTCTCGAACCATTGAAGAAGCCCAGTCGCTCCCTCAGAACCACTAAACTTGAGTGGTTTCGCCGAGTTAAAACTCTTGAAGTTGCACGGACCATTGTTGTTGTTGTTGGCTTGATTCCATTGAGCAAAGAGGTTTGGGAATTGAGCAGCCATTTGCTGCGCAATGATTTCTGCCAATTCGGCAGTCTCTATCTGGCTTTCGCGTCGAGGAGGCATTCTAAAAGAGGAAACATGAAAAGAAACGAGTGAGAGAGTTAGACGAAACGAATGAGGTGAAACAAATCTGATGAATGCAAGGATGGTGGTCATTTGTTTGTTACTACAAAGCAACAAACGACCTCGGTGATTAAAGTAAATAGGTCAAAAATAATGTATAGCGAAGACATGCTCGCCTATAAGTGAACACTCATCCCAAGAATTCCCAGGTAAGCACAACTGGTCTCGCGTCTGATGAGATGTATACGAAGTGCTTGCCTAGACAGAAAACCCAGAATACAGGCATTCACCCTTCCAGTTTGCACGTGTTCACATTATTTAAAACCCAAAACCTTGACGAGATTTTTGAAAACTCAAAGGGGTTCAAAACCATATAACAGATGGTTCAAAACCTTGTAATCAATCATCCTAGAACAGATGATTAGTTTTCAAAGTGGTTTTGAAATTTATGTTCTAGTTGTGGTAGTCGCCTAAGGATAGGTGACGGTATTGTTTTATGACTAAACGCAAGTAAACTCGCGTTAGGGTCCTAAGAAAGTTATAGACTAGGTCAAAGCATTACTAATAACCTAATTCCCTATAACCATTGGCTCTGATACCATCTTTTCTGTCACACCCCGACCACGTAGAACATACGAAACGTGGCGGAAACATCGGGGAGTGTTGTAACAGAATTAATTGTTTCAAATCCATGGCAATTGAAGTTTCGTTTTATTAATTAAAAGTGTTACGATGTCTTAATAAACAAAGAAATACGACATAATTAACTAGTCTTGCATCTTTTATTGTCACTAAAGCCCAAGTCTGCCTATATGTATCTTGATCATCTTATGCAACAGCTCCTGAAAAACACATGTGAAAATAGGTACGTCAGCATAAAAATGCCTGTGAGATACATAGGTTTTGTGAAAATAGGTTCCATGACTTATGTTTGAGAAAATGTTTAGTCATGAACCTTGTAATTTGCTTTGTTTTGTAAATCATTTGAAAAACAATGAGTTCAGATGATATGTATACAATAAATGAATAATGTATGGTTAAATGAATAACCATAGTAAAATGGATTTGTATAAAATGTCATATGTATCAAACTGAAATGATTCAAATAACGCTACGATATGTAATACCATACAAACACTTATATATAGGAAGTACCAGCGGCGTATCCACCATGCTTGTATCATATTACACACGCATCGTTACTTAATCACTTAATCAAACCAAACCAACCAATGTAAGAAGTCTATGTTTAAATCAATTGTCAAATGTATTGGGTAATATGTCAAAGTGTTCATGTCAAGATGTAAATCATATCAAAATGTCTATGTCAAATATCCATGTCAAACGTCTATGTCAGAATGTTATGTATGGCAAGTGAAATGTCTCAACTAAACCATATGCACAAAAACAAAGTATTGAAGTAAAACTTGGTTTAAATCAAAGTTATGTTTTGTGGGAAATGCATGATCAAATGTCAATCATGTTAAAATGTCTATGCCGAAATGTCTATGTCAAATACGGTTCACACGGTTCACAGATACAAACGGTTCACAGATATCAACGGATCACAGTCAAATGATTACAACGGTTCAATATGTAGTATAATGTGTTCATATGCTGGATAAGCATATGAAACAGAAAAGCAACGTAAAACAATGTACTAAGTACGCACACAATGGGCATACATAGCATGAAATGTAATGTAGAACGATGTACTAAGTACGCACACAATGGGCATACATAGCATAAAATGTAATGTAAAACAATGTACTAAGTACGCACACAATGGGCATACATAGCATGAAATGTAATGAAATCATGTACTATAATGTACTAATGAACATAGCAAGTATATGATGTCAAAACAGGAAAGCATGAAAGTAACAAGTAGGCACATGTGTTCCACCCCAAAAAAGTTTGGAAAACAGTAAAAGAGGGGTCTATGTACTCACTTGAGATTGCTCAGTTGTCTAAAGATAACCACCAAGCAGTGCTAGAGATCTCGGATATCAAACGGCACCTAATATAGGTAACTATGTAAATTAACCGGACCTAGATCGGAAGACTGGGTAGCATTAGGGTTTGTAAACCAAACGAGTGTAGAGACTCGTGTCTTTTGGTTTAACAAAGCCTACATACTAAATGAAACTTAACCTAAGTGTCTACGACCCATTACGACCCGTTTAGGTAGCTTATGCTACTTTAACGCGTCGTTCGCGTGAAACGCGTTCGGACCGCCTAACTAGCCCTATGACAAGTGTTATATGCCTAAACATATTACATAATCAGTTATGTGACAAAGGTTTAGGTTACATATGCTTAATTACCAATTATACATGAAAAGGGTATTCTGGTAATTTACCTAAGGCATATAAACTACCTATCATACAACTACTTAAACGATGTGACCATAGGGTATAACCTCGGAAGGTTATTCCCTACCTACTATGGTCACCTAATGTATTTGGTCGGATCCTAATGATCGACCAAACTGGGTCGGGTTCGAGGTATAAGCGATTTATTAGATCGCTTACCCTACGACCCTAGACAACGTGGTAATCAGTGGGCATAGTCCCAAGGGACTATGACCAACGTGATTACACTCACATTGCGAAGTTCAAACGAACTTCGCATTGACCATTACCGGTCAATGCTGAAAGTCAAACAAAGTTTGACTTTCTGACTCGAAAAGCAGTAAAATAAGGAAAAGAACGAAAGAATACTTACGAAGGGTCCCCGAATGCTAACCCAGATCAAAATAGCTCAGGTATGAAACGAAGGTTCCAACTTAGAGCCCAATGATCAGATTTGTGGGTTTTTAAGCCAAAGGGGGGTGGGTATTTATAGGAAAAGTAGAGCCGTTAGGATCGTTTCTTGGAAAACGTGCCATGAATCCAACCCGTACACTTGTCGGAACCTTATGGTGGCTAAAAATGATGTTTATCAACAGATTAGGCAAGTTGCAAACATGTGGTTGTGGTAAAAACAGCTGCAAACAGGCTGTTAAAACATTGCACCTGGTCTGGAGACCCCATACGCATCGTATGGTATATATACCATACGCATCGTATGGGTGAACTTTGGCAGAATTACAGTTTTGGTCCCTGAACTGTATTTAGGCCATTTTTGACACGTTTAAGGCCCGTTAACCCCATTTCAAAGCTCTAAAATGAAGTTAAAGTATAGGGAACTTAAAACATGCTCAAAAATATATCGGATGTCGGTTCGTTTAACTGTACGGTTGCGTTGTTCGGTTAATTACGACGGAATGCGCATAAGCGCGAAAAACGATCCAAATGACGCGACGAATGGATTTTTCTTAAGGCGAACACTAAAATAAAATATAGTCATGTTTCCATAAATTTTTGGATGTCCGGATGTATTCAGAACGTAAGTTATGCGCGAAAATGCAAACTTGTGCACTTTTTGACACTTTTAGTCCCTGAATGACCCAAAAGTTTATTTTAGCACACCGAACCCCTCAAAGCCTATTTCTAAGCTATGTAAAGGATATTTATGGTATGTTTAAATTATGGTCATGTTCCGGAAGGTCTGTTACAGTTCAAATTGGCATACTTTCGTAGTTTGTCAACTTTAGTCCCTGTAAGCGATTTAACTTTGATTTCACCACACCAAACCTTCCAAAACTTATATCTAAGTTATGTATAGGTTATTTAAGGTATGTTAAGCCTATTTCACTATTCCGGAGTGTTCGTTGCATTAAACTGGTTATATTTACGCATTAGTGCGCGTATAACCTTCCAGAAAGCGATTTAGAGCTTGAAATCGAACATGAGTCGATATGTGCAAAAGATACACATATTTATACAAGTCCAAAGTATGAAATACATTATTTCATTGGTTTGGCATTTGTTTGATGGTTGAAATGACACAGGTGTTACATCATGCATTTTGACCCAAACTGGAACAACACTAATATCCTCTTTTTCCATCTTTTTTTGGGTAAAGGGTTACCCCGATGAATTTTATAAATGAATCAAAATAATACAAGGGTGTGCTAAAATGAACACACCAACTAGACTTGGCAAACCAAGTCAAGGAAACCAAACTAACACAACCAAACCCAAACACTAAACAAAACGACTACCAAAACACAACGACCAAAACCAAACTAAGCTAAATCACATCACGCTGGACTCCTATCCCGGATCAGCTTCAATCTCCTTGCTTGATATCTTCCAATTCCAAAAAATCCTGTTTTTAGAAGACTCCACCCGGAATTTGAAACCCATTAGTCTTAGGCGCACCGAATTTTTGATCTTCTCGGCAACTTGGGAGGCCGACAAATGCTTTGAACTGAAAAGCCGAGTATTCCTCTCCTGCCACACAAAGTAAGAGGCCGCTGCTATCACTAACTTGCAAACTATATCATCAGTTTTCTTACTCGACGAATGTTGCTCTATCCAATTCATTAACAAATGCCATGTGTTATCCACACTCTCCATATCAACCATAGATTTTACATTGCTCCAAACTTGAGAAGAAAACGTGCACTGGAAAAACAAATGGTCTCGGCTATCATGGTCATGTGTCAACACAAAGGGCAACACATGAGTCTGATATTTATTTCGCTACCAGCTTCCTAAACTGCAAGTCTTTTTTTTTTTGGGTAAAGGGTTACCCCGGTGATTCTATTATAGACAACCGCCAAATAAGTACAAGTAGTGAGGATGAATTCCCCACTAGTTCATATACAGGACATGCCCCATATATGTAAACAAAAACCAAACAAACCAAATTACCACCTTAATCTAGCCTACTACAATCATGATAATGACTAACTAGTAGACAAACGAAAAAAAACAAACAAAAGACGTCAACCGCCATCGTCAAAAATGAAATTGCTCCCAACTGGCAGCCCCTTAGCATGAAACAGAAGCCACCTATCCATTAGACAACTTTATGTGAGAGGTGCTTGCCCCAGTACTGGAAGACGTAGGATGTGTACTCGATGTCATAATCTCATTCGTTTCATCATATACAACCTCTACCTCGTCATCATCAGACTCCTCATTTGGCTCACGTCTCCCTTTATCCCCGTTCCCTCCAACAAACCCAAGAGCGCTAAACGAATTATGAGTTTGAACCTTAGATGAACTAGTGCTCCGCGCATTCATGTAGGTAGAACTCACTGCCTTTTTCTTTTTATCCACAGGTCTATATTCAAACTTGGGCTTTTGATTGTTAACTTGAAAACCACTCTTCTTTACATTCTTCTTTGTCTTGACTTCCGTATAACCATCCTCATCTACTTTCTGACTATATGTAGGATGTTTCACCGTCGGTCGAATGCGTTTTGGACACTCCTCATATTCATGCCCAAATACACAGCAGTGGGCACATCTAGGAGGTTTCCATTCATACTCCACCCGAATAGTCTCATTAACATACTTGTTCCCATCCAATTCAGGAATAGCCATGGTTAGATCCTCTTTCAACTCATGATCAGCTGATATTTCAATGAGAGCCCTAGCATAGCTGCTCCTTCCCCAAGCCTCATTACACATATCACCAGTATACGAATCCAGGCGCACAGGGGACCCAATTTTTGAAGCCAACATGCTTAAACCATCATCAGAATATGCCACTAACGGAACATCATGCAATTTAACCCAAACTGCAACCTTTTTAACCTCTTCTTTTTTAAGGGTGTTTGTAGGAGACCAAATGTTGAGAAACATAGGTTTGTTACGGATCATCCAAGGTCCCCCTTCAAGAACAGTATCCATACCCTTTCTGTCTTCAAACTTGAAGAAAAAGAAACCATTTGAATTCATCATAGTTTTCTGAAGACCATGTTTTTTCCAATTTGTTCTGACAAAATATTCAACTACTGGATATGCAATCCTATCCCCCAGGAAATAACCATAAAGAGTGTTTGCTAACCTGTTATTAACCTGGCGAACCGAATCAATCAGAAGCACTACATCTACTCCATCCAATGATACATCTGAGTTAAGATGCCGAAAATTGACTTTTGGAACTTGATCAGCTGCCTCATTAGCCTTTTTAGTGTTTTCATCTACATTCTGATTCTGAATTGAATCCCCACCCCGCTTAATATCACCCTGCTCAATTCGTTCATGTAGGACCACATCCGCATAAGATTGGACATGAGCATTATCATCTTGATTCAGATTTTGAACTCGAGTAGGACTAATATCATTCACCAGTAACACAAATGCTACCTTTCTCTTGTCAAAGACTTTCGCATAATTCTGATTGGGTGAATCAGAACAGCCAATAACATGTTCAGTATCATTAAGCGGCATCATAAAACATACCTTCTTACTCGGCATTTCAGAAACCCTAGTCGCCAAAAATGCTGTTTGTCTTGGCTCAAATGTTTTACCGTCAATGTTCTTAATTTTTTTCACAAACACATTTGAGTTTTCTGCATTTTTGTCATCCATACGGACAGATTCTGATCAGCAAAAACAGCCAAAACAAAGATAAAGAAACCTGCTGAAACCCTAAAACAATAAGGAACCAGCCGCACCCCTTTGGTAATCAGAAAACAACGACTTCAAAACCCTAATCTCGAAATCTGGAATCACCTTGTTAGCGCCGAAAGTTGATGAAGCCGTTTCCTAAACTGCAAGTCTATCCTGCGTCTTTAGCTTATTCCTAATAACCAGCCACATGTGGAATGAATGCCTCGGAACACATTGAGAGAACCACACCATATTGGCCCAAGACACTCGATAGTCCCTAATCCGAATAGTATTCCATACGTTAGCCGAACCAAAGTTTACAGCTTTACCATCCACATCTCTCCAGCTAAACCAATCAGTCATGTTAGGGAAAAGAGAAGGCATTGGTATATTGATTAGGACCGGAAACAGGTCATACCAAGCTTGCGGCCACCCCCATTGACCGTTAACAGTAATTACCTCCGCCACCGTAGTTCGGATATTAAAACCAGCATTTGCAATGATTCTTGGCGTGATCATGGAACTGAGAGGACTCAACGAGCACCAATTATCACTCCAAACATTGGTTTGCGAACCACTTTTAATAGTTAACCATATATGAGGCCGAATTAGGTTACAAATAGACAACATCTTTCTCCATCCCCAGCTCATACTGCCTCTACACGAGATCTCCCAAAAATTTCTCCCTTTAATCTTGTAGTCATGTATCCATTTTACCCATATAGACTCCCTTTTAGTAATGATCCTCCAAATGTGGTTAGCTATAAGCGACTTATTGACATCAGCAATACATCGAATACCCAACCCACCTTCATCTTTCGGCAGACACACCTCCTTCCAAGCCACTTTAGCACGGATTCTACCTTCCGCACCCGCATTCCAAAGAAATCTACGAATTCTTTTTTCCAGCTCACTAACCACACGAGCCGGCATAATAAACACTGAAGCCCAGAAAATGTGCATAGAAGTGAGAACATAGTTTATAAGTTGCAACCGACCAGCAAAAGACAAGGACTTTGTCATCCAGTTACTAATTTTCTTATCCAAGCGCTCAATAAGAATCTTACAATCTTTAAACAGAAGCCTCGAAGAGATAAGCGGAACCCCAAGGTAGCGGACAGGAAGCGATCCCTCTTGAAACGACATAATGTTAAGGATTTCTTGCTTGATCGATTGCGGTACATTGCAAAAGAAAACAGTGCTCTTTGCTGGACTCGGAACCAATCCAGATATACAAGAAAACGTCTCAAGAGCCTCCTTGACCTTCCTAACCGAAATAAGATCTCCGTGGACAAATATAAACAAATCATCGGCAAACGACACGTTGATAATTTTTTGTTTAACACAGTGAGCATGATATTTGAACGATGCAGAAGCAGCTTGTTGAAGCAGTAGCGAAAGGACCTCCATAATTAACGTGAATAAATAGGGCGACATCGGGTCCCCTTGCCGTAGCCCACGTTTGCCCCTAAAGTACCCATGAAGATTACCGTTTATGCTTAATGAGTAGGAAACTGTAGACACACAAGTCATTATCCACTTTATCGTTCTGTTATGGAAGCCAAACCGGTTCAAAATATCTTCCAAAAAAGACCAATTAACTGTATCATATGCTTTCTGTATGTCAATTTTGAATGCACATCTCGCAGGCCCCCTATTAAGATGGTAATTATGCATCAATTCCTGAGTAAGGAGGATATTATCAGATATCTTTCGACCAGGTACAAAAGCCGATTGGTTGATACTGACAAGAGATCCTAGGCTTCCTTTTAACCGCTCTGTATTGATCTTACTTATGCATTTGTACAGGACATTGCAACAAGAAATCGGCCGATAGTCCAACACTGAATCCAGGATATCTTTTTTCGGTATCAAAGCTAGAATAGTATGGTTAATTTGGTTTAGAAGCTGACCATTTTCAAAAAATTGAAGAACCGCATCAGTGACTTCCTTACCAACAATTTCCCATGCATGCTTAAAAAACGCTGACGTATAACCATCAGGACCGGGGGCTTTATCTTCACCAATACTGAACATAGCAGACTTAACCTCCTCTCGAGAGACTTGACGAACCATGTGGGCAGCGGCTTCATTGCTAAGGTATTAATAAACAGATTTTCCATGTTGGCCGTTTGAACCGGGATTTCAACACCCAAAAAATCCGAGTAGTGAGCCACCATAGCGTCAGCCACTCCAGCTCCTTCATGACGGGAACCCATAAGATCCAAGACACTATGAATTTTTTATCTAGCATTACGGGCTTTAACTGAATTATGGAAAAATTTTGTGTTTAAGTCCCCCGCACATAACCACTCAACCTTCGACTTCTGCTTTAAGAAACACTCCTCATCATAAGCAGCCGTTTGAAATTCTTGAAGACACTTAACCTACAGCTGCTGTAAATTAGCATCCAAAGGGTTCTGATCCACCTGAACTTGGATATCTATCATCAACCTTTTTTCTCAACTCCGCCACTTTAGCATGCAAATTACCTTGAATGAAAAGGATCTTTCGCAAACGTGGTTTCAAATTTCTCATTTTTTTCACAACCTAAAGCGTAGCAACACCTTCAATCCTCTTTGACCATTCGTATTGTACACATTCCTTAAATTCCGGTTTTCTTGCAATAAAGTTCGGAAATTTAAATGGTCTTGGTCGATTATCAGATTTGTTCACAGTTCTAAGGATGCACGGGGTATGATCCGACACACGAAACGGGTGAAACATAGCAAAGGCCTCAGGAAATTGCTCAAGAAAAGTAACATTACCCATAATCCTATCAAGCTTCTTCATAAGACCAACTCCACTTTTAGGCTTTTGGGTCCACGTATATTGAAGCCCATGTGCATAAATATCAAAAAGTTCAGAGTATTGAATACACTCATCAAATTCACGCATGCCAATTGATTTAGTAGAAGTGCCATACAACGAATCTTCCATCTTTAGGGCCGAGTTAAAATCCCCCATAACCACCCAGGGCTTATCAAAACACATACTTTTATGTTTACATAAATCATCCCAAAGAGATCTGTGAAGTTGATATTTATTCTCCGCGTACACAAACGAACAAAACAGAACTTTATTATTAGCTTTGAAAGTAATCTGGGCATGGATAACTTGATCCGATTGATACAGTATCATGACATCAAGCTTATCAGAGTTCCATCCTATGATAATCCTCATCCCCCGACTACATAGCCCACCATTCGAAGTCCAATTCCAACCACGGAAAACATTCTTACACACATTAACCAACTTCGTGACATCTATATGAGACTCAAGAAGGGCCGATACTTATGTTGCTAAACTAATTGTAGCGGCTGCTGCGTATAGTATTTGGCAAGAGAGGAATGCCAGGTTATTTAAAAATCAGTTAAGACCTCCTGAGACGGTTAGTGATATAATCATGAATACAGTGCGATACAAGTTGATGGGAGCTAAGCTGAAGAATACCGTTAGGGTGCGTAACCTTCTTAGAGAATGGGAGATTCATACGAAAGATAAGGATGACGATGGGGGCTGATTAGTTTTTATTTTGGTTGTTATGTCTAGAATTTTGTCTAGTTGGTTTCCCTTGATTTGGTTGTCTTTGTGATGTTTGTGTTTTTCTTGTTTACTTTCATGGGGCATGTCTCATGATTGAACTAGTGTAGACTCCCTACACTACTTATGTTTTTTTGATGTGAATATATAGAATCACCGGGGTAACCCTTTACCCAAAAAAGAATAGCACACATATCTAATTTATTTTCGGTAACAAGCAGACGAACCTCACTTTGTTTCAGGGGACGGTTCAAGCCCCTAACATTCCATGACATTATGCTACCCATTGAACCCGTTGTGTCCGGGAGTGCTTGCTCCCTCTGAAGCATCTACATGCTGATCATTGCTCATAAAATTAGCCATCTCCGTTGGAGTAACGTCCACCACTTCATCGATAACCCTTGGTTGAGTTCGTGTATCCTTGCTTGATCCATCTGTTTTGCAAGCAAAAATCTCGTACCCATCATCATCCCCGGTACCTAGAACATCAAACGAGTTCCGAGTCTTTACAACATTTGGAATAGAATCTGAACTGGACTCCGGCTTCTTCAGCAATGACTCTGGCTTTGTTCCTGATGTACTTGCTACCGACCTATTATTTTTAGGCTTGTAAACAAATTTTGGTTTTTGTTTATTATGCGTGACACCAATCTTAGCGACCTTTCTCTTGTCCGTAATAAAACCTTCCTCATCTACAGTTACTTGTTTGGCATTGGGCTTAATATTTTTAATACAATTATGATCATCATGACCAAAGATGCAACATACCGAACATCACTGTGGTTTCCATTCATACTCAACTGTGATTTTTTCCATGATATACTCATCCTTGTCAAGCTTCGGAATAGCCACCACTATATGATCCTTAAGAGCGCTATCCGCATTAATCTCAATCAAAGCCCTTGCAAAACTGCTTCGACCCCAGCTATCCGCACACATGTCTGCTGTGTAACTATCCTGCTTTTTAGGAACTCCAATTTTTGAAGCTATAAGGCTTAATCCATCATCAGTATAGACCGAAATCGGGACATTATGAAACTTCACCCAAACCGGAACCGATTTAATTCCTTGTTTTGTAAGGCTCACCGACGGAGACCAAACATTAAGAAAAAGAGGAACTTTCCTAATTAGCCAAGGACCACCCTCAAGAACCTTATTCATCCCTTCGCTAGTGTCAAATTTGAAAAAAGAAAAAACCATCAGAGTTCATCATGACTTTAGCAAAACCAAACCTCGACCAAACGTTCTTGACATAATACTCCACTACTGGAAATGGCAGCCGATTACCCAGAAAATAACCATATAAAACATTATCAAATATGTCCTGGACCTTTTTCACTACCTCCCTCGGAATGACTACATCAGCTTCTTGATGAGTTTCCATAGGTTCTAGTTTCCGAAATTAACCTCACGCGTTAGCAGGTTTTTATTTCTCACCTTTTCAGCATACGACATCTGCTCCACATGTTTTTTCAAGTTATCCGACAGAATATCAGAGTTTTCAGTTTGACTGGCTGTATTACTACCACTTGTAGCCGTAGAACTGGATGCAAGAACTGTAGTATTCCCCCCTTGATACTCCAGGTTGACTGGTTTAGATATGGCGGCTAAACCATCTATAACCGATACATTGTTTGTAGAGAACATACCTCTCCTCGGCATCAGCGGGTTTCCTTCAATATTGGTCACACGTAGTCGAATACCACTTACTGGTGCTGTTCCAGGTGTAGTCTCTATCTCATCGACGACAGGTACACTCATGTTATCAGCTTCAAGAGACGTTAAAGGGTATCCATCTTGATCAAACAATGGCGGCTTCAACCGACTATTCGGGATGTTACTCCCTGGTTTTTTACGTTCATTCATTAAAGATTAATCCACTCTCCCTTTTTCAACGAAGTACAAGAAAGCATGCACCACAGATTACGAACACCAAGCACAGAGATTTCGAAGCCCAACTAGCAGAACAATTAAACCCTAATCCTTATACCCTAGCGCCAATTCTCAATCCTTGACTGATTACACCAGTGTATCAATCTAGCTAAGTTAATCTCAGTTAACCGCAATCAATAACAACCAATGTAATAGGTTAGGATTTCAAACCAGAATCCAGGGCGGCGATTTAAAACAGAAACGAAAAAAGAAAACCCTAATTTTAGATTGATCACTATTGCTAACGAGTTCGTTATAGAATTTTGATAAATCAAACTCTAATCACAAACTGTTATACAAAAGATCACAAGAAATAACTAGGGTTTCATGCTAAACAAGAAATCGCCAAGGAGAGAGAGAATAGGGTTTATGCATTACCTTGATAGAAGCTGACCACTCCTTCAAAATTATCGGAACATTCCATATCAACCAAGGGCCATCCTCTAACATTTGATCCATCCCTTCTTTAGTCTTGAACTTAAAGAAAAAGAACCCGTTTGCATTCATCATTAATCTAGATAGACCATATTTAACCCAGTTGTTCTTTGCAAAGAAATCCACGACAGGGTATGCCAATCGTTTACCCAGAAAGTACCCATACAAAGTGTTAGCATACATGTCTGTGACTTGTTTAACCGATGTCAATTGAATAACTACGTCTGCTCCATCAACAACTTCACTAGATTCCATTGCCCTGAAGTTCACCTTAAAGTTTTCCTTAGTGTTCTTCACTACATTAGCAAAGGAGATAGGATCCGCAATTCCAGGCGATTTTTCCAAACCCTGATCAGCCACTGATTTTGCTTTATCCAAACCTGAAATTGGCGTGTATCCCATGCCCGGATAATCCCAGAAATGCGCATCCAGATTTCCTAGACGGACAGGAGCCGAACCCTTAGAATTCTCGTCAATGATGCTTGAACTAGTCTCATTCAATGGGATTCCACGTCTCGGCTTGAGGGTATTCCCATCAACATCAATAACCCGATTCGCCAAATCCTGAAACGACAATGTAGGCTTACCATGGACATCTTGTGGTTTCCCACCAGATTTCGCTCGATCCTCCATTCAGTAATTAACAACTCTCTTTCAACCCGACGAAACAAGCAATAGTACGCAAACACACAAGCAAACTCGGCCAGACAAACCCAGCGAACAAAGAACAGAGTCAAACCCTAAACTAGCTGAAGCCCTAACCCATGAATCTTACAAATCAGAAAGAAATACTGAAAAATCAAAGCCGACTAACCAACAATTCAATCCAATATGCTAGAAATAGAAGATGAAGGTGGCGATTATAAAGAATCAGAAAACCCTAGCCGAAAATCAAACAATCCGCAAAGACAGATTACGAATTAGAAGGTAGAACCCCTAATCGCCATCTGATCTTGACAAATCACGATAAAAGACCTAGGGTTTCAAAGGAATCAGATGTCGCCATAGCTAGAGAGAGAATTAGGGTTTAGACATTGTTTACACCCGAAACAAAACTTCTATCGGCACCAGAATCGAAAAGAATAGATGCGGGTTGATGGTTAACAAGGAATGTACCATTAACAACCTCGTTGTCAGCCAGTGCCTCGTTAGCGTTCAAATTGTACACTCATCCATGAGCGGGATTCACATTGGCATTGGCATTCGCATTCGGGTTCGCAAGCCTCGGACAATTGTTGTGGAAATGACCCATTTCACCGCAGTTGTAACATGAACCAGGTGGGAATCTAGCAGCATTTCCCTGAACCTGTGCTGGATTCTGAGCAGCTTGGTTCTGACCCAAACGACAGATGTTGGCTGTATGCCCAAGTTTACCACAAGTAGTACACTGTTTACAAGCCTGTTGGGTCGCATGATGACCATTGCACCTATTGCAGTGAGGTGCAGTACCAGCATATTGTTTCTTTGCTGGAGGTTGTGCTGGTGGGTTCTGAGCATTCTGATTGGTGACAACAAAGTTATGGGAAGCCTTGCACTTCCTCGTCCTCCTAGATGACTCGCCCTTCTTCTTACCTTTACCCTTTCCTTTGTCTTGATCGGTGTCGGTCGACTGCTTCTTATCACCCTTACGAGTAAGTTTACCCTTCCTGACTTGTGACTCAGTTAGGGTTGTAGCCAGTTCGATTGCCTGACGAACAGTGGTAGGGTTACTACCAGTTACAATGTCTTGCACAGTGTCAGGCAGACCATCGATATAACTCTGAATCGCTTTCTCCTACGGGGTAACCATAGTAGGACACAACAAAGTTAGCTCCTCATAACGATCCGTATAAGCATGGTGTTCTCCCCCATCTTGTTTAAAATCGTCAAACTCTCGTTCCAAAGCCCTAATCTCGTGACGGGGACAAAACTCTTTCATCATGAGAGCCCTAAGCTCTTCCCAAGTTTGTGCCATCGCCACATCGGCACCCCTATCACGCATCACACCGTTCCACCATGTAAGAGCACGCTTCTCGAAAACACTGGATGCAAACTCAACCTGTCGTTCATTCGGACACTGAATATGTCTAAATGTGCTCTCCAGACTCTCGAACCATTGTAGGAGCGCAGTTGCTCCTTGTGACCCAGAAAACTTTAGTGGTTTAGCCGAATTAAACGTCTTAAAACTACAATGAGCATTGTTGTTATTGTTGTTGTTCGCTTGATTAATCTGAGTTATTAGGTTCAGAATCACAGCAGCCATTTGCTGAGCGACAAGGGCTGCGATTTCGGCGTTAGTTTGAGGTTGTGCATCACGTCGAGGAGGCATTTTCTAAAAGAACAAGGAAACATGCGAAACGAGTGAGATTGACAATTGGATAAACAAGAGGTATTGAAAACATCAACAAAACACAAGGAAGGCGATCATTCGTTCGTTACCTCGAACAAACAAACGACACGCAGTGACTAATCAAAGTAAATGGGTCAATATAATGTATCGCGAAGACATGCTTTAGCCTATAAGTGGACACTGTGACACCCCAGGAAAACCAGGAAACCACGCAACTTAACTAGCTTCCTCAGTAACCACGTGCTAAATTTCGGGACGAAATTTTCTTAACAGGGGGAGAATGTGACAACCCTCATGATTACATGTATCCATACGATTAATTAATATTAGACTGTGCTTAATTACAACTGATGACGTAACTGCTTTATGATTTCTGCATCATACATACATATGCATCACATACTAGTCTTGTGCAAAAAAAAAAATTGACTCAATGGTCCTAAATGTTTTCCTAAGTGTTGAGATTTAAAAGTATTACAAAAAGTTACATAAAAGACACTATACAGAACAACTTAACACTTTAACGAACCGGTATCTAACCGAACAACCGGACATTACCGAGACACCAAAATATTGCTAGAAACATTGTTTAATTAAAAAGATTGGAAAACCCTAATTCTCTCTCTCTAGCTGGGCGATTTCAGTTCTTCCTCATGGATACTTAGATTTTCATCGTAATAGTTTGTATAACAGTCTGTGATTAGGGATTCATCTAATCTCTATAACGAACTAGTTAGCAGACCTGATCGATTTACGTCTAAGTTTTTCATTTTGATTAAACCGCCGCCGTATTTATGTGTTATCTTAACGAAGGTATAGAGTTCTGGGTTGTCGGCATTATTGTCTCCTGTAATTGTGATTTACCAAGTGCTCTATATGTTTCAGACGGATTCATGGGGTAGGGTTTGCTAGATTAGGGTTTTTCTGTTTTTCTTAGTTTTCTTGGTGCGGTTTTCTGTTTTTCTTAGTTTTCTTGGTGCGGTTCTTGATCTCGTAGTTTTCTGTGCATGCTTGTCTTATTTACTGATTAAAGAAGAGAGTTGATTATTTTACAATGGATGATCGTTCAAATTCTGATGATGTTGTTAAGGGTGATTGAGGTAAGCCGCCTTTACCGCTCAAGGGTTTGGTAAGTAGAGTGGTGAATATAGATGGTAATCCGATACTTCCTAGGAGAGGTACGGTGCAGGTTTCCCAGTCTGATCCGAAGTTGTTTAATGTCATTGACGAATTAACCAAGATCACTGTTCCGGTTCAATCTTCGGAAAGTCAAGGTTCAGAGGCTAATGTGGCTGCAAAAGGATTTCAGGGCAACACCTCTAAGCCTCTGTCTTATGCGCACTCGGTAGTAGCTAGCAGCTCGAAGAAAGTTGACTTCCGATTTATGTCTAGTTCGGCTGTGCACGAAGGCTGTGACGTTGTTCTACCTAAGGAATCAGTCCGAACTGTGTAGGATAAATTGGCTAATACTATCTATGGTTATTTCTTGGGGGATCGAGTTGCTTTCACGGTTGTTGACTATTATGTTCGAGTTAATTGGAAGAAATATGGATTGCAAAAGACGATGATGAATGCCAATAGTTTTTTCTTCTTCAAGTTTAATGATGAAGTCGGAATGTTGAATGTCCTCAAGGATGGCCCATGGATATTTAGATCTCAACCGCTGTTTCTGTATACATGGACTCCAACGACCAAACTGGAAAAGAAAGAAATAAAGCAACTGCAAGTTTGGGTAAAAATACATGAGGTTCCAATTGCGTCTTATACGGAAGACGGTCTTAGCCTGATAGCTTCAACAATTGGGGAGCCAAAGATGCTGGATTCGTTTACAACGTCTATGTGCACGGATACATGGGTGGAAATTTCAGCTGATAAGGAGGTCCGCGAAGAGATAACAATGGCAATATCTGAACCTGATGGGGAGGGTTATATCAAAGAGACTATGTATGTGGAATATGAATGGAACCCACATCGATGTGCTACATGCTGTGTGTTTGGTCATTCTAATGAGATGTGTCCGAAAAAAAGCCAATGAAACCTGGTAATGCGAGACAAGAGGCTCAAAATCGAAATGTTCAAAGAAACAAGCAAGTTAAAAAGATGCCAAATGTGGATCAAGATGGATACACTGAAGTTCATGGTAAAAAAGTTGCTAGAAAGATGGGTATTCCGGTGAACAAACAAAAAGCTAAATTTGAATATCGGCCTGTGGGACCAAAGACTAAGTCGAATGACAATAATGGTTCAACTTCGAAGCCTGTCAAGTTTTTTTTGGGTAAAGGGTTACCCCGGTGATTCTATATATTCACAAAAATAAGAACAAGTAGTGTAGACAATCTACACTAGTTCAATCATGGGACATGCCCCATGAAAGTAAACAACGAGAAACCAAATAATACCACCAAACGGAATACAACTAGACTAGAATCTAGAAACAAAAACAAAACTACTTAATCAGCCAGCGTCTTCATGAAGATCATCTCCATTAATCCCCCACTCGCCAAGGAGTCTTCTCACATTGTCACAATTCTTTAGCTTGGCTCCCATCAACTTGTAACGCACCTGTAATATAATAAGGTCAATAATAGTTTCCGGAGGTCTCAACTCGTTCTTGAATAATCTAGCATTACGCTCCTGCCAGATGAAATAAGCAGTGGCCGCTACCAATAACCTTGCAACATAATTTGCCACTGACTTCGACTTGGACCGAATTAGCAGCCAATTAACAATATCCTCCCATTTTGATGAAACCGTCTCCATACCCACTTTATGCCTGACCTTATGCCAAATTTGATCCGAGAATTTACACTCGAAAAATAAATGATTGTGAGAGTCATGGTTAGCATAACATAACAAACAGCACATCATGTTCATATTCTTTCTACGCGAGATATCCTAGCTCAGAATCTTATCTTGAGTAATCCATTTGACGTTTTGAATGAAGTCAACCCGGAGGGTGTCGGGTACCAGCAAAAAGACGCCGGGTATGGGCCTCGAGGATACGGATGATGATGAGGTTGACGAGGTGTACAATGAAATGGATGTCTTTATGTAGCAAGGTTCTCTTAATATAAAAAGCAAACAAGGGGCAAGCACTCCTTCTCAGGTAGTTATCGATGGTTAGTCTTGCAGTTTGGAATATAAGGGGGTTGAACCGCCCGCTTAAACAAATGGAGGTTCGCCAGGCAGTGAAGGATTATAACTTGAGTTTATGTGCAATTTTAGAGTCCCACGTTGATGTTGATAAACTGGGTAAAGTGTGTAAAACTGTTTTTCGGTCTTGGGATTGGACTTCGAATGGAGGGTGTTGTGACAAAGGTACAAGAAATATTATTGGGTGGAATCTTGCTATCTTTGATGTGATGATCTTGGCTCAGTCTTCTTAGGTTATGCATCTCCAACTAATGTTTAAATTGGATAGAAAGATGGTTTTTTGTTCTATTGTTTATGCAGCCAACTATTATGTTTCCCATAGGGAATTATGGCATCACCTTTCTATGCATAAAACTCTTGTTGCTAATAAACCTTGGTTTATTATGGGTGATTTTAATTCGGCTCTCAACATAGAGGATAAATCTATGGGAACTTCTTCGATATCTATTGGTATTAGAGAGTTTCAAGCTTGTGTCGATGACATTGAAGTGGTTACTAAAGAGCCTAAAAAAGGGGGTTGGGTTACTAAAGAAAATTAATCGGGTGATGGGAAATACCCCATTTGTGGCTGAATACCCGATCTCGATTGCCATATTTAAGCCTTATCGTCTTTCGGATCATTGTCCATGTATCCTATCTATCCCGGAAGCTACGAAACTGAAGCCGGGGCCTTTTAAATTCACGAATTTCTTGGTGGTTAAACCAGAATTTTTAGACATTGTTAAGAAGCATTGGGAATCTAACGTTGATGGTGCGCACCAGTTTAGAGTTGTAAAAAAACTCCGCTTGCTGAAAAATCCTCTTCGGTCGTTGCTTTTCAAACAAGGCAACCTTCACAAGAAAGTTGAAAATCTTAGTTTAAACCCTACTTTCTTCTTTGCGATGCTCTCTCTCCTATGGCGATCTCCTGTTCTTCTTTAAACCCTACTTTCTTCTTTGCGATCCTTTGTATAACAGTCTGTGATTAGAGTTTTGATTCATCAGAATTCTATAACGAACTAGTTAGCAATAGTGACCAATTTCGAATTAGGGTTCTTGCTTTCTTTCTTGATCGCCGCCTTAGAGTCTGTTCAGAAGTCCTGACCTATTAAATTGATTGTTATTGATCACGGTTAACTGAGATTAACTTAGCTAGATTAATACTTCAGTTTAATCGATTAAGGATTGAAGATTAGTTCTAGGGTTTTAGGATTAGGGTTTTTCGGATTTCTCTTGTTTGTGGTGCTTCTGGTTTTGTGTTTGTTTTTGTGCATGGTTGATTATTCGTTCGAGATATGGAGAGGGTGGAAGAAATTAACCAGTCTGATCGTTCAAAAGCATCGGGTAATGTGCAACCTGATCGGGGTAGTGAAGGCAATATGGATTCTTTTTATCAAGAATCCATATTGCCTTGACCACATTATAACATGAATTTTGTTGATATGATTCTTGCACTTGACCACATTATGAAAGAACGTCGTATTCGAGTCACCTATCTCCAGCCATTTTTGCTTAGCTTTTTGTTTAAGGAACCTCTCTTCATCAAGAATTGCATCTTGGTACTTCTGAACACATATTGATTCGGCTTCTTTGATACTCAGATTGAACGGGTCCGAGTCCAAATCAGCTTGAAGCTTATAGAGCTCACTCTTCAGATCCACCACTTTCTTATGGACGTTGCCTTGTTTATACATTAGAGATCTGAACGGGTGTTTCAAACCTCGGAGCTTTTTAACAACTTTAAACATCGGAACACCACCAACCTCTAATTCCCAGCCAGTTTTTTCTACATCCATGAATTCCTTTTTAAGCACCAATAAGTTTGTGAACTTGAACGGCCTAGGTTTGTTACGGCTAGCATGCTGAATCTTTAGAAGACATGGACTGTGATCAGAAACACCATTCGGAAGAAACATAGCAAAGGCATCCCCAAACGTATCCACCAACTTGACATTAACCAAAATTCTATCCAGCTTTTTCCTAATCCCCACACCCTTTATTGGTCGCTGGTTCCAAGTATAATGCATTCCATGGGCCTTTATATCGAACACTTCAATACACTTAGTACAATCATTAAAATCCTTCATAGCGGCACTAACCGTAGACGATCCCGAACACTTATCCTCTAAAAGTATTGAGTGTTTCAATTTAATGTCAATCATGAAGGAAGGCACAGACACCATTGGACATCTGTGTATAGTTCGGATTAAGAAGATATGGTACTATTAAAATCAAAATACTGTGTATTTTAATAGTACCATTGAAATCAAAAGTTTTAGGGTATATGGTACACAATACACAGTGTATTTGAAACAAATGGATATATGACCTCCTCGTCTTCAAGAGTAGGAGCAAGCACATCTTCCTCAAAGTTTTACAATGGATAGATTGTCTCGGGGTCGTGTGAAGGGGCTGCCGGTTCTCGGCAATTTTATTTTTGATGATGGAGGATGATGTTTTGTTTTTGTTTATTTTGTTTGTCTACTAGATAGTCATTTTGATGGTTAGTAGACTAGGGTATGTGATTTCATAGGTACTTTGTTGGTTGGCTTTACATATATGGGGCATGTCCTATATATGAACTAGTGTGGAACTCTTCCTCACTACTTGAACTTATTTGCGGTTGTTTTATAATAGAATCACCGGGGTAACCCTTTACCCGAAATAAGTTAAGAACCACATTGAAATCTCCCATGATAGCCCAAGGACCGTTATTCGCTATCCCCTTATACATTCTAAACGACTCCCAAAGTTTCTTACGCTCTTGATCACTGTTACTGGCATAGACAAACGAGACAAATAACATCATGTTCTTTCTTCGTGAAAAATCCCATTGTAGAATTTTGTCTTGAGTAAGTAATTTACCTTTGATGACCAACCACATCATAAAGGCATGCCGAGGAATACATTGAGCAAACCAAACAATACTGCACCAATTCACTTCTGGTTCCCTATGCCGAACCGAATGCCACACAGACGAAGAAGAGAACTCGTTTAGATCACCACCATCTCTCCATAATAATCTATCAAGTTTAGTCGGATTTAAATGCACTTGGTCTAGCTGAATGAGAACCGGAAAAAGATCTCTCCAAGCCACGGGCCAGGCCCAAGTACCATGCGAGTAAACGTTAGCCACCGAATCATTCAGTCTAAAGTCCGCGTCAGTAATGGTTCTGGGTGACAGAAAATCACCGAGAGGCCCTAGATCACACCAGTAATCGTACCAGACTGATGTATTAGCGCCATTGCCTATATCTGACCAAACATGATTCCTGATAAGTGGCCGCATTTGAATCAATTGTTGGACTCCGTATGCCCAAGACACATATTGAATTGATGTGGCTAGTACGTTATGATCCAAGTCGGGTCATACCCAATAACAAGCTAGACAAGCACCTACAATATTTATTTATGATATGATCAAACAAATAAATATCAACACTTAGAATATATTTTTTTTTTGGGTAAAGGGTTACCCCGGTGATTCTATTATAGACAACCGCCAAATAAGTACAAGTAGTGAGGATGAATTCCCCACTAGTTCATATACAGGACATGCCCCATATATGTAAACAAAAAAACCAAACAAACCAAGTTACCACTTTAATCTAGCCTACTACAATCATGATAATGACTAACTAGTAGACAAACGAAAAAACAAACAAAAGACGTCAACCGCCATCGTCAAAAATGAAATTGCTACCAACAGGCAGCCCCTTAGCATGAGATAGAAGCCACCTATCCATTAGACAACTTTATGTGAGAGGTGCTTGCCCCTGTACTGGAAGACGTAGGATGTGTACCCGATGTCATAAACTCATTCGTTTCATCATATATAACCTCTACCTCGTCATCATCAGACTCCTCATTTGGCTCACGTCTCCCTTTATCCCCGTTCCCTCCAACAAACCCAAGAGCGCTAAACGAATTATGAGTTTGAACCTTAGATGAACTAGTGCTCCGCGCATTCATGTAGGTAGAACTCACTGCCTTTTTCTTTTTATCCACAGGTCTATATTCAAACTTGGGCTTTTGATTGTTAACTTGAAAACCACTCTTCTTTACATTCTTCTTTGTCTTGACTTCCGTATAACCATCCTCATCTACTTTCTGACTATATGTAGGATGTTTCACCGTCGGTCGAATGCGTTTTGGACACTCCTCATATTCATGCCCAAATACACAGCAGTGGGCACATCTAGGAGGTTTCCATTCATACTCCACCCGAATAGTCTCATTAACATACTTGTTCCCATCCAATTCAGGAATAGCCATGGTTAGATCCTCTTTCAACTCATGATCAGCTGATATTTCAATGAGAGCCCTAGCATAGCTGCTCCTTCCCCAAGCCTCATTACACATATCACTAGTATACGAATCCAGGCGCACAGGGGACCCTTGGATGAACTAGTGCTCCGCGCACTCATGTAGGCAGAACTCACTGCCTTTTTCTTTTTATCCACAGGTCTATATTCAAACTTGGGCTTTTGATTGTTAACTTGAAAACCGCATTTCTTTACATTCTTCTTTGTCTTGACTTCCGTATAACCATCGTCATCTACTTTCGGACTATATGTAGGAGGTTTCACTGTCGGTCGAATACGTTTTGGACACTCCTCAGAATAATGCCCAAATACACAGCAGTGGGCACATCTCGGAGGTTCCCATTCATACTCCACCCGAATAGTTTCATTAACATATTTGTTCCCATCCAATTCAGGAATAGCCATGGTTAAAGCCTCTTTCAACTCATGATCAGCTGATATTTCAATGAGAGCCCTAGCATAGCTGCTCCTCCCCCAAGCCTCATTATACATATCACTAGTATACGAATCCAGGCGCACAGGGGACCCAATTTTTGAAGCCAACATGCTTAAACCATCATCAGAATATGCCACTAGCGGAACATCATGCAATTTAACCCAAACTGCAACCTTTTTAACCTCTTCTTTTTTAAGGGTATTTGTAGGAGTCCAAATGTTGAGAAACATAGGTTTGTTACGGATCATCCAAGGTCCCCCTTCAAGAACAGTATCCATACCCTTTCTGTCTTCAAACTTGAAGAAAAAGAAACCATTTGAATTCATCATAGTTTTCTGAAGACCATGTTTTTTCCAATTTGTTCTGACAAAATATTCAACTACTGGATATGCAATCCTATCCCCCAGGAAATAACCATAAAGAGTGTTTGCTAACCTGTTATTAACCTGGCAAACCGAATCAATCGGAAGCACTACATCCACTCCATACATCTGAGTTTAGATGTCAAAAATTGACTTTAGGAACTTGAACAGCCGCATCATTGGCCTTCCTAGTGTTTTCATCTTCATTCTGATTCTGAATTGAAACCCCACCCCTTTAATATCACCCTGCTCACTTCGTTCATGTAGGACCACATCCGCATAAGATTGGACATGAGCATTATCATCTTGATTCAGATTTTGAACTCGAGAAGGACTAATATCATTCACCAGTAACACAAATGCTACCTTTCTTTTGTCAAATACTTTCGCATAATTCTGATTAGGAGAATCAGAACAACCAATAACATGTTCAGTATCATTAAGCGGCAGCATAAAACATACCTTCTTACTCGGCATTTCAGAAGCCCTAGTCGCCAAAAATGATGTTTGTCTTGGCTCAAATGTTTTACCGTCAATGTTCTTAATTTTTTTGGCAAACACATTTGAGATTTCTGCATTTTGACCCTCCATACGGACAGATTGTGATCAACACAGCAGCCAAAACAAAGAAAATCGAAGATAAAGAAATCAGCTGAAACCCTAAACCAATAAGGAACCAGCCGCACCCCCTTCGTAATCAGTAAACAACGAATACAAAACCCTAATCTCGAAATCAGGAATCACCTTAATAGCGTCGAAATCAGAACAGCTGAAATCATCAGAACAACGAAATCAGAGCCGCGTTGCCGAAATCAGAATACTAAAGATGTATTGCCGACAATCAGAAGCACAAATGCGAATAAACCAGCAACACCCCCCGTTTACAAACAGAAAGTAACGCCGAAAAACAACACCCTAACTACAAAACCCTAATCCGAGAACAATTGAATATCACCTAAGGTAGAACGCTTTAGGACTTTGAACATCATGGGGCATACGACATGATTACCCAATTAAAGGAAATGTTCCTACAACAAGCAAGGGTAGAACGCTTCGAAACGGTTCGAGCGCTTCATGCATGTCGAATGGAGGAAACCCAATCGGTCTCATCTTATGTCCTTAAAATGAAAAGCCACATTGATCGCCTCGAGAGGCTCAATTGTCCCGTCTCTAAAGAGTTGGCTACGGATTTGATCCTCAACTCTTTAACAAAGAAATTTGAAAGCTTTGTTATGAACTATAACATGAATGGATGGGACAAGAGCATTGGTGAGCTTCATGCAATGCTCAAAACGGCCGAAGCGGGAATGGGTAAAAAGGCTTTACCCGTTCTAACGATCAATGAGGGAGGCAAGAAGGGACATCACTCCGACTCCAAGGCAAATGTTGCCAAAGGAAAGGGGCACGTCAAAGGGAAGGGAAAAAGAAAGGCTAAAGCAGAACCACCAAAACCAAAAGAGAAGAAGGCAAAGGTTGCCACGAGCGATCCATGCTTTGAGTGTGGAGAGATAGGGCATTGGAAAAGGAATTGTCCAACCTATCTCAAAGAGTTGAAAAACAAGAGGGATGCAGGGCAAACCTCAGGTACAATCTTTATGATACATATTGATCTAAATGTTATTTCTTCTAACACATGGGTATTAGATACCGGATGTGGAACTCATATTTGCAATTCGTTGCAGGGGTTCAAAAGAAATAAGCATTACAAGAAGGGAGACACTAGTCTCTTCATGGGCAATGGAGCGAAGGTTCAAGTTGAAGCCCAAGGAGACTATGTTTTAAAACTTCCAAGTGGTTTGGAAATTTGTTTGAAAAATGTTTTGTATGCTCCTAGTTTGACTAGGAACATTATTTCTGTTTCCCTTTTAAGACAATATGGATTTGATTTGAAGTTTGTGAACAATGAAATTTATGCTTTGATGAATGACATGTTCTACTTTAAAGCTACGCCTTCAAATGGTATTTATGAATTGGTTCATGATAATACATCATTTGATAATTCGATGTACCAAGCAAACACCAAGAAACTCAAAATGGATTTGAATGAGACCTATCTTTGGCATTGTCGTCTTGGTCATATAAACAGAAATCGCATGCAAACACTTCAAAAGAATGGTCTTTTGGAAACAAATGAAATTGGTTCATTTGATACATGTGAATCTTGTTTACAAGGTAAAATGACCAAGAAACCCTTTAGTGGCACGAACCAAAGGGCAAAAGATTTATTAGGCATCATACATTGGGATGTATGTGGTCCTTTTAAGCCAATGACTAGGAATGGTGTTTTTTTTGGGTAAAGGGTTACCCCGATGAATTTTATAAATGAAACAAATAAGTACAAGGGTATGTCAAAACGACACACCTACTAGACTTGACATGCCAAGCCTAGGAACACCAAAAACACACAACCAGAACAAAAACAAAACAACCAAAAAACGTCCACACAAACAACCAAAACGCACACCAAGACAATACCAACTAGCTTGGATCTGCTACATTATCTTCGATCTCTTCAATCTTCCAAGACTTAAAAATCCTATCCTTTGCCGAAGCCACCCGAAATCTGAACCCCATCAGGCGCAACCGAACCGTGTTTTTAATTATCTCAGCAACTTGATCCACTGTTCGTTTATTATTCTTGAATAGCCTATTATTTCTCTC
The DNA here is from genome assembly GCA_030545235.1 of Helianthus tuberosus. NCBI lineage: Eukaryota > Viridiplantae > Streptophyta > Magnoliopsida > Asterales > Asteraceae > Helianthus > Helianthus tuberosus. The sequence goes on from CM060399.1 coordinate 83,257,478, forward strand.
TTGCCATATGTAGTACGACGAAGCCGCAATCAACAGTTTACACACAACATGGTCTGCTTTCTTAGAAGAAGAATGTTGTTCAACCCAAACTAGAATCGAATGCCACGAATTATCCACATTCCCCAACGAAATCAGCTCCTTGACATTACTCCAAACCTGATCCGCAAAAGCACATCGGAAGAACAAATGGTCCCGACTATCACGATCAAAATTACACAGCGGACAACACATCAAATTCAAATTCGTAAGACTACCTGCTTCCCAAACTGCCAAACGATCCTGCGTTTTTAATTTGTTTCTAAATGCTAGCCACAAATGAAACGAGTGCCTCGGGATGCATTGAGAAAACCAAACCATGTTACACCACATCACCTGATTATCCCTATTCCGAATTGTATTCCAGACTTGAGAAGATTTAAATTCACTTAATTTCCCATCCGAGTCTTTCCACATGAGCCGATCCACACTATTAGGAACAATAGAAGGGACCGAGATCGTGAATAACACCGGGAAAAGATCCATCCAAGCTTGGGGCCACCTCCAATTACCATTCTAATCAATAACTTCTGCAACAGAAGACTGTAACGAAAACCCAGCATTAGCAATGGACCGAGGAGATATAAACGAACTAAGAGGACTTAACGAGCACCACATATCACTCCAAACATTAGTTTGAGCACCACTTTTAATAGACGACCATATGTGAGGCCGAATAATATGACGAATAGATAGGATCTTTCGCCATCCCCAACTTACACTCCCACGGCACGGAATCTCCCAAAAATTTATCCCTTTAATTTTATAATTATGGATCCATCGCACCCAAATAGACTCCCTTTTCGAGATAATACTCCAAATATGGTTTGCCATGAGCGATTTGTTTACATCAGAAATACTCCTAATGCCCAATCCGCCTTCATGTTTAGGCAAACACACATCCTTCCAAGCAACCTTAGCATGAATCCTACCTTCCGAACCAGCATTCCACAGAAATCTTCGAATACGCTTCTCAAGCTCACTGATAACCCCGAGCTGGGATAATGAAAACTGAGGCCCAATAGATGTGCATAGATGAGAGAACCGAGTTAATAAGCTGTAACCGACCAGCAAAAGACAATGATTTTGTCACCCAATTAACTATCTTTTTATCCATACGCTCAATGAGAATCCTACAATCTTTATATAGAAGTCTTGAGGAGATAAGAGGGACCCCAAGATAACGGACCGGGAGAACACCCTCCTGAAACGGCATTATATCCAAAATTTCCTGCCTTACTGAGTGGGGAACATTACAAAAAAACACCGTACTCTTAGCTGGACTTGGAGCAAGTCCGGACATGTTCGTAAATTTCTCCAGCGCATCCTTAATCTTTTTAACAGAGCCGATGTCTCCATGCACAAAGATAAATAAATCATCCGCAAAAGACATGTGACACTCTAGGTTTTCCCGAGCAAATATCTTGTATTAACATTATGTGTATAGTATATGTGTTTTTAAATGAAAGTTGCGTGTTATTTTGAGATTCTATGTGATCCTTGCACTATGATTGTGTATGTAATATATATATATATGTGTGCGTATAAGTGAACCGGGAACACCATGGACCCGACTCGAGACCACCCTCGGTCTCGAGTGAACCGTAAACACTTGGGCTAGTTGGGCCGTAACCTTAGCCCACCCGGAAACCCCCTAACCCACTCGATATATATATGACCAACCCTCACAACTTCACCATTTTTTGCAACATCACTCTCTTGCATCCTCTCACTCCCTCTCCTCTCCCTCTCTCGGATCAAACCGGCAACATCAAAAGGAGCTCTCGGATCATCTCGGGTCATCTCGGTTCAAGCTTGTGGTCATCACTCGGAACTTGGTTCATCGATCTTTTGTACCCCTCCATCCAACCGGTTAGTGTGTTATAGTTGTTTGACTTAAAATGATGGTTCATGATGCACAAACTATTAGATTAGTTGGATGTTTGATTGATTATGTGCTTGCTAGGTAATAGAATTGTTATCAAATGCAAATGAACAATGTGTGTTGCTTATGAGCCAAATGAATGACTTGGAATAACTATATGATATGGATAAGCTAGTGTGTTTGAATAAATGATTCATGCTAGAAAAATGAAGGGAAATGTTGCTTTGGTATCTAGTCTATGTGCTATGATTTTTGCCCGAAAAATACAAAGTTATGTAGGATGAGGATATGATGATTATACATGTTGAATATGCATGAATATAGTATGAACATATGAAGAACAATTTGAATGTCATGAAAATATTTGAAATATGCCTTGTTTGATCTGATTTAGTGGGATATTAGACAATAAAACATGTTAGTGGAGATAGTACACAATTTACATGAAATTGCAATCTCATTGGCTAGTACATCAGAGGTTCTAGAAGGATTCTTGTGCACGTATCCGAGGTTGCGACTCGCAACCCCCGGTTGCGACTCGCAACCAAAACATGACAACTCGAAACCTCCGGTTGCGACTCGTAACCAAAACGTGACAAGTCGAAACACCGGTTGCGACTCGCAACCAAGACATGCCAAGCCGCAACCTCCGGTTGCGACTCGCAACTGTGTGTTCTCGACTGGGCTGTTAGTTATTGGGCCCAAGTGTATTAACTGTGCATGCTTGTTACTGTTTAAGTGGGCTACGTGTTAACTGTTAACTGTTGCTGTAAAGAACTTAGACGGGCCCAATGACTTATTGGGTAATTATATGATGTGCATGCTATGTGTTAGTTATGTGTAGATTACGTGCTTACTTGTACCCCAACTTGACCCATATTCGGTAACCATGCTAGGACGTGGTGACCAACGTGATCAACCGGGTAATTAATCTACCGAGCAACCCAAGGTGAGTTCACAACCTAAAGCATGTATTCCCGGTGGTTTGGGAAACGGAACTAAAAACAACACTATCCCCTTATGAGGGATACAACTTACTTTTCTTCCCTTGTATTTGGGAACCTTTTAGTTAATTACTGTTTATACGGATTGCAACAAACGGCACTAAACGAAACTCTATCACTTAAAGTCCCTACTACATAATACCGATTAGTCGCCGGGGCCAGGCGAACGGGTTATTAGTTGATAGCGCTATTTAGGTCTTACCAACCTCACACCGTGCCAAGGTATGGGATCGGTCGTGAACTAATGTACTCAGGCATCCGTCAATGATGATAGAACATTGACATCGGGGCACTCTTGCGGATACGCAACGGTCACCTAGTGTTCGGTATTGGAAAAACAGTTTAGTTGCTAACTTTTGGGGTAGCTCCCCATGGCATGTATAAACGGATAAATTAACTGGTGAAACAAGTTTTTGGTAATTAAAACTGGACAACTAGTGAACTCACTCAGCATTATTGTTGACCCCTTACTGCATGCTTTGCAGGTAACCAGTGACTGAGGAGCTGCTGCTTGGGAAGTGTAGTGGTCGTCTAAACCCGCGTGTTGGGTTCTAATTAATTTGAACTTTGAACTTTGTTTAAACTATTTTACCTATGCTTCCGCTACTTACTTAACTGTTATTTGAACCTAAACATTTGAACTTTAAACTATGGTGCTTACTAACCATTATGGTTGGTGATCATCCTTACTATTATCCAATGCTCAGTATAATTGGTGGCTGGATCCTGGTCGGTCACGCCCTCAAGCGGACGGTACTCCGCAGGTGGAATTTGGGGGTGTGACAGATTGGTATCAGAGCCATTGGTTATAGTGAACTTGGTTTTAAAAAGAAGAGTCTTTTTGAGAAAAACCAGACTATAACCCGTGACTCGTGACGACACTACACTCCAAGGGCAGGACTCGACATACTAGACCTCGTAGCTCGGACTTGTGTTTACTTGCTTGTTTACCTTATATTGACTGCTCTACTATACATACTAGTGTGCCTAATTAGATAGATACACATTTCTCTCCTATCTTATTCTCGCTACGTTACGACATCACACTCATACTGTGTTTTCTGGTTATGAAGACAATGAGTGGACGCGGAAGAGGAAGCGTTAACATGACTCAGGCTCAATTCGCTAACTTGCTCAACACGGTGGCTGCAGCATTCGCAGCTCACCCTGGAGGTAAACTCGTTGCTATAGGATGTTTGGATCCTACCCCCACATCGTCTTTTCACCTCTAAACCTATTCGCTTCACTTCTCACAACAGGTCAGCCTGCGCCTGCGCAACCACGTGTTTGTACTTTCAAAACCTTCATGGATGGCAAGCCTCTCCCTTTCAACGGCACTGAGGGTGCCATAGGCCTTCTGCATTGGATTGAAAAGGCCGAAGCTGTCTTTGCTGTCTGCGAGTGTCCCCCTGCTAACTGGGTTAAGTACGCAACTGGTACGCTTGAAGGAAACGCACTTTCATGGTGGAAAGCACAGATTCAGATGCTTGGTCTGGAAACTGCTAATGCTACGGCATGGGAAGATTTCAAGGACATGATCAAAGAGGAGTACTGTCACAGGGATGACATCCACAAACTCGAGAACGAGTACTATGCGCTCAAGATGGTCGGATCAGAGATTGAGACCTACACTAAGCAGTCCAACGACTATGCTGCACTTTGCCCAAACATGTCCCAACCTATGTATCGAAGGGTCGAGTTGTACATCAAAGGCTTGGTCCCAGAAATCCGGAGCCATGTGACCTCAGCCAACCTCAACACCATACAGCCCGTGGTTCGTCTTGCTCACAAACTCACCAATCAGGCTGTGGAAGAGGGCAAGCTGCCCCAGAGGATCGGTACTACTACTGGAACTTCTGGCGATAACAAGCGAAAGTGGGATGGAAATCAGGGAAAGGATGCTAACCCCACTCAGGCCGCAGTTCAACAAAGGAAGACTGAAAGCAACAAGGGTCCTCAGCAACAGGGTGGCTATCGAGGAAACCACCCTAAGTGTAACAAATGTAACCGACATCACAGTGGGCCATGTGGAAAAGGTCAGTGTCAGCGATGCAACAAGATGGGGCATGAAGCCAAAGACTGCCGAAGCCAGTTCCCCGCTAGGCAGAATCAGCAACAACCACAGCAACAGCAGCAACAAGGAAACAACCGTGGATGCTTCAAGTGTGGAGCAATGGGGCACATGCGAAAGGATTGCCCTGAACTGAATCAAAACAACAACAATCAGGGTGCTGGGAACAATAACAACAATGCTGGAAACGGTGCTAGAGGAAAAGCTTTTGTGATTGGAGCTGGGGAAGCAAGGAATGACCCCAACGTTGTGGCGGGTAAGTTCCTACTTAATGATCGTTATGTTTCCATGCTATTTGATTCCGGAGCAGATGCTAGTTATGTATCCCTACGTATTAGTAAGAAACTTAAGCTCACTCTTACGCCGCTGAGCTCTAAGCACACCGTTGAAATAGCTAATGGTAGAAACCTCGAGGCCTCACACAAAATTCGTAACTGCAAATTAGAGTTGTCCGGTCAGACCTTCCGTATCGATCTTTTACCCATCGTTCTTGGAAGCTTCGACGTCATCATTGGTATGGATTGGTTATCCAAACATCGAGCTGAAATCCTCTGCCAAGAGAAAGCTATTCGTATTCCCCGTCCCCCTGGCAAACCTCTTATAGTTCAAGGCGACAAGAGCGGAGAAGTCACAGGCATCATTTCATTCTTAAAGGCCCAGAAGTACCTACGAAAGGGGCACACCGCTATCTTAGCACTCATTACCGACACACAGAAAATGGAAAACAGGATTGAAGATTTTCCAGTTGTACGTGACTATCCCGAGGTATTCCCGGAGGAACTACCTGGACTCCCTCCTCACCGTCAGGTCGAATTTCAAATCGAGCTAGCTCCCGGAGCAGCGCCTATAGCTCGTGCACCTTATCGATTAGCCCCCGCGGAGCTCAAGGAGCTTTCTACTCAGCTACAAGAACTTTTGGACAAAGGTTTTATCCGTCCTAGTTCATCACCCTGGGGAGCCCCAGTGCTCTTCGTCAAAAAGAAAGATGGCTCGTTCCGAATGTGCATTGACTACCGCGAACTTAACAAGGTCACCATCAAGAATCGTTATCCACTTCCCCGTATTGACGACCTGTTCGACCAGCTGCAAGGGTCGAGCTATTATTCCAAGATTGATCTGCGATCGGGTTATCACCAGCTGAGAGTCCGCGATGAGGACATCTCTAAGACTGCTTTCAGAACCCGCTATGGTCACTACGAATTCCTTGTTATGCCTTTCGGAATGACCAACGCACCTGCAATCTTCATGGATCTCATGAACCGAGTATGCAAACCCTACCTCGACAAGTTCGTGATCGTATTCATTGACGACATCCTAATCTACTCAAAGAGCCAAGAGGAGCATGAACAACACCTACGTCTTATTCTCGAACTCCTTCGCAATGAGCAACTGTACGCCAAATTCTCGAAATGTGATTTCTGGCTTAGAGAAGTCCATTTCCTTGGACACATCGTCAATCAGGAAGGGATTCATGTTGACCCCGCTAAGATTGAGTCCATTAAGAATTGGCCCGTACCTAAAACCCCGACCGAAGTTCGCCAATTCTTGGGATTGGCGGGATACTATCGAAGATTTATCAAGGGATTCTCTAAGATCGCTCAACCACTTACGACACTCACTCAGAAGGGTGTTGCTTACAAATGGAGTAATGCTCAGGAATCTGCCTTCCAGGAACTAAAGAGGAACCTTTGTAGTGCTCCTATCCTCTCCTTACCCGAAGGTACCGACGACTTCGTCGTTTACTGCGACGCTTCTATTCAAGGACTTGGCTGCGTATTGATGCAACGCGAGAAAGTTATCGCTTACGCCTCGCGACAACTCAAGGTCCACGAACGGAACTATACGACGCATGACTTGGAATTTGGAGTTGTGGTCTTCGCGCTCAAGCTTTGGAGACACTACTTGTACGGCACCAAGTGCACGATTTACACTGATCACAAGAGTCTCCAGCACATAATGGGAAAAAAGGAGTTGAATATGCGGCAACGCCGATGGGTCGAACTCCTAAATGACTACGAGTGTGCAATCAAATATCACCCAGGCAAGGCTAATGTGGTAGCCGATGCCCTCAGCAGAAAGGAGACCAAACCCAAGCGTGTTCGTGCCTTACAGCTCACTATCCACTCGAACCTCCCTAATCAAATTCGGAATGCTCAGGTTGAAGCATTGAAAGCCGAGAACATCAGGGCTGAGTCCCTACGAGGATCGAGACAACGATTGGAACAAAAAGAAGACGGTGCTTACTACGTAGCCGGACGCATATGGGTTCCGCTTTATGGAAATTTACGTGACCTTGTGATGGATGAAGCTCACAAGTCCCGTTACTCAGTACATCCAGGGTCAGATAAGATGTACCACGACTTGAGGGCTACCTATTGGTGGCCTGGCATGAAAGCCCACATAGCAACGTATGTCAGAAAATGCTTAACTTGTGCAAGAGTCAAGGCTGAGTATCAGAAACCATCAGGCCTACTCCAACAGCCAGAGATCCCGCAATGGAAATGGGAGCAGATTTCCATGGATTTTGTTACTGGCCTGCCTAGGTCTCAGCGCGGAAATGACACCATTTGGGTAATAGTGGATCGCTTAACTAAGTCTGCACACTTCTTAGCTATTAAAGAAACAGACAAGTTCTCTACCCTAGCAGAGGTATACTTAAAAGAAGTGGTCTCGAAGCACGGAGTGCCTACCTCTATTATTTCTGATCGAGACGCGCGTTTTACTTCTGAGTTGTGGCAAGCCATGCACAAATCTTTTGGCTCACGTTTAGACATGAGCACCGCTTATCACCCGCAAACGGATGGGCAGTCTGAACGCACCATCCAAACCCTCGAAGACATGCTTAGGGCATGTGTGATCGATTTTGACAAGAATTGGGAGAAGCACCTACCGTTGGTGGAATTCTCCTACAACAACAGCTACCACACCAGCATTCAGGCAGCACCCTTTGAGGCATTGTACGGCCGTAAATGTCGATCGCCTCTCTGCTGGGCTGAGGTTGGAGACAGCCAGATCACAGGCCCGGAACATGTAGTCGACACCACAGAAAAGATTGCCCAGATTAGGCAACGCATGGCGGCAGCTCGTGACCGTCAAAAGTACTACGCTGACAAAGATAGGAAACCGCAAGAGTTCCAGGTTGGTGAACGGGCTCTTCTTAAGGTCTCACCCTGGAAGGGTGTGGTTCGTTTTGGAAAACGGGGCAAGCTTAATCCAAGATATGTCGGACCCTTTGAAGTTATCGAGAAGATCGGCACGGCCGCTTACAGATTGAATCTGCCTGAAGAACTGAGTGCTGTGCACAACGTCTTCCACGTGTCTAATCTGAAGAAGTGCCTGTCAGATGAAACACTCGTCATTCCCTACAAGGAACTTACTATTGACGAACAGCTACACTTTACTGAGGAACCGGTTGAGATCACGGATCGTGAGATCAAAACCCTCAAACGTAGCCAGATACCCCTCGTGCGAGTTCGTTGGAACTCACGCCGTGGCCCAGAGTTTACCTGGGAGCGGGAAGACCAGATAAAGCGCAAGTATCCCCAGCTGTTCCCAAATGAAACCCCCAGCACTGAAGCTACAACTGAATTTCGGGACGAAATTCCGAACTAACGGGGGGATGATGTGACACCCCGTTGAAACGCCCTCACTCTTACTAGCTGGTCAGTGGCTGCCTTAACTTTCGGGACGAAAGTTCTTAAAACTTGGGGATAATGTGACACTCTAGGTTTTCCCGAGCAAATATCTTGTATTAACATTATGTGTATAGTATATGTGTTTTTAAATGAAAGTTGCGTGTTATTTTGAGATTCTATGTGATCCTTGCACTATGATTGTGTATGTAATATATATATATGTGTGCGTATAAGTGAACCGAGAACACCATGGACCCGACTCGAGACCACCCTCGGTCTCGAGTGAACCGTAAACACTTGGGCTAGTTGGGCCGTAACCTTAGCCCACCCGGAAACCCCCTAACCCACTCGATATATATATGACCAACCCTCACAACTTCACCATTTTTTGCAACATCACTCTCTTGCATCCTCTCACTCCCTCTCCTCTCCCTCTCTCGGATCAAACCGGCAACATCAAAAGGAGCTCTCGGATCATCTCGGGTCATCTCGGTTCAAGCTTGTGGTCATCACTCGGAACTTGGTTCATCGATCTTTTGTACCCCTCCATCCAACCGGTTAGTGTGTTATAGTTGTTTGACTTAAAATGATGGTTCATGATGCACAAACTATTAGATTAGTTGGATGTTTGATTGATTATGTGCTTGCTAGGTAATAGAATTGTTATCAAATGCAAATGAACAATGTGTGTTGCTTATGAGCCAAATGAATGACTTGGAATAACTATATGATATGGATAAGCTAGTGTGTTTGAATAAATGATTCATGCTAGAAAAATGAAGGGAAATGTTGCTTTGGTATCTAGTCTATGTGCTATGATTTTTGCCCGAAAAATACAAAGTTATGTAGGATGAGGATATGATGATTATACATGTTGAATATGCATGAATATAGTATGAACATATGAAGAACAATTTGAATGTCATGAAAATATTTGAAATATGCCTTGTTTGATCTGATTTAGTGGGATATTAGACAATAAAACATGTTAGTGGAGATAGTACACAATTTACATGAAATTGCAATCTCATTGGCTAGTACATCAGAGGTTCTAGAAGGATTCTTGTGCACGTATCCGAGGTTGCGACTCGCAACCCCCGGTTGCGACTCGCAACCAAAACATGACAACTCGAAACCTCCGGTTGCGACTCGTAACCAAAACGTGACAAGTCGAAACACCGGTTGCGACTCGCAACCAAGACATGCCAAGCCGCAACCTCCGGTTGCGACTCGCAACTGTGTGTTCTCGACTGGGCTGTTAGTTATTGGGCCCAAGTGTATTAACTGTGCATGCTTGTTACTGTTTAAGTGGGCTACGTGTTAACTGTTAACTGTTGCTGTAAAGAACTTAGACGGGCCCAATGACTTATTGGGTAATTATATGCTGTGCATGCTATGTGTTAGTTATGTGTAGATTACGTGCTTACTTGTACCCCAACTTGACCCATATTCGGTAACCATGCTAGGACGTGGTGACCAACGTGATCAACCGGGTAATTAATCTACCGAGCAACCCAAGGTGAGTTCACAACCTAAAGCATGTATTCCCGGTGGTTTGGGAAACGGAACTAAAAACAACACTATCCCCTTATGAGGGATACAACTTACTTTTCTTCCCTTGTATTTGGGAACCTTTTAGTTAATTACTGTTTATACGGATTGCAACAAACGGCACTAAACGAAACTCTATCACTTAAAGTCCCTACTACATAATACCGATTAGTCGCCGGGGCCAGGCGAACGGGTTATTAGTTGATAGCGCTATTTAGGTCTTACCAACCTCACACCGTGCCAAGGTATGGGATCGGTCGTGAACTAATGTACTCAGGCATCCGTCAATGATGATAGAACATTGACATCGGGGCACTCTTGCGGATACGCAACGGTCACCTAGTGTTCGGTATTGGAAAAACAGTTTAGTTGCTAACTTTTGGGGTAGCTCCCCATGGCATGTATAAACGGATAAATTAACTGGTGAAACAAGTTTTTGGTAATTAAAACTGGACAACTAGTGAACTCACTCAGCATTATTGTTGACCCCTTACTGCATGCTTTGCAGGTAACCAGTGACTGAGGAGCTGCTGCTTGGGAAGTGTAGTGGTCGTCTAAACCCGCGTGTTGGGTTCTAATTAATTTGAACTTTGAACTTTGTTTAAACTATTTTACCTATGCTTCCGCTACTTACTTAACTGTTATTTGAACCTAAACATTTGAACTTTAAACTATGGTGCTTACTAACCATTATGGTTGGTGATCATCCTTACTATTATCCAATGCTCAGTATAATTGGTGGCTGGATCCTGGTCGGTCACGCCCTCAAGCGGACGGTACTCCGCAGGTGGAATTTGGGGGTGTGACAAGACACATTAATTATTTTCTCTTTCGCACAGTGATGATGGTATTTAAACGACATACTAGCTGCTCGTCGAAGCAATAGCGTTAAAACCTCCATAACTAGCGTGAATAGGTAAGGCGACATTGGATCACCTTGCCTTAATCCACGTTTACCCCTGAAATAACCATGCAGATTACCATTGATACTCAAGGAGTACGAAACTGTGGACACACAAGTCATTATCCAGTTCACCATTCTACAATGAAAACCAAATCGAATCAGAACATCCTCCAAAAACTTCCAGCTGACAGTATCATATGCTTTCTGGATATCAATTTTGAAAGCACACCTAGCCGGACCCCTGTTAATGTGATAATTATGCATCAACTCCTGAGTTAGAAGAATATTATCCGAAATCTTCCGTCCTGGTACAAACGCTGATTGATTGATACTGACAAGAGAATCCAAACTACCTTTCAAACGATCAGTAATAATCTTGCTAATACATTTGTACAAAACATTGCAACAAGAGATCGGCCTATAGTCCAAAACCGAATCCGGAATGTCTTTTTTCGGAAGTAAAGCAAGAATAGTATGATTAATTTGTTTAAGAAGCTTACCGTTTTCGAAAAACTGTAAGACCGCATCAGTAATTTCATTCCCGACAATATCCCATGCTTGCTTGAAAAAAACCGAGGTATACCCATCAGGCCCTGGGGCCTTATCATCTCCAATATCAAACATAGCGGCCTTAACCTCCTCCCGAGTAATCGGACGAATCATATGCTCTGCGTCTTCATTGCTAAGAATATTAGAAAACAAGTTTTCCAAATTAGCTGGTTCAACCGGATTTTCCATACCCAAAAAATTCGAATAGTGCAGAACCATAGCATCAGCAACTCTTTCTCCTTCATGTCTATTCCCCAAAAGATCCATAACACTATGAATTTTAGCTCTAGCATTCTGAGATTTCACAGTGTTATGAAAAAATTTTGTGTTTGAGTCCCCAGCACATAACCACTCTACCTTAGACTTTTGCTTCAGATAGCACTCCTCATCATATGCCGCTACTTCAAACTCTTTAAGACATTGAGTTTCCAATTGGCGAAGTTGCACATCAAACGGATTACCATCGACCTGGGCCTGAAGCTCATCTAGTTTCTTTCTCAAATTACTAACTTTCACATGCAAATTTCCTTGGTTGAATAAAATCTTTCTCAACTTAGGCTTTAAGTTCCTCATTTTCTTCACTACCGAAAGCATAGTGATTCCCTAATATTTTTTCATCCACTCGATCTTAACAGTTTCCTTGAACTCCGGTTTAGTGGCAATGAAATTTGGAAACTTAAAAGGTTTTGGCCGAAACCCATTAGTACCGAGAATTTTTAGAATACAAGGCGTGTGATCCGACATACGGTACGGATGAAACATAGCATAAGCATTAGGAAACTGATCCAAGAACATAACATTACTCATAATTCGATCTATCTTTTTCAATAAGCCACCTCCACTCTTCGGCTTTTGATTCCATGTATACTGAAGGCCATGCGAATTGACATCCATTAATTCAGCTTGTTGGATACACTCCTGAAATTCACGCATGCCAATGGACGGTTTAGATACCCCAGATAACGAGTCATCAATGTTAAGAGCCGAGTTAAAGTCTCCCATAACCACCCACGGTTTGTCATGACAAAAAAATTTATGCTTATATATATCATCCCATAGCAATCTACGATCTATATACTTGTTTTCTGCATAAACAAACGAACAGAATAGAATTTTCTTGCTATCTTTAAAAATAACCTGTGTATGAATAATCTGATCCGATTGAGCAAGAACCATAACATCCAACTTTTTAGCATTCCATCCCAGAATGATTCTGGTACCACGATGACACACCCCACCATTTGAAGTCCAACTCCAATTACGAAAAACAAACTTACACACTTTAGCAAGTTTACCAACATCCACATGCGATTCAAGAATAGCACACAATTCAAGATTATTTTCAGCAACAATAGTACGAACCTCACTTTGTTTCAGGGGCCGGTTCAAGCCCCTAATATTCCATGACATAAGGCTACCCATTTAAACCATTGTTACCGGGAGTGCTTGCCCCCTCAGAGAGATCAACACGCTGATCATTAGACATAAAATGAGCCATTTCCGTAGGAGTGTTTTCCAGAATTTCTTCTATTACCTGAGCCGTTTGATGCCCCTTCTTATCTGTACCATCCTTTTTATTAGGTATATTCTCATCCCCATCACCATCCACTGAATGCAAAGCATCAAAAGTATTTGAGGTTTTAACATTAACATTGTTCAACTGTGCACCAGAATCCGTCTTTGTACCCGAAGTACTAGCATTCGCCTTGTTCGATTTTTGCTTGTAAACAAATTTCGGTTTTTGTTTTTTATGCATGGCTCCAAATTTTGCAACCTTCCTTTTATCCGTAACAAACCCGTCCTCATCAACCGTTACTTGTTTGAGCTTCTCATTAGAACTTTTTGGGCAATTTTGATCATTATGACCAAATACGCAACAAACTGAGCACCGATGAGGTTTCCATTCATACTCAACCGAAATCCTTTCCATAATATAACCCTCATCTTCAAGCTTCGGAATAGCAACAACTATATGGTCCTTGAGTTCATCATTAGCATTGATCTCTATCAAAGCTCTAGCAAAACTACTCCTACCCCAACTATTAGCACACATGTCAGCCGTGTAACTATCCAACCTCTTTGGAATCCCAAGCTTAGATGCTAAAAGACTTAAGCCATCATCCGTATAAATAGCAATAGGAACATTGTGAAGTTTAACCCATACGGGCACTGACTTAATTCCCTCCTTTTTCAGAATAATCGATGGAGACCATATATTAAGAAATAACGGAATTTTACGAATTAGCCACGGCCCTCCCTCTAACACCTTATTCATACCTTCTTTTGAATCAAACTTGAAAAAGAAAAATCCTTCCGCATTCATCAAAGTCTTAACAAACCCAAATTTTGCCCAAACATTTTTAACGTAATACTCGACTACCGGGAATGGCAATCTATTACCCAAAAAATAACCATATAACACATTATCGAACCTGTCTTGAACCTTCCGAACCACCTCCCTAGGAATCACAATATCCGCTTCTTGATGTGTTTCTTTAGGCTCCAACTTTCTAAAATTCACTTCACTTTTAGCCATAACATTATTCCTCAACTTTTCAGCATAAGAAACTGGTTCCTCAACTTGAGCTTGTTTATCCAACCCAAAAAACTCCTCATCTGATTGAACTGGAACCGTAATCTTCTGAAGTTCATCAATAACATTCACAACTCGAGGTTCCTGTTTATTAGTTGTTACAACTCCTCTTTTCGGCATCAGAAGCTTACCATCTATGTTCATAATTTTACTCCCCAGACCCGTAATAACAGAATGTTTCCCATACAGATCACGATGTTCAGCATTCAACGAAGGAGGTTTTCCAAATATCTGATTGATATCCGGAGGTTTCGAATTCATCTTAGCTTCAAACTAGACACATGCAGACGTAAAAACAGCAGAGAAAGCGTAGAATCTTTCAGCCGAATACCGTAAACAGCCGACAAAAATAAAAACCGAAATCCCAAGAAAATTAAACCTGTAATCCTTTAAACCCTAGAACAAAACGTCAACCCTTGATCGATTAAAAAAGTGTCATCAATCTAGCTAAGTTAATCTCAGTTAACCGCAATCAATGGCTACCAGATTAATAAATTAGGGTTTCAGAATATGTTTCTAAGGCGGCGATTTATCAAGAAAACAAAAAGAAAAACCCTAGTTCTTAATTGATCCCTAATGCTAACAAGTTCGTTATAGACTCTTGACAAGATCAAGATCCAATCACAGACTGTTATGCATAAGATCACAAGAAAAAACAAGGGAAATCATGAAGAACAAGAAGACCAGAAATCGCCTAATGACTAGGAATGGTGATAGATACTTCGTAACCTTTACCGACGACTTCAGTCGTTATGGTTATGTGTACTTGCTAAGACACAAAGATGAAGTTTTTGAAACGTTCAAAATCTTCCAAAACGAAGTAGAGAATCAACTCACCAAGACAATCAAAGTTCTTCGTTCCGATAGAGGAGGTGAATACCTAAGTGATGCTTTTCAAGATCATCTTAGGAGTTGTGGGATCATCTCACAACTTACTCCACCTGGAACACCACAACATAATGGTGTGTCTGAGAGGAGGAATCGAACTCTATTGGATATGGTTCGATCAATGATGGCTAGAAGGACATTGCCTCTATCATTTTGGGGTTACGCTTTGCTCTCCGCGGCTCGTATATTAAATATGGCCCCAACCAAGAAAGTGGATAAGACGCCTTTTGAAATATGGCATGGAACGGTTCCATCATTATCATATTTGAAGGTCTGGGGTTGTGATGCTTATGTGAAGCAATACACCCCAAACAAGTTAGAAGTACGATCCATTAAGTGTATCTTCGTAGGATATCCTAAAGATGATATAGGATATTATTTCTACGATCCAACAGAGCAAAAGGTATTTGTTGCTCGAAAGGGTAAGTTCTTGGAGGATAAGTTCCTTATGGAAGGAACTAGTAGAACAGTGGAACTTGATGAGGATCAAGAACCACAAGCCGATACACGTTTGGTTGATACTAGCACTCAACAAGAGGTTGTTGAAAATGATCAAATGGTTGATCAACATACACAAAACGTTCGCAGATCTGGTAGAATTAGTAATCCACCTGAAAGATATGGATTTTTCATGGATGGATGCTATGTGGTAGATTCAGATGAACCAACCACATACCATGATGCAATGTCGAAATCCGATTGCGACAAATGGCTTGAGGCTATGAACGTAGAGATGCAATCCATGTATGACAACCAAGTTTGGGAATTGGTTGTGCCACCTCTTAACTCCAAAGTAGTTGGAAGTAAGTGGGTTTTCAAGAAGAAAACAAATATGCATGGTAACTTGGATACTTATAAAGCGAGACTTGTAGCAAAAGGTTTCACTCAAACTCAAGGGGTTGATTATGATGAGACCTTCTCGCCAGTGGCAATGCTAAAGTCGATTAGGATATTATTTGCCATAGCTGCATATTATGACTATGAGATTTGGCAAATGGATGTCAAAACGGCTTTCCTCAATGGATATCTTGATGAAGATGTCTATATGGTTCAGCCTGAAGGTTTTGTCAATCCAAAACATCCTAACAAAGTGTGCAAATTAAAGAAATCAATCTATGGATTGAAACAAGCATCGAGAAGTTGGAATCACCGTTTTGATGAAGAGATTAGGGATTTTGGGTTCATTAAGAATGGCGATGAAGCTTGTGTGTATAAGAAAGCTAGTGGGAGCACCATCACTTTCTTAGTATTGTATGTCGATGACATTCTATTATTTGGAAATGACATTCCAACCATGGAAGGTGTAAAAGCATGGCTTGGAAGATGTTTTTCCATTAAAGATCTTGGAGAAGCTGCCTATATTTTGGGAATAAAGATCTATAGGGATAGATCAAGGCGCTTGATAGGTTTAAACCAAAGTGCATACATTGACAAGGTCTTGAAAAGGTTCAAGATGAAGAACTCTAAGAAAGGTTTGGTACCTATTCAAAAGGGGACAATATTGAATGTGACTCAATGTCCAAGCTCAAAGGATGAGCAAGAAAGAATGAAAGGAATCCCATATGCGTCTGCTATAGGATCCATAATGTACGCGATGATATGCACTAGACCGGACGTGTCATGCGCTTTAAGCATGACAAGTAGATACCAGCAAAATCCAGGTAACAGTCATTGGATGGCTGTTAAGAGCATATTGAAATACCTTAGGAGGACTAAGGATATGTTTCTAATATATGGATCTGGTGAAGAGGAACTCGTTGTAAAAGGTTACATGGATGCGAGTTTCCAAACTGATCGAGATGGTTCTCGATCACAATCTGGGTATGTCTTCATTTTGAATGGAGCTGCAGTCTCTTGGAAGAGCTCGAAGCAGGATGTTGTAGCATTGTCCACTACAGAATCAGAATACATCGCCGCCTCATTGGCAGCACAAGAAGCTGCGTGGTTAAGGAAGTTCATTGCTGACCTAGGGGTATGTCACACCCCCAAAATCCACCCGCGGAGTACCACCGCTTGGAGGCGTGACATGACCAGGATCAAGCCACCAATCATATTGAACATAAGT
Source organism: Helianthus tuberosus (assembly GCA_030545235.1). Lineage (NCBI taxonomy): Eukaryota > Viridiplantae > Streptophyta > Magnoliopsida > Asterales > Asteraceae > Helianthus > Helianthus tuberosus. The sequence continues at coordinate 83,274,659 of CM060399.1, forward strand.
AAAATAGTAAAAGTCATACAACAATACGATAGGTGTTTCCATAACCAAATATAAACAAGTGTGCAGCGGAAGCATTTAATGTAAACCCAACATAAGTTATAAGTTCAAATATCGTCTACGATCCGTATCCCACAACGACCTGCTCCTTCCTGTGCAAGCTCCATATGTACCTAAGGTCCTGCAAGGCATGTAACAGAGAATCAACAACTAGTTGAGCGAGTTCACAGTAAATAAGTTCGTAATTGTAAGTTTGTTTCGTAACATGTGGCGCTACTAGGCCGATCGTATGTTCTATTAGTGGGGGCTTCCCATGTTGCATATACACTAGACTATTTGTAACCATAAGTGTTCTTCACAACCGAGAACAGTAGTACGTACATAGTTTACGTAGGCTTTACGTAAGTGTCCTTCACAACCGAGGATAGTATTGAGTATAAGTTCACGTAGGTTTTACGTGAGTATCCTTCACAACCGAGGATAGTATTCAGTATAAGTTCACGTAGGTTTTACGTGAGTATCCTTCACAACCGAGGACAATGGTATGGTAGTCTAGTATCAGTGTATGTACGAATCTATTCAACCTTATTCCTTCCATCCCATTCCCCAAACCCTGGGAATCCCATGCCTTAGTAAGGGTGTGAACTCACCTTGCTTTGCTCGGTATGCTAAGTGTATGCTCACAAGTAATCAATCGCGTCCTAAAGTAGGCACGTATGTGAAATCAGTTTGAGTTCAAGTCGTTCACGTATAAGCATGCAACACGTAATCACAGTCATGTACAATATGGTTACACTTAACAGCAGTTAACTAACCCAGTTAACACTTATCAGAATATAAACATGTTACTGTGCAGATTGTGTATACGACGAAACACCCCTGTTTCGTCGTTCTTACCCTTCGACGAAACACCAGTTTCGTCATTGCTCAGATTCGTCGCAGAGGTCTCGACGAAACAGATTCCTGTTTCGTCGTTACCTGCGTTTCGTCGATAGCGATCTGATTCGTCACAAGTCAGTTACGTCACATACAGAAACCCTAATCAACCTAACAGCCAACACAAATATCAGAAATCGTATGGAGATCAATGTGCACCCAAAATCATCATAACTCAATCATCAAAGTATAATCGTCTTAGCATAACCCTAGTTTATGTGAACAACGTATCGATTAATCAAACCACAAACATATCATCGAACCCTATCAAGATACTAACGTGTTACCAAAATCAGATCATATTAACAACATACAGAACCGAGTATCTGATCGTATTAAGTTTCGCTTATAATTACACATCCGATTAACCATGTATATCGACATCTATATCATCGTGCACATATATTCATAATCCGTTTCGTAAATCAGCAGGTACATATACACATAACAAGAAATCAGAAACATTAACGGAACCGAGTTAACGAACCCGTACTAACCGAGATGAAAGTTTGATCGCACCAAGGTTTCCGGTGGGTTCTAGTTCGCCGTCACACAGCAGAGAGTTCTCTAGGGTTTCTGGTTTGCTAAAATGTGTCAAATGGGATCATTCTACGCAATATAACAAGTCTAACAGTACTGGGCCCGAACTGGGCTTCGGCGTAATACTGGGCCGGCGAAACAGTCTGTTTCGTCGAGATGAGTTTGGCGAAACAGCCTTGTTTCGTCGAGTGTGTTCATGGCGAATCACAACTCTGTTTCGTCGAGTTGTTTCATATGTTCAGTAGTTTATGTTATTTCAAATACACTAAGTCTCATGCTATAATATCAACACATAACCAAGCAAACATAATACTTTTATTATCACACAAAGTGTATCGTTACAAATCAGACGAGTCAAACAACTAGACCGTCAAAGTCAACGTGCAATAAATGCGAATAAAGAATGTCGGAAACTCGAGTTGTCACATTATCCCCAACTTGAAAGAAATTTCGTCCCGAAATTTAGCATGCGGTTACTGAGGAAGCTAGGTAAGTTATCGTTTACTAGTTTCCCTGGGGTGTCACATCATTCCCCCGTTGAGTTGGAATTTCATTCCGAAATTCCGTAGTAGCTTCAGCCTCAGTAGTAGTTGCATTATTTTCGAACAACTGGGGATATTTGAGTTCCATTTGATCTTCGCGCTCCCAGGTGAACTCTGGGCCGCGACGGGAGTTCCAACGAACTCGTACAAGAGGTATTCTAGTGTTCTTGAGGACCTTAACATCCCGGTCCGTGATTTCAACTGGTTCTTCGACGAAATGCAACCGTTCGTCGATAGTGAGCTCCTTCAAAGGAACTACGTGGGTCTCATCTGACAGAAACTTCTTCAGATTCGACACGTGAAAGACGTTGTGAACTGCACTGAGTTCAGCTGGTAAGTTCAGTCTGTAGGCCACTTTGCCTATTTTCTCAATAACTTCGAAAGGTCCAACGTATCGTGGATTGAGTTTGCCGCGTTTGCCAAAACGAACCACACCCTTCCAGGGTGAAACTTTAAGTAGCGCTCGATCCCCAACCTGGAATTCGAGTAGTTTCCTGTCTTTATCAGCGTATACTTTCTGACGGTCACGAGCTGCCGCCATGCGTTGTCGTATTTGAGCAATCTTTTCAGTAGTATCAACTACCATTTCTGGACCTGTGATTTGACTTTCCCCCACCTCTGCCCAACAGAGAGGTGACCGGCACCTACGCCCGTACAATGCCTCGAATGGTGCAGCTTTAATGCTGGTGTGGTAGTTGTTGTTATACGAAAATTCCACGAGTGGCAGATGTTTCTCCCAACCATTGCCAAAGTCAATTACGCACGCCCGAAGCATGTCTTCTAGAGTTTGAATAGTGCGCTCAGACTGCCCATCTGTCTGAGGGTGATAAGTTGTGCTCATGTCTAAACGAGAGCCAAAAGATTTGTGCATTGCTTGCCACAGTTCTGAAGTAAAACGTGCGTCACGATCAGAGATGATGGAGGTGGGCACTCCGTGCCTCGAGACCACTTCTTTTAAGTAAATGTCTGCCAAGGTAGAGAACTTGTCTGTTTCTTTGATTGCTAAGAAGTGAGCAGACTTTGTGAGTCGATCTACGATCACCCAAATAGTATCATTTCCGCTCTGAGATCTAGGTAGGCCAGTAACAAAATCCATGGAAATTTGCTCCCATTTCCATTGTGGTATTTCAGGTTGTTGGAGTGGTCCTGACGGTTTCTGATATTCTGCCTTGACTCTCGCACAAGTCAAGCATTTGCTAACGTATGTGGCTATGTGGGCCTTCATGCTAGGCCACCAATATGTAGTTCTGAGGTCGTGGTACATCTTATCCGAACCAGGATGTACTGAGTAGCGAGACTTATGAGCTTCATCCATTACTAGCTCGCGTAGGTTGCCGTACAGTGGGACCCAAATGCGTCCTGTGACGTAGTAAGCACCATCTTCCTTCTGTTCTAAGCGTTGCCTTGAGCCGCATAGGGCTTCAGCCCTGACGTTGTCTGGTTTCAATGCTTCTATCTCTGATCCCGTCATCTTCATGTTAAAGAACTCCACTTCCAACTTGTGGATGGCATCATAACTACTGTATTCACGTTTGATCAGTTCCTTAAAATCATTCCATGGGGTGGCATTAGCAGCCGCCAGCCCCAGTATCGTAACTTGCGCGCTCCACCAAGTTTGCGCAGTACCTTCGAGAATATCAGTGGCATATTTCACCTTACGAGCCTCAGGTCATTCGCACATTTGAAGGCCGATTCGAGTGTCGCTGAAAGTAGTAGGACGACAGTCCATAAAAATCGTGTATGTGCACACAGGTGGCTGAGCGTGTTGACTTGTCGTGTGCGTAAGAGTAATCAAAATTAAGCACAAGTGTTGAGTTACGAGAGTAGGATCTAAGGATCCTAGAGTAAGTGGTGATGGCAGGTTACACCTCCTGCCTGGGCAGCTGCGAGTGCTGCAGTAACTTGTTCAGTGATCGAAGCCGCCAACTGGGCTTGAGTTAGGTTAACGCGTCCACACATGATCTTGACATCAAGGAGAACATGTGGGTGAGAGGTTCGCGAATAGTGCGAAGAGAGTGAGCACACAAGTATCCTCATGCAATAACAAATAGTGAGCAATGTAATCTAAGCATACCACAAGCAAAGTTCTATGTAGTTCTAGCAAGTAGTAAGGTAACATGAATAGTAGTACCTATGATGTTGAGTCTTGCACGTGGAGCGAAGCGTCGTTGTGGATCGTTGAGAGCACTGTTCTGGTTATAGTCTGGTTTTAATAAAAATGTTTTCCCCTTATTAAAACCGAGTTCTCTATAACCAATGGCTCTGATACCAATCTGTCACACCCCCAAAATCCACCCGCGGAGTACCACCGCTTGGAGGCGTGACATGACCAGGATCAAGCCACCAATCATATTGAACATAAGTAAAATAGTAAAAGTCATACAACAATACGATAGGTGTTTCCATAACCAAATATAAACAAGTGTGCAGCGGAAGCATTTAATGTAAACCCAACATAAGTTATAAGTTCAAATATCGTCTACGATCCGTATCCCACAACGACCTGCTCCTTCCTGTGCAAGCTCCATATGTACCTAAGGTCCTGCAAGGCATGTAACAGAGAATCAACAACTAGTTGAGCGAGTTCACAGTAAATAAGTTCGTAATTGTAAGTTTGTTTCGTAACATGTGGCGCTACTAGGCCGATCGTATGTTCTATTAGTGGGGGCTTCCCATGTTGCATATACACTAGACTATTTGTAACCATAAGTGTTCTTCACAACCGAGAACAGTAGTACGTACATAGTTTACGTAGGCTTTACGTAAGTGTCCTTCACAACCGAGGATAGTATTGAGTATAAGTTCACGTAGGTTTTACGTGAGTATCCTTCACAACCGAGGATAGTATTGAGTATAAGTTCACGTAGGTTTTACGTGAGTATCCTTCACAACCGAGGATAGTATTCAGTATAAGTTCACGTAGGTTTTACGTGAGTATCCTTCACAACCGAGGACAATGGTATGGTAGTCTAGTATCAGTGTATGTACGAATCTATTCAACCTTATTCCTTCCATCCCATTCCCCAAACCCTGGGAATCCCATGCCTTAGTAAGGGTGTGAACTCACCTTGCTTTGCTCGGTATGCTAAGTGTATGCTCACAAGTAATCAATCGCGTCCTAAAGTAGGCACGTATGTGAAATCAGTTTGAGTTCAAGTCGTTCACGTATAAGCATGCAACACGTAATCACAGTCATGTACAATATGGTTACACTTAACAGCAGTTAACTAACCCAGTTAACACTTATCAGAATATAAACATGTTACTGTGCAGATTGTGTATACGACGAAACACCCCTGTTTCGTCGTTCTTACCCTTCGACGAAACACCAGTTTCGTCATTGCTCAGATTCGTCGCAGAGGTCTCGACGAAACAGATTCCTGTTTCGTCGTTACCTGCGTTTCGTCGATAGCGATCTGATTCGTCACAAGTCAGTTACGTCACATACAGAAACCCTAATCAACCTAACAGCCAACACAAATATCAGAAATCGTATGGAGATCAATGTGCACCCAAAATCATCATAACTCAATCATCAAAGTATAATCGTCTTAGCATAACCCTAGTTTATGTGAACAACGTATCGATTAATCAAACCACAAACATATCATCGAACCCTATCAAGATACTAACGTGTTACCAAAATCAGATCATATTAACAACATACAGAACCGAGTATCTGATCGTATTAAGTTTCGCTTATAATTACACATCCGATTAACCATGTATATCGACATCTATATCATCGTGCACATATATTCATAATCCGTTTCGTAAATCAGCAGGTACATATACACATAACAAGAAATCAGAAACATTAACGGAACCGAGTTAACGAACCCGTACTAACCGAGATGAAAGTTTGATCGCACCAAGGTTTCCGGTGGGTTCTAGTTCGCCGTCACACAGCAGAGAGTTCTCTAGGGTTTCTGGTTTGCTAAAATGTGTCAAATGGGATCATTCTACGCAATATAACAAGTCTAACAGTACTGGGCCCGAACTGGGCTTCGGCGTAATACTGGGCCGGCGAAACAGTCTGTTTCGTCGAGATGAGTTTGGCGAAACAGCCTTGTTTCGTCGAGTGTGTTCATGGCGAATCACAACTCTGTTTCGTCGAGTTGTTTCATATGTTCAGTAGTTTATGTTATTTCAAATACACTAAGTCTCATGCTATAATATCAACACATAACCAAGCAAACATAATACTTTTATTATCACACAAAGTGTATCGTTACAAATCAGACGAGTCAAACAACTAGACCGTCAAAGTCAACGTGCAATAAATGCGAATAAAGAATGTCGGAAACTCGAGTTGTCACAGGGTAGTCCCTACCATTCAAGACCCCCTAGAGATCTTTTGTGATAACGAGGGTGTGATTGCTCAAATCAAGGAACCTCGTGCACACCAAAAGACTAGGCACATTGAGCGGAGATTCAACTACATAAGGGATGAAGTTGAAAAAGGAAAGATATGTATTCGCAAAGTTCACACCGATCAAAACATTGCGGATCCACTCACGAAGCTCCTTGAACGGCCAAAACATGAGGGTCATACTTGTGCCTTAGGACTTCGGTATTCTAGTGATTGGATTTGATCTATTTTGTATTTGGATATTGGAACAATTGTTATTTTAACTCTTTTATGGTATTTTGAGTTGTGTTCCATTTTAGCATGTTTAAATCCGTGAATAAATTAATTATTCTAAATGTCCGTAGTCGATCATACTTGTGGGAACAAATATGAATGTAAGACTATTATGAACTTGGATTGGTGGATATTCATTAGGTATGAATATAGAGCAAAGTGTTGCTGCCAAAGTTCATAGATATTTGTGGGATACAAATATTGGACTGACCCGCTCTCAAAAGTTACTACATGGAATCATTTATGATTGATCATAAGTAAATTTGAGCAAAGGCGAATATCATAGTATCCTCTGACCTGAGATACATATTGGGTCTTGATATTCACCAAATATTATGCCTTGACTTAGTTCTTTGCTGTCTGTAATAAGATAGTACATAAGACTAAGCTCAGGTATGGTACGAGGTGATTGTGAGAGACGTATGTAGTCAAGAAGGGATTTCTTCCTCTTATTCGTTGAGAGTAAGATGTCTAAGGCCTGTTAAAGTTAAATCAACAGAGAATGATCACACTGTGTCTCTGGATTTGACATGACATCTGTAACGAAAGGATAAGTGATAGATTCACCTAAATCATTTTCAAGTAAGGGACTTGAAGGGGATGATGTTATTGAATGGCACTTCGTCATACGTATTAGGGGTAGTAAACCGTTGTTAGGCGTCATTTACTGCTTGCATCAATCTTCTATGTATCTTGTGCAAGTGGGAGATTGTTGGACTCTGTATGCCCAAGACACATATTGAATTGATGTGGCTAGTACGTTATGATCCAAGTCGGGTCATACCCAATAACAAGCTAGACAAACACCTACAATATTTATTTATGATATGATCAAACAAATAAATATCAACACTTAGAATATTTAGAAATTGGTTTTCTAAATAATTACACTTGACAAACTAATAAATTATATGGATAATTTATTTTTGAGAGAAAATTTTATTTTGTTATTTAATAGGTTAAATAACAATTAAAAGGTTGCATATTGTTTATAAAATGTTATATTAAGTTTTATAAAAGTTATAAATACTTAAATAAAAGACTTGGAGACAAGATAAAAATTTTGATTGGGTGAAAATGGAGGTGGCTTGGGCCGCCCCCTATGTCTCTTCCCAAGAGGTTTCCACCACTTAGATTACATGCAAACTTCTCAATTTACAAGACACTTGATTTTAAAAATAATGCAACATCCTCTCTCATAAAAACATAACATTTTCAAGTGTAAAAAAACTCCTATTTTCTCTCTAATATTTTCGGCCAAGAGCTGAATTTTAGAGGAATTTTGTGAGCTTCAAGTGTAGAAATCCTAGCAATCTCAAGGTGTTTGTTGGAGCTTTCGGGTATACTAGCTTGAGGCTTTCTCGTTTGGAAGCTACCATTCAAGATTCATCATCATCTTCCATCTCCTTGCTCCAAAGAAAGGTTGAACTCTCAAACACCCTATGGTTGTATTTTGATAGCATGTATGTCATATATGGATCCGATTTTGGGTTTTTGCATTTAAAAGAGTTTTAACTCTTGTAAAGTAACATGTTTTAAATCCTCATTCCGCTGCGTTTTAATTTTATTCGGATAAAATTAGCTTTGATAAACATGTTCAAAACCCAACATCAATTTTCTCCAAGACCAACAACAATTTGAAGGCATTTTGCATACCCATAAATTGTTGCCTTTTAATCTGTAGTTGTGCACCCAATCAACCCACAAAGACTCTCTCGCCTAGAAATAATACTCCAAATGTGAGTCGACATAAGGGCCTTGTTCATATCCCCAATTCGTCTAATACCCAAACCCCCTTCATATTTCGGAGTGCAAACAGATTTCCAAGAAACTTTAGATTTGCCCTTCGTAAATGAACTATCTTGAGACCATAAAAATTTCGCATCCTGGTTTCAAGATCATGGATTACACGAGCCGGTAAGATAAAAACAGAAGACCAATAAATATGCATAGATGAGAGGACTGAAAGAATAAGTTGTAACCTTCCCGCAAAAGAGAGTAACTTGTTCCTCCAGTTCGTGATTCGTTTCTCTAAACGATCCACAAGCACACGACAATCATTATAACCGAGTCTAGAAGAAATTAGAGGCACACCCAGATACCTCACAAGCAACTTTCCTTCCACAAACGGCATAATATCCAGAATAGCATCTTTGACATGGCCAGTAACATTACAAAAGAAAATTGTACTTTTCTGATTACTAGGCACTAACCCCGACATCTTTGTGAATTTTGAAAGAGATGTCATAATACACCTTGCCGAGCTGACTTCTCCTCTAGCAAAAAGGAACATATCGTCCGCAAAACATAGGTTGATAATTCGCTGCCTTTCACATTTATTATGAAATTTAAAAGATGAGTCAATACGAACCGTATGCTGAAGAATGGCCGTCAGAACCTCCATGACTAGGGTAAATAAATAAGGGGAAATTGGATCCCCTTGCCTTAAACCTCGATTACCCTTGAAGAAACCATGCACAGAACCATTAACACAAATCGAAAAAGAAGCAATAGAGACACATACCATAATCCAATCCACCATCTTGGCATGAAACCCAAACCCAAGCAACACACTTTTGAGAAATCTCCAATCAACCGTGTCATAGGCTTTCTGGATATCAACTTTAAAAGCACACCTTGGAGGCCCCGAATGTCTATGGTAGTTGTGCATTATTTCTTGAGTTAGCAGAATATTATCAGAGATTCTCCTCCCCGGAACAAAAGCAGATTGATTAACGCTAACGATATCATTCAGCGCTCCTTTAATTCTATCCGCAATAATCTTACTGATACACTTGTATAAAACATTACAACAAGCAATCGGACGATAATCAATGACATCCGAAGGAGTATGAACCTTCGGAATAAGCACAATAGTCGTATGATTCAATTCCCGAAGCAGATTACTAGTTTCAAAAAAATCAATGATAGCACAAGTAACATCATTACCAATAATAGGCCATGCACTTTTGAAAAAAGCCGTTGTATATCCATCCGGGCCAGGAGCTTTATCAATCCCAATAGAAAACATCGCCTTCTTCACCTCCTCTACAGTAACCTGGTGGACCATGATAAGGTTGTGAATTTAAGAGGAAATCTTGAGGCTATCCAACGAGATATTGATAGGGATCCGATGAATGAGTTATTACGTTCTCATGAAGCTGCTATTCTTCGTGATTTTCTGGAGGCGTCGCTTGATGAGGAAAGATTTTTAAAGCAGAAGTCTAAAGTAGAATGGCTTCGTGCTGGTGATGCTAATACGGCATATTTTCACACATCGTTGAAGTGTAGGAACCACATTAATCGTATTGAGGCCATCTCTGATTCTAGTGGAAACCTGTTTGAAGGTGATAAGGTGGCGGCAACTTTTGTCAATCATTATGAGCATTTTCTAGGTTGTGAAGGTCAAGTTTCTTTGGTTCCTTCACCTGATCTCTTTTGTAATAAATTGAATCCTGATAGTGCTAATCATATGGTTCGGCCGGTTACTATGGAGGAAATTAAGTCAGCTATGTTTTCGATTGGGAATGATAAAGCTCCTGGGCCGGATGGTTATACGGCTGCGTTTTTCAAGAGTACTTGGCAAATAGTGGGGAGTGATGTTTCGAATGCTATTCTTGATTTCTTTAACACGGGAAACCTTCTTTAGCAACTTAATCACACATTAGTTGCTTTGGTTCCCAAGGTGTCGACTCCTACCTATATTACTGATTATCGTCCTATATCATGCTGTAATGTTATGTTTAAATGTATTAGTAAGGTGTTGGCGGATCGGTTGAAGGGTTATTTGAATGAGATTGTTAGCATTAATCAATCAGCTTTTGTTCCGGGTCGGAAAATTTCAGATAACATTCTTCTTACACAGGAATTAATGCATAACTCCATCGTGATTTTGGTCCCCCGAGGTGTGCTTTTAAGATAGATATCCAAAAGGCTTACGATACGGTTGAGTGGAGTTTTCTTAAAAGTGTGTTGCTTGGGTTTGGCTTTAATAGCATCAGGGTTGACTGGATCATGTTATGTGTTCATGGTTTCTTTAAAGGTAAAAGGGGTCTACGGCAGGGTGATCCTCTATCCCCTTATCTTTTTACTCTAGTGATGGAAGTCTTGACTACCATTCTGAACCATGCGACAAGAATTGACTCTTCTTTTCGGTTCCATAATAAATGTGAGAAGCAGAAAATTGTTAACCTGTGTTTTGCAGACGATTTATTCCTTTTTGCTAGGGGTGATGTGGCTTCGGCTAGGTGTGTTATGCTTTCCCTCACAAACTTCACTCAAATGTCAGGGTTAGTCCCTAGTATTCAGAAAAGTACAGGTTTTTTCTGTAATGTCCCGAATCATGTTAAAAGAGAAATTTTGAATATTATGCCGTTTGTCGAGGGTACGTTGCCTGTCAGGTATTTGGGGGTCCCGCTTATTTCTTCTAGGCTGTTGTACAAAGATTGTAGCATTCTTGTGGAACGGCTTGATCGACGGATCGATAATTGGAAGAATAAAATGTTGTCGTTCGCTGGTACACTTTAATTTATTATCTCGGTTCTCTCTGCTCTTCATGTTTACTGGTCTTCGGTTTTTATTTTACCAGCTAGGGTGGTCAAGGAATTGGAAGCTAAAATGCGGAATTTTCATTGGGCTCAATCTTCTTCTAAGCGTGGTAGGGCGAAAGTTTCTTGGAGTTCTGTTTGTGTGCCGAAAAATGAAGGGGGTTTGGGTATTCGTCGGATAGCTGATTTTAATAAAGCTCTTATGGTTTCGCATAGTTGGAGTATTCTAAGTTATCGACATTCGTTATGGGTTGCTTGGATCCACTCTTATCGATTAAAAGGGCGGAATTTTTGGGATCACAAGGTTCCGGCTAGTTGTTGTTGGAGCTGGAGGAAGATGGTTCAACTTCGGCCCTTGATTCATCAACATGTTTGGTCTATGCTTGGAGATGGCAGAAATACATCAGCTTGGTTTGACACATCCGGCGGTTGGGAGGACCGTTCACTATCCCCCCCCCCCCCCACATGGAGTAATATTGGTTCGTTATGTACTTTCTTGTCTCCAAGAGTCATTACCCGAGAGGGATTCTCCCTCAATGCTACAGTTGCGGATATTTCTTCGAATGGTTCTTGGCTTTGGACGGTTGCTTGGAGAGATATGTTTCCAGTTCTTATTCAGCTTGATCACATGCAACGGAATTTAAATGCTCAAGATCGCCTCCTTTGGAAAGATGGGGATAGTGTGGCCGAGCACTCTTCTACTGGAGTTTGGGATTCTGTTCGTACAAGGGAGCAGGAGGTGGATTGGGCTACAATCATTTGGTTTTCTCAATGTATCCCTCGGCATGCTTTTCTGATGTGGCTTATTGTGCGACGTAAGTTACTAACTCAAGACAAAATCTTGAAATGGAATCATACACGTTGTAACAATATGAACATGATGTGTTGCCTGTTGTGTCATGAGAATGTTGATTCGCATGCCCATTTATTTTTTGAATGCAAGCTTTCCACGCATGTTTGGGAAATGGTTTGTTCTAAAGCTGGAATGGAAAATGTGGATTCAAAGTGGAGTGATATTTTCGAATGGCTTTGTCTTCATTCACGTTCAAAATCAGCAACTAATATGGTCTCTAGATTGTTGGTTGCAGTGCTGGCTTACACCATCTGGCAGGAAAGGAATAATCGGCTGTTCAGAAACCACACAAGACCATCGGATGTTTTATGTCAGGCTGTTTTAGAAAGTGTCATATATAAATTGATGGGGCTCAGATTCAAGAACACTACTAGAGTTCGGGAGTTACTGGAGAAGTGGGATATTCATGGAGCTGATTTAGTGATGGATAATGGATGAGCTCGTATAGTTTTGGCGTGTTTTTGTTCTAGATAGTTTGTCTAGTGGTCGATTTGGTTTAATATTAGTGGTTTATTTTTGGTTTTACTTTCATGGGGGTATGTCTCATGTTAGAACTAGTAAGGATGTTACCTTACAACTTTTTTTTTTGGGTAAAGGGTTACCCCGGTGATTCTATATATTCACAAAAAACAAAGAACAAGTAGTATGGAGAACCCATACTAGTTCTAACATGGGACATACCCCATGCTAGTAAACAAGCCGAAGCAAACCAAACAAAAACCAGACTAAACAAACAAAACCAACTAGACTATAATCTAGAAATTAATACTTCTCCAAAAACTATTAGCCTCCATCATCCAGCATAGCGTCTCCATGAACATCCCACACTTCTAGAAAACGTCTGACTCTCTCCGTATTCTTAAACTTCACTCCCATAAGCTTGTATCGAATTGTTTGAAAAATCGTGTCAACAATTGCATCCGGGGGTCTTGTTTGATTTCTAAACAATCTAGCATTTCTCTCTTGCCAAACAAAATAGGCAGCCGCAGCCACTATAAGACGTCTACAATAATTCAATGCTGATTTAGACGTACTCCTATCTTGAAGCCAATCCATAATTTCGATCCACTTTGGTTCAACCCTTTCCATGTTCACCTTATCCCTGATCGAACACCAAACATGAGATGAGAACTTACATTCGAAAAACAGGTGATCATGAGAATCTACATTAGCATAGCAAAGAAGACAGCACATCATATTCATGTTCTTTCTTCTAGACATATCCCATTGTAAAATCTTATCCTGAGTCAAAAGCTTCCGACGCGCTATAAGCCACATAAGAAAAGCATGACGAGGAATACATTGCGAAAACCACACCACTTTAGCCCAGTTCACTTCCGTGTTCCTAGACCTGATCGAATGCCACACAGTAGCAGTAGAATACTCATACAAATTGTTACCATCTTTCCATAAAAATCTGTCCCTCGTATTCGTATTTAACTGCAAATTATCAACCTCAAAAAGCACCGGATAGAGATCACGCCAAGCCGTAGGCCAGATCCAAGCACCATTACGCGAAATATCATGAACCGACGCTTGTAATCCAAAACCAGCCGAAGAAATAACCCTTGGAGTAATAAAATTCGCTAGCGGCCCACATTCACACCATCGATCGAACCAAGCTGAAGTCATCTTACCATCTCCAATTTTTGACCAAATAAACTGTCTGATTAACGGCCGTAACTGAAGAATTTTCCTCCAGCTCCAGCAACACGAAGATGGAATTCTACATTCCCAAAAATTTGAATTCCTTAATCTGTCCGAATAAATCCATTGAACCCAAAGAGACTGACGCCTGGTAATAATGCTCCAAACATGAGAGACCATAAGAGCTTTATTAACCTCCTGAATCCGACGCAACCCGAGACCACCTTCATATTTCGGATGACATAAAGAATTCCATGAAGCCTTTGTTTTACCTCTTTGAAAAGAGATATCTTGAGACCACAGAAAATTCCTCATTCTACTTTCCAGCTCCTTGATCACTCGATTAGGAAGAATTAAAACTGAAGCCCAAAAAACGTGCATAGAAGACAACACCGATAAGATAAGCTGTAATCTGCCTGCATAAGAAAGAAGTCTATTTTTCCAATTCATAATGCGATTCTCCAACTTTTCAACAAGAATACTACAATCTTTGTAGAGCAGTCTTGACGAAATTAAGGGCACTCCCAAATAACGAACAGGTAATTCACCTTCACTAAAAGGAATAACTCCAAGAATAGCAGATTTAACATGCTGAGAAACATTACAAAAGAAGCTAGAACTCTTTTGAGCACTTGGAATTAATCCAGACATACCAGTAAACTGAGATAGAGCATTCATAATACACTTGGCTGAACCGATATCACCTCTAGCAAAAAGAAACAAGTCATCCGCGAAACAAAGATTAATGATACGTTGGCGCTCACACTTGTTATGAAACCTGAAGGATGAATCAATAGAAGAAGCCTTTTGCAAAATGCACGTCAATACTTCCATAACCAACGTAAAAAGATAAGGAGAAATGGGATCTCCTTGCCGAAGGCCACGCTTTCCTTTAAAATATCCGTTGACACTACCATTCACACAAATCGAGTAAGAAGGAGTAGCAACACATAACATAATCCAATCAATCATCTTTTGATTAAAACCAAAACCCATTAAGACGTTTCTAAGAAAATTCCAATCAACAGTATCATACGCTTTCTGAATATCAACTTTAAACGCACACCTAGGCGGGCCATAATCTCTGTGATAATTATGCATTAATTCCTGCGTAAGAAGAATGTTATCCGAAATCTTTCTACTTGGAACAAACGCTGACTGATTGATGCTGATAATATCATTTAAAGCCATTTTCATACGATCAGACACAATCTTGCTAATACACTTGTATACAACATTACAGCAGGCAATCGGCCGAAAATCTCTAACCGAAGCTGGAGTAGTCATTTTAGGCAAGAGAACAATAAGAGTATGGTTGAGTTCCTGGAGAAGCTTACCTGAATTAAAAAAATCCATAATAGCATTCGAGACATCAGAGCCTACAATCGACCAAGTACTCTTGAAAAAAGCCGCTGAGTATCCATCAGGACCTGGAGCTTTATCATTACCAATGGCAAACATAGCTGATTTGATCTCCTCAGTTGTGATAGGCCGAATCATGTTATCAGCAACATTCTGGTCAAGCCGATTTGAAAAGATCTCCGGAGTAACAGATAACGAAATTTCTCCCTCACAACCTAAGAAATTTTCATAGTGATTAACAAACGCTTTCGGCACAAGCTCACCTTCACAGAAATTCCCATTAGTGTCCAAAATACCATCAATTCGACATCTATGATTTCTCGCCTTCAGCGACATATGGAAAAACTTAGAATTAGCATCACCCGCTCTTAACCAAGCCACTTTAGATTTCTGCTTAAGAAATCGCTCCTCATCCAGACTGGCTTCTTGGAATTGACTAGCAATATCCGCTTCCTCGGTTCTAATGCTTTCATCAAAAGGGTTTTTCTCAACCTCCCGTTGAATCGCATCTAGTTTCCCACGTAAATCATTCACTTTTTTTATGCAAGTTACCCTGCTTATACAATAGAGCTCGAAGTGGAGACTTTAAATAACGCAACTTCTTAACCAAACGAAACTGATGAACCCCCACAATACTACGGTCCCAGTTACTCTTCACAATATCCATAAAACCCAGTTTGTGAACTAAAAAATTCACAAACTTAAACGACGTAATCTTTTTCTTCTCCGCATTACTAATTTTTAGAATGCAAGGACAATGATCAGAGACTCGATAGGGTTGAAATAACGCTACAGCTTCAGGAAATTCAGTGAGAAACGGAATGTTACCCATAGCCCTATCGATCTTTTTCAGCAGCCCAACACCTTTTTTCGGCTTCTGGTTCCATGTAAAATGGAAACCTATACTTTTAATATCCGCAACTTCAATTTCATTAACACACTCTTGGAAATCACGCATACTAGTGGAGATACCTGAGTTTCCCATAGACTTATCCTCCAGATTCAAAGCCGAGTTGAAATCTCCCATGATAACCCAAGGGTTATTAGCAACCATTATCTTGTGTCTGGCCAAATGTCTCCACAACTCTCTCCGAGTAATGTAATAATTAGATGCATACACTATCGAACAGAACATAACTTTTTTATCCTTCTTGAAAATCATCTGAACATGAATAACCTGAGAGGTTTGAGCTAAAACCATGATATCAAATACATCCGGCCCCCGTTAGACGTCCATTCCCAATTTCTAAAGACAGACCGGCATATGTTATCCAACTTTGTAACATCAACATGAGATTCAAGCACCGCACAAAAACTCACACCATTTTCCTTGACCACCTGACGAACCTCCGTTTGTTTCAGGGAGCGGTTCAACCCCCTAATATTCCAAGTGGCTAGACTAACCATTGGAAACAGTTGGAGGAGGAGTGCTTGCCCCTTTATTTTCAATCGGTTTACTAGAATCACCCACCAGAAATTCATTAGTTTCGTTATATACTTCTACAAGTTCCTCATCATCCGAATCATCAAATTCTCCGGATTGACCTTTACTACATTGCCCTCCATCCTCATCAAAGTTATTTAAAACTTGAAATTGATTACCCAGCTGGATGTTCGGCCTAGCCGACTTAATATTCGGAGTAAACTTATTACGAATCGGCCTATATTCAAATTTCGGCTTTGGTTTAGCAACTTGAATACCCGGTTTCCTAGCCATCCTTTTGATAGGAACTTCCGTATATCCTTCATCATCAACCCGAGGAGGTAGCTTAGATTGTGATTTACCTTGATTACCAGCTTGCCTAACATACTTTTGATTTACCGAAGGATTTGCTTTCCTTGTACTCTTTGGACACGAGTCATTAGAATGACCGAAAACACAACATGTTGAACATCTGAGCGGATTCCATTCATATTCTACGTACATTGTCTCTTTAATAAACTCATCCCCATTCGGGTTAGGGATAGCCATAGTAATCTTCTCCTTGAGATCTTTATCAGCTGAAATTTCAACTAGAGCTCGAGCAAAACTACTACGACCCCAGTTGTCCACACACATGGAAGTTGTATATGAATCAAGCATCTTTGGTTCACCAATGGCAGTTGCTATCAAGCTAAGCCCATCCTCCGTATAAGCAGCAATCGGAACCTCATGGACTTTAACCCACACCTGAATATTTTTAACTTCCTTCTTTTCCAGTTTTGTAGTTGGCGTCCATTCCTGAAGTAAGAATGGTTGTGACCGTATGATCCATGGACCAGCGGACAGAACATCCAGCATCCCCTTTTGATTTTCAAACTTAAAAAAGAAGAAACCGTTAGCATTCATCATAGATTTCTGCAAGCCATACTTTTTCCAATTGTTTTTCACAAAAAATTCAACCACAGGATACGCAATTCGATCACCCAAGAAATAACCGTACAAAGTGTTTGCAAATTTATCCTGAATAACCTTTACCGATTCAACCGGAAGAACAATGTCACAATCATCATGCTGCAACGAACTTGATAGCGACCTGAAGTTGACTTTATGAAATATCTGATTTTTCAAGGATTCTGCATAAGATAACGGTTTACCCTGGTTAACTTCACCTGGTTTTTTGACATCCGCATTAATCTGCTCATCCACTTTATTTTGACTTTGAATATCATCAGATTTTTGCTCATGTTGCGTAGATCCCTCCGACACTGGAACAGTGATTTTCGATAACTCATCAATAACATTAAACTTACCCTGATCAGGATTAGTAGAAGGGAAAACCCCACGCCGTGGCATTAGGGTTTTACCCTCAATATCAACAACTCTCGATGCTAATCCCTGAATGGAAGCAGATGTAAATGGCGGCTTATAACGACCAGCATGCACATCCCCTTCCGATTTCTTACGTTCATCCATGCTCAATAATCACCTCTCTCAAATTACAATAAAGAATCCAACCATGCACGAAAACCCTAGCAAACTTTACGTCCAACCAACAGAAGACAGAAGACAAAACCCTAATCCTATAAACCCTAGAATGAAACCTGAACCCTTAATCGATTAAACCTGAGCACCAATCTAGCTAAATTAAACTCAGTTAACCGCAATCAGTGACTACCAGTGTAATAAATCAGGGTTCTTGAATCAATAACTAGAGCGGCGATTACAAGAAAAAACGAAAGAAAATCCAGGTTCTGGATCGATCCCTAGTGCTAACTAGTTCGTTATAGAGTTTCGTAAGATCAAACCTCTAATCACAGACTGTTATACACAAGATTTCGAAGAAAAACCTAGGATTCATGAAGAACAAAAAATCGCCTATAGGAGAGAGAGATTTTTTGTGAATATATAAAATCACCGAGGTAACCCTTTACCCAAAAAAAAAAAAACCTGGCGGACCATATGAGAAGCAACCTGGGAAGAAAGGACTTTAGAGAATAAATCCGGGGCCGGAGCTAGAGAAATATCACCTTGAGAACCAAAAAACTTTTTATAATGCTTAACGAAAGCTTGATAAACCGCATCACCTTCATAGAGCTTCCCTCCCGAATCCTTAATAACATCTATTCGACTATAACGATTCCTGATTTTCAAAAAGGAATGGAAATACACAGAATTCATATCCCCCGCCCTCAGCCAATCGACCTTAGTCTTTTGTTTCAGAAAACGTTCCTCATCCAAAGAAGCTTCCTGCAGATCACGGCTAGTAGTAGTCTCGGCTGCCCTTAGATCGAGATTTAACGGATCCTTATCAATGTTTTGCTAAATCTCATCCAACTTCGAGCGAAGAGTTTCCACTTTTTGTGGAGATTTCCTTGTTTAAATAAAAGAGATCGAATAGGATTTTTCAGCAAACGTAACTTCTTGACAACCCTGAACTGATGCACGCCATTCACGCTAGAATCCCAAGTCTTTTTTACAATCTCTAAAAATTCTGGTTTAAAAACCAGGAAATTAGCAAATTTAAAAGAACGCGGCTTCAACTTACCAGCTTCAGGAAACGATAGAATACAAGGACAGTGGTCCGACAACATATACGACTTGAACACGGCCACCGAGTTCGGGTATTCGGCAACAAAAGGAGTGTTCCCCAACACTCAATCGATTTTCTTCAGCAAACCAATCCCCTACTTAGGCTTCTAGTTCCATGTAAATTGAATCCCTACTCGGTTTATATCCAAAACCTCAATGTCATCCACACAATCTTGGAAGTCCCTCATACCAATAGAAATCGAAGAAGATCCCATAGAATTGTCCTCCGGGTTAAGAGCGGAGTTGAAATCACCTATAATACACCAAGGTTTATTACCAACAAGGACTTTGTGCATGGAAAGATTATGCCATAACTCTCTCCGGGATACATAATAATTAGCAGCATAAACTATAGAACAGAAAACCATCCTTTTATCCAATTTAAACACAAGCTGGAGATGCATAACCTGAGGAGACTGCGCCAAAATCATCACATCAAAGATAGCAGGATCCCATCCGATAATAATTCTCGTACCTTTGTCACAGCAACCTCCATTCGATGTCCAATCCCAAGAACGAAAGACTGACTTGCACACTTTACCCAGTTTACCGACATCAACATGAGACTCTAGAATAGCACACAAGCTCAAATTAAAATCCTTCACTGCCTGCCGAACCTCCATTTGTTTAAGAGGGCGGTTCAACCCCCTTATATTCCAAGAAGTGATACTAACCATCGTTAACTACCGAGGAAGGAGTGCTTGCCCCTTTTTTATTATTTATGTTTAGAGTACCTTCCATCATAAAACCATCCATTTCATTATAAACCTCCACTACGTCCTCCTCATCAGTATCCTCATTGTTCATACCCGACGGCTTTTTACTAGTACCCGAATCGGCCTCCACTTCATTGAGAACATCAAACGGATTTGTTGACCTGAAATTATTAGAAGTCGAAGCCTTGCCACTGTTGTCGCTGTCACCCTTAGTCTTTGGCCCCACAGGACGATATTCGAACTTAGTTTTTAGCTTATTCACAGGAATCCCAACCTTCTTAGCAGCTTTCTTACCATAGACTCCTATATATCCATCTTGATCCACACTAGGCATCTTCTTTGCTGGTTTGTTTTTTTGTCTAGTATGATCCTCATACATAACCTTACCTGGTTTCATTGGTTGCTTTGGACACGACTCTGTAGAATGGCCAAATACACAACAAGTAGCACAACGATACGGACTCCATTCATACTCCACATATATAGTCTCCTTAATAAAACCCTCCCCTTCAGATTCAGGTATTGCCATAGTAATTTCTTCTTGGAACTCTTTATCAGCAGAGATTTCAATCAACGCTCGAGCGTAGCTACTACGACCCCATGAGTCCATGCACATAGACGTGGTAAAGGAATCCAGCATCTTTGGTTCCTCAATTGTCGTTGCAATCATGCTGAGCCCATCCTCCGTATAAGCCGCAATAGGAACTTCATGTATCTTAACCCATCCTCCTATGTGTATACGTGCTTATGTGAAATATGTGTATATGTGATTATATGCCGACGTGTTCCTATGCTTTATGTTAGTGCATTTATGTCTATAGCCTTCGTCAATCCGAGTCGTAGCAAGAAACAGAAGAAAACGAGTCGTTATGATGAGATAGCTAGTCAAAAAGGCAAGGTGGCATAATTGTAATTAATGAGAAATCTCATTAATAGTCAAGGCCTATAAATAGGAGCTTTATGATTAGATTAGAGACTTTTGGCATTTGGTGAATTAGAAAGCTCTAGATCTAGAGAGAGAATCTAGAGAGAGAAAGTGTTGTCATTGTGATTCAAGGTGCTGTACAATATCAGATTTATAATAGAATCACAGTTATATTACGTTTCGTGTGTTTAGGTCGCGTTCGTGTACGGATTCCGCACGTTTCACGTTCGTTTCGCAATCGTTTCGGAGTCAAAACCGGTCCTACAAGTGGTATCAGAGCTAGGAGCTCGATTGCTTGATCAAACACATTGTTTTCGTACCAGATTTCAGCCGATTCAGATCCGATTTCATCTATTTCTTTATCTTCTACCTATTTCTTACATTTTTCACGGTTTTTAGTCAAATTGAACTTGTTTTCACGGTCCGATTTGTCTGAATTTTTGATATGATGTGCGAAAACACCTAGTCTATAACCCTATCAAGTTTCAGATCCAAATTCCTAGTTGTTTAGGAGATATCTGAGTTTTTGTGTCCGACATCGTTTGAAAGTGACCCTCCCGTTTGAACTATAGTTTGAAAGAGGCCGTCCCGTTTGAACTATCGTTTGAAACTGTCCGTCCCGTTTGAACTATCGTTTGAAACTGTCCATCCCGTTTGAAAGAGGACATCCCGTTTGAACTATCGTTTGAACTAGCACATGACCGTTTGAAACAATCCTGACAGTTTGAAACAGACCTGACCGTTTGAACCTGTGACTGTTTGAAATTGTTGTCCGTTTGAGGACGTGACAGTTTGAAATCAAGCACCTGAACGTTTGAAATCCTGTCCGTTTAAAAGTATTATAAAGATGACATGACCGTTTGAAATCCTGTCTGTTTGAACGTTGGTTCAGTTAATCACGTGATTAAAGTTGGACGGTTCAATCAAAGTGTTTGTTGGTTTGAATTAGGATTTCATGTGATCATTAAATTGTGTCAGAACACTAAAAATGAAAGGTCCAATGAGCATTGGGTTGTGAATTGAGTATATCAAGATATTAAAATCAACGTATATGTGATTTGAGTACTTGGCACGTCATTCAAGATAATTGACAGTTTACATGTGAAATTGAATTGTGACTATTGATGTTGTCGGTTTAGTGGGCTTGGAGGTCCAATCGGATTGATTTAAACAATTGTTATTGTCAACTAAGTGAATTTTTGAGGTCCTATAAAACTGAATCTTATCATTTTTGTCGACCCAAATTGGCGGCCCAATCATGTTGTTGGGTTAGTGGGTGCGGCCCTATCAAATCCAATCAAGTCAACGGGTGTAAGGAGTTATAAATAAAAACATAAGATTTCAAGTTGTTTGTTCCAGTTCATTTGAATCTTGTAAGGTCATTGGAAAAGGTCATTTCAATTTGATCCGGGTCATAGCACTTCGTACGGTTTGACAACTTAAATCTCAGTTCGCATCAAGTTCAGTCCGCACAGTCTGTCAACTTTCAGTCCGCACAGTCTGTCAACTTTCAGTCCGCACAGAAAATTCACCAGTTCGAGTATTATTTTAATTCAGCTGTTTGATAGTGTTTGAACTGATTGTGTTTGTTTGTTTTCTTGTGATTGCTAGGTTTACATCATGGCTGAGGAATTTTTAATACGTTTTACAACGCGTTCGCAACCGAATCGTCTGAGGCTTCAAATATTACACCAAAAACCATTTCTAAGGTGCTAAATGAGAACATCAAACATGATAATTTTTATGGAACTCATTCAAAGCCACCAACTCTTGATAGCATCGAAGATTATACCTGGTGGAAAGAAAGGTTTATCAACTGGGCGAAAGCGTATGCTCATGAAAGCTGGTTTTGCTTGGAGTATGGGTATGAAAAACCAAAAGACGAGAAAGGCGAAGATCTAGTATTCAAGAAGTTTTCCAGAGAAGATAAAGCTGAATACGGAGCTGAACAGAGAATGATAGCATTGATTCAGTCAGCAATCAGAAATGATATTTTTGCTTTACTAACTCATGATGGGTCATCTAAGTCTGTCTGGGAAGCTTTACGTGTTAAAGCTGAAGGGGGTAAACAGATTAAAAAGAACAAAATCGCTTTATTAAAGAAAGAATTTGATCTTTTTGATAACATAAAAGGAGAGTCGGTGAGGCAAATGATTGAGAGATTCTGTCATCTTAAAATTGAGTTGGAGAGATTAGAGATAAATAAAACAAGAGAGGAATTGATAGACAAAGTGATTGAAGCGTTACCACGAGCTGATCAGTGGCAAACGTTTGTTTTTATTTTGAAAAATGATGCTTTGTATGATACAATTACTCTTGATGCTTTGTTTGAAAAGATTGAAAGTCATGATTTGGAGTTGCAGAAGCAAAACAAGATGACTGATTCTTCACATCAACAGAACGTTGGCTTGTACTACAAAAGCAGTGTGCTTTCTGATAAAGGCGTTGGTTCACCAAAAACAGCATTTAGTGGTGAAAAGATGAAAGAACCACCAACAATGTAACAACTGTGCTTGTAATCATTATGAACAGTTCTATTATCAATAAAACAATGTTATTTGATCCCAATGTTTGTTTGATTGTGTTTTACATTTTTCATGTTTTGACTTTTGTTCAATTCCAAACTCTACATCACTTTCTGGAGAGTTATACGCAAACTAGTGCGTAAACGTACTCAGTTTAATGCGAGAAATACTCTGGAACATCAACATATACTCAACATACCTTAAATAACCTTTACATAACTTAGAAATAAGTTTTGAAGGCTTTGGTATGGCAAAAACAAGTTAATTCGCTTACAGGGACTACATATGACAAACTGCGAAAGTATGTCAATTTGAACTGTAACGAACATTCCGGAACATAACCATAAGTTAAACACACCTTAAATATCCTTTACCTAGCTTAGAAATAGGCTTTGAGGGGTTCGGTGTGCTAAAATAAACTTTTGGGTCATTCAGGGACTAAAAGTGTCAAAAAGTGCACAAGTTTGCATTTTCGCGCATAACTTACGTTCTGAATACATCTGGACATCCAAAAATTTATGTAAGCATGACTATATTATATTTTAGTGTTCGCCTTAAGAAAAATCCATTCGTCGCGTCATTTGGATCGTTTTTCACGCTTATGCGCATTCCGTCGTAATTAAGCGAACATCGCGTTCGTACGACCAAACGAACCATCACCCGGCATAATTTTTAGCATGTTTCATGTCCACAATGTTTAGGAAACATTTTAGGGCCTTAAAGTTGGCTTTACGGGCCTTAGAAGTGTCGGAAAAGGCCTTAAACACGTGCAGGGACTGAAACTGCCATTTTTGAAAGTTGTGTGTAGATCAGAAGGGCCAGGCGGCCCGCATTGTATTTGGCTGATCCTGAAGCGGGCCGCTTCCCACTATCAGACCAGATTAAATGTTTTTAACAGCTGTTTGCAGCTGTTTGATCCTCCTCCACATGTTCTAAGTTGCTTAGTCACTAGATAAGGATCATATTTAGCTTCCATAACCTTTCCACAAGTGTACGGATGTGATCGAATAACGGTTTCCATGAAACGATCTCAACGGTGGACCGAAAACTATATATACCCCAACACCCCAACCTCATTTCTTACAAGAACTTTGATTTGAGAAACTCTAAGTTGAAACTATTGTTTCATACCTGAGATTTTTGAATTGAGGTTAGCATTCGGGGACCCTTCATAAGTATTCTTTCGTTCTTTTCCTTATTTTACTGCTTTTCGAGTCAGAAAGTCAAACTTTGTTTGACTTTCAGCGTTGACCAGTAATGGTCAATGCGAAGTTCGTTTGAACTTCGCAACGTGAGTGTAATCACGTTGGTTATAGTCCCTTGGGGCTATGCCTACTGATTACCACGTTGTCTAGGGTCGTAGGGTAGGCGATCTAACAAATCGCCTATACCTTCGAACCCGACCCATTTGGTCGATCATTAGGATCCGACCGAACACATTAGGTGACCATAGTAGGTAGGGAATAACCTTCCGAGGTTATACCCTATGGTCACATCGTTTAAGTAGTTGTATGATAGGTAGTTTATATGCCTTAGGTAAATTACCAGAATACCCTTTTCATGTATAATTGGTAATTAAGCATATGTAACCTAAACCTTTGTTACATAACTGATTATGTAACATGTTTAGGCATATAACACTTGTCATAGGGCTAGTTAGGCGGTCCGAACGCGTTTCACGCGAACGACGCGTTAAAGTAGCATAAGCTACCTAAACGAGTCATAATGGGTCGTAAACACTTAGGTTAAGTTTCGTTTTAGTATGTAGGGTTTGTTAAACCATATTACACGAGTTCCATACGCGTTTGGTTTACGAAACCTCATTCTACCCTATCTTCCGATTTAGGTCCGGTTTATTAACATAGTTACCTATATTAGGTGCCGTTTGATTCCGTGATCTATATCTTTGCTTGGTGGTTATCTTTAGACATCTGAGCAATCTCAAGTGAGTACATAGACCCCTCTTTTACTGTTTTCCAAACTGTTTTGGGGTGAAACACATGTGCCTACTTGTTACTTTCATGCTTTCCTGTTTTCACATCATATACCTGCTATGTTCGTTAGTACATTATAGTACATGATTTTATTACATCTTATGCTAGGTGTGCCCATTGTGTGCATTACTTGGTACATTGTTTTACATTACATTTCATGCTAGGTGTGCCCATTGTGTGCATTACTTGGTACATTGTTTTACATTACATTTCATGCTAGGTGTGCCCATTGTGTGCATTACTTAGTACATCGTTTTACATTTCACTTCATGCTAGGTGTGCCCATTGTGTGCATTACTTAGTACATCGTTTTACATTACATTTCACGCTACGTATGTTCATTTGATTACATACTTAGTGCATCGTTTTCACATGCTTACATTTTTGGGTATGACATTTGGGTTGTTTAACATGGAACAATACATTCATTAACATTGATCATGCCATTCGTTAGTAGGTAGTGGTACCATAGGAATTGACAACTCCCGTTCCGGACATCCCAGGGAAAGGGGATGAAAGGAATGACCGAATTCGATATACATAACTTAGATAAACCTTTAATTTGTTTAAGGGTTTATCGCCACAGTCTCAAGGCTTGGATGTATGCATATTAACAATACCGCATAAATGTTTGTATCAGTATAGCATGCATTTGTTACACACAACATGACTTTGATTTAAACTGTGTTTTACTTCAATACCTTGTTGTTGTGCATTTTACATATGGTTTAGTTGATACATTTCACTTACCATACATGACATTTTGGTTACACATTACATGATCTACATTGAACATAAACATTTTGACATTTATATACACATTTGGTGGTTTACATTGGACATAGACATTTTGATATGGTTTACACAATAACACTTGACAATTGGTTTGTACATGAACATTTTACATCTTGATGGTTTGGTTTGATTAAGTAACGATACGTGTGTAATATGATACAAACATGGTGGATACGCCGCTGGTACTTCCTATATATAAGTATTTGTATAATATTACATAGCGTAACGTTATTTGAATCATTTCAGTTTGATACATATAACATTTTATACAAATAACATACTTTTCATAAGACATTGTTTTACAACCAACTTATCTTATACAAACTCATTTTACATGGTTATTCATTTAACCTTACATTTACTTATACATATCAACTGATCTTATCGTTTTTCAAATGATTTACAAGACAAAGCAAATTACAAGGTTCATGACTAAACATTTTCTCAAATACAAGTCATGAATCCTATTTTTTTCACAAACCTATGTATCTCACAGGCATTTTTATGCTGACGTACCAATTTTCACATGTGTTTTCAGGAGCTTTTCCGTAGGATGTTGATCATGACACTAGGGCGGACCTGTGCCTTAGAGACTAAAAACGAAGATAGACTTGTTTAATTATGTTACAAACTCTTTTGTTTACTGTTCAAGACAATGTAACACCCTTGTTTAATAATTAAATAAAACTTTGTATGCCATGGTTATGAAACAATTTATTCTGTTACGACACGCCCCGATGTTTCCGCCGCGATTTGTTGTTTTACGCGGTCGGGGTGTCACACCCCGACCGCGTAAAACAACAAATCGCGGCGGAAACATCGGGGCGTGTTGCAACAGAATTAATTGTTTCATAACCATGGCATACAAAGTTGTATTTTATTTATAAACAAAGGTGTTACATTGTCTTAAACAGGAATTAAGGAGTTCAGAACATAATTAAACATAGTCTATCTTCTTTTAAAGTCTCTGTAACACCTGTGTCTCCACGGCCATCAAACAAATACCAAACCAATGAAATAATGTATTTCATACTTTGGACTTGCATAAATATGTGTATCTTTTACACATATCAACTCTTGTTCGATTTCGAGCTCTATATCGCTTTCTGGAAGGTTATACGCGCACTAATGCGTAAATATAACCAGTTTAATGCAACGAACACTCCGGAATAGTGAAATAGGCTTAACATACCTTAAATAACCTATACCTAACTTAGATATAAGTTTTGGAAGGTTTGGTGTGGTGAAATCAAAGTTTAATCGCTTACAGGGACTAAAGTTGACAAACTGCGAAAGTATGCCAATTTGAACTGTAACAGACCTTCCGGAACATGACCATAAGTTAAACATACCATAAATATCCTTTACATAGCTTAGAAATAGGCTTTGAGGTGTTCGGTGTGCTAAAATAAACTTTTGTGTCATTCAGGGACTAAAAGTGTCAAAAAGTGCACAAGTTTGCATTTTCACGCATAACTTACGTTCTGAATACATCTGGACATCCAAAAATTTATGTAAGCATGACTACATTATATTTTAGTGTTCGCCATAAGAAAAATCCATTCGTTGCGTCATTTGGTTCGTTTTTCGCGCTTATGCGCATTCCGTCGTAATTAAGCGAACATCGCGTTCGTACGACCAAACGAACCATCACCCGGCATATTTTTTAGTATGTTTTGAGTTCCCTATACTTTAACTTCACTTTAGAGCCTTGAAATGAGGTTAACGGGGTTCAAACGCATCGAAAAAGGCCTTAAACACGTGCAGGGACCATTTCTGCCACTTTTGAAACATTTCTGAAACAGGGAGGTGCTAGCGTAGCGCGACTGCATAGTGCCTTTGCACTAGCGCTACGCGACTGCCTAACCTGACCAGATTAAGTGTATTTGCAATCAGATTTCAGCTGATTAACCACAACCACATGTTTGCAACTTGCTTAATCACTAAGATTAGGAGCATATGTGGCTCCATAACCTTTGTGACAAGTGTACGGCTCGGATCGTGGCACGATATTCAAGAAACGATCCTAGCGGCTCTACTTTATCTATAAATACCCACCCCCCTTTGGCTTAAAAACCCACAAATCTGATTGAAAAGACTCTAAGTTGGAACCTTCGTTTCATACCTGAGCTATTTTGATCTGGGTTAGCATTCGGGGACCCTGGGTAAGTATTCTTTCGTTCTTTTCCTTATTTTACTGCTTTTCGAGTCAGAAAGTCAAACTTTGTTTGACTTTCAGCGTTGACCAGTAATGGTCAATGCGAAGTTCGTTTGAACTTCGCAACGTGAGTGTAATCACGTTGGTCATAGTCCCTTGGGACTATGCCCACTGACTACCACGTTGTCTAGGGTCGTAGGGTAGGCGATCTAATAAATCGCCTATACCTTCGAACCCGACCCAGTTTTGGTCGATCATTAGGATCCGACCAAATACATTAGGTGACCATAGTAGGTAGGGAATAACCTTCCGAGGTTATACCCTATGGTCACATCGTTTAAGTAGTTGTATGATAGGTAGTTTATATGCCTTAGGTAAATTACCAGAATACCCTTTTCATGTATAATTGGTAATTAAGCATATGTAACCTAAACCTTTGTCACATAACTGATTATGTAACATGTTAAGGCATATATTACTTGTCATAGGACTAGTTAGGCGGTCCGAACGCGTTTCACGCGAACGACGCGTTAAAGTAGCATAAGCTACCTAAACGGGTCGTAATGGGTCGTAGACACTTAGGTTAAGTTTCATTTAGTATGTAGGCTTTGTTAAAACCAAAAGACACGAGTCTCTACACTCGTTTGGTTTACAAACCCTAATGCTACCCGATCTTCCGATTTAGGTCCGGTTTATTAATGTAGCTACCTATACTAGGTGCCGTTTGATATCCGCGATCTCTAGTATTGTTTGGTTGTTACTCAAGGACTACTGAGCAATCTCAGGTGAGTACATAGACCCCTCTTTTACCGTTTTCCAAACTGTTTTGGGGTGGAACACATGTGCCTACTTGTTACTTTCATGCTTTCCTGTTTTCACATCATATACTGCTATGTTCGTTAGTACATTATAGTACATGATTTCATTACATTTTATGCTATGTATGCCCATTGTGTGCGTACTTAGTACATCGTTCTACATTACATTTCATGCTATGTATGCCCATTGTGTGCGTACTTAGTACATTGTTTTACATTACATTTTATGCTATGTATGCCCATTGTGTGCGTACTTAGTACATTGTCTTACATTACATGCTATGTATGCCCATTGTGTGCATACTTAGTACATTGTTTTACATTGCTTTTCTGTTGCATATGCTTATCCAGCATATGAACACATTATACTACATATTGAACCGTTGTAATCATTTGACTATGTGATCCGTTGATATCTGTGAACCGTTTATATCTGTGATCCGTTGATATCTGTGAACCGTTTGTATCTGTGAACCGTGTGAACCGTATTTGACATAGACATTTCGGCATAGACATTTTAACATGATTGACATTTGATCATGCATTTCCCACAAAACATAACTTTGATTTAAACCAAGTTTTACTTCAATACTTTGTTTTGTGCATATGGTTTAATTGAGACATTTCACTTGCCATACATGACATTTTGACATAGACATTTGACATGGATATTTCGACATAGACATTACTTTGGTGGTTTGGTTTGATTAAATGATTAAGTAACGATGCGTGTGTAATATGATACAAACATGGTGGATACGCCGCTGGTACTTCCTATATATAAGTGTTTGTATGGTATTACATATTGTAGCGTTATTTGAATCATTTCAGTTTGAGACATAGAACATTTTATACAAATAACATACTTTTCACAAGACATTGTTTTACAAACAACTTATCTTATACAAACTCATCTTACATGGTTATTTATTTAACCATACATTATTTACTTATTTATACATATCATCTGATCTTATCGATTTTCAAATGATTTACAAAACAAAGCAAATTACAAGGTTCATGACTAAACATTTTCTCAAACATAAGTCATGGAACCTATTTTCACAAAACCTATGTATCTCACAGGCATTTTTATGCTGACGTACCTATTTTCACATGTGTTTTTCAGGAGCTGTTGCATAAGATGATCAAGATACATATAGGCAGACTTGGGCTTTAGTGACAATAAAAGATGCAAGACTAGTTAATTATGTTGTATTTCCTTGATTGATTAGACATTGTATCACTTTTAATTAATAAAACGAAACTTCAATTGCCATGGATTTGAAACATTAAATTCTGTTACAACACTCCCCAATGTTTCCGCCACGTTTCGTATGTTCTACGTGGTCGGGGTGTGACAGAAAAGATGGTATCAGAGCCAATGGTTATAGGGAATTAGGTTATTAGTAATGCTTTGACCTAGTCTATAACCTTCTTAGGACCCTAACGCGAGTTTACTTGCGTTTAGTCATAAAACAATACTGTCACTTATCCTTAGGCGACGACCACAACAAGAACATAAATTTCAAAACCGCTTTGAAAACTAATCATCTGTTCTAGGATGATTGATTACTAGGTTTTGAACCCTCTGTTATATGGTTTTGAACCCCTTTGAGTTTTCAAAATCTCGTCAAGGTTTTGGGTTTTAAATAATGTGAACACGTGCAAACTGGAAGGGTGAATGCCTGTATTCTGGGTTTTCTGTCTAGGCAAGCACTTCGTATACATCTCATCAGACGCGAGACTAGTTGTGCTTACCTGGGAATTCTTGGGATGAGTGTTCACTTATAGGCGAGCATGTCTTCGCGATACATTATTTTTGACCTATTTACTTTTCACCGGGTCGTTTGTTGCTTTGTAGTAACAAACAAATGACCACTATCCTTGCTTTCATCAGATTTGTTTCATCTCATTCTTTTCGTCTAATTCTCTCACTCGTTTCATTTCATGTTTCCTCTTTTAGAATGCCTCCTCGACGCGAAAGCCAGATAGCGACTGCCGAATTGGCAGAAATCATTTCGCAGCAAATGGCTGCTCAATTCCCAAACCTCTTTGCTCAATGGAATCAAGCCAACAACAACAACAATGGTCCATGCAATTTCAAGAGTTTTAACTCGGCGAAACCACTCAAGTTTAGTGGTTCTGAGGGAGCGACTGGGCTTCTTCAATGGTTCGAGAGCATTGAGAATACTTTCCGCCATGTGCAGTGTCCTGACAATCGCAAGGTCGAGTTTGCTTCGAGTGTGTTCCAGAAGAGAGCCCTTACGTGGTGGAATGGGGTTATGAGAGATCGTGGTGCGGAAGTTGCTCTAGCACAGACATGGGCTGAACTTAGGGCCCTTATGATGAAGGAGTTTTGTCCTCGTCACGAGATCAGGGCTTTGGAAAGGGAATTTGATGATCTTAAGCAAGACAGCGGTGAGCATCGAGCCTACACGGACCGTTATGAGGAGTTAAGTCTGTTATGCCCAAACATGGTCACGCCTTTGGATAAGGCGATCGAAAAGTACATTGATGGCCTTCCCGACTCAATACAAGACATTTTGACTGGTAGCAACCCTACTACTGTTAGGCAGGCCATTGAGTTATCTGCAACCTTGACTGAATCGCAGATCAGGAAACGTAAGCTTTTCCGAAAGGGTGACAAGAAACTGGTCGAGGAATCGAAACCAATCGAGGAATCAAAGACCATGGATGAACAGACTGGATCCTCTAAGAAGTCAAAGAAGCGAAAGGCTTCTCAGAACTTCGCCGTGGTCACTCACAATGATCAAGCCGTCCCCAACCAACCAGCTCAACCCCCTGCCAGGAAACCCTACAAAGGAACTGCACCCTTGTGCAACCAATGTGCCCTACATCATCATGCTGGTGTGAAGTGCCGCACATGCCAAGTTTGCGGACTTATAGGTCATACAGCGAGGGTTTGCCCAACAGCAGCAGCACCAAATCAGATTAACAACAATCCTGCTCAAGCTCGTTTCCCACTGGGATCTTGCTACAACTGTGGCGAGATGGGCCATTTTAGTAGAAATTGCCCAAGACTTGCTGATGCAAATCCAGCGCAGGGATGAGTATCTGACCGACAGAAGATAACGCTGTTTAGAAAATAATCGAGCCTTGTGTATTATTTTCTTTTATCAATCTATGAAACAGTTGTTGTTATTGTTGTTTATAAATAAATCTTTCATTTACATTTCAATATGTTTATGTGGTTGCATGTATAAACATATCCCCTACAATACCGACAATCAAGGAACCGCATTCCTTGAAGAACAGACTACTTCCAAATTTCTTCCCTTGTATAATCTCTTGCGTTTCCACGAAAATCCTAAGTACCCGTTTCTTCCAAGAGAGACGATGTACGAGGCGCCAAGTTAATAGCAATCAATAACAAGAAGATAACAATTAAACAATTATGTGCTTATGTGCTTATGTGTTATCCTTTATGTGTCATGTGATCCAATTTATGTTATTCAAATCCTCGTAAAATCTTACATATCTTTGTGCAAGAGATTCATAGTAGGATACCCAAAGGTACTACTTAAATCCTTAATGGACTTCTACGTTGTAGTTAAAGTCCCTTGGATTATAATGTACTACTTCATAATTAGACCCTTTAGTGGTCTAGTTAAACAGATTGATCCAAAAATCTGATTAGGGATATCATGTGATGATATAGCTGAAAGGACTCCTTAGTGGCCTAATTAAGAAGATCCTCTGTTGATCTAATTAAAAGGACCCTATGGTAGTCTAGTCACTCTCATCTCAGGTTTGATATCTTTCCCCACAACATTTCAAAACAAACTGTGCGGACTGTGCAAGGAATTACATAATTATGGATGCATACATAATTATGGAATTTAGTGCACAGAAATCACAGCAAGTTCTATCATGTATCAAGAGTTAACCCTATTCATTTCCAATTCTGATGAAGCATCCGTTGAGGAAAAATGAACTAGCTATTCATTTTTCACTTCTGAAGAATATCCGTTGAGGAAATGAATATCCGTTGTTTATCTTTTCATTTCCAACTCTGAGGAAATAACCGTTGAAAATGACTCCGTTAGTTCATTTTCGTTTCTAAAGATTTATCCGTTGAGGAAATGAATATCCGTTGTGTAAATCCTTCATTTCCAACTCTGAGGAAATAACCGTTGAAAATGACTCCGTTAGTTCATTTTCGTTTCTAAAGATTTATCCGTTGAGGAAATGAATATCCGTTGTGTAAATCCTTCATTTCCAACTCTGAGGAAACAACCGTTGTAAATGACTCCGTTAGTTCATTTTCGTTTCTGAAGATTTATCCGTTGAGGAAATGAATATCCGTTGTGTAAATCCTTCATTTCCAACTCTGAGGAAGCAACCGTTGTAAATGACTCCGTTAGTTCATTTTCGTTTCTGAAGATTTATCCGTTGAGGAAATGAATATCCGTTGTGTAATCCTTCATTTCCAACTCTGAGGAAATAACCGTTGAAAATGACTCCGTTAGTTCATTTTCGTTTCTGAAGATTTATCCGTTGAGGAAATGAATATCCGTTGTGTAATCCTTCATTTCCAACTCTGAGGAAATAACCGTTGAAAATGACTCCGTTAGTTCATTTTCGTTTCTGAAGATTTATCCGTTGAGGAAATGAATATCCGTTGTGTAATCCTTCATTTCCAACTCTGAGGAAATAACCGTTGAAAATGACTCCGTTAGTTCATTTTCGTTTCTGAAGATTTATCCGTTGAGGAAATGAATATCCGTTGATTTTTCTTTCATTTCAAATTCTGAAGAACAAACCGTTGAGGAAAATGACCCCGTTTGTTCATTTTCGTTCTGAAGATTTATCCGTTGAGAGAAATGAATATCCGTGGATTATTCCTTCATTCCCATTTATGACAAAGAATCCGTTGAGAAAGAATGAATCATCCATTCATTTTCACTTCTGAAGAATATCCGTTGATTTTTTTTTCTTTCATTTCAAATTCTGAAGAACAAACCGTTGAGGAAAATGACCCCGTTTGTTCATTTTCGTTCTGAAGATTTATCCGTTGAGAGAAATGTATATCCGTTTAGTTAATTCCTTTATTTTCCATTTCCGAAGAACCCGTTGAAGAAAATGACTCTGTTCGTTCATTTTCGCTTCTGAAAAATATCCGTTGAGGAAAATGATCAGATTATGCTTTACATATCTTTGATGACTATTTGACACAAAGTCATAGACAGACTCCTACGAATTAATTTCGGGACGAAATTTCCTAAAGTAGGGGAGACTGTAACACCTGTGTCTCCACGGCCATCAAACAAATACCAAACCAATGAAATAATGTATTTCATACTTTGGACTTGCATAAATATGTGTATCTTTTACACATATCAACTCTTGTTCGATTTCGAGCTCTATATCGCTTTCTGGAAGGTTATACGCGCACTAATGCGTAAATATAACCAGTTTAATGCAACGAACACTCCGGAATAGTGAAATAGGCTTAACATACCTTAAATAACCTATACCTAACTTAGATATAAGTTTTGGAAGGTTTGGTGTGGTGAAATCAAAGTTTAATCGCTTACAGGGACTAAAGTTGACAAACTGCGAAAGTATGCCAATTTGAACTGTAACAGACCTTCCGGAACATGACCATAAGTTAAACATACCATAAATATCCTTTACATAGCTTAGAAATAGGCTTTGAGGTGTTCGGTGTGCTAAAATAAACTTTTGTGTCATTCAGGGACTAAAAGTGTCAAAAAGTGCACAAGTTTGCATTTTCACGCATAACTTACGTTCTGAATACATCTGGACATCCAAAAATTTATGTAAGCATGACTACATTATATTTTAGTGTTCGCCATAAGAAAAATCCATTCGTTGCGTCATTTGGTTCGTTTTTCGCGCTTATGCGCATTCCGTCGTAATTAAGCGAACATCGCGTTCGTACGACCAAACGAACCATCACCCGGCATATTTTTTAGTATGTTTTGAGTTCCCTATACTTTAACTTCACTTTAGAGCCTTGAAATGAGGTTAACGGGGTTCAAACGCATCGAAAAAGGCCTTAAACACGTGCAGGGACCATTTCTGCCACTTTTGAAACATTTCTGAAACAGGGAGGTGCTAGCGTAGCGCGACTGCATAGTGCCTTTGCACTAGCGCTACGCGACTGCCTAACCTGACCAGATTAAGTGTATTTGCAATCAGATTTCAGCTGATTAACCACAACCACATGTTTGCAACTTGCTTAATCACTAAGATTAGGAGCATATGTGGCTCCATAACCTTTGTGACAAGTGTACGGCTCGGATCGTGGCACGATATTCAAGAAACGATCCTAGCGGCTCTACTTTATCTATAAATACCCACCCCCCTTTGGCTTAAAAACCCACAAATCTGATTGAAAAGACTCTAAGTTGGAACCTTCGTTTCATACCTGAGCTATTTTGATCTGGGTTAGCATTCGGGGACCCTGGGTAAGTATTCTTTCGTTCTTTTCCTTATTTTACTGCTTTTCGAGTCAGAAAGTCAAACTTTGTTTGACTTTCAGCGTTGACCAGTAATGGTCAATGCGAAGTTCGTTTGAACTTCGCAACGTGAGTGTAATCACGTTGGTCATAGTCCCTTGGGACTATGCCCACTGACTACCACGTTGTCTAGGGTCGTAGGGTAGGCGATCTAATAAATCGCCTATACCTTCGAACCCGACCCAGTTTTGGTCGATCATTAGGATCCGACCAAATACATTAGGTGACCATAGTAGGTAGGGAATAACCTTCCGAGGTTATACCCTATGGTCACATCGTTTAAGTAGTTGTATGATAGGTAGTTTATATGCCTTAGGTAAATTACCAGAATACCCTTTTCATGTATAATTGGTAATTAAGCATATGTAACCTAAACCTTTGTCACATAACTGATTATGTA
Source organism: Helianthus tuberosus (assembly GCA_030545235.1). Classification (NCBI taxonomy): domain Eukaryota; kingdom Viridiplantae; phylum Streptophyta; class Magnoliopsida; order Asterales; family Asteraceae; genus Helianthus; species Helianthus tuberosus. The sequence goes on from CM060399.1 coordinate 83,310,580, forward strand.
ACATGTTAAGGCATATATTACTTGTCATAGGACTAGTTAGGCGGTCCGAACGCGTTTCACGCGAACGACGCGTTAAAGTAGCATAAGCTACCTAAACGGGTCGTAATGGGTCGTAGACACTTAGGTTAAGTTTCATTTAGTATGTAGGCTTTGTTAAAACCAAAAGACACGAGTCTCTACACTCGTTTGGTTTACAAACCCTAATGCTACCCGATCTTCCGATTTAGGTCCGGTTTATTAATGTAGCTACCTATACTAGGTGCCGTTTGATATCCGCGATCTCTAGTATTGTTTGGTTGTTACTCAAGGACTACTGAGCAATCTCAGGTGAGTACATAGACCCCTCTTTTACCGTTTTCCAAACTGTTTTGGGGTGGAACACATGTGCCTACTTGTTACTTTCATGCTTTCCTGTTTTCACATCATATACTGCTATGTTCGTTAGTACATTATAGTACATGATTTCATTACATTTTATGCTATGTATGCCCATTGTGTGCGTACTTAGTACATCGTTCTACATTACATTTCATGCTATGTATGCCCATTGTGTGCGTACTTAGTACATTGTTTTACATTACATTTTATGCTATGTATGCCCATTGTGTGCGTACTTAGTACATTGTCTTACATTACATGCTATGTATGCCCATTGTGTGCATACTTAGTACATTGTTTTACATTGCTTTTCTGTTGCATATGCTTATCCAGCATATGAACACATTATACTACATATTGAACCGTTGTAATCATTTGACTATGTGATCCGTTGATATCTGTGAACCGTTTATATCTGTGATCCGTTGATATCTGTGAACCGTTTGTATCTGTGAACCGTGTGAACCGTATTTGACATAGACATTTCGGCATAGACATTTTAACATGATTGACATTTGATCATGCATTTCCCACAAAACATAACTTTGATTTAAACCAAGTTTTACTTCAATACTTTGTTTTGTGCATATGGTTTAATTGAGACATTTCACTTGCCATACATGACATTTTGACATAGACATTTGACATGGATATTTCGACATAGACATTACTTTGGTGGTTTGGTTTGATTAAATGATTAAGTAACGATGCGTGTGTAATATGATACAAACATGGTGGATACGCCGCTGGTACTTCCTATATATAAGTGTTTGTATGGTATTACATATTGTAGCGTTATTTGAATCATTTCAGTTTGAGACATAGAACATTTTATACAAATAACATACTTTTCACAAGACATTGTTTTACAAACAACTTATCTTATACAAACTCATCTTACATGGTTATTTATTTAACCATACATTATTTACTTATTTATACATATCATCTGATCTTATCGATTTTCAAATGATTTACAAAACAAAGCAAATTACAAGGTTCATGACTAAACATTTTCTCAAACATAAGTCATGGAACCTATTTTCACAAAACCTATGTATCTCACAGGCATTTTTATGCTGACGTACCTATTTTCACATGTGTTTTTCAGGAGCTGTTGCATAAGATGATCAAGATACATATAGGCAGACTTGGGCTTTAGTGACAATAAAAGATGCAAGACTAGTTAATTATGTTGTATTTCCTTGATTGATTAGACATTGTATCACTTTTAATTAATAAAACGAAACTTCAATTGCCATGGATTTGAAACATTAAATTCTGTTACAACACTCCCCGATGTTTCCGCCACGTTTCGTATGTTCTACGTGGTCGGGGTGTGACAGTCTCTAAGGAACAGGTCCGCCCTAGTATCAAGATCAACATCTTACGGAAAAGCTCCTGAAAACACATGTGAAAATAGGTACGTCAGCATAAAAATGCCTGTGAGATACATAGGTTTGTGAAAATAGGATTCATGACTTATGTTTAAGAAAATGTTTAGTCATGAACCTTGTAATTTGCTTTGTCTTGTAAATCATTTGAAAATAATAAGATCAGATGATATGTATAAGTAAATGTCAGGTTAAATAAATGACCATGTAAAAATGTGTTTGTATGAGATAAGTTGTTTGTAAATCAATGTCTTGTGAAAAATATGTTATTTATATAAAATGTTCTATGTCTCAATATTGAAATGATTCAAATAACGTTACGACATGTAATACCATACAAACACTTATATATAGGAAGTACCAGCGGCGTATCCACCATGCTTGTATCATATTACACACGCATCGTTACTTAATCACTTAATCAACCAAACCAACCAATGTAAGAAGTCTATGTTTAAACCAATTGTCAAATGTATTGAATAATATGTCAAATGTAAATCATGTCAAATGTCTATGTCAAATATCCATGTCAAATGTCTATGTCAAATATCCATGTCAAATGTCTATGTCAAATATCCATGTCAAATGTCTATGTCAAATATCCATGTCAAATGTCTATGTCAAAATGTCAAATGTCTATGTCAAAATGTCATGTATGGCAAGTGAAATGTCTCAAACTAAACCATATGCACAAAAACAAAGTATTGAAGTAAAACTTGGTTTAAATCAAAGCTATGTTTTGTATAAATGCATGCAACTATTTAATATGAACATTTATGCGGTATTGTGAAAATGCATACATCCAAGCCTTGCGACTGTGGTGATAAAACCTTTAAACAAATTAAAGGTCTATCTGTCTTATATCAACGAATTCGGTCATTCCTTTCTGTCCCCTTTCCCTGGGATGTCCGGAACGGGAGTTGTCAATTCCTATGGTACCACTACCTACTAACGAACGGCATGATCGGTGTTAATGAATGTATTGTCCCATGTAAACAAACCAAATGTCATACCAAAATGTAAGCATGTGAAAATAATGCACTAAGTATGTAATCAAATGAACATACATAGCGTGAAATGTCATGTAAAACGATGTACTAAGTAATGCACACAATGGGCACACCTAGCATGAAATGTAATGTAAAACAAAGTACTAAGTAATGCACACAATGGGCACACCTAGCATAAAATGTAATGTAAAACAATGTACTAAGTAATGCACACAATGGGCACACCTAGCATAAAATGTAATGTAAAACAATGTACCAAGTAATGCACACAATGGGCACACCTAGCATAAAATGTAATGTAAAACAATGTACCAAGTAATGCACACAATGGGCACACCTAGCATAAGATGTAATGAAATCATGTACTATAATGTACTAACGAACATAGCATGTATATGATGTGAAAACAGGAAAGCATGAAAGTAACAAGTAGGCACATGTGTTCCACCCCAAAACAGTTTGGAAAACAGTAAAAGAGGGGTCTATGTACTCACTTGAGATTGCTCAGTTGTATAAAGATAACCACCAAGCAACGCTAGAGATCTCGGAATCAAACGACACCTAATATAGGTAACTATGTTAATAAACCGGACCTAACTCGGAAGACTGGGTAGCATTAGGGTTTGTAAACCAAATGAGTGTAGGAACTCACGTGATATGGTTTAATAAGGCCTACATGCTAAATGAAACTTAACCTAAGTGTCTACGACCCATTACGACCCGTTTAGGTAGCTTATGCTACTTTAACGCGTCGTTCGCGTGAAACGCGTTCGGACCGCCTAACTAGCCCTATGACAAGTGTTATATGCCTAAACATATTACATAATCAGTTAAGTGACAAAGGTTTAGGTTACATATGCTTAATTACTAATTATACATGAAAAGGGTATTCTGGTAATTTACCTAAGGCATATAAACTACCTATCATACAACTACTTAAACGATGTGACCATAGGGCATAACCTCGGAAGGTTATTCCCTACCTACTATGGTCACCTAATGTGTTTGGTCGGATCCTAATGATCGACCAAATGGGTCGAGTTCGAAGGTATAGGCGATTTATTAGATCGCCTACCCTACGACTCTAGACAACGTGGTAATCAGTGGGCATAGTCCCAAGGGACTATGACCAACGTGATTACACTCACGTTGCGAAGTTCAAACGAACTTCGCATTGACCATTACTGGTCAACGCTGAAAGTCAAACAAAGTTTGACTTTCTGACTCGAAAAGCAGTAAAATAAGGAAAAGAACGAAAGAATACTTACGAAGGGTCCCCGAATGCTAAACTCGATTCGAAAATCTCAGGTATGAAACTAATGTTTCAACTTAGAGTTTCTCAAATCAAATTTCTAGTAATTTTTGCAAAGGGGTGATGGGGTATTTATAGTTTTCGGTCCACCGTTGAGATCGTTTCTTGGAAAAGGGGAAATGATCTCGTCCGAACACTTGTTGAAAGGTTATGGAAGCAAAATATGATCCTTATCTAGTGACTAAGCAACTTAGAACATGTGGTGGAGGATCAATCAGCTGCAACTTGTGATTAAAAACATTTAATCTGGTCTGATAGTGGGAAGCGGCCCGCTTCAGGATCAGACAAAGACAATGCGGGCCGCCTGGCCCTTCTGATCTGCACATATGTTTGAAAAATGACAGTTTCAGTCCCTGCACGTGTTTAAGGCCATTTCCGACACTTCTAAGGCCCGTAAAGCCAACTTTAAGGCCCTAAAATGTTGCCTAAACATTGTGGACATGAAACATGCTCAAAAATATGCCGGGTGTTGGTTCGTTTGGTCGTACGAACGCAATGTTCGCTTAATTACGACGGAATGCGCATAAGCGCGAAAAACGATCCAAATGACGCGACGAATGGATTTTTCTTATGGCGAACACTAAAATATAATGTAGTCATGCTTACATAAATTTTTGGATGTCCGTATGTATTCAGAACGTAAGTTATGCGCGAAAATGCAAACTTGTGCACTTTTTGACACTTTTTGACACTTTTAGTCCCTGAATGACCCAAAAGTTTATTTTAGCACACCGAACCTCTCAAAGCCTATTTCTAAGCTATGTAAAGGATATTTAAGGTGTGTTTAACTTATGGTTATGTTCCGGAATGTTCGTTACAGTTCAAATTGACATACTTTCGCAGTTTGTCATATTTAGTCCCTGTAAGCGAATTAACTTGTTTTTGCCATACCAAAGCCTTCAAAACTTATTTCTAAGTTATGTAAAGGTTATTTAAGGTATGTTGAGTATATGTTGATGTTCCGGAGTATTTCTCGCATTAAACTGAGTACGTTTACGCACTAGTTTGCGTATAACTCTCCAGAAAGCGATGTAGAGTTTGAAATTACATAAAAGTCAAAACATGAAAAATGTATAACATAACAAAACAGACATTGGGATCAAATAACATTGTTTTATTGATAATAGAACTGTTCATAGTGATTACAAGCACAGTTGTTACACGGGGTGTGACAGAAGAGTTGGTATCAGAGCCAATGGTTATAGGGAATTAGGTTATTAGTAATGCTTTGACCTAGACTATAACTTTTCTAGGACCCTAACACAAATTATTTGTGTTTAGATCTTAAAACATGTACATCACCTATCCTTAGGTGATTATCAAAACAAGAACCAAATTTTTCCGAAACGATTTTTGAAAAACAATCATCTGTTTTTGAATGATTTATTACAAGGTTTTGAACCCTCTGTTATATGGTTTTGAACCCTTTTCAGTTTGATTAAATTTTTGGCCTTGTGCCTTCAAATTTTCAAAATCTCGTCAAGGTTTTGGGTCTTAAATAATGTGAACACGTGCAAACTGGAAGGGTGAATGCCTGTATTCTGGGTTTTCTGTCTAGGCAAGCACTTCGTATACATCTCAACCAGACGCGAGACCAGTTGTGCTTACCTGGGAATTCTTGGGATGAGTGTTCACTTATAGGCGCGCATGTCTTCATTATACATTATTTTTGATCCATTTACTTTGATTAGTCACTGTGTGTCGTCTGTTTGCTTTGTGATACGGACGAATGACCACCATCTATGTTGTTTGCAATTCTTGTTTTTATCATCTCATTCTTTTCATCCAATCATCTCACTCGTTTCCTTTCATGTTTTCCTCTTTTAGAATGCCTCCTCGACGCAACAATCTGATAGCAACTGCCGAGCTGGCAGAAATTATTGCGCAGCAGATGGCTGCTCAATTTCCAAATCTCTTTGCTCAATGGAACCAAGCCAACAATAACAACAACAACAATGTTCCATGCAAATATAAGGATTTTAATCAGGCTAAACCACTCAAGTTTAGTGGTTCTGAAGGAGCGATTGGGCTTCTTCAGTGGTTCGAGAGCAGTGAGAATACTTTCCGCCACGTGCAGTGTCCGGATAATCGCAAGGTCGAGTTCTCCTCGAGCGTGTTTCAGAAGAGGGCTCTTACATGGTGGAATGGGGTAATGAGAGACCGAGGTGCAGAAGTTGCTCTTGCACAGACATGGGCTGAACTTAGAGCCCTTATGATGAGGGAATTTTGTCCTCGTCATGAGCAGCGAGCTTTGGAGAAGGAATTTGATGATTTGAAGCAAGATAGTGGTGAGCACAGGGCTTATACTGATCGGTTTGAAGAGTTGAGTCTTCTTTGCCCGACAATGGTTACCCCACTCGACAAGGCTATCGAGAGATACATCGACGGCCTACCTGACTCGGTACAAGATATTCTTACTGGTAGTAACCCTGCCACACTCCGTCAGGCAATCGAGTTATCAGCGACGCTGACTGAGTCGCAGATCCGGAAGAACAAGTTACACAGGAAGGGTGACAAGGGCAAGAAACAGTCGGCTGACAAGGGGGATAGCAAGAAGGGTCAAAACAAGAATGGAAAGGACTCTGGTTCTTCGAAGAGGTCAAGGAAGCGAAAGGCTTCCCAAAATTTTGCTATCACTGCCCAAGCTAATCAGGCAGCTCCTAACCAACCCGCACAGCTTCCAGCAAAGAAACCCTATACAGGGAATGCACCTTTGTGCAATAGGTGCAACAGTCACCATCAGCCGCAACATCAGTGCCGTTTCTGTACTAGCTGTGGGAAGTCAGGTCATCTTGCCGAGGTTTGTCGGTTTGCTCAGAATCGCGCAGTTCAAAACCCGGCTCAACAAGTTGCACAGCCTCCTGCTCAGCAACAGGGTCAAGCTGCACGACCACAATACCCACCAGGTGCTTGTTACAATTGTGGGGATCTGACCCACTATAGGAATCGGTGCCCAAGACTGGCGAACCAGAACCAGAATCAGGCTCCGGCTCGAGGCCGAGCCTTTAACATGAATGCCCAAGAGGCGCAGGCGGATGATAATGTGGTGAACGGTACGTTCTTTATTAATAATCAGCCTGCATCTGTTCTTTTCGATTCTGGTGCCGATAAGAGTTTCGTGTCATTATCTTTTGAGCAAATGCTTCGCGTGTCTAGAACGAAACTAGGAAAACCTTTGACAGTAGAAGTTGCTAGTGGTGAACCCATTATTCTTGATTCTGTTCTACGCAACTGCCAGTTGAATCTTAACGACCATTTTTTTCCTATTGACCTCTCGCCTATGCAACTCGGAAGCTTCGACGTTATTGTGGGAATGGATTGGTTATCCAAGCATCACGCAGAGATAGTTTGTTCTGAGAAGATAGTTCGTGTGCCGCTTTCGACAGGCGAGATCCTGCAGGTTCAAGGTGAGAAGCCTATCGGTGGTCTCAAACTCATGTCTTGTTTTAAAGCTCGGAAGTATCTGCGGAAGAACTATGTGGCTTTCTTAGCACATGTTACAGAAGATAAAGGCAAGGGTAAGTCTATTTCAGATATTCCTGTCGTTCGGGATTATTCTGAAGTATTCCCTGAAGATTTACCTGGTCTACCTCCAGCACGCCAAGTCGAGTTCCGCATTGATCTCGTACCTGGTGCGAATCCCGTTGCCAGAGCTCCATATCGTCTTGCACCGTCTGAGATGCAAGAGTTATCTAAGCAGCTTCAGGAGCTCTCTGATAAAGGTTTTATACGTCCTAGTTTTTCACCTTGGGGTGCTCCCGTTCTTTTTGTCAAGAAAAAGGATGGATCCTTTAGGATGTGTATCGATTATCGTGAGCTTAACAAGCTTACCATCAAGAATCGATATCCCCTACCTCGCATCGATGATCTCTTTGATCAGTTACAAGGCGCTTCTTATTTTTCGAAGATTGATCTGCGATCTGGATATCATCAACTTCGGGTGCAAGAAGAAGACATTCCGAAGACAGCGTTCCGTACTCGTTATGGGCATTATGAATTCACAGTCATGCCATTCGGTTTAACTAATGCTCCTGCTGTTTTCATGGACTTAATGAATAGGGTCTGCAAACCTTATTTGGATCAGTTCGTCATTGTTTTTATTGATGACATCTTGATATACTCTAAGACGCAAGCTGACCACGAGCAACATCTTCGTCTTACCCTAGAACTCCTAAAGAAAGAGCAACTTTTCGCCAAATTCTCCAAGTGCGAATTTTGGCTTAAAGAAGTTCAATTCTTAGGACATGTTATCAACGAACGAGGTATTCATGTAGATCCCTCCAAGATCAGTGCGATTAAGGATTGGGATACACCTTCTACTCCTACTGAAGTTCGTTCTTTTCTTGGTCTAGCGGGTTATTATCGCCGCTTCATAGAAAACTTCTCGAAGATTGCAGTTCCTCTAACTGCTCTAACTCAGAAGAAAACGCCCTTTTATTGGGGATACAAACAAGAGGAAGCTTTTCAACACCTGAAGCAGAAGCTTTGCGATGCGCCTGTTCTATCATTGCCTGAGGGTGATGATGATTTTGTTGTGTATTGTGATGCATCGAAATTGGGCCTTGGTTGCGTTCTGATGCAAAGGAACAAAGTCATAGCATATGCATCAAGGCAATTGAAGATACATGAGAAGAACTACACCACTCATGATCTTGAGTTGGGTGCAGTTGTCTTTGCTCTCAAGATCTGGAGATACTATTTGTATGGTACAAAATGTGTGGTTTTCACTGACCACAAAAGTCTTCAGAATATCTTCAACCAGAAGGAACTCAACATGAGACAGCGACGTTGGGTTGAGCTTTTAAACGATTATGACTGCGAAATTCGCTACCATCCTGGTAAGGCGAATGTGACAACCCGTAACTTCGAGTTAAAACCTTTCGTTTTGCTTTTGCAAAAAAATTATATTCTTATCTTATTCGATAAATTAAATATATCTTTGATTCACTTTAATTGATTTAACATGGTTATCATATATCCATCGGAATTAATCTCAACATAACATTAATTAAATTTCACACATGTAACCATCATATGTTCCCTGGCAATTCACATGCCTACATTTCCAAAGACAAATTGGCAACAGTTATACCCCACCTTGAAAGTTCACTAGCACATGCACATAGAAAATTGTAGCAGACAACTATATTCACTAGCACATGCCTACAATTCCTTCTCGAATACATATACAGACAACACCCTCCCTTGCCCTACTCTCTCTCTCTCTAATCATATAACACAGCCCTTTTATTATTGTATTAAAAAGAAAAGAGGCACACAAACACAGACCTTGTTATTTTAGTATTAAACAAAGCACACAGACACGGACTAAAGTCCTTCTCTCTCTCTCGATTTTTATATAAGCAACAAGCAAACCCAATCACAGTTCCATATCTCTCTCCCTCTTGATACAACTCAAACCATACACACCCACATGAAGAACTTCATCAGGCACTAACATCATAACACCACTTTCTCTCTTCCTCGTTTCTCATGACCGGAGAACCACGGAGGAGCCGGCAAGCCGATCGGCTGCCGGCGACGAAGTTAACCGGCAAACCACGCCCCACCCCCTCGTTCTCACCTCGTTCTCGGGTCCGGCCGGTCACAGCCGTGACCGATGATGATGATGTCGATGAAAATGGTATGTCGATGAAGATGATGATGACTCACGGCGGCGGTGAACAGAGCATCAACGGAGGAGCGGAGCTGCGATGGTGGAAGTCGTGTGGCTCGGAGAGGAGGGTTTCGAACAGTGAAGTTGGAGCAGAACATAAAGTGGATGGTTTGATTCTAGTTCCGGTTCATGACCACCACGACGGTGGCAGCGGACCTTCAAAGAAACCGCCAGACGGTATGTGTTATCTTCGATTTCTCCTACGATTTTGTGACCTCTTGGTTTCGAACCCATAATTGTTAATTGCGTGAATAGATGTCATTTACTCTCGTGATTTTGAATTGTGCACTTGTTGTTTAGTGAGTCAAAGAATGAATGAATTGGAAATATATGTTTGTTAAACTGTTACTGTTTGTTTAGACATGAAATATGTTTGATGATTACACATGAACAAGGTGCACACTTGATTTATGGTTTGAATATTAAAGGACTGCACATGACTACACCGATTGATGATTTATGCTGATATTAGGAAATAAGTATTATTCATGAAGGCTAGAACTTTGTAAATGATAGAATTCCAAAGAATAAGTATTAAACGAAGTCTGATTATTCATATTAGTTGTGAGCTTTAAATGTTGATTCAGATTTAAAAGCATGAACATGAAACTGATTGAATTAAGGAACTGGGTTTTCTTTTAATAACTTAATTCTGTATTTTCATGGAGAGTACAACTTTATATGCTCAAGGTACAACTGTTTAATGCATGCTTTTATATATTTAGAAGATGATGACCATGTGATTGATTGAATGTGAAAAAGAAAATTTTCTTATCTGTTAGTGTGGGTATCGGGTATTGGAAATTGATGTTGGGTTTAAATGGAGGGTACAAGTGTTTAAGCAGGGGGTGCAACTATTTGGGATAATATGTGTTTGAGCATGAATATTATAAGTTGTTAAATAAATAAGGAACACCCATTTATCTAGTACGACAAAAAGGAACCTGATTGCACAATTAATGAACTGGCACCACCATTGTTTAAAATGTTTCAAATCTAATCGCACAATTAGAAGATGGTCCCACTGGATTGATTCGTACACTCCATGCTAGTCGCACAAGTGGTTAAATAATCGCACACTGCACCTTTTCAAACATGCAACTTAAATGAACTCAAGTTGGGCCACACATTCGACAATGTTAGTCATGAACTACATACTGTTTGTATGCTACTATTAAATACATGATTACTGGATTTAATACGTGTACACTACTTGACAATGCGTGATAGATACGTGTAGCTTGTATACCGTTCTAACGAGTGGTAACCATAATAGGGTGTGGTTAACCAACTTAGGACAAACGTCTTATCTGCCGAGCATACCAAGGTGAGTTCACACTCTTTCTAAGGAATGGGATTCCCGGTGGTTGGGAATGGGTTAAAGAACTAAAACGGAACCTGCATATCCTCCTTGGGTAGGATATGTACCGCCATCCTCCATAGGTAGGATGCCAATATTAATCCTGTGTATTCTCCTTGGGTAGAATACGTACGTTCGTCCTCCTTGGGTAGGACAACAACCTTAAAACTTACTAGACAAAACTCTATCATGAAGTCCCTCATTTTTATATCGACTTAATCGCCGGGCCAATGGAGAGCGGGTCATTAGTTAATAGCGCTATTAGGGTTGACAAGCCTCACACCGTGCCGTTCGGACGGGCGTGTACTAATGGATCTGGGCAACTGTCAATGATGATAGACATTGACGTAGGGCACAACCAAAGTTCGTCAGTTGTCGATATGGTAAAGGTCTAGTGGTTCACATGGGGAAGCCCCTACTAATTATGAATATGGTTTGGGAAAAACAAAGATACTGGTTAACTCGTGGTTTACGAAACAAATTACGGCTTTCAAAACAAACTTACAAAACTAAACAACCAACTGTGAACTCGCTCAACTTTGTTGTTGATTCGTTGTTACATGCCTTGCAGGTCGTTAGGTACATATTGTTGGAACTTGCTGTCTGGAAGGCTGGAGTGATCATGGGCCGAAATACATGAAATCGCAACACAAGACTAATGGTTTTTACATGTGGTTTATAAACTGTCACACCCTGGCTTTGCGGAAGCGTGGTTAATGTTGGTGTGACTTCTTAATACCATAGCTTAACCATAACAAGCTATATGAATTTAAAAACCATGCAAGTCATCCATTAAGTTTTGAAAATCAAACACATTACCATTGTTTTAACATACAACCATAACCTTGTTCAGTAGGCATTACAACTTATAACATAACATAAACGTGGTTTAAGGACTGTGTCTTGTCCAGGAAAGAGACACATCCCCTAAACCCTGATGACTCCATGACAAGTGCAGCGGAAAACGTTCCATACCGTGCCAGATCCGTTTAATTTCCTGAAATACATGTGAGTTGAAAAATCAACAATAATGTTGAGCGAGTTCATGTGTAAGTGAGTATGTAAAACACTTGTGAGTATAAAAATAGTTGTGGTATGTAGCAGTGTAAGAGGACTTGTGATCACCAATGGTTTGCAAGGCCACTGACATATGTGAAGTGCAAATAGGGAGACTCAAACCTAGCAGATTTCGCCACGGCAAAGTATGTGGACAAAGTCACCCCACGGTCCGTTTCTAGTTTGGCCGGGGGCTGGGCTCGCTACACCCAGATAGATCTACCGCTCCTGTCCCTCGGTCCCTCCATGAGGACTAATGGCCCCATGTTGTTCCTATCCACTCACATGATCGTATAACACCTCCTTACGTTAAACATACAGTTGTAAAGTACTCGTAAATCATAGTAACATGTATTTCACCCCCGCAGTTAAGTAAACTGAAAACAGTTAGAGAAAAGGGGGACATGAACTCACAGTGAATGCGCGTCTCTACCGAGTGTCTCCGAATCGTAAAGCTGTGCGACGACCTACAAGTGCTAATTCTATTAGACGGACGGCCGTGCCTTAGCTTCATGGTTTATGTCTTTGGGGAAATAGTTAGACAACTATTTCGTGTTTACATTTTGTAAATACTCGGTAGTTAATCTCCTTCCCAAGGATGGGGGATTCAATACATGTGCTTACAAATTTCATTCATTAAGTCTCACTTAATCTTTATATATTTCCAACTCCAAAGTATAAGTATTTATCCAAAATACGTTGTTAAAGTACGCGTTCATAAATATTTTCGTAATTGTGTAAGTTACGTTTTAACATACGAGTGGTAATAAAATTACCGGTGTAACTTAGATATTTATGGTGAAAGCGTTGTATTATTTTGGGGTCGTTAACGCTTGTAAATATTATTTTTACTCTAAAATAATATTTATGTACTTCACAAAATAATCATAAACAGTGTGTGAAAATATATATTTATCACGTTAATATTTTGTGAAACTCCCACCTCCGAATATTTAGTAAATAAAGTCATGGCAAAATTTATGTTTCGAAAGCGTGACGAAAAATGATTCTAACACTTGTAATGTAAATAAGTTTAAGTGTTAGGTTTTTAAGAAAATTTCGCCAGAGTTTCCTCTGTAACTGGAGGTGGCCACGCTTGTAAGCGTATCATTTTCTTTTAATAATCAAATCAACAATTGTTCCCAACAATTTCCAATAACCTTTCAACATTTTAACTAGTCAAATATGGACATAATTGTAAAAGTACACAAACTTGTGATTTGTCTAAACAAGTAGTAAATCTCTTTACTTTTGGTGGATCTTGTGTGTTAATAATCCGTTTTTGTCACACCCCGACCGCGTAAAACAACAAATCGCGGCGGAAACATCGGGGCGTGTTGCAACAGAATTAATTGTTTCATAACCATGGCATACAAAGTTGTATTTTATTTATAAACAAAGGTGTTACATTGTTTCAAACAGGAAATTTAAAGAGTTCAGAACATAATTAAACATAGTCTATCTTCTTTTAAAGTCTAAGGCACAGGTCCGCCCTAGTATCATGATCAACATCCTATGGAAAAGCACCTGAAAACACATGTGAAAATAGGTACGTCAGCATAAAAATGCCTGTGAGATACATAGGTTTGTGAAAATAGGATTCATGACTTATGTTTAAGAAAAATGTTTAGTCATGAACCTTGTAATTTGCTTTGTCTTGTAAATCATTTGAAAACAATAAGATCAGATGATATGTATAAGTAAATGTCAGGTTAAATAAATAACCATGTAAAAATGTATTTGTATAAGATAGGTTGTTTGTAAATCAATGTCTTGTGAAAAGTATGTTATTTGTATAAAATGTTCTATGTCTCAAACTGAAATGATTCAAATAACGTTACGACATATAATACCATACAAACACTTATATATAGGAAGTACCAGCGGCGTATCCACCATGCTTGTATCATATTACACACGCATCGTTACTTAATCACTTAATCAAACCAAACCAACCAATGTAAAAAGTCTATGTTTAAACCAATTGTCAATTGTATTGAATAATATGTCAAATGTAAATCATGTCAAATGTCTATGTCAAATATCCATGTCAAATGTCTATGTCAAATGTCTATGTCAAATATCCATGTCAAATGTCTATGTCAAATATCCATGTCAAATGTCTATGTCAAAATGTCATGTATGGCAAGTGAAATGTCTCAAACTAAACCATATGTACAAAAACAAAGTATTGAAGTAAAACTTAGTTTAAATCAAAGCTATGTTTTGTGTAAATGCATGCAACTATTTAATATGAACATTTATGCGGTATTGTGAATATGCATACATCCAAGCCTGGCGACTGTGGTGATAAACCCTTTAAACAAATTAAAGGTCTATCTGTCTTAATGTCAACGAATTCGGTCATTCCTTTCTGTCCCCTTACCCTGGGATGTCCGGAACGGGAGTTGTCAATTCCTATGGTACCACTACCTACTAACGAACGGCATGATCGGTGTTAATGAATGTATTGTCCCATGTAAACAAACCAAATGTCATACCAAAATGTAAACATGTGAAAACAATGCACTAAGTATGTAATCAAATGAACATACATAGCGTGAAATGTCATGTAAAACAATGTACTAAGTAATGCACACAATTGGCACACCTAGCAGGAAATGTCATGTAAAACAATGTACTAAGTAATGCACACAATGGGCACACCTAGCAGGAAATGTCATGTAAAACAATGTACTAAGTAATGCACACAATGGGCACACCTAGCATAAGATGATATGAAATCATGTACTATAATGTACTAACGAACATAGCATGTATATGATGTGAAAACAGGAAAGCATGAAAGTAACAAGTAGGCACATGTGTTACACCCCAAAACAGTTTGGAAAACAGTAAAAGAGGGGTCTATGTACTCACATGAGATTGCTCAGATGTCTAAAGATAATCACCAAGTAATGCTATAGATCTCGGAATCAAACGGCACCTAATATAGGTAACTATGTTAATAACCGGACCTTAATCGGATGATTGGATAGAATGAGGTTTCGTAAACCAAACGAGTGTAGAGACTCGTGTCATTTGGTTTAACAAAGCCTACATGCTAAATGAAACTTAACATAATCGTTTACGACCCATTACGACCCGTTTAGGAAGCTTATGCTACTTTAACGTGTCGTGCGCGTGAAACGCGTTCGGACCGCCTAACTAGTCCTATGACAGGTATTATATGCCTAAACATGTTACATAATCAGTTACATGACAAAAGTTTAGGTTACATATGCTAAATTACCAATTATGTATGAAAAGGGTATTCTGGTAATTTACCTAAGGCATATAAACTACCTATCATACAACTACTTAAACGATGTGACCATAGGGTATAACCTCGGAAGGTTATTCCCTACCTACTATGGTCACCTAATGTGTTTGGTCGGATCCTAATGATCGACCAAATGGGTCGGGTTCGAAGGTATAGGCGATTTATTAGATCGCCTACCCTACGACCCTAGACAACGTGGTAATCAGTGGGCATAGTCCCAAAGGACTATGACCAACGTGATTACACTCACGTTGCGAAGTTCAAACGAACTTCGCATTGACCATTACTGGTTAACGCTGAAAGTCAAACAAAGTTTGACTTTCTGACTCGAAAAGCAGTAAAAATAAGGAAAAGAACGAAAGAATACTTACGAAGGGTCCCCGAATGCTAAACTCGATTCGAAAATCTCAGGTATGAAACTAATGTTTCAACTTAGAGTTTCTCAAATCAAATTTCTAGTGATTATGAACAAAGGGGGGGTGGGGTATTTATAGTTTTCGGTGAACCGTTGAGATCGTTTCTTGGAAAAGGGGAAAAGATCTAGCCCGTACACTTGTTGAAAGGTTATGGAAGCTAAATTCCATCCTTATCTAGTGACTAAGCAAGTTAGAACATGTGGTGGTGGATCAAACATGTGCAACTTGTGATTAAATACACTTAATCTGGTCAGAAGGGGCAATGCGGCCCGCTTCAGGATGTCCTTAAACTAATGCGGGCCGCCTGAGCATGTCAGATCAGAAACAACTTTAAAAAATGACAGTTTAGGTCCCTGCACGTGTTTAAGGCCATTTCCGACACTTCTAAGGCCCGTAAAGCCAACTTTAAGGCCCTAAAATGTTGCCTAAACATTGTGGACATGAAACATGTTCAAAAATATGTCGGATGATGGTTCGTTTGGTCGTACGAACGCGATGTTCGCTTAATTACGACGGAATGCGCATAAGCGCGAAAAACGATCCAAATGACGCAACGAATGGATTTTTCTTAAGGCGAACACTAAAATATAATGTAGTCATGCTTTCATAAATTTTTGGATGTCCGGATGTATTCAGAACGTAAGTTATGCGCGAAAATGCAAACTTGTGCACTTTTTGACACTTTTAGTCCCTGAATGATCCAAAAGTTTATTTTAGCACACCGAACCCCTCAAAGCCTATTTCTAAGCTATGTAAAGGATATTTAAGGTGTGTTTAACTTATGGTCATGTTCCGGAATGTTCGTTACAGTTCAAATTGACATACTTTCGCAGTTTGTCATATTTAATCCCTGTAAGCGAATTAACTTGTTTTTGCCATACCAAAGCCTTCAAAACTTATTTCTAAGTTATGTAAAGGTTATTTAAGGTATGTTGAGTATATGTTGATGTTCCGGAGTATTTCTCGCATTAAACTGAGTACGTTTACGCACTAGTTTGCGTATAACTCTCCAGATAGCGATGTAGAGTTTGAAATTGAACAAAAGTCAAAACATGAAAAATGTAAAACATAACAAAACAAACATTGTGATCAAATAACATTGATTTATTGATAATAGAACTGTTCATAGTGATTACAAGCACAGTTGTTACAGTCTCCCCTACTTGTGGAAATTTCGTCCCGAAATTTATTTAGAGGAAACTCGTGGAAAAAGATGTGGATATTTCGCCTTCATTTGATCTTCGCGTTCCCAAGTAAACTCAGGT
This sequence comes from Helianthus tuberosus, assembly GCA_030545235.1. NCBI lineage: Eukaryota > Viridiplantae > Streptophyta > Magnoliopsida > Asterales > Asteraceae > Helianthus > Helianthus tuberosus. Next base: position 83,327,731 of record CM060399.1, read on the forward strand.
CCACGTTTAGCTTCCCAGCGAACTTTGACCAAAGGAATGCGCTTGCGTTTAAGCCACTTGACTTCACGTTCCATGATTTCCACTGGTTTCTCAACAAATTTCAGTGTTTTGCCAACACGAATTTCGTCAAGCGGTATGGAGAAGTTCTCATCAGCTGTACACTTCTTGAGATTGGACACGTGAAAAGTTGGATGAACATTTCCCAGTTCAGGAGGTAACTCAAGTCTGTAGGCTACCTTTCCGATTCTTTCGACGATCTTGAATGGTCCAACGTATCTAGGTGCAAGTTTTCCTTTCTTTCCAAATCTGATCACACCTTTCCAAGGTGAGACCTTAAGTAATACTCGATCACCGACTTGAAATTCCAAGGCTTTGCGTTTTGGGTCCGCGTAAATCTTCTGACGGCTTCTAGCTGCCTGAAGGTTATCACGAACTTTCTTGACCTTGTCAGTTGTCTCTAAAATGAGGGCAGGTCCAGTAAGTTGAGCCTCGCCAATCTCATTCCAGCAGACTGGTGAACGACATTTTCGACCATAGAGAGCTTCGAAAGGAGCCATTTTGATGCTACTGTGATAACTGTTGTTGTAGGAGAATTCAATCAATTTAAGATGTGAATCCCAGCTACCACCAAAATCGATCACACAAGCTCTTAGCATATCCTCCAGTGTCTGGATTGTTCTCTCAGATTGACCATCCGTTTGCGGATGATAAGCTGTGCTTAGATTAAGTTGGGTCCCCATGGCAGATTGCATGGTTCTCCAAAAATGAGAAGTGAAACGAGCATCTCTGTCAGAAATGATGTTCAACGGAACACCATGTCGAGCTACTATTTCATCTACATAGATTTGAGCAAGTCTGTCAGTAGGAAAATCCTCACGGATTGGCAAGAAATGTGCTGACTTTGTAAGACGATCAACGACTACCCAGATGGCATCATGACCTTTCTTTGTGCGCGGGAGTTTGGTAACAAGATCCATAGTAATGTTTTCCCATTTCCAAACTGGGATCTCTGGTTGCTCCAATAATCCCGAAGGACGCTGATGTTCAGCCTTAACCTTTAGACAAGTAAGGCATTTGGATACGTATAAGGCAATGTCTTTCTTCATACCAGGCCACCAATAATGAATACGAAGATCCTTATACATTTTATATGAGCCCGGATGAATAGAATAACGAGACTTATGGGCTTCATCCATAAGCAAGGTACGAAGATCATCCTGGCTTGGGACCCACAAACGGTCCATGAAGTAATATGATCCATTGTCCTTCAATTCCAGAGCAGGTGTTATGTGGTAAGGAAATTCCTTATCCATCAAACCTTGTGAAACACAAGATTGTTGAGCTTGAGCAATGCGTGCTTGAATATCGGATCGAGCTTGAATAACAGACTGAACACGTACACAATGAAGCTTAGTACGTTCCTTACGACTCAATGCATCAGCCACGACATTCGCCTTACCAGGATGGTAGCGAATTTCGCAATCATAGTCGTTTAAAAGCTCAACCCAACGTCGCTGTCTCATGTTGAGTTCTTTCTGGTTGAAGATATGCTGAAGACTTTTGTGGTCTGTGAAAACCACACATTTTGTACCGTACAAATAGTGTCTCCAGATCTTGAGAGCAAAGACAACTGCACCTAACTCAAGATCATGAGTGGTGTAGTTCTTCTCATGTATCTTCAATTGTCTTGATGCATAGGCTATGACTTTGTTCCTTTGCATCAGAACACAGCCAAGACCCAATTTAGATGCATCACAATACACGACAAAATCATCATCACCCTTAGGCAATGATAGAACAGGCGCATCGCAAAGCTTCTGCTTCAGGTGTTGAAAAGCTTCCTCTTGTTTGTTTCCCCAATAAAATGGCATTTTCTTCTGAGTTAGAGCAGTTAGAGGAACTGCAATTTTAGAGAAATTCTCAATGAAGCGGCGATAATAACCCGCTAGACCAAGAAATGAACGAACTTCAGTAGGAGTAGTAGGTGTATCCCAATCCTTAATCGCACTGATCTTGGAGGGATCTACATGAATACCTCGTTCGTTGATAACATGACCCAAAAATTTAACTTCTTTAAGCCAAAATTCGCACTTGGAGAATTTTGCGAAAAGTTGTTCTTTCTTTAGGAGTTCTAGGGTAAGACGAAGATGTTGCTCGTGGTCAGCTCGCGTCTTAGAGTATATCAAGATGTCGTCAATAAAAACAATGACGAACTGATCCAAATAAGGTTTGCAGACCCTATTCATTAAGTCCATGAAAACAGCAGGAGCATTAGTCAAACCGAATGGCATGACTGTGAATTCGTAATGTCCATAACGAGTACGGAACGCTGTCTTCGGAATGTCTTCTTCTTGCACCTGAAGTTGATGATATCCGGAACGCAGATCAATCTTCGAAAAATAAGAAGCGCCTTGTAACTGATCAAAGAGATCGTCTATGCGAGGTAGAGGATATCGATTCTTGATGGTAAGCTTGTTAAGCTCACGATAATCGATACACATCCTAAAGGATCCATCCTTCTTCTTGACAAAGAGAACGGGAGCACCCCAAGGTGAAAAACTAGGACGTATAAAACCTTTGTCAGAGAGCTCCTGAAGCTGTTTAGACAACTCTTGCATCTCGGATGGTGCAAGACGATATGGAGCTCTAGCAATGGGATTTGCACCAGGTACGAGATCAATGCGGAACTCGACTTGGCGTGCTGGAGGTAGACCAGGTAAATCTTCAGGGAACACTTCAGAATAATCCCGAACAACAGGAATATCTGAAATAGACTTGCCCTTGCCTTTATCTTCTGTAACATGTGCTAAGAAAGCCACATAGTTCTTCTGCAGATACTTCCGAGCTTTAAAACAAGACATGAGTTTGAGACCACCGGTAGGCTTCTCACCTTGAACCTGCAGAATCTCGCCTGACGAAAGCGGCACACGAACAATCTTCTTAGAACAAACTATCTCTGCGTGATGCTTGGATAACCAATCCATTCCCACAATAACGTCGAAGCTTCCAAGTTGCATAGGCGCGAGGTCAATAGGAAAAAGATGGTCGTTAAGATTCAACTGGCAGTTGCGAAGAACTGAATCAAGGATAATGGGTTCACCACTAGCAACCTCTACTGTCAAAGATTTGCCTAGTTTCGTTCTAGACACTCGAAGCATTGGTTCAAAGGACAAAGACACGAAACTCTTATCGGCACCAGAATCGAAAAGAACAGATGCAGGCTGATTATTAATAAAGAACGTACCGTTCACCACATTATCGTCAGCCTGTGCCTCTTGGGCATTCATGTTAAAGACTCGGCCTCGAGCCGGAGCCGGATTTTGGTTCTGGTTCTGGTTCTGGTTCTGGTTGGCTAGCCTTGGGCACCGATTCCTATAGTGGGTCAGATCCCCACAATTGTAACAAGCACCTGGTGGGTATTGTGGTCTTGCAGCTTGACCCTGTTGCTGAGCAACTTGTTGAGCCGGGTTCTGAATCGCGGGATTCTGAGCAGATCGACAAACATTGGCGAGATGGCCTGACTTCCCACAGTTAGTACAGAAACGGCATGGAAATTGCGGCTGGTGGTGACTGTTGCATCTATTGCACAAAGGTGCATTCCCTGTATAGGGTTTCTTTGCTGGAAGCTGTGCGGGTTGGTTGAGAGCTGCCTGATTAGCTTGGGCAGTGATAGCAAAATTTTGGGAAGCCTTACGCTTCCTTGACCTCTTCGAAGAACCAGAGTTCTTTCCATTCAAGTTTTGACCTTTCTTGCTATCTTCCTTGTCAGCCGACTGCTTCTTGCCCTTGTCACCCTTCCTGTGTAGCTTGTTCTTCCGGACCTGCGACTCAGTCAGCGTCGCTGATAACTCGATCGCCTGACGGAGTGTGGCAGGTTCACTACCAGTAAGAATGTCTTGTACCGAGTCAGGTAGGCCGTCGATGTATCTCTCGATAGCCTTGTCAAGTGGGGTAACCATAGTCGGGCAAAGCAAACTCAACTCTTCAAACCGATCAGTATAAGCCCTATGCTCACCACTATCTTGCTTCAGCTCATCAAACTCCTTCTCCAACGCTCGTTGCTCATGACGAGGACAGAATTCCCTCATCATAAGGGCTTTAAGTTCAGCCCATGTCTGTGCGAGAGCAACTTCTGCACCTTGGTCCCTCATAACCCCATTCCACCATGTAAGAGCCCTCTTCTGAAACACGCTCGAGGAGAACTCGACTTTGCGATTTTCGAGACACTGCACGTGGCAAAAAGTATTCTCTATGCTCTCAAACCACTGAAGAAGCCCAGTTGCCCCTTCAGAACCACTAAACTTGAGTGGTTTAGCCTGATTAAAATCCTTGTATTTGCACGGACCATTGTTGTTGTTGTTGGCTTGTTGCCATTGAGCAAAGAGATTTGGGAATTGAGCAGCCATCTGCTGCGCAATAATTTCTGCCAGCTCGGCAGTAGCTATCTGGTTCTCGCGTCGAGGAGGCATTCTAAAAGAGGAAAACATGAAAAGAAACGAGTGAGATGATTGGATGAAAAGAATGAGATGATAAAAACAAGAATTGCAAACAGCAAAGATGGTGGTCATTCGTCCGTATCACAAAGCAAACAAACGACTCACAGTGACTAATCAAAGTAAATGGGTCAAAAATAATGTATAATGAAGACATGCTCGCCTATAAGTGAACACTCACTCCAAGAATTCCCAGGTAAGCACAACTGGTCTCGCGTCTGGTTGAGATGTATACGAAGTGCTTGCCTAGACAGAAAACCCAGAATACAGGCATTCACCCTTCCAGTTTGCACATGTTCACATTATTTAAAACCCAAAACGTTTGACGGGATTTTGAAAATTAGAAGGCACAAGGCCAAAAACCAATACTGAAAAGGGTTCAAAACCATAAAACAGAGGGTTCAAAACCTTACAATTGAGGGTTCAAAACCTTGTAAAAATTTATTCAAAAACAGATGATTGTTTTTCAAAAATTGTTTCGGAAAAATTTTGGTTCCTTGTTTTGTTAATCACCTAAGGATAGGTGATGTACATGTTTTAAGATCTAAACACAAGGTAACTTGTGTTAGGTTCCTAGAAAAGTTATAGTCTAGGTCAAAGCATTACTAATAACCTAATTCCCTATAACCATTGGCTCTGATACCAACTCTTCTGTCACACCCCGACCGCGTAAAACAACAAATCGCGGCGGAAACATCGGGGCGTGTTGCAACAGAATTAATTGTTTCATAACCATGGCATACAAAGTTGTATTTTATTTATAAACAAAGGTGTTACATTGTTTCAAACAGGAAATTTAAAGAGTTCAGAACATAATTAAACATAGTCTATCTTCTTTTAAAGTCTAAGGCACAGGTCCGCCCTAGTATCATGATCAACATCCTATGGAAAAGCACCTGAAAACACATGTGAAAATAGGTACGTCAGCATAAAAATGCCTGTGAGATACATAGGTTTGTGAAAATAGGATTCATGACTTATGTTTAAGAAAAATGTTTAGTCATGAACCTTGTAATTTGCTTTGTCTTGTAAATCATTTGAAAACAATAAGATCAGATGATATGTATAAGTAAATGTCAGGTTAAATAAATAACCATGTAAAAATGTATTTGTATAAGATAGGTTGTTTGTAAATCAATGTCTTGTGAAAAGTATGTTATTTGTATAAAATGTTCTATGTCTCAAACTGAAATGATTCAAATAACGTTACGACATATAATACCATACAAACACTTATATATAGGAAGTACCAACGGCGTATCCACCATGCTTGTATCATATTACACACGCATCGTTACTTAATCACTTAATCAAACCAAACCAACCAATGTAAAAAGTCTATGTTTAAACCAATTGTCAATTGTATTGAATAATATGTCAAATGTAAATCATGTCAAATGTCTATGTCAAATATCCATGTCAAATGTCTATGTCAAATATCCATGTCAAATGTCTATGTCAAATATCCATGTCAAATGTCTATGTCAAATATCCATGTCAAATGTCTATGTCAAAATGTCATGTATGGCAAGTGAAATGTCTCAAACTAAACCATATGTACAAAAACAAAGTATTGAAGTAAAACTTAGTTTAAATCAAAGCTATGTTTTGTGTAAATGCATGCAACTATTTAATATGAACATTTATGCGGTATTGTGAATATGCATACATCCAAGCCTGGCGACTGTGGTGATAAACCCTTTAAACAAATTAAAGGTCTATCTGTCTTAATGTCAACGAATTCGGTCATTCCTTTCTGTCCCCTTACCCTGGGATGTCCGGAACGGGAGTTGTCAATTCCTATGGTACCACTACCTACTAACGAACGGCATGATCGGTGTTAATGAATGTATTGTCCCATGTAAACAAACCAAATGTCATACCAAAATGTAAACATGTGAAAACAATGCACTAAGTATGTAATCAAATGAACATACATAGCGTGAAATGTCATGTAAAACAATGTACTAAGTAATGCACACAATGGGCACACCTAGCAGGAAATGTCATGTAAAACAATGTACTAAGTAATGCACACAATGGGCACACCTAGCAGGAAATGTCATGTAAAACAATGTACTAAGTAATGCACACAATGGGCACACCTAGCATAAGATGATATGAAATCATGTACTATAATGTACTAACGAACATAGCATGTATATGATGTGAAAACAGGAAAGCATGAAAGTAACAAGTAGGCACATGTGTTACACCCCAAAACAGTTTGGAAAACAGTAAAAGAGGGGTCTATGTACTCACATGAGATTGCTCAGATGTCTAAAGATAATCACCAAGTAATGCTATAGATCTCGGAATCAAACGGCACCTAATATAGGTAACTATGTTAATAACCGGACCTTAATCGGATGATTGGATAGAATGAGGTTTCGTAAACCAAACGAGTGTAGAGACTCGTGTCATTTGGTTTAACAAAGCCTACATGCTAAATGAAACTTAACATAATCGTTTACGACCCATTACGACCCGTTTAGGAAGCTTATGCTACTTTAACGTGTCGTGCGCGTGAAACGCGTTCGGACCGCCTAACTAGTCCTATGACAGGTATTATATGCCTAAACATGTTACATAATCAGTTACATGACAAAAGTTTAGGTTACATATGCTAAATTACCAATTATGTATGAAAAGGGTATTCTGGTAATTTACCTAAGGCATATAAACTACCTATCATACAACTACTTAAACGATGTGACCATAGGGTATAACCTCGGAAGGTTATTCCCTACCTACTATGGTCACCTAATGTGTTTGGTCGGATCCTAATGATCGACCAAATGGGTCGGGTTCGAAGGTATAGTCGATTTATTAGATCGCCTACCCTACTGTCACACCCCGACCGCGTAAAACAACAAATCGCGGCGGAAACATCGGGGCGTGTTGCAACAGAATTAATGTTTCATAACCATGGATATCAAAAGTATTTCGTTTTATTAAACATTGAGTAATTACATCGTCTGGAAATCTAAATACACTATTTAAACATAGTCTATCATTGTTATTGAGTCACTAAGGCCTTGTCCAGTCCTATGTGAGCATGCATCTTATCAATCGATATCATCCAACAATACCTGAAACATATGTGAAAACGAGGTCAGCAAAAAAAATGCTGGCGAGTACATAGGTTTTGTGAAAATAAGATTCATGACTTCTGTTTAAGAAAATGTTTAGTCATGAACCTTGTAATTTGCTTTGTCTTTGTAAATCATTTGAAAAATAATAAGTTTAGATGATATGTATAAATAAGAGAATAATGCATGATTAAATGAATAACCATGTAAAATGAGTTTGTATAAGATAAGTTGTTTGTAAATAAATGTCTTGTGAAAAGTATGTTACTTGTATAAAATGTTCTATGTCTCAAACTGAAATGATTCAAATAACGCTACAATATGTAATACCATACAAACACTTATATATAGGAAGTACCAGCGGCGTATCCACCATGTTTGTATCATATTATACACGCATCGTTACTTAATCACTTAATCAAACCAAACCAAACAATGTAAAATGTCTATGTTTAAATCAATTGTCAAATGTATTGAATAATATGTCAAAGTATTCATGTCAAGATGTAAATCATGTCAAAATGTCTATGTCAAATATCCATGTCAAATGTCTATGTCAAATATCCATGTATGGCAAGTGAAATGTCTCAACTAAACCATATGCACAATCAACAAAGTATTGAAGTAAAACTTGGTTTAAATCAAAGTTATGTTTTGTGGGAAATACATGATCAAATGTCAATCATGTACAAATGTTTACCCAAATGTTAAAACTTGTTCTTGTTCTTAACAAACCCTTACCAAAGGGTAAGTTAATAGTTTAATTGTGAAACTACTTTATGGTCGATTCTCTAATAACATTCAAACCTTCTTGACGCGTTCCTCGCTCCATCTCGCTCTCGTTCTTAACAAACCCTTACCAAAGGATAAGTTAATAATTACAGATTCAGTCGCTACCCACAACCCCCACACATAACAATGGGTGCAGTAAATAACGGGATTTGTCAGATCCTATGGTACCATAACCTAATACTGGTCGGCTTGATCATTGCTAATGAATGTCATCGGTCATGTAAACTACAACCAACAAGTTTGTTCACTTTTTGAAATTGTTATTAGTTTTTGAAATCATTGTATTCGTTCTTGAAATTATTGTTAGCGTTCTTGAAATAATTGTTATTGTTCTTGAAACTACATTGTAATTGTTCTCGAAACCATTGATAAAACATTTAGCACATATGAGTCACCCCAAAACAGTTGAAAACAGTAAAAGAGGGGAATAATGTACTCGCCTGAGAATGCTTGGAGGTCTTGAACAACAACCAAACAAAGCTAGAGGGAGCACGGAGTCAGTCGGCAAATCCAATACTATATAAATAAACCGAACTTAAATCGAGAGATTGGATAGGATGAGGCTTGGTAAACCAAATGAGTATTGGAACTCATATGATATGGTTTAACAAGGCCTACATACTACAATGAAACCAAACCTAAGTGCTTTCGACCCATCGCGACCCATTAAGGTAACTTATGCTACTTTAACGCGTCGTGCGCGTGAAACGCGTTCGGACCGTCTAACTAGTCCTATGACAAGTGTTATATGCCTAAACATGTTACATAATCAGTTATGTGACAAAAGTTTAGGTTACATATGCTTAATTACCAATTATACATGAAAAGGGTATTCTGGTAATTTACCTAAGGCATATAAACTACCTATCATACAACTACTTAAACGAAGCGACCATAGGGTATAACCTCAGAAGGTTATTCCCTACCTACTATGGTCACCTAATATATTTGGTCGGATCCTAATGATCGACCAAATGGGTCGAGTTCGAAGGTATAGGCGATTTATTAGATCGCCTACCCTACGACCCTAGACAACGTGGTAATCAGTGGGCATAGTCCCAAGGGACTATGACCAACGTGATTACACTCACGTTGCGAAGTTCAAACGAACTTCGCATTGACCATTACTGGTCAACGCTGAAAGTCAAACAAAGTTTGACTTTCTGACTCGAAAAGCAATAAAATAAGGAAAAGAACGAAAGAATACTTACGAAGGGTCCCCGAATGCTAATCCCGAGTCAAGAATCTCAGGTATGAAACAATGGTTTCAACTTAGAGGTTCTCAATTCAGAATTCTAGTGATTTTAGCAATGGGGGTGAATGGGTATTTATAGGAATACCCGAACCGTTAAGATCGTTTCATGGAAAACGTGCCTTAATCCCATCCGTACATGTGTTGCAAAGTTATGGTGCTTAAATTCCATCCATACATGTGTTGCAAAGTTATGGTGTTTAGGTGCTTAAATTCCATCCATACATGTGTTGCAAAGTCATGGTGCCTAAATTCCATCCTTATCCGCTGACTAAGCATGTTAGAATGTGTGGTTGTGAATTAAACAACGGCTAATACATCGAATCTGGTCCCGAAAGTGCAAAACTGATATTTCTGCATGTTTTCTGTCCAGCATAGGCAGTCGCGTAGCGCGACTGGTAAAGCTTATAGGGCTCGCGCTACGCTAGCCCTCCTCTGATTCAGAAATGTTTCAAAGTTGGCAAAAATGGTCCCTGTTGTGTTTTAAGGCCTTTTTCGATGCGTTTGAACCCCGTTAACCTCATTTCAAGGCTCTAAAATGAAGTTAAAGTATAGGGAACTCAAAACAAGCTCAAAAGTATGCCGGATGTTGGTTCGTTTGGTCGTACGAACGCGATGTTCGCTTAATTACGACGGAATGCGCACAAGCGCGAAAAACGATCCAAATGACGTGACGAATGGATTTTTCTTATGGCGAACACTAAAATAAAATATTTTAGTGCTTACATAAATTTTTGGATGTCCGGATGTATTCAGAACGTAAGTTATGCGCGAAAATGCAAACTTGTGCACTTTTAGTCCCTGAATGACCCAAAAGTTTATTTTAGCACACCGAACCCCTCAAAGCCTATTTCTAAGCTATGTAAAGGATATTTATGGTATATTTAACTTATGGCTATGTTCCGGAATGTCTGTTACAGTTCAAATTGGCATACTTTCGCAGTTTGTCAAGTTTAGTCCCTGTAAGCGAATTAACTTGTTTTTGCCATACCAAAGCCTTCAAAACTTATTTCTAAGTTATGTAAAGGTTATTTAAGGTATGTTAAGCCTATGTCACTATTCCGGAGTGTTTGTTGCATTAAACTGGTTATATTTACGCATCGGTGCGCGTATAACCTTCCAGAAAGCGATTTAGAGTTTGAAATTAAACGAGAATTGATATGTGCAAATGATACACATATTTTTACCAATCCCAAGTATGAAATATAATATTTCATTGGTTTGGAATTTGTTTGATGGCCGTGGAGGCACAGGTGTTACAGTCTCCCCTACTTTAGGAAATTTCGTCCCGAAATTTATTTAGAGGAAACTTGTGAGAGCTTGAAAACATGAAGTTGAAAAGATCGAACAACATTGGTTAGGGTTCTGAACTTTTAGTAACCTTAATAACAATATGCTTGCAATGTAAGAGGGACACTTATATACAAGTATATGAAGCGTTATTGGTGCGTCCACCGTACCTCCATTACATCGTTCTCATTTCGTTATTTTTGTCACTATCGGTTCTTACACATAATAAATCTTACTGGGTTCCTATGCACTAAATTTCATAATTATGTACGCGTCCATAATTAGACAATTCCTTGCACAGTTCACACAGTCTATTTTATAATGTGTAGGGTGAAACCAAATGAATGAACCTGTGATGAGTGTGACTAGACCGCCATAGAGTCCTTTGAATTAAATCAATAAATGATCTAAATAGACTATCAAGGAGTCTGCTCAGCTACATCACTAGATGTCGTTCTTTAACCAAATTGTGAATCAATCTTTTTGACTAGACCTCTAAGAGGGTCTCTTATGAATCATGGAGTGGTACTATATAATCTAAGGGTCTTAACTACTACGTAGAAGCCCATAAGGATTTAAGGTAGTACCTTTTGAATATCCTACTACGAATCCCTCATATAAAGATATAAAAGATTCTATGAGGATTTGAAAATCGGATCACACAAAAACATAGAGGAGAACACATAAACACATATCACATAATCGCATAATTGTTTGATTTGACCTTTAAATTTGTTATCTTTGGACACGGGTATTTAAAGCATACAAGGAATCAAATCCTTAATTGCGGTAATTTGGATTGATCCATATGAATACCCTGCTTGTTGACTACATGACCCAAAAAAACTGAACTTCTTTAAGCCAAAATTTCCTCTTGGAGGATTTAGCGAAAAGTTTGTTCCTTCTTTAAGGGTTCCAGTGTCAATGAAAGTGTTGATCGTTATCAGCTCGGGATATGAATAGATCAAGATGTCATTAACAACAATGACGAACTGATCCAAATAAGGCTTGCAGACTCTATTTATTAAGTCCTTGAAGATGGCTGGAGTATTTGTCAACCTAAAAGGCATGACTGTAAACTCGTAATGGCCATACTTCATGCAGAAAACCGTTTTGGGAATATCTTCTTCGAGAATACAAAGTAGATGATACCCAAAACGCAAATCGATCTTGGAAAAGCATGAAACGCTATGCAGTTGATCGGAGAAATCGTTGATTTAAGGTAGGGGATATCGATTCTTGATGGTAAGCTTAATAGGCTTACATTAATCGATATTCATTTGAAAAGATCCATTTTTCTTTTCACAAAGAGGATAGGAGTTTCTCCAAGGTGAAAAGTTCGGACGGATGAATCCTTTATCAGACAACTCTTGAAGCTGTTTTGATAATTCTTGCATCTCGAACGGTGCAAGACGATAAGATACTTTAGATTTAAAAGAAACAAGTGTTTGAGGTTCTTAGGGAGATCACAAGTGATCATAAAAATGACAGAACCACACAAGTAGTTTTGTCTTTGTGTTGACATCATAAGGTTGAATCAAACATTCATACAATTGCATTAGTTAAAAATAAAACCACAAATTTTATTTATATAACAACCGCATTGTCTTTAAATGTTACAAGATACCAACCAGAGGAAAAACAAAATACTAATTGTTCACTCCTTCATCATTGAGTGCCTCATTGATGTTAAACACTCGACCGCGTGCTGGATTTACATTGACGTTGACATTCGCATTCGGGTTTGCGTTAGCATTTGCATTCATCAGTCTCGGGCAGTTGTGACGGAAATGACCAATCTCTCCGCAGTTGAAACATGAACCCAGTGGAAATCTCACAACATTCCCTTGAACCGGAGCTTGAACCTGAGCAGCCTGATTTTGTCCCAAACAACAAACCTTGGCCAAATGCCCAAGTTTACCACACGTCGTGCATTGCCAGCAAGCTTGTTGTACTGCGTGATGACCGTTGCAGCGTGCACAATAAGGTGCGGTACCGGCATATGCTTTCTTTGCAGGTGGCTGAGCTGGTAAGTTTCGCGGGTTCTGAGCAGTCTGTGCTGTAACAGCAAAGTTTTGACCACCCTTTCGCTTCCTTGATTTCTTTGACGTCTCACCTTCCTTACCCTTCTTGTTTTGACCTTTCTTGCTATCATCCTTGTCAGACTCCTGCTTCTTACCCTTGTCACCCTTTCTGTGTGACTTATTCTTCCGAATCTGCGACTCAGTCAATGTCGCAGATAACTCGATCGCCTGACGGAGTGTGGCAGGGTTACTACCAGTAAGGATGTCTTGTACCGAGTCAGGTAGGCCGTCGATGTACCTTTCGATAGCTATGTCAAGTGGGGTAACCATTGTCGGGCAAAGCAGACTCAACTCCTCAATCCTATCAGTATACGCCCTGTGCTCACCACTATCTTGCTTCAGCTCATCAAATTCCTTCTCCAAAGCTCGCTGCTCATGACGAGGACAGAATTCCCTCATCATCAGAGCCCTAAGTTCAGCCCATGTCTGTGCGAGAGCAACTTCCGCACCTCGGTCTCTCATTACCCCATTCCACCATGTAAGAGCCCTCTTCTGAAACACGCTCGAGGAGAACTCGACCCTGCGATTATCCGGGCACTGCACGTGGCGAAAAGTATTCTCAATGCTTTCGAACCACTGAAGAAGCCCAGTTGCTCCTTCAGAACCACTAAACTTGAGTGGTTTAGCCTGGTTGAAATCCTTGTATTTGCATAGCACATTGTTGTTGTTGTTGGCTTGGTTCCATTGAGCAAAAAGGTTTGGGAATTGAGCAGCCATTTGCTGCGCAATGATTTCTGCCAGCTCGGCAGTCTCTATCTGGCTTTCGCGTCGAGGAGGCATTGTCTAAAAGAGGAAACATGAAAGGAAACGAGTGAGAGAATTTAGACGAAATAATGAGATGAAACAAATCTGATGAAAGCAAGGATAGTGGTCATTTGTTTGTTACTACAAAGCAACAAACGACCTTGGTGATTAGTCAAAGTAAATAGGTTAAAAATAATGTATCGCGAAGACATGCTCGCCTATAAGTGAACACTCATCCCAAGAATTCCCAGGTAAGCACAACTGGTCTCGCGTCTGATGAGATGTATACGAAGTGCTTGCCTAGACAGAAAACCCAGAATACAGGCATTCACCCTTCCAGTTTGCACGTGTTCACATTATTTAAAACCCAAAACCTTGACGAGATTTTGAAAATTAAAAAAAAAGTTCAAAACCATATAACAGAGGGTTCAAAACCTTACAATAGAGGGTTCAAAACCTTGTAATCAATCATCCTAGAACAGATGATTAGTTTTCAAAGCGGTTTTGAATTTTATGTTCTTGTTGTGGTTATCGCCTAAGGATAGGTGACAGTATTGTTTTATGACTAAACGTAAGTAAACTCGCGTTAGGGTCCTAGAAAGGTTATAGACTAGGTCAAAGCATTACTAATAACCTAATTCCCTATAACCATTGGCTCTGATACCATCTTTTCTGTCACACCCCGACCGCGTAAAACAACAAATCGCGGCGGAAACATCGGGGCGTGTTGCAACAGAATTAATGTTTCATAACCATGGATATCAAAAGTATTTCGTTTTATTAAACATTGAGTAATTACATCGTCTGGAAATCTAAATACACTATTTAAACATAGTCTATCATTGTTATTGAGTCACTAAGGCCTTGTCCAGTCCTATGTGAGCATGCATCTTATCAATCGATATCATCCAACAATACCTGAAACATATGTGAAAACGAGGTCAGCAAAAAAAATGCTGGCGAGTACATAGGTTTTGTGAAAATAAGATTCATGACTTCTGTTTAAGAAAATGTTTAGTCATGAACCTTGTAATTTGCTTTGTCTTTGTAAATCATTTGAAAAATAATAAGTTTAGATGATATGTATAAATAAGAGAATAATGCATGATTAAATGAATAACCATGTAAAATGAGTTTGTATAAGATAAGTTGTTTGTAAATAAATGTCTTGTGAAAAGTATGTTACTTGTATAAAATGTTCTATGTCTCAAACTGAAATGATTCAAATAACGCTACAATATGTAATACCATACAAACACTTATATATAGGAAGTACCAGCGGCGTATCCACCATGTTTGTATCATATTATACACGCATCGTTACTTAATCACTTAATCAAACCAAACCAAACAATGTAAAATGTCTATGTTTAAATCAATTGTCAAATGTATTGAATAATATGTCAAAGTATTTATGTCAAGATGTAAATCATGTCAAAATGTCTATGTCAAATATCCATGTCAAATGTCTATGTCAAATATCCATGTATGGCAAGTGAAATGTCTCAACTAAACCATATGCACAATCAACAAAGTATTGAAGTAAAACTTGGTTTAAATCAAAGTTATGTTTTGTGGGAAATACATGATCAAATGTCAATCATGTACAAATGTTTACCCAAATGTTAAAACTTGTTCTTGTTCTTAACAAACCCTTACCAAAGGGTAAGTTAATAGTTTAATTGTGAAACTACTTTATGGTCGATTCTCTAATAACATTCAAACCTTCTTGACGCGTTCCTCGCTCCATCTCGCTCTCGTTCTTAACAAACCCTTACCAAAGGATAAGTTAATACTTACAGATTCAGTCGCTACCCACAACCCCCACACATAACAATGGGTGCAGTAAATAACGGGATTTGTCAGATCCTATGGTACCATAACCTAATACTGGTCGGCTTGATCATTGCTAATGAATGTCATCGGTCATGTAAACTACAACCAACAAGTTTGTTCACTTTTTGAAATTGTTATTAGTTTTTGAAATCATTGTATTCGTTCTTGAAATTATTGTTAGCGTTCTTGAAATAATTGTTATTGTTCTTGAAACTACATTGTAATTGTTCTCGAAACCATTGATAAAACATTTAGCACATATGAGTCACCCCAAAACAGTTGAAAACAGTAAAAGAGGGGAATAATGTACTCGCCTGAGAATGCTTGGAGGTCTTGAACAACAACCAAACAAAGCTAGAGGGAGCACGGAGTCAGTCGGCAAATCCAATACTATATAAATAAACCGGACTTAAATCGAGAGATTGGATAGGATGAGGCTTGGTAAACCAAATGAGTATTGGAACTCATATGATATGGTTTAACAAGGCCTACATACTACAATGAAACCAAACCTAAGTGCTTTCGACCCATCGCGACCCATTAAGGTAACTTATGCTACTTTAACGCGTCGTGCGCGTGAAACGCGTTCGGACCGTCTAACTAGTCCTATGACAAGTGTTATATGCCTAAACATGTTACATAATCAGTTATGTGACAAAAGTTTAGGTTACATATGCTTAATTACCAATTATACATGAAAAGGGTATTCTGGTAATTTACCTAAGGCATATAAACTACCTATCATACAACTACTTAAACGAAGCGACCATAGGGTATAACCTCGGAAGGTTATTCCCAACCTACTATGGTCACCTAATATATTTGGTCGGATCCTAATGATCGACCAAATGGGTCGAGTTCGAAGGTATAGGCGATTTATTAGATCGCCTACCCTACGACCCTAGACAACGTGGTAATCAGTGGGCATAGTCCCAAGGGACTATGACCAACGTGATTACACTCACGTTGCGAAGTTCAAACGAACTTCGCATTGACCATTACTGGTCAACGCTGAAAGTCAAACAAAGTTTGACTTTCTGACTCGAAAAGCAATAAAATAAGGAAAAGAACGAAAGAATACTTACGAAGGGTCCCCGAATGCTAATCCCGAGTCAAGAATCTCAGGTATGAAACAATGGTTTCAACTTAGAGGTTCTCAATTCAGAATTCTAGTGATTTTAGCAATGGGGGTGAATGGGTATTTATAGGAATACCCGAACCGTTAAGATCGTTTCATGGAAAACGTGCCTTAATCCCATCCGTACATGTGTTGCAAAGTTATGGTGCTTAAATTCCATCCATACATGTGTTGCAAAGTTATGGTGTTTAGGTGCTTAAATTCCATCCATACATGTGTTGCAAAGTCATGGTGCCTAAATTCCATCCTTATCCGCTGACTAAGCATGTTAGAATGTGTGGTTGTGAATTAAACAACGGCTAATACATCGAATCTGGTCCCGAAAGTGCAAAACTGATATTTCTGCATGTTTTCTGTCCAGCATAGGCAGTCGCGTAGCGCGACTGGTAAAGCTTATAGGGCTCGCGCTACGCTAGCCCTCCTCTGATTCAGAAATGTTTCAAAGTTGGCAAAAATGGTCCCTGTTGTGTTTTAAGGCCTTTTTCGATGCGTTTGAACCCCGTTAACCTCATTTCAAGGCTCTAAAATGAAGTTAAAGTATAGGGAACTCAAAACAAGCTCAAAAGTATGCCGGATGTTGGTTCGTTTGGTCGTACGAACGCGATGTTCGCTTAATTACGACGGAATGCGCACAAGCGCGAAAAACGATCCAAATGACGTGACGAATGGATTTTTCTTATGGCGAACACTAAAATAAAATATTTTAGTGCTTACATAAATTTTTGGATGTCCGGATGTATTCAGAACGTAAGTTATGCGCGAAAATGCAAACTTGTGCACTTTTAGTCCCTGAATGACCCAAAAGTTTATTTTAGCACACCGAACCCCTCAAAGCCTATTTCTAAGCTATGTAAAGGATATTTATGGTATATTTAACTTATGGCTATGTTCCGGAATGTCTGTTACAGTTCAAATTGGCATACTTTCGCAGTTTGTCAAGTTTAGTCCCTGTAAGCGAATTAACTTGTTTTTGCCATACCAAAGCCTTCAAAACTTATTTCTAAGTTATGTAAAGGTTATTTAAGGTATGTTAAGCCTATGTCACTATTCCGGAGTGTTTGTTGCATTAAACTGGTTATATTTACGCATCGGTGCGCGTATAACCTTCCAGAAAGCGATTTAGAGTTTGAAATTAAACGAGAATTGATATGTGCAAATGATACACATATTTTTACCAATCCCAAGTATGAAATATAATATTTCATTGGTTTGGAATTTGTTTGATGGCCGTGGAGGCACAGGTGTTACACCTACGACCCTAGACAACGTGGTAATCAGTGGGCATAGTCCCAAAGGACTCTGACCAACGTGATTACACTCACGTTGCGAAGTTCAAACGAACTTCGCATTGACCATTACTGGTCAACGCTGAAAGTCAAACAAAGTTTGACTTTCTGACTCGAAAAGCAGTAAAAATAAGGAAAAGAACGAAAGAATACTTACGAAGGGTCCCCGAATGCTAAACTCGATTCGAAAATCTCAGGTATGAAACTAATGTTTCAACTTAGAGTTTCTCAAATCAAATTTCTAGTGATTATGAACAAAGGGGGGGTGGGGTATTTATAGTTTTCGGTGAACCGTTGAGATCGTTTCTTGGAAAAGGGGAAAAGATCTAGCCCGTACACTTGTTGAAAGGTTATGGAAGCTAAATTCCATCCTTATCTAGTGACTAAGCAAGTTAGAACATGTGGTGGTGGATCAAACATGTGCAACTTGTGATTAAATACACTTAATCTGGTCAGAAGGGGCAATGCGGCCCGCTTCAGGATGTCCTTAAACTAATGCGGGCCGCCTGAGCATGTCAGATCAGAAACAACTTTAAAAAATGACAGTTTAGGTCCCTGCACGTGTTTAAGGCCATTTCCGACACTTCTAAGGCCCGTAAAGCCAACTTTAAGGCCCTAAAATGTTGCCTAAACATTGTGGACATGAAACATGTTCAAAAATATGTCGGATGATGGTTCGTTTGGTCGTACGAACGCGATGTTCGCTTAATTACGACGGAATGCGCATAAGCGCGAAAAACGATCCAAATGACGCAACGAATGGATTTTTCTTAAGGCGAACACTAAAATATAATGTAGTCATGCTTTCATAAATTTTTGGATGTCCGGATGTATTCAGAACGTAAGTTATGCGCGAAAATGCAAACTTGTGCACTTTTTGACACTTTTAGTCCCTGAATGATCCAAAAGTTTATTTTAGCACACCGAACCCCTCAAAGCCTATTTCTAAGCTATGTAAAGGATATTTAAGGTGTGTTTAACTTATGGTCATGTTCCGGAATGTTCGTTACAGTTCAAATTGACATACTTTCGCAGTTTGTCATATTTAATCCCTGTAAGCGAATTAACTTGTTTTTGCCATACCAAAGCCTTCAAAACTTATTTCTAAGTTATGTAAAGGTTATTTAAGGTATGTTGAGTATATGTTGATGTTCCGGAGTATTTCTCGCATTAAACTGAGTACGTTTACGCACTAGTTTGCGTATAACTCTCCAGAAAGCGATGTAGAGTTTGAAATTGAACAAAAGTCAAAACATGAAAAATGTAAAACATAACAAAACAAACATTGTGATCAAATAACATTGATTTATTGATAATAGAACTGTTCATAGTGATTACAAGCACAGTTGTTACAGTTTTGGTGAAAACCCCGTTTTTAGAGAAATCCGTCTTTACAACTTCTAGTCATTTTTCCCAAAAATAGTTATTTTGTCGAAATCTTTTCATTTCACAAGTGTTTACACACTTGTGGTTCGTAAAATCATGTTTAGTAGCACAAGATCTATTCTTTAGAAAACACGATTCTTTTAAAGTGTGGTCCTTCAAAAATACCACTTGCAGATACGTAGATCCGCTAGTTTTAAACACCTTTGTACATGTCAAATCACTTTTACACAAGTAAAATATTTTTACACAAGTTTATGCTTTAAGTGTGGTAGAGTTTCACCTTTAACCCTTGTATTTAGTCAAAAACGAGCTTATGTGAAGACCCATGATCTTACAAAGTCGGGTTAAACGGAGATCCGAGCTACCACATCATAGATCGGGTCTAGATAAACACAAATTTCAAATACTACAACTTTTACACAAGTTATGAGCTATTAACCACCACTTTTAGTATTTTTACTAGACTTTTATGCATCAAAATGTAAGTTAACGATATTTAACCGACAATATTCCTTTTAACCACTTTAGATACGTTCAAGAACCAGTTTTAAACAATATACCTCTAGCTCGGGGCTAGGGAAGAATCTTGGCGAAAAGTGGGTGGATAAAAGCTAACGGTAGAGGTCCTTCGTGTTCCGAGTGCACCAAAGCTCCTAATACGTGACCCTTGAAGTGTGAATGATGTTGTAATTGCAAGAACAAAACTTGAAAGTGTGATGGGTGGGTGTGTGAGGTTCGGCCGAGAGCTAGGTGGGAGGGAGAGAGTATGATTTTTGAGTTAAGTGAAGTGGTAAACTCTTAGGTGCATAAGGTGTATTTATAGGCAATTTAGAAGAGTATTATCCATGGGTTCTTATGTCACCTTGATCCTAAACACAACCATTATAATAATCCTTCTTGGTACCTTTGTGTTCCCCTTGATATGGGGCCGGTTAGGGCATGGGGGGGGGGGGGGGTTAGTTTGATCTTAACTAGTTTAGTTAGGTGTAAGTTTAGGTTAAGAAGGTTAGTTAAGTATTTAACCTCGTTAGTAGTATATAGCGTGTTATGGCGGGGGTTAGGGTAAACAGGGACCCTAACTAGCTCAGAAAATTATAAATAGTGAAAATAGTAATATTTTCATGTTCCGGGTAAATTCCGGGTGTCCGGTTGGATAGTAATCCGTTAAAGCGTTACAAAAGCTTTAAAGTGTCGTTATTAACATTTTTAGTGACACAATTTGTTCCCGACACTTTGGAAAGTGTCTAGTAATATTTTCCCCATATTTTGGCACTTTACTAGTCAGCTAGAAGCTGGATTATTTATTAAAGTGCTGTGTTTTGTACTTAAAGTACGTTTTTAGGCACATCCAATCAGTGTATCTTATCCCTAGAGACGCGGTACCACAACCCTTATATTCCTACACTCACTACCAGTGTAGCCAAAATATATGAGGCTCTTAACAGGCCTTAGAGGCAGTGTCTGCCTGATGCTGGTCATATCAGCATGTTCGCCGTGTATCCGTTTAGTGCTACTGTGCTTTTTGTGCATCATGTTTGTCACTAGGGTTCAGTATGTAATTAATGTAGTGACAGCAAATAAAGTATGATGCAAGTAAGTGCATGTATCAGTATGCAGGTAGCAGTTTATCAGCTAGTTCAAACAAGCACAGTAATCAAGTAGTAATTAATCATTAATTAAGTTGTACGGATACCTGGTTTAGTGCGGGTTGTCACATTCTCCCCCCGTTAAATAAATTTCGTCCCGAAATTTAAGTTCTGCTTGTAGATGCAGAGTTCTTAGGAAATAAGTGGGGGTATTTCTCTTTCATCCGGTCCTCACGTTCCCAGGTGTATTCAGGACCATGTCTGGCATTCCAACGAACCTTGACGAGCTTGACACTGCTCCGGCGGGTCTTGTTAACTTTCCAATCTGTGACCTCGACAGGTTCTTCAACGAAGTGGAGCGTGTCGTCAATATGAATCTCGTCGATGGGAATGGCAACGTCAACTTGAGTTGGACTTTTCTTTAGATTGGATACATGAAATGTATCGTGAACGCCATTTAGTTCAGCGGGTAGGTCCAACTTGTATGCTACCGTCCCAATTCTTTCTAGAATTCTAAAGGGACCAATGTAGCGTGGATTTAACTTCCCACGCTTTCCAAAGCGCGCCACCCCTTTCCATGGTGATACCTTCAGTAAAACCATTTCTCCAACTTGAAAATCCACATGTTTTCGGTTTGGATCCGCATAGGCCTTTTGTCTGTGGCGAGCTGCTTCGATGCGTTTAAGAATTTGCGCGATCTTGTCTGTCGTCTCTTGGACGATTTCGGGACCAGCAAGCTGCCTATCATTTGCGTCAGCCCAACATAAGGGTGATCGGCACTTGCGTCCGTAAAGGGCTTCAAATGGCGCGACACCAATACTGGTGTGGTAGCTGTTGTTGTATGAAAATTCGACCATAGGTAAATGTTTATCCCAGCTACCGCCCAAATCCATAGCACATGCTCTCAGCATGTCTTCCAAAGTCTGTATCGTTCGCTCGCTCTGGCCGTCAGTTTGCGGATGGAACGCAGTGCTCAGATTCAACTGTGAGCCAAAGGCTTCTTGGAAGGATTGCCATATCCTTGACACAAACCTTCCGTCTCTATCAGAGATGATCGAGAGAGGTACTCCATGACGTGCTACGATCTCTCTCATGTAAATTTCCGCAAGTTTGCTCGTGCTATCTTTCTCTTTGATTGGCAGAAAGTGTGCGGATTTTGTTAGGCGGTCAACTATCACCCAAATCATATCATGGCCTCTTGGCGTTCTTGGCAATTTCGTAACAAAATCCATTGAGATTTGTTCCCATTTCCACTTGGGAATCTCAGGTTGTTGCAGCAGCCCTGAGGGCTTCTGGTATTCCGCCTTAACCTTCGCGCAAGTTAAACATTTGCTCACGTAGACAGCAACGTCGCCTTTCATCCTAGGCCACCAATAGTAATTTTTGAGATCCTGATACATCTTATCCGATCCAGGGTGGATAGAGTACCGTGACTTGTGCGCTTCGTCGAAAATAACTTCCCTTAATCCACCAAACAGAGGAACCCAAATCCTTTTCTCAAAACATAACGTCCCTTCCTCGTTTGGTACCAAAAGCTTCTCCATTCCACGGAGATATTCTTCCTCAAGGTTTCCCTCCTTGAGAGCTTCCTTTTGTGCAGCACGAATGCGCAAGGAAAGATCGGTTCGTATAATCATTTCCAAAGCTCTAACCCTTATGGGCTTGATTCTTTCTTTACGACTTAGGGCATCGGCGACTACATTCGCCTTCCCTGGATGATATTTTATCTCGCAGTCGTAGTCGTTTAACAATTCAACCCATCGTCTTTGCCTCATATTCAACTCCTTCTGGTTGAATATATGCTGTAGGCTTTTGTGATCTGTGAAGATTGTGCACTTCGTACCATACAGGTAGTGTCTCCAGATCTTTAAAGCAAAAACCACTGCGCCCAGCTCTAAATCGTGTGTGGTATAATTCTTTTCGTGCACTTTCAGTTGGCGTGATGCGTAAGCGATGACCTTTTGGCGTTGCATCAACACACAACCCAATCCTTGACGCGATGCGTCGCAGTATACCACAAAGTCATCAGTACCTTCTGGTAGAGCTAAGATTGGCGCGTTACAAAGCTTACCCTTTAATATCTGAAACGCTTCATCCTGTTTGATTCCCCAATCAAACGTCTTGTCCTTCTGCGTGAGGAGCGTCAAAGGTTGAGCGATTTTCGAGAAATCCTCGATGAACCTTCGATAGTAGCCAGCCAAACCCAAGAATTGTCGAATCTCGGTTGGCGTTGTAGGCGTTTCCCAATTCTTGATTGCCTCGATCTTTGTGGGATCAACATGAATTCCATCCCCATTAACCACATGTCCGAGAAACTGGACTTCGCGTAGCCAAAACTCGCACTTGGAGAATTTGGCGTACAGCTGTTCCTTCTTTAGCAGCTCCAGTATGGTTCTAAGATGCTGCTCGTGTTCAGCCTTCGTCTTTGAGTAAATCAAGATGTCGTCGATGAATACAATCACGAACTTGTCCAGGTATGGCTTGCAAACCCTATTCATTAGATCCATGAATACCGCAGGCGCGTTTGTCAAACCAAATGGCATAACGAGGAACTCGTAGTGTCCATAGCGAGTTCGGAAGGCTGTTTTCAGGATACTTTCCTCCTGTATCCTTAATTGATGGTATCCAGATCGAAGATCGATCTTAGAGTAACAGCTTGAACCTTGAAGTTGATCGAACAGATCGTCGATTCTTGGCAGAGGATACCTGTTCTTGATCGTCAGCTTGTTCAATTCTCTGTAGTCAATACACATGCGGAAACTTCCGTCCTTCTTCTTGACAAACAAGACCGGAGCTCCCCAAGGCGAGAAGCTTGGTCGGATAAAACCCTTGTCTAACAACTCTTGAAGTTGCGTCGACAATTCCTGCATCTCAGACGGAGCAAGTCTGTACGGTGCCTTAGCCACAGGCGCGGCGCCTGGAACTAAGTCAATGTGAAACTCCACTTGCCTCTGAGGTGGCAGTCCAGGTAAGTCTTCTGGGAAGACTTCGGGATACTCCCTTACGACAGGGATGTCTTCGATCCTTGGCTCGGCAGCCTTCTTGTCCACGATGTGTGCCAGAAAAGCAACACATCCCTTCTGCAAACACTTCCTTGCTTTCAAGCAGCTGATAATCCTCAACGGCGTCTCACGCTTCTCTCCATGAACAACAATGGTCTCACCATCCTCGGTTGGAATACGAACAACCTTTTCGTGGCAAACTATCTCAGCTTTATTGCCCGATAACCAATCCATTCCTACTACCACGTCGAAACTTCCCAATTGGACTGGTAGTAGATCCAAAGCAAACTCACGTTCTCCTAATTCAATCACACAGCCTCTGATAACATCATTGGCTTCTACTAATTTTCCATTAGCCAATTCGATTGCGTACGGGATATCTAACTTATTAGCGGCTAACCCAAGTATATTCTTAAATTCTAGTGATACGAAGCTATAGTCGGCACCAGTATCAAACAGAACAGATGCATAGCGTTGATTTACAGGGAACGTACCAGTGACAACGTTGGGATCCTGGCGTGCTTCCCGTGCACCGATTTGGAACACTCTTCCCCGGGCTTGGTTCAATCCCGGGCAGTCCCTCTTGAAGTGCCCAACGTCACCGCAATGAAAACATCCTAATCTTTTTCCACTTCCCGCACCATCCCCAACTGGCGGGTTGTTTTGATTGGCAGTTCCGGCTTGATTTGCATTGTAGCCTCGATTATTCCCTTGTGGGCGATTTCCCAAACCACCACGATTATCGTTTCTATTCATATATCCTCCCTGGCCTCCCCGGCCCGCACTAGCCCAACATGATTCCTTTGAGTGGCCCGGTTTTCCACAAGATTCACAAACTCTCACGTTACAATGGCCAGTATGGTGGCGTTGGCAGTTGTTGCATTTGGGCTGGGTGCCCTGGTACCCTTTTCCTTTCTTGGTACTGCCAGCTGATTTTCCTTTCTTTACTGCCATACTGACGCCTTGCTTGAAGTTTGAAAACTTCCTTTTGTTATCTCCTGAGGACTCAACGTGAGTCTCTGTCTTCTTCGCCTTGACTTCATCAAACTTGTTTAAACGAATTGCCTCCTCGGTGAGAGCCACGCTCAAATCAATGGCTTCCGTGATAGTTGCTGGTTTGGAGGAGGTTACCATGCTAATGATTTGAGGAGCTAATCCCCAAATGAAGCGCTCAATTCGCTTGTATTCGGGCGTGACCATATAAGGAACCACTTGAGATAGGTCATGAAACCTCTGAACGTACTCTGCTACCTTCGGACCGTCCATTTTTAGGTGCCAGAACTCGGTCTCCAATCGCTGAATTTCTGCGCGGGAACAGTACTTCTTGCGCATAAGCTCTTTCAGCTCTGCCCAGGTCAGTGCGTAGGTGGCAGCTTCGCCTAACGTCTGGACTTGTAAGTTCCACCAAGATAGGGCTCCGTCTAGAAACAGCCCTGAGATGTAAGTGACCTGCTGGTCGAGCGCACATTTGCTCATGCGGATGGTGGAATCGGTCTTCTCGGCCCAACGAGTAAAAGCGACAGCGCCTCCGGTGCCATCGAAGTTGGTGGGCTTGCAGTCTAAGAACTGCTTGTATGTGCACTCTGCACATTCATTGCAACATATGATAGATATTAGCTTTCTTGCTAAGGAAATCCGTTTAGGTCATGGTATGTCTTAATGACTTAAATATTACCATGTGGTGGATTATTGTTGCCCTGGTTAATACTTCCGCTCGTTCCGGGCTGAGATGCTGCATACTGTGCTATGGCAGCGGCAATGATTTGTTGTAGTTCTGCCTCGTTAGTGGGCATGCGCGTCTCGCGTCTGGGCGGCATCTTCTAAAAGATGGTTTAAGTTGGTTAGGCCATAGTAAGGCTCCGTTGTTATAATACGTAAATCAGTTCGTAATATAGTGTACGTATATAACGGTAGTAATAGTATAATCACATAACATCTCATGTTATCACACATCACAAATATCAATCACACAACATCCCATGTCATAAAATATAAACAAGTAATCAAGCGAAACAGTTGTGATGAGAATACTGCGATTGTCATATATCAAGACCACATGGTAAGTGTATCAGTACATCACAGTGTCATACAATCATCCATCAACTAGGGGCTACATCACCCCTGTCCAAAAATCATAACAAATCAGTGTCAAATACAACATCAGATACATAGTCAACAAAAGTCAAAATCAAAAAGTGGTCTCCAAAATGCTATGCAGTCAAAAAGCAATCGCCGCCTTATCACCTCGCCTACCCAAGTGGCACCGATGAGCTCTAAGCAGATGGTGGTGGAGGAGGAGGAAAACGGGTATAAAACAAACGGCGCAACTGTAACCAGTCTGCCTCCATCGCCTGCTGTGTGCGAATAATGGAAGCAATCTGCTGCTCCAAAGTAGTAAGACGAGCAGCATAGTCAGGGGGTAAAGGTCGAAACGGCTGTAACGGAGAGGGTGCCCGGCCATGGCACTGACATGGCTGCAGTTGGGCTCTCTCCAACTCCTGTAGTCGCTGCTCGTGCGACTCATGCTGGTATACAAACGACATCAAAACATCCTCAATGGTGTGTCCCACGTAGGACCGGTGGTATGGATCAGTGGGTGGCATAGGGGAAAATGGTGACCACAGCAGTGGCTCACGTGTGGGATCAAAGGGTGCCACACCAAAAGGAGCTGTAGTGGGTGGAACAAAAGGAATCTGAGGCATGAAAGGCATGGGCATCGGTACATGCCCATCAGGGTGAGCTGAAGAACCCTCTCCAGGCCCTGCTGGAGGTATAAACATAGGAACCTGAAACGAAAAGTCAACATGTGGTGCAACAGGAATCTGTGGAGGAAAAGGTGGAACATCCTCATCAGCCGGTATCCAACCGTGCTGTGCGGACTCATCCGGTGGATCCATATGTGCTGCAAACTGAGCCTGCTCGGGCTCTGGTAAAACAGGATCAAGTAAAGGAGCTACAACAGGGTGAACGGGTGCCAAGTGCTCGAAAGGGGGGTCAACTGGTATAGCAACAATGGGTAGAGGATCAATGGGATCAACAGGGACATGGTCGCCCTCAAACAACGGAATATCCATATGGTGATCATCAGCAATGGGCTCAAAAGGTACATCAGCATGCGCAGGGTCATGCTCTGGTAAAGGATCAAGAGCGGCTGCCTGTTCAGAAGCAATGGCAGGCTCAAAGTCATCAAACGCCATGTCAAAATCGAAATCAGGATCAACCGGATCGAAAGGGTCAATAGGATCTGCTGGATCCTCCATCAACTCGTCCATCGGAACAAACTCTAAGTCACGGTCAGGATCAAATCCCGGGGGAAACACAGGATCTGAATCCCCCTCGTCGTCATGGTCAAAAGCAAATCCGGGTATAGGAGCAACAGAAAAAGCCTGGTCAGAATCGGACCCATGGGAAAAGTGCTGCGCACTGTGAGCATGTGTGGGTACAGAAGCCACAGACTCAAAGGAGTCCGGGGCTGGGGAATGAGCAGGTGACTCCGCAGCCGGAGCATCTGCGATCAGTAAGGGAGCAACAGCAGGTAGGGCCTCGCCCTGAGCATCCTCCAAAGGCTCCTCCTCAAACATATCGACGTCGTCCTCCTCGTCGTCGATGGGTAAAACAGGGTATGATGCAAGGGGTACTGGAGCAGGGATCAATGCAAGTGGTAGATCCCCGGCGATAGGACCATCTGCGAGCTCGCCAGCACCGTCAGGTAGTGCAAAGGGCTGAAAATCGTCCTCGTCTGTGCTGGTGAAGTCGGACGTATAAACCTCGTGCTCCGATGACTCAATGTCGTCTGAAACGGTAGGCCTAGGGCCTGTGGTGCCTGAACCACCAGTGCCTGTAGAATCCATGTGTCTGTAACATATACACAAACATGTACAAATTGTCAATCATATAATCAAATAGTCACATAAGTCATCAAGCAAGCATTCAAACCAACACTTCCTAATCCCACTAGCCAACACTCCTAGTCCCACTAGCCAACACTCCTAGTCCCACTAGCCAACACTACTAGTCCCACTAGCCAACACTCCTAGTCCCACTAGCCAAGACTCCTAGTCCCACTAGCCAACACTCCTAGTCCCACTAGCCAACACTCCTAGTCCCACTAGCCAACATTCCTAGTCCCACTAGACCGAACCTCAGCCTCCCAGACTGAGCCTAGAATAATGGATAAAATGTGCTCAACATTTGTTTGAAAAAAAAATTGTGGATCTGGACTTAAGTGGTATGCAGTAAAAATGTTTTCGTGAGAGCCCTAGTGATCATAGTCTAGACTCGAGAGAGAATCCTAGTTCGCTATGATCAGAGCTCTGATACCAAGCTGTCACACCCTGGCTTTGCGGAAGCGTGGTTAATGTTGATGTGACTTCTTAATACCATAGCTTAACCATAACAAGCTATATGAATTTAAAAACCATGCAAGTCATCCATTAAGTTTTGAAAATCAAACACATTACCATTGTTTTAACATACAACCATAACCTTGTTCAGTAGACATTACAACTTATAACATAACATAAACGTGGTTTAAGGACTGTGTCTTGTCCAGGAAAGAGACACATCCCCTAAACCCTGATGACTCCATGACAAGTGCAGCGGAAAACGTTCCATACCGTGCCAGATCCGTTTAATTTCCTGAAATACATGTGAGTTGAAAAATCAACAATAATGTTGAGCGAGTTCATGTGTAAGTGAGTATGTAAAACACTTGTGAGTATAAAAATAGTTGTGGTATGTAGCAGTGTAAGAGGACTTGTGATCACCAATGGTTTGCAAGGCCACTGACATATGTGAAGTGCAAATAGGGAGACTCAAACCTAGCAGATTTCGCCACGGCAAAGTATGTGGACAAAGTCACCCCACGGTCCGTTTCTAGTTTGGCCGGGGGCTGGGCTCGCTACACCCAGATAGATCTACCGCTCCTGTCCCTCGGTCCCTCCATGAGGACTAATGGCCCCATGTTGTTCCTATCCACTCACATGATCGTATAACACCTCCTTACGTTAAACATACCGTTGTAAAGTACTCGTAAATCATAGTAACATGTATTTCACCCCCGCAGTTAAGTAAACTGAAAACAGTTAGAGAAAAGGGGGACATGAACTCACAGTGAATGCGCGTCTCTACCGAGTGTCTCCGAATCGTAAAGCTGTGCGACGACCTACAAGTGCTAATTCTATTAGACGGACGGCCGTGCCTTAGCTTCATGGTTTATGTCTTTGGGGAAATAGTTAGACAACTATTTCGTGTTTACATTTTGTAAATACTCGGTAGTTAATCTCCTTCCCAAGGATGGGGGATTCAATACATGTGCTTACAAATTTCATTCATTAAGTCTCACTTAATCTTTATATATTTCCAACTCCAAAGTATAAGTATTTATCCAAAATACGTTGTTAAAGTACGCGTTCATAAATATTTTCGTAATTGTGTAAGTTACGTTTTAACATACGAGTGGTAATAAAATTACCGGTGTAACTTAGATATTTATGGTGAAAGCGTTGTATTATTTTGGGGTCGTTAACGCTTGTAAATATTATTTTTACTCTAAAATAATATTTATGTACTTCACAAAATAATCATAAACAGTGTGTGAAAATATATATTTATCACGTTAATATTTTGTGAAACTCCCACCTCCGAATATTTAGTAAATAAAGTCATGGCGAAATTTATGTTTCGAAAGCGTGACGAAAAATGATTCTAACACTTGTAATGTAAATAAGTTTAAGTGTTAGGTTTTTAAGAAAATTTCGCCAGAGTTTCCTCTGTAACTGGAGGTGGCCACGCTTGTAAGCGTATCATTTTCTTTTAATAATCAAATCAACAATTGTTCCCAACAATTTCCAATAACCTTTCAACATTTTAACTAGTCAAATATGGACATAATTGTAAAAGTACACAAACTTGTGATTTGTCTAAACAAGTAGTAAATCTCTTTACTTTTGGTGGATCTTGTGTGTTAATAATCTGTTTTGGTGAAAACCCCGTTTTTAGAGAAATCCGTCTTTACAACTTCTAGTCATTTTTCCCAAAAATAGTTATTTTGTCGAAATCTTTTCATTTCACAAGTGTTTACACACTTGTGGTTCGTAAAATCATGTTTAGTAGCACAAGATCTATTCTTTAGAAAACACGATTCTTTTAAAGTGTGGTCCTTCAAAAATACCACTTGCAGATACGTAGATCCGTTAGTTTTAAACACCTTTGTACATGTCAAATCACTTTTACACAAGTAAAATATTTTTACACAAGTTTATGCTTTAAGTGTGGTAGAGTTTCACCTTTAACCCTTGTATTTAGTCAAAAACGAGCTTATGTGAAGACCCATGATCTTACAAAGTCGGGTTAAACGGAGATCCGAGCTACCACATCATAGATCGGGTCTAGATAAACACAAATTTCAAATACTACAACTTTTACACAAGTTATGAGCTATTAACCACCACTTTTAGTATTTTTACTAGACTTTTATGCATCAAAATGTAAGTTAACGATATTTAACCGACAATATTCCTTTTAACCACTTTAGATACGTTCAAGAACCAGTTTTAAACAATATACCTCTAGCTCGGGGCTAGGGAAGAATCTTGGCGAAAAGTGGGTGGATAAAAGCTAACGGTAGAGGTCCTTCGTGTTCCGAGTGCACCAAAGCTCCTAATACGTGACCCTTGAAGTGTGAATGATGTTGGAATTGCAAGAACAAAACTTGAAAGTGTGATGGGTGGGTGTGTGAGGTTCGGCCGAGAGCTAGGTGGGAGGGAGAGAGTATGATTTTTGAGTTAAGTGAAGTGGTAAACTCTTAGGTGCATAAGGTGTATTTATAGGCAATTTAGAAGAGTATTATCCATGGGTTCTTATGTCACCTTGATCCTAAACACAACCATTATAATAATCCTTCTTGGTACCTTTGTGTTCCCCTTGATATGGGGCCGGTTAGGGCATGGGGGGGGGGGGGGTTAGTTTGATCTTAACTAGTTTAGTTAGGTGTAAGTTTAGGTTAAGAAGGTTAGTTAAGTATTTAACCTCGTTAGTAGTATATAGCGTGTTATGGCGGGGGTTAGGGTAAACAGGGACCCTAACTAGCTCAGAAAATTATAAATAGTGAAAATAGTAATATTTTCATGTTCCGGGTAAAGTCCGGGTGTCCGGTTGGATAGTAATCCGTTAAAGCGTTACAAAAGCTTTAAAGTGTCGTTATTAACATTTTTAGTGACACAATTTGTTCCCGACACTTTGGAAAGTGTCTAGTAATATTTTCCCCATATTTTGGCACTTTACTAGTCAGCTAGAAGCTGGATTATTTATTAAAGTGCTGTGTTTTGTACTTAAAGTACGTTTTTAGGCACATCCAATCAGTGTATCTTATCCCTAGAGACGCGGTACCACAACCCTTATATTCCTACACTCACTACCAGTGTAGCCAAAATATATGAGGCTCTTAACAGGCCTTAGAGGCAGTGTCTGCCTGATGCTGGTCATATCAGCATGTTCGCCGTGTATCCGTTTAGTGCTACTTGCTTTTTGTGCATCATGTTTGTCACTAGGGTTCAGTATGTAATTAATGTAGTGACAGCAAATAAAGTATGATGCAAGTAAGTGCATGTATCAGTATGCAGGTAGCGGTTTATCAGCTAGTTCAAACAAGCACAGTAATCAATTAGTAATTAATCATTAATTAAGTTGTACGGATACCTGGTTTAGTGCGGGTTGTCACATAAACACTTAACAAATGAAATATGCTTCCGCTATATACCATGAATTATTTGTAATGTGTAACACTTAATGTTAATTAATGAAAGTTTCATTTGAATATACCTATGAGTTCAATGTGATTGATGGCTAGATCCTGGTATGTCACACGCCTAACAGGGGCATTCCCTAGGTGGTATTTTGGGGTGTGACAGCGAATGTCGTAGCTGATGCATTGAGTCGTAAGGAACGTACTAAGCTTCATTGTGTACGTGTTCAATCTGTTATTCAAGCTCGATCTGATATCCAAGCACGCATTTCCCAAGCTCAACAATCTTGTGTTTCACAAGGTTTGATGGATAAAGAATTTCCTTACCACATAACACCTGCTCTTGAACTGAAGGACAATGGATCATATTATTTCATGGACCGTTTGTGGGTCCCAAGCCAGGATGATCTTCGTACCTTGCTTATGGATGAAGCCCATAAGTCTCGCTATTCTATTCATCCGGGCTCAGATAAAATGTATAAGGATCTTCGTATTCACTACTGGTGGCCTGGTATGAAGAAAGACATTGCCTTATACGTATCCAAATGCCTTACTTGTCTTAAGGTTAAGGCTGAACATCAGCGTCCTTCTGGTTTATTGGAGCAACCAGAGATCCCAGTTTGGAAATGGGAAAACATTACTATGGATCTCGTTACCAAACTTCCACTTACTAAGAAAGGTCATGATGCCATCTGGGTAGTCGTTGATCGTCTTACAAAGTCAGCACATTTCTTGCCAATCCGTGAGGATTTTCCTGCTGACAGACTTGCTCAAATCTATGTGGATGAAATTGTAGCTCGACATGGTGTTCCTTTGAACATCATTTCTGACAGAGATGCTCGTTTCACTTCTCATTTTTGGAGAACCATGCAATCTGCTATGGGGACCCAACTTAATCTGAGCACAGCTTATCATCCGCAAACGGATGGTCAATCTGAGAGAACAATCCAGACTCTGGAGGATATGCTTAGAGCTTGTGTGATCGATTTTGGTGGTAGTTGGGATTCACATCTTAAATTGATTGAATTCTCCTACAACAACAGTTATCACACTAGCATCAAAATGGCTCCTTTCGAGGCTCTCTATGGTCGAAAATGTCGTTCACCAGTCTGCTGGAATGAGATTGGCGAGGCTCAAATTACTGGACCTGCCCTTATTTTAGAGACAACTGACAAGGTCAAGAAAGTTCGTGATAACCTTCAGGCAGCTAGAAGCCGTCAGAAGATTTACGCGGACCCAAAACGCAAAGCCTTGGAATTTCAAGTCGGTGATCGAGTATTACTTAAGGTCTCACCTTGGAAAGGTGTGATCAGATTTGGAAAGAAAGGAAAACTTGCACCTAGATACGTTGGACCATTCAAGATCGTCGAAAGAATCGGAAAGGTAGCCTACAGACTTGAGTTACCTCCTGAACTTGGAAATGTTCATCCAACTTTTCACGTGTCCAATCTCAAGAGGTGTTCAGCTGATGAAAACTTCTCCATACCGCTTGACGAAATTCGTGTTGGCAAAACACTGAAATTTGTTGAGAAACCAGTGGAAATCATGGAACGTGAAGTCAAGTGGCTTAAACGCAAGCGCATTCCTTTGGTCAAAGTTCGCTGGGAAGCTAAGCGTGGACCTGAGTTTACTTGGGAACGCGAAGATCAAATGAAGGCGAAATATCCACATCTTTTTCCACGAGTTTCCTCTAAATAAATTTCGGGACGAAATTTCCACAAGTAGGGGAGACTGTAACAACTGTGCTTGTAATCATTATGAACAGTTCTATTATCAATAAAACAATGTTATTTGATCCCAATGTTTGTTTGATTGTGTTTTACATTTTTCATGTTTTGACTTTTGTTCAATTCCAAACTCTACATCACTTTCTGGAGAGTTATACGCAAACTAGTGCGTAAACGTACTCAGTTTAATGCGAGAAATACTCTGGAACATCAACATATACTCAACATACCTTAAATAACCTTTACATAACTTAGAAATAAGTTTTGAAGGCTTTGGTATGGCAAAAACAAGTTAATTCGCTTACAGGGACTACATATGACAAACTGCGAAAGTATGTCAATTTGAACTGTAACGAACATTCCGGAACATAACCATAAGTTAAACACACCTTAAATATCCTTTACATAGCTTAGAAATAGGCTTTGAGGGGTTCGGTGTGCTAAAATAAACTTTTGGGTCATTCAGGGACTAAAAGTGTCAAAAAGTGCACAAGTTTGCATTTTCGCGCATAACTTACGTTCTGAATACATCTGGACATCCAAAAATTTATGTAAGCATGACTATATTATATTTTAGTGTTCGCCTTAAGAAAAATCCATTCGTCGCGTCATTTGGATCGTTTTTCGCGCTTATGCGCATTCCGTCGTAATTAAGCGAACATCGTGTTCGTACGACCAAACGAACCATCACCCGGCATAATTTTTAGCATGTTTCATGTCCACAATGTTTAGGCAACATTTTAGGGCCTTAAAGTTGGCTTTACGGGCCTTAGAAGTGTCGGAAAAGGCCTTAAACACGTGCAGGGACTGAAACTGCCATTTTTGAAAGTTGTGTGCAGATCAGAAGGGCCAGGCGGCCCGCATTGTATTTGGCTGATCCTGAAGCGGGCCGCTTCCCACTATCAGACCAGATTAAATGTTTTTAACAGCTGTTTGCAGCTGTTTGATCCTCCTCCACATGTTCTAAGTTGCTTAGTCACTAGATAAGGATCATATTTAGCTTCCATAACCTTTCCACAAGTGTACGGATGTGATCGAATCACGGTTTCCATGAAACGATCTCAACGGTGGACCGAAAACTATATATACCCCAACACCCCAACCTCATTTCTTACAAGAACTTTGATTTGAGAAACTCTAAGTTGAAACTATTGTTTCATACCTGAGATTTTTGAATCGAGGTTAGCATTCGGGGACCCTTCGTAAGTATTCTTTCGTTCTTTTCCTTATTTTACTGCTTTTCGAGTCAGAAAGTCAAACTTTGTTTGACTTTCAGCGTTGACCAGTAATGGTCAATGCGAAGTTCGTTTGAACTTCGCAACGTGAGTGTAATCACGTTGGTTATAGTCCCTTGGGGCTATGCCTACTGATTACCACGTTGTCTAGGGTCGTAGGGTAGGCGATCTAATAAATCGCCTATACCTTCGAACCCGACCCATTTGGTCGATCATTAGGATCCGACCAAACACATTAGGTGACCATAGTAGATAGGGAATAACCTTCCGAGGTTATACCCTATGGTCACATCGTTTAAGTAGTTGTATGATAGGTAGTTTATATGCCTTAGGTAAATTACCAGAATACCCTTTTCATGTATAATTGGTAATTAAGCATATGTAACCTAAACCTTTGTCACATAACTGATTATGTAACACGTTTAGGCATATAACACTTGTCATAGGGCTAGTTAGGCGGTCCGAACGCGTTTCACGCGAACGGCGCGTTAAAGTAGCATAAGCTACCTAAACGAGTCATAATGGGTCGTAAACACTTAGGTTAAGTTTCGTTTTAAACCATATTACACGAGTTCCATACTCGTTTGGTTTACGAAACCTCATTCTACCCTATCTTCCGATTTAGGTCCGGTTTATTAACATAGTTACCTATATTAGGTGCCGTTTGATTCCGTGATCTATATCTTTGCTTGGTGGTTATCTTTAGACATCTGAGCAATCTCAAGTGAGTACATAGACCCCTCTTTTACTGTTTTCCAAACTGTTTTGGGGTGAAACACATGTGCCTACTTGTTACTTTCATGCTTTCCTGTTTTCACATCATATACCTGCTATGTTCGTTAGTACATTATAGTACATGATTTTATTACATCTTATGCTAGGTGTGCCCATTGTGTGCATTACTTGGTACATTGTTTTACATTACATTTCATGCTAGGTGTGCCCATTGTGTGCATTACTTGGTACATTGTTTTACATTACATTTCATGCTAGGTGTGCCCATTGTGTGCATTACTTAGTACATCGTTTTACATTTCACTTCATGCTAGGTGTGCCCATTGTGTGCATTACTTAGTACATCGTTTTACATTACATTTCACGCTACGTATGTTCATTTGATTACATACTTAGTGCATCGTTTTCACATGCTTACATTTTTGGGTATGACATTTGGGTTGTTTAACATGGAACAATACATTCATTAACATTGATCATGCCATTCGTTAGTAGGTAGTGGTACCATAGGAATTGACAACTCCCGTTCCGGACATCCCAGGGAAAGGGGATGAAAGGAATGACCGAATTCGATATACATAACTTAGATAAACCTTTAATTTGTTTAAGGGTTTATCGCCACAGTCTCAAGGCTTGGATGTATGCATATTAACAATACCGCATAAATGTTTGTATCAGTATAGCATGCATTTGTTACACACAACATGACTTTGATTTAAACTGTGTTTTACTTCAATACCTTGTTGTTGTGCATTTTACATATGGTTTAGTTGATACATTTCACTTACCATACATGACATTTTGGTTACACATTACATGATCTACATTGAACATAAACATTTTGACATTTATATACACATTTGGTGGTTTACATTGGACATAGACATTTTGATATGGTTTACACAATAACACTTGACAATTGGTTTGTACATGAACATTTTACATCTTGATGGTTTGGTTTGATTAAGTGATTAAGTAACGATACGTGTGTAATATGATACAAACATGGTGGATACGCCGCTGGTACTTCCTATATATAAGTATTTGTATAATATTACATAGCGTAACGTTATTTGAATCATTTCAGTTTGATACATATAACATTTTATACAAATAACATACTTTTCATAAGACATTGTTTTACAACCAACTTATCTTATACAAACTCATTTTACATGGTTATTCATTTAACCTTACATTTACTTATACATATCAACTGATCTTATCGTTTTTCAAATGATTTACAAGACAAAGCAAATTACAAGGTTCATGACTAAACATTTTCTCAAATACAAGTCATGAATCCTATTTTTTTCACAAACCTATGTATCTCACAGGCATTTTTATGCTGACGTACCTATTTTCACATGTGTTTTCAGGAGCTTTTCCGTAGGATGTTGATCATGACACTAGGGCGGACCTGTGCCTTAGAGACTAAAAACGAAGATAGACTTGTTTAATTATGTTACAAACTCTTTTGTTTACTGTTCAAGACAATGTAACACCCTTGTTTAATAATTAAATAAAACTTTGTATGCCATGGTTATGAAACAATTTATTCTGTTACGACACGCCCCGATGTTTTCGCCGCGATTTGTTGTTTTACGCGGTCGGGGTGTGACAAACAATGCCAACAAGTCATCATTCTGGATATCATTCATCTTCAAAGACAAATTCTGATGATTCTGAAGAAATTTTGTGCAACATTGCTCTTAAACTGAAGAATTCTCCTGCAATGAGCATCAATGCAGCGAGGCAGCAAATGAGTTTCCTTGCATCTGTTCTGGAGTCATATGAAGGTCTAGTAGCTGGAAAAATTGGAAATTCTGAATTGACCAAAGAAGACTACGACCAGATTGATCCGGAAGAGATGGAGCTCATTGACATCCGTTGGTGTTTAGCTAGTTGTATTCGAAGAGCTCAGAGGTATATGGAGATTACCGGGAAACAATCGCTTGGAGGTGCTTCAACAAAGCTTGGATTTGACAAATCCAAAGTGACCTGCTTCAAATGCAAGCAAAAAGGTCATTTCAAAAGAGAATGCAGAAATTCTGAAGTTGCTGAAGGAAGTGAACGTCCTTTCAACGATGATTATTATCGAAAGGCGATTTACCATCGAAGCAGAGAAGAACCAAAGTTGATTGAAGATAAGCCGAGAGAAAAATCAAGAGCATATGCAGTAATCTATCCTGATGAAGGATTTGACTGGAGCACAGTTTGTCCAGAAGAAGATCGTTTAGAGAATGTTCGTAAAACAGCTCACGGGAGAGCTATAACAGAAGAAAGAAAGTTTGTTTTTGTTGCTAAGATTCAAGATGAAAACAAAGACAAAGATACTGCTGAAATCAGTGAAGAAAAAGTTGAGATCAAAGAGAAAACTCGAGAAGAGATCTTGAGTGAGAAGACCTACAGAGAAAGAAACGTGGTCTACAACAGAATGGATGACATGCAAGAGGAGTATGAGATGGCTGTCGGTAGCAAAAGATGGGATAAAAAGAGAGAATGTTATTATAACAGAGAAGGAGAACCGGTTGTTCCCAAGAAAGACATAATCTTCATAATTTATTAACCCCTTACAGATATCATTTGTGTTATAATTACCTGTAAGACTGAATATTGGGATCTGGATACGGGAGTATATTCAAGAGGTGGGACACACGTATAAGTTTAAGTCTCTAAAACACTTAATCCGTATCCTAGACAGATTGAAAATTGTGTGAGAATTTAAAGTGGACAAGTATATCGACAATCTAAGTGAATTGTTTAATTCTTAATGTGTAACTAAGCTCAACGGTACTTGTGACTTGTCAGAAACTGATATGATCCTCTAACGCGAACTCAAACAAAAATAATATAATCATTTTACATGGGTAATTATAAAAATAATAAAAGGGTTGTAAAACAATAAACTTTTCAAACAAAACCCTAATATAATCGAATCTCATCTAATCCCTCAGGATGATGTCTGCTGCAGAACTCACACTCGACAATGTCTTCCTTCGGTTCTCATACTCACCAAAATGTTCAGAGGAACAAAGCTGACAAGCTTATCGCTTCACTTGTGGCCAAGGAAATGGCCAAGGTCATACCTCAAATTGTCAGTGAAATCAATGAGGTTAGCAGTAAATCTTCTGTTGAATCAAAGAGTGACGCACCTAAAGCTCCCTTCAGCTTCAAACAATTCAAAGCCTGCGGTCCTTCAATCTTTACTGGCGAAGATGGACCCAGTGCAATGTTTCAGTGGTTTGACTCGACCGAAGTCACCTTTCGTCAAAGCGGATGTCCTGAAAATCTCCGCACTGTGAATGCTACTGGAGTCTTCCAGTCCAGGGCACTAGATTGGTGGACCGCTGAGCGCAACAGGCGCAGGAATGATGCAGCTTATGGCCTCACATGGGAGGAGCTCAGGGAGCTCAGGATGAAGGAATTTAGTCCTCCCCACTAAGTCCAAAAGCTGGAAAATGAATTATAGTGCATTAAGCAAGAAGGAGGTGACAATGCTGGTCTCACCGCTCGTTTCAAACAGCTGAGAATTATCTGTCCCAGCCAGGTAGATATGCCTGATAAGACCATCAAGAAGTATATTCTCGCTCTTCCCGATTGTGTAGTTGATTTTATCCAGGCAGCGAGACCTGCTACTATTGAGGAAACCTACCAACTCGCAGCTGAGATCAACGACAAGCGAGTCTTGGCTAGAGCTTTCAAAACCTCGACCAAGAGTCTCAATCAAGCTACTGCTACTCCCAACACCGACAATGCAGCATCTCAAGGTTCAAAGTCTTCACGCCAAAGTCGCAAGCGAAGGAACAACAACAACAACAAGAACTATGTGACTACTACCGCAACACCACTCAACGCAGTCTCCGCACCGCCCAACAACCAGAATCGTCAAGTTGTTGTTACTAACGCATCGCCTGCCAAGTGTGCGTACACTGGTACACACCCCATGTGTCCTACTTGCACCTATCATCATCCAGCGGGGGTGAACTGTCGTTTCTGTGCTAATTGCAACATCTATGGGCATTTTACTGCTCACTGCCGCTCAGGCCCCCACCAGCAAGCTCTTCAAGCTCTTATTGCGCCGCCAACTCAACTTCCTGCTCCTCAGGTCAACCAAGCAGCTCATGTACGCGCTGCTGTTCATGCACGAGCTTGCTACACTTGTGGTGACCCGAATCATTTTGCTAATGTCTGCCCTCTGCGTGTTGCGAAACAAGAACCGCAGCAACAACCACCACCACAGCAGCAACAACAACAGCAGCCTCAGCAGCAACAACAACAGCCACAACAAGCAGCCCGCGGAATATCTTTCAATATCAATGTCCGCAGGCTCAGACTGACAACAATGTTGTCAATGGTACGTTCCTTGTTAATGGTATTTATGCTTCTTGCTTGTTTGATACTGGAGCCGATAACTGTTTTGTGTCGTTTGAATTTGAAAGGCTTTTAAAACATAAACGCGCTAATCTCCCAACGACCTTCGACGTAGAAGTTGCCACCGGAAGAACTGTCACCGTCAGCTCCGTTCTCCGTGATTGTACTCTTACACTCAACAATCACGTTTTTCCGATCGATCTCATTCCTATGCAACTTGGTAGTTTTGATGTCACAGTATGCATGGATTTTCTTCGCGAAAATCGTGCCGAAGTTGTTTGCTTCGAAAAGATGATTTGTTTCTCTCTTTTAAATGGTGATCAATTATGTGTTTATGGAGAAGTATCCTCGAAATAATTGAAGCTTATGTCGTGTGTTCAAGCGAGCAAGTATCACCGCAAGGAATACTTGGCTTTCTTAGCCCACATCATAGTAGCGGAGGAGGAAAAGAAGATGATGGAAAAGGTACTTGTGGTTCGTGATTTTCCTAATGCCTTTCCTGACGATTTACCCAGTCTACCCCCTACTCGTGATATCGATTTTCGTATTGACCTCATTCCTGGAGCTAACCCTGTCGGTAAAGCTCCTTATCGCCTCGCACCGTCCAAAATGCGTGAATTGTCTAGCCAACTCCAGGAATTGCTTGATAAAGGCTTCATACAAACTAGCACATCTCTTTGGGGCGCACCTGTCCTTTTCGTGAAAAAGAAAGATGGATCATTCCGAATGTGCATCGATTATATGGAACTCAATAAGCTTACTATCAAGAATCGCTACCCTCTACCCCGAATCGACGACTTATTTGATCAACTGGTGTTTCTCAATGATCGATCTATGTTCTGGTTATCATCAGTTGTGTATTCAAGAGCAAGACATTCCGAAAACCGCTTTCTGTACCTGTTATGGCCATTACGAGTTCGTGGTCATGCCTTTCGGTCTCACAAACGCACCCGCGGTCTTCATGGATTTAATGAACTATGTTTGTAAACCCTTCTTAGATCGCTTCGTTATTATGTTTATCGACGATATCCTTATCTACTCGAAGTCGAGAGCCGAACATGCGCAGCATCTTCGTTTAGTTCTCGAGCTTCTCCAAGGAAATCGCCTCTACGTCAAGTTCTCCAAGTGTGAATTTTGGCTTGAGGAGGTTCAATTCCTCGGTCACATCGTTAACAGTCAAGGAATTCACGTCGACCCTGCAAATATTGAAGCAGTTAAGAGTTGGATTACACCGAAGTCTACATCCGAAATCCGTTCATTTCTTGGATTGGTGGGTTATTACTGTCGATTCAACGCCGATTTCTCCAAAATCGTCGCACCGCTTACCGCTTTAACTCAGAAGGACAAACCTTTTGGTTGGGGTCCCAAAAAAGAGGAAGCCTTCCAAACCCTCAAGTTTATGCTCTGCAATGCTCCCGTCCTTACGCTTCCCGAAGGAAACGACGACTTTGTTGTCTATTGTGATGCCTCTAACCTAGGTCTTGGTTGTGTTCTTATGCAACGAGACAAGGTTATCGTGTATGCGTCTCGACAACTCAAGGTCCATGAGAAGAACTACACTACCCACGATCTCGAACTCGGTGCAGTCGTTTTTGCGTTGAAGATTTGGCGACACTACCTTTACGGTACCAAGTGTATGGTCTTCACCGACCATAAGAGCCTACAACATATCTTGAACCAGAAAGAA
Source organism: Helianthus tuberosus (assembly GCA_030545235.1). NCBI lineage: Eukaryota > Viridiplantae > Streptophyta > Magnoliopsida > Asterales > Asteraceae > Helianthus > Helianthus tuberosus. The sequence continues at coordinate 83,369,214 of CM060399.1, forward strand.
CTAAACATGCGCCAACGCAGATGGGTTGAACTTCTCAACGACTACGATTATGAGATACGCTACCATCCAGGCAAGGCAAACGTCGTAGCCGATGCTCTCAGTCAACGAATCCAAATCAGGTTATTAAGAAACCCTAATTCGATAATACAATCAGCCGTCACCTCTAACTTAAACCACAGATGTTTAGCAACCCTAATCTGATGTAACCGATGTTTAGCAACCCTAATCTTATGTAACCGAAGTGAATTAGAAGCAGCAAGCAACTGGACGCACAACAGATGACCAGGACGAAGAATCGGTTCCGCCAAAACCCTAAATAAATCAGAGTAATAATTGGATTGATTCTGCCGAAACCCTAGTTAGCAAACAATTGGAACGAGACTTAATCTGCCGAAACAATTGGAATGATGCCACCACTCACCCCAAGAACAATCAGAAAAAACGAATGAGAAAACACAGAAAAAAAATAGAAATGGGGAGGCTCTGGGCGATTTGGGGGTTTCCTTGAAACCCTAGACGATTCAATTAATTCTTGGTCTCGATTGATCTTGGTTTGTATCTAAGGATTCCTTATTCGTTTCTTTAGGTTCTAATCAATTGAAATCAGATTAAGTTTCGTGTTCTAGGGTTCTGTGTTTTCTCATTCGTTTTTCTGATTGTTCTTGGGGTGAGTAGCGGCATCATTCCAATTGTTTCGGCAGATTAAGTCTCGTTCCAATTGTTTGCTGACTAGGGTTTCGGCAGAATCAATCCAATTGTTACTCTGATTTATTTAGGGTTTTGGCGGAACCGATTCTTCGTCCTGGTCATCTGTTGTGCGTCCAGTTGCTTGCTGCTTCTAATTCACTTCGGTTACATCAGATTAGGGTTGCTAAACATCGGTTACATCAGATTAGGGTTGCTAAACATCTGTGGTTTAAGTTAGAGGTGACGGCTGATTGTATTGACGAATTAGGGTTTCTTAATAACCTGATTTGGATTCAATCTTTGGCCGCAATTCAGATTCAAGCAAGTTAACGTTCTGAAGGGTTGTGGCTGCTGAAATGGATGAACAAAATGCAGACAACGTAAGCGTCTTTGCGAGGAAGATAAAGAATATTGACGGTAAACCTTTTGAGCCAAAACTAACATCAAATATAGCTGCGAGGGTTTCCGAACTGAGCAAGATGATGCTGAACAGGTTGGTCGGTCTGATTCTCCTAATCAGCATTATGCTAAGGTTTTTGATAAAAGAAAGGTAGCTTTTGTGCTCCCGTTGAATGATGTTAGTCCTATCCCTCGAGCTTCTTCTCAATCGTACGCTAATGTTGTGTCAAACAAACAAGCTGAGCAGGGTGGTGTTAACATGGTTTCTGGCTCGAATGCTCAAAATTCAGCTAGGAATGCTAATGAGTCGGCTGATCAAACTCCTAAAATTAATTTTAGGTCGCTAAAGTCGGATGTCTCCTTGGAAGGAGTGGATGTAGTTTTACCAATAGATTTTGTTCGTCAGGTTAACAGCAGGTTAGCAAATACTCTTTATGTTACTTCCCGGGGGATAGAATTGCCTATCCGGTTGTTGAATATTTTGTGAAAACAAATTGGAAAAAACATGGTTTTCAGAAAATTATGATGAATTCGAATGGGTTTTTCTTCTTCAAGTTTGAAGATAGTCAGGGTATGAATAATGTTCTTGAAGGGGGTCCTTGGCTGATTCGGAACAAACCTCTTTTTCTCAACACTTGGTCCCCTACAAACACTCTTAAAAAAGAAGATATTAAAAAGGTTGCGGTTTGGGTGAAATTGCATGAGGTTCCTCTAGTGGCGTATACTGATGATGGGTTAAGCATGTTGGCGTCGAAAATTGGTTCTCCTTTGCGGTTGGATTCGTATACTATTGATATGTGCAACGAGGCTTGGGGACGAAGCAGCTATACTAGGGCCCTCATTGATATCTCTGCTGAACATGATTTTAAAGAGGTCCTAACCATGGCTATTCCTGAGTTGGATGAGAACAAGTATGTCAATGAGACTATTCGTGTGGAATATGAATGGAAACCCCTGAGATGCGCCCACTGTTGTGTATTTGGGCATGATTCTGAGGAGTGTCCAAAACGCATTCGATCGACAGTGAAACCTCCTACAAACAGGCCGAAAGTATATGAGGATGGTTATACGGAAGTCAAGATAAAGAAGAATATAAAGAAGAGCAGTTTTCAAGTTAACAATCAAAAGCCCAAGTTTGAATATAGACCTGTGGATAAAAAGAAAAAGGCAGTGAGTTCTTCCTACGTGAATGCGCGGTGCACTAGTTCGTCCAAGGTTCAAACACACAATTCGTTTAGTGCTCTTGGGTTTGTTGGGGGGAATGGGGGTTCCTTCCAGGGGAGATATAAAGGGGGACGTGAGCTAAATGAGGAGTCTGACGATGATGAGGTAGAGGTTGTATATGATGAAACGAATGAATTTATGACATCGGGTACACATCCTACGTCTTCCAGTACAAGGGCAAGCACCTCTCACATAAAGTTGTCCAACGGATAGGTGGCTTCTGTTTCATGCTAAGGGGCTGCCGGTTGGTACCAATTTCATTTTTGATGATGGCGGTTGACGTCGTTTGTTTGTTTTTTTTCGATTGTCTACTAGTTAGTCATTTTCATGATTGTAGTAGGCTAGTTTGAGATGGTAACTTGGTTTGTTTGCTTTTTTGCTTACATATATGAGGCATGTCCTGTATATGAACTAGTGGGGAACTCATCCTCACTACTTGTACTTATTTGGCGGTTGTCTATAATAGAATCACCGAGGTAACCCTTTACCCAAAAAAACCTCGAAGCCCTAATTCGCGACGCCCAGCATGCATGTGTCACACCCCGACCGCGTAAAACAACAAACCGTGGCGGAAACGTCGGGGAGTGGAGTGGCAGAATTATTGTTTCACAACCATGGTATTTAAAGTTTTGTTTTATTTATTAATAAAGCGGTTACATTGTCTTTAAAACAAGGAAAACAAAGAGTACATAACGAAAATTAAACTAGTCTTGCATCTTTTATTGTCACTAAGGCCCAAGTCCGCCTAAGTATATCTTGACCAAAGCTATGCATCAGCTCCTGAAAACACATGTGAAAATAGGTACGTCAGTATACAAATGCCTGTGAGATACATTGGTTTATTGATTTAGGATTCATGACTTGTAAGTTTAAAGAAATGTTTAACAAAAGTTAGTCATAAATCTTGTAAAGTGTTTTCTTTTATAAATCATACGAAAATCGATAAGAAATTAGATGATATAAAAGAAAGATGTATGGTTAAATAAATAACCAACTAAAATGAATTTGTATAAGATATGTTGTTTGTAAAACAATGTTTTGTGAAGATATGTTATTTGTATAAAATGTAACATGTCTAAATTGAAATGATTTAAATGACGCCACGATATGTAATACCATAAAAACACTTATATATAGGAAGTACCAGCGGCATATCCACCATGCTTTTATCATATTACATGTCGCCTCATTATGTAAATCATTTATCAAATAGACCACCAAAATGTCTTGTTAAACAATTGTCAAAATGTTTATGTGTATGCAATGTCTAATGTCAAATGTAAGTCATGTCTTGTATAATCAAATGTTATGTATGGTAAGTAAAATTGACTACTCAAACCATATGTATAATGTTTATGTATAATCAAATGAAATGTATGGTGAATAATAGAATTACTCAACCCCATAGGTAAAAATGTATAAAACAATGTATTTGAATAAATCATAGTTTAAATCAAAAGTTATGTTTTGTAAAATAAATGCTTTATTGATACAAACATCTATGCGGTAATGTTTAAAACGCATACATTCAAGCCTTGCGACTGTGGAGACAAACCCTTAAACAAATTAATGGTTTATCAAAATTTATGTATATCGGATTCAGTCATTTCCTACTTCCAAACAAACCTAGGAAGCCAGAAATGGGAGTTGTCAGTTACTATGGTACCACTACTTACTACCGAGCGGCGTGATCAATGTTAATTAACGTACTTTTGTCCCGTTAAACAAACCAAATGTCATACCAAATGTAAGCATGTTATGTGTAAACAATGTACTAAGTATGCTAAACGAACATACATAGCATGAATGTGATGTAAATCAATGTGTACATATGCTGAAATAAACATATGAAACAAATGTGTTTATGAAATCAATGTACTAGCATGTTAATTAAACATACATAGCATAAACATGGATGAAATCATGTACTATACGTGTACTAATGAACATAGCAAGCATATGTTATAAAGGCACGAAAGTAACAAGTAGGCACATGTGTTTCACCCCAAAATATTTGAAAACAGTAAAAGAGGGGACTATGTACTCAATTGATATTGCTAAATGATCTTGAAATATCAATCAAACAACGCTTGAGGGATCACGGAAATCAAACGGCACCTAATATAGGTACTATGTTAATAAACCGGTCCTAAATCGGAAGATTGGATAAAATGAGGTTTCGTAAACCAAATGAGTATAGGAACTCATGTAATAAGGTTTAACAAAGCCTACATTCTAAAACGGAACCTAACCTAAGAGCTTATGACCCGTTATGACCCGTTTAATCTACCTACATACAACTATGTAAACTAAGTGACCATAAGGTATAACCTCGTAAGGTTATTCCCTATACAACTATGGTCACAAAATATGTTTGGTCGGATCCTAATGATCGACCAAATGGGTCGGGTTCGAAAGTCTAAGCGGTTGTTTAGACCGCTTGTCTTACGACCCTATATAAGCACTAAACTAAAAGTGACGAGTTAAACATGTTAAAATATGTTTAACTAAGTTAGAAAACAAGTTTGATATCAAAACAAAGGGTTTTGATACCCAAGAATAGTTTGGTTGCAAAATACGCATAAATACGCATTTTGACCGAAACTATGACTCGTCACTACGCCTAATTAACGTGGTAATCAGTAGGTATAGTTACAAGGGACTATAACCATCGTGATTACGCTCACGTTGCGAAGTTCAAACGAACTTCGTGTTGCAATTGACTGGTCAAAGCAGAAAGTCAAACACTGTTTGACTTTCACGCTTGAAAAGCAATAACAAGCATGAAAGAAACTTACAAAAGGTCCAAGAAATGAAGAACTTGATCTAAAATACTCAGGTATGAAGCAAAGGCTTCAACTTAGAGTATAAATTCAGATCAAATGTGGGGAAAGCAAGTGAATTTAAGGTGGGTATTTATAGAAAGTCTAGAACCGTTAGGATCGTTTCTTGGGTTTTGAGCTTCAATATTGGCCATCCATGTGTTGCACATGTTTTTGAAAACAATGGGAAACCAAAAACCAGCTCAATGTATTGCAAAAATTACATAAATAACCCTAAAAAACAAGCTGATTGCTGAAACTGGGTTGCTGAGTTTGGTACTCTGTCACGTGTCGCGCCAGGTGACACTGGTTCTGGCGCGTGGCGCGGGGAAAGTCAGACAGGAAGTTTCAAACTTTGGCAGAACAGGTCCCTACATGCAATAAACTTGATTTTTGACACGTTTAAGCCCCGTTAACCCAATTTCAAGGCTCAATAATGATGTTAAAGTATAGCAAACCTGAAATATGCTTGAAAATATCTTAGATGTCAGTTTGTTTGGTCGTAAGATCACGTTATTCGGTTAATTACGACGAAACACGAACGGACGCGAAAAACGATTCAAATTACGCGACGAATGGAAATTTTGTCATGCCAATCACTAAAATAAAATATTTTAATGATTACAAAAATTTTTGGATGTCCGGATATTTTCAGAACGTAAGATATGCGCGTAAATGCAAATTTATGCACTTTTTGACGCTTTTAGTCCAAGTTTGATCAAAAAGTTTATTTTAGCATACCGAACCCCTCAAAGCCTATTTCTAAGCTATGTAAAGGATATTTAGGGTATGTTTAACTTTTGAGCAAGTTCCGGAATGTTCGTTAATATATGAATCGGCATAGTTTCGCAGTTTGATGAAAATAGTCCCTGCGATCGAATAAACTTGTTTTTGCCATACCAAACCTTTCAAAACTTATTTCTAAGTTATGTAAAGGTTATTTAAGGTATGTTAAGAATATGTTGATGTTCCGGAGTGTTTGTCACATTAAACTGGTTACGTTTACGCATCAGTTTACGTACAACTTTCCAGAAAACGATATAGAGTTTGAAATTCAACAAAAATCGAAACGAGTAAAATATCAAACATAAATAAACAAACATTGGGGACAAATAACATTGTTTCATTGATAATTGAACTATTCAGAGTTTGTACAATGATTACAAGCACAGATGTCACAGTCTCCCCTACTTGTGGAAATTTCGTCCCGAAATTTTATTTAGAGGAAACTTGTGAGAAGAGATGTGGATATTTCGCCTTCATTTGATCTTCATGTTCCCAAGCAAATTTTGCTCCACGTTTAGATTCCCAGCGAACTTTGACAAGTGGAATGCGCTTGCGTTTGAGCCATTTGACTTCACGTTCCATAATTTCCACAGGTTTCTCAACAAAGTGCATCGTGTCATCAACACGAATTTCATCTAGTGGTATGTGGAGATCAGCTAAACACTTTTTGAGATTGGATACGTGGAAGGTTGGATGAACATTTCCAAGTTCAGGAGGTAACTCAAGTCTGTAGGCTACCTTTCCGATTCTTTCGACGATCTTGAATGGTCCAACATATCTAGGTGCAAGTTTTCCAGTCTTTCCAAATCTGATCACCCCTTTCCAAGGTGAAACCTTGAGTAGAACGCGATCACCGACTTGAAATTCCAAAGGCTTGCGTCGTCGATCCGCGTAACTCTTTTGACGGCTTCTAGCTGTTTCAAGGTTATCGCGAACTTTCTTAACCTTATCTGTTGTCTCTAGAATGAGCTCAGGTCCGGCAAGCTAAGCTTCACTGATCTCATTCCAGCAGACTGGTGAACGACATTTTCGACCATATAAATCCTCGAAAGGAGCCATGTTGATGCTGTAGTGATAACTATTGTTGTAGGAGAATTCAATCAACGGAAGATACGAATCCCAACTACCACCAAAATTGATCACACAAGCTCTATGCATATCCTCCAATGTCTGGATTGTTCTTTCAGATTGACCATCCGTTTGCGGATGATAAGTTGTGCTCAAATTAAGTTGGATCCCCATAGCTGATTGCATGGTTCTCCAAAAGAGAGACGGGAATCGAGCATCTCTGTCAGATATAATGTTCAAAGGAATGCGATGACGGGATACAATCTCATCCACATAGATTTTAGCAAGCTTGTCAGCAGATAGATCCTCACAGATTGGCAAGAAATGTGCTGATTTAGTAAGACGATCAACAACTACCCAGATGGCGTCATGACCTCTTTTAGTGCGTGGAAGTTTGGTAATAAGATCCATAGCAATGTTTTCCCATTTCCAAACTGGAATCTCTGGTTGCTCCAATAATCCAGAGGGATGTTGATGTTCAGCCTTAACCTTAACACAAGTAAGGCATTTGGATACGTACAAGGCAATGTCTTTTTTCATAACTTGTGTTGGGGTCCTAGAAAAGTTATAGTCTAGGTTGCATTACTAATAACCTAATTCCCTATAACCATTGGCTCTGATACCAACTCTTCTGTCACACCCCGAACGCGTAAAACAACAAACCGCGGCGGAAACGTCGGGGAGTGGAGTGGCAGAATTATTGTTTCACAACCATGGTATTTAAAGTTTTGTATTATTTATTAACAAAGCGGTTACATTGTCTTTAAAACAAGGAAAACAAAGAGTACATAACGAAAATTAAACTAGTCTTGCATCTTTTATTGTCACTAAGGCCCAAGTCCGCCTAAGTGTATCTTGACCAACCCTATGCATCAGCTCCTGAAAACACATGTGAAAATAGGTACGTCAGCATAAAAATGCCTGTGAGATACATAGGTTTATTGATTTAGGATTCATTGTAACAACTGTGCTTGTAATCACTATGAACAGTTCTGTTATCAATAAAATAATGTTATTTGATCACAATGTTTGTTTTGTTATGTTTTACATTTTTCATGTTTTGACTTTTATCCAATTTCAAACTCTACATCACTTTCTGGAGAGTTATACGCAAACTAGTGCGTAAACGTACTCAGTTTAATGCGAGAAATACTCCGGAACATCAACATATACTCAACATACCTTAAATAACCTTTACATAACTTAGAAATAAGTTTTGAAGGCTTTGGTATGGCAAAAACAAGTTAATTCGCTTACAGGGACTAAATATGACAAACTGCGAAAGTATGTCAATTTGAACTGTAACGAACATTCCGGAACATGACCATAAGTTAAACACACCTTAAATATCCTTTACATAGCTTAGAAATAGGCTTTGAGGGGTTTAGTGTGCTAAAATAAACTTTTGGGACATTCAGGGACTAAAAGTGTCAAAAAGTGCACAAGTTTGCATTTTCGCGCATAACTTACGTTCTGAATACATCTGGACATCCAAAAATTTATGTAAGCATGACTACATTATATTTTAGTGTTCGCCTTAAGAAAAATCCATTCGTTTCGTCATTTGGATCGTTTTTCGCGCTTATGCGCATTCCGTCGTAATTAAGCGAACATCGCGTTCGTACGGCCAAACGAACCGACATGCGAGATATTTTTGAACATGTTTTGAGTTCCCTATACTTTAACTTCATTTTAGAGCCTTGAAATGAGGTTAACGGGGTTCAAACGCATCGAAAATCGCTTAAAAGGGCTGCAGGGACTAAACCTGTCACTTTTGAAACAATTCTGAATCAGATAGGCACTAGCGTAGCGCGAGCCCTAAGGCTCTACCCGTAGCGCTACGCGAGTGAGTGTTCTGACCAGATTCAATGTTTTAATCACAAGTTGCAACTAAATGATCCTTAACCACATGTTTTAAGTTGATGTGTCACAAAGTTAAGGAGCATATGTGGCTCCATAACCTTTGTGACAAGTGTACGCACGAGATTAAGGCACGATAATCGACAAACGATCCTAACGGTGGACCGAATACTATAAATACCCATCCACCCTCAACCCCAAAACCCACAAATCTGATTAAGAAAGCTCTAAGTTGGAACCTTCGTTTCATACCTGAGCTATTTTGATCTGGGTTAGCATTCGGGGACCCTTCGTAAGTATTCTTTCGTTCTTTTCCTTATTTTTTTACTGCTTTTCGAGTCAGAAAGTCAAACTTTGTTTGACTTTCAGCATTGACCAGTAATGGTCAATGCGAAGTTCGTTTGAACTTCGCAACGTGATTGTAATCACGATGGTTATAGTCCCTTGGGACTATGCCTACTGATTACCACGTTGTCTAGGGTCGTAGGGTAAGCGATCTAATAAATCGCTTATACCTCGAACCCGACCCAGTTTGGTCGATCATTAGGATCCGACCAAACACAGTAGGTGACCATAGTAGGTAGGGAATAACCTTCCGAGGTTATACCCTATGGTCACATCGTTTAAGTAGTTGTATGATAGGTAGTTTATATGCCTTAGGTAAATTACCAGAATACCCTTTTCATACATAATTGGTAATTTAGCATATGTAACCTAAACTTTTGTCACGTAACTGATTATGTAACATGTTTAGGCATATAATACTTGTCATAGGACTAGTTAGGCGGTCCAAACGCGTTTCACGCGCACGACGCGTTAAAGTAGCATAAGCTTCCTAAACGGGTCGTAATGGGTCGTAAACAATTATGTTAAGTTTCATTTAGTATGTAGGCTTTGTTAAACCAAATGACACGAGTCTCTACACTCGTTTGGTTTACGAAACCTCATTCTATCCAATCTTCCGATTTAGGTCCGGTTTATTAACATAGTTACCTATATTAGGTGCCGTTTGATTCCGAGATCTATAGCATTACTTGGTGGTTATCTTTTGACAACTGAGCAATCTCAAGTGAGTACATAGACCCCTCTTTTACTGTTTTCCAAACTGTTTTGGGGTGGAACACATGTGTCTACTTGTTACTTTCATGCTTTCCAGTTTTCACATCATATACTGCTATGTTCGTTAGTACATTATAGTACATGATTTCATGACATTTCATGCTAGGTATGCCCATTGTGTGCATTACTTAGTACATCGTTTTACATGACATTTCATGCTAGGTGTGCCCATTGGGTGCATTACTTAGTACATCGTTTTATATGACATTTCATGCTAGGTATGCCCATTGTGTGCATTACTTAGTACATCGTTTTACATGACATTTCATGCTAGGTGTGCCCATTGTGTGCATTACTTAGTACATCGTTTTACATGACATTTCACGCTATGTATGTTCATTTGATTACATACTTAGTGCATTGTTTTTACATGCTCACATTTTGTTATGACATTTGGTTTGTTTACATGGGACAATATATCCATTAACATTAGCTACGCCGTTCGTTAGTAGGTAGTGGTACCATAGGAATTGACAACTCCCGTTCCGGACATCCCAGGGTAAGGGGACAGAAAGGAATGACCGAATTCGTTGACATTAAGACAGATAGACCTTTAATTTGTTTAAAGGGTTTATCACCACAGTCGCCAGGCTTGGATGTATGCATTTTCACAATACCACATAAATGTTCATATTAAATAGTTGCATGCATTTACACAAAACATAGCTTTGATTTAAACCAAGTTTTACTTCAATACTTTGTTTTTGTGCATATGGTTTAGTTGAGACATTTCACTTGCCATACATGACATTTTTGACATAGACATTTGACATGGATATTTGACATAGACATTTGGCATGGATATTTGACATAAACATTTGACATGGATATTTGACATAGACATTTGACATGGATATTTGACATAGACATTTCGACATGATTTACATTTGACACAAACATTTTTGACATTGGTTTTACATACTACATGATTTACATCTTGACATAAACACTTTGACATATTATTCAATACATTTGACAATTTGGTTAAACATAGACTTCTTACATTGTTTGGTTTGGTTTGATTAAGTGATTAAGTAACGATGCGTGTGTAATATGATACAAGCATGGTGGATACGCCGCTGGTACTTCCTATATATAAGTGTTTGTATAGTATTACATGGCGTAACGTTATTTGAATCATTTCAGTTTGAGACATAGAACATTTTATACAAATAACATACTTTTCACAAGACATTGATTTACAAACAACTTATCTTATACAAACACATTTTTACATGGTTATCTATTTAACCTGACAATTACTTATACATATCATCTGATCTTATTGTTTTCAAATGATTTACAAGACAAAGCAAATAACAAGGTTCATGACTAAACATTTTCTCAAACATAAGTCATGAATCTTATTTTCACAAAACCTATGTATCCCACAGGCATTTTTATGCTGACGTACCTATTTTCACATGTGTTTTCAGGTGCTTTTCCATAGGATGTTGATCACGATACTAGGGCGGACCTGTGCCTTAGAAACTTTAAAAGAAGATAGACTATGTTTAATTATGTTCTGAACTCTTTAATTACCTGTTTGAAACAATGAAACACCCTTGTTTAATAAATAAATAAAACTTTGTATGCCATGGTTATGAGACAATTAATTCTGTCGCAACACGCCCCGATGTTTCCGCCGCGATTTGTTGTTTTACGCGGTCGGGGTGTGACAGAAGAGTTGGTATCAGAGCCAATGGTTATAGGGAATTAGGTTATTAGTAATGCTTTGACCTAGACTATAACTTTTCTAGGAACCTAACACAAGTTATCTTGTGTTTAGATCTTAAAACATGTACATCACCTATCCTTAGGTGATTAACAAAACAAGGAACCAAAATTTTTCCGAAACGATTTTTGAAAAACAATCATCTGTTTTTGAATAAATTTTTACAAGGTTTTGAACCCTCAATTGTAAGGTTTTGAACCCTCTGTTATATGGTTTTGAACCCTTTTTAAGTTTGGTTTTTGGCCTTGTGCCTTCTAATTTTCAAAAATCCCGTCAAACGTTTTGGGTTTTAAATAATGTGAACATGTGCAAACTGGAAGGGTGAATGCCTGTATTCTGGGTTTTCTGTCTAGGCAAGCACTTCGTATACATCTCAACCAGACGCGAGACCAGTTGTGCTTACCTGGGAATTCTTGGAGTGAGTGTTCACTTATAGGCGAGCATGTCTTCGCTAATACATTATTTTGACCCATTTACTTTGATTAGTCACTGTGAGTCGTTTGTTTGCTTTGTGATACGGACGAATGACCACCATCTATGCTGTTTGCAATTCTTGTTTTTATCATCTCATTCTTTTCATCCAATCATCTCACTCGTTTCTTTTCATGTTTTCCTCTTTTAGAATGCCTCCTCGACGCGAGAATCAGATAGCTACTGCCGAGCTGGCAGAAATTATTGCATAGCAGATGGCTGCTCAGTTTCCAAATCTCTTTGCTCAATGGAACCAGGCCAACAACAACAACAATGTTCCATGCAAATACAAGGATTTTAACCAGGCTAAACCACTCAAGTTTAGTGGTTCTGAGGGAGCGACTGGGCTTCTTCAGTGGTTCGAGAGCATAGAGAATACTTTTCGCCATGTGCAGTGTCCGGATAATCGCAAGGTCGAGTTCTCCTCGAGCGTATTTCAGAAGAGGGCTTTGACATGGTGGAACGGGGTTATGAGAGACCGAGGTGCGGAAGTTGCTCTCGCACAGACATGGGCTGAACTTAGAGCCCTTATGATGAGGGAATTCTGTCCTCGTCATGAGCAGCGAGCTTTGGAGAAAGAGTTTGATGTATTGAAGCAAGATAGTGGTGAGCACAGGGCTTATACTGATCGGTTTGAAGAATTGAGTCTGCTTTGCCCAACAATGGTCACCCCACTCGACAAGGCTATCGAGAGATACATCGATGGCCTACCTGACTCGGTACAAGACATTCTTACTGGTAGTAACCCTGCCACACTTCGTCAGGCGATCGAGTTATCTGCAACATTGACTGAGTCGCAGATCCGGAAGAACAAGTTACGCAGGAAGGGTGACAAGGGCAAGAAGCAGTCGGCTGACAAGGAAGATAGCAAGAAAGGTCAAAACTTGAATGGAAAGAACTCTGGTTCTTCAAAGAGGGCAAAGAAGCGTAAGGCTTCCCAAAATTTTGCTATCACTGCTCAAGCTAACCAGGTAGCTCCCAACCAACCTGCACAGCCTCCAGCGAAGAGACCCTATTCAGGGAATGCACCTTTGTGCAATAGATGCAACAGTCACCACCAGCCGCAACTTCCATGCCGTTTCTGTACTAACTGTGGGAAATCAGGCCATCTCGCCAATGTTTGTCGATCTGCTCAGAATCCCGCGGTTCAGAACCCGGTTCAACAAGTTGCTCAGCCTCCTGCTCCGCAACAGGGTCAAGCTGCTCGACCAGTATACCCACCAGGTGCTTGTTACAATTGTGGGGATCTGACCCACTATAGAAACCGGTGCCCAAGGCTAGCCAACCAGAACCAGAACCAGAACCAGAATCCGGCTCCGGCTCGAGGCCGAGTTTTTAACATGAATGCCCAAGAGGCACAGGCTGACGATAATGTGGTGAACGGTACGTTCTTTATTAATAATCAGCCTGCATCTGTTCTTTTCGATTCTGGTGCCGATAAGAGTTTCGTGTCATTGTCTTTTGAGCCTATGCTTCGCGTGTCTAGAACGAAACTAAGTAAATCTTTGACAGTAGAGGTTGCTAGTGGTGAACCCATTATTCTTGATTCTGTTCTTCGCAACTGCCAGTTGAATCTTAACGACCATCTTTTTCCTATTGACCTCGCGCCTATGCAACTTGGAAGCTTCGACGTTATTGTGGGAATGGATTGGTTATCCAAGCATCACGCAGAGATAGTTTGTTCTAAAAAGATTGTTCGTGTGCCACTTTCGACAGGCGAGATCCTACAGGTTCAAGGTGAGAAACCTATCGGTGGTCTCAGACTCATGTCTTGTTTTAAAGCTCGGAAGTATCTGCAGAAGAACTATGTGGCTTTCTTAGCACATGTTACAGAAGATAAAGGCAAGGGTAAATCTATTTCAGATATTCCTGTCGTTCGGGATTATTCTGAAGTATTCCCTGAAGATTTACCTGGTCTACCTCCAGCACGCCAAGTCGAGTTCCGCATTGATCTCGTACCTGGTGCAAACCCCATTGCCAGAGCTCCATATCGTCTTGCACCGTCAGAGATGCAAGAGTTGTCTAAACAGCTTCAGGAGCTCTCTGACAAAGGTTTTATACGTCCTAGTTTTTCACCTTGGGGTGCTCCCGTTCTTTTTGTCAAGAAGAAGGATGGATCCTTTAGGATGTGTATCGATTATCGTGAGCTTAACAAGCTTACCATCAAGAATCGATATCCCCTACCTCGCATCGATGATCTCTTTGATCAGTTACAAGGCGCTTCTTATTTTTCAAAGATTGATCTGCGATCTGGATATCATCAACTTCGGGTGCAAGAAGAAGATATTCCGAAGACAGCATTCCGTACTCGTTATGGACATTACGAGTTCACAGTCATGCCATTCGGTTTGACTAATGCTCCTGCTGTTTTCATGGACTTAATGAATAGGGTCTGTAAACCTTATTTGGATCAGTTCGTCATTGTTTTTATTGACGATATCTTGATTTACTCTAAGACACGAGCTGATCACGAGCAGCATCTTCGTCTTACTTTGAAACTCCTAAAGAAAGAACAACTTTTCGCCAAATTCTCCAAGTGCGAATTTTGGCTTAAAGAAGTTCAATTTTTGGGACACATTATCAACGAACGAGGTGTTCATGTAGATCCCTCCAAGATCAGTGCGATTAAGGATTGGGATACACCTACTACTCCTACTGAAGTTCGTTCATTTCTTGGTCTAGCGGGTTATTATCGCCGCTTCATTGAAAACTTCTCTAAGATTGCAGTTCCTCTAACTGCTCTAACTCAGAAGAAAATGCCCTTTTATTGGGGGTACAAACAAGAGGAAGCTTTCCAACACCTGAAGCAGAAGCTTTGCGATGCGCCTGTTCTATCATTGCCTGAGGGTGATGATGATTTTGTCGTGTATTGTGATGCATCTAAATTGGGTCTTGGCTGTGTTCTTATGCAAAGGAACAAAGTCATAGCCTATGCATCGAGGCAGTTGAAGATACATGAGAAGAACTACACCACTCATGATCTTGAGTTGGGTGCAGTTGTCTTTGCTCTCAAGATCTGGAGACACTATTTGTACGGTACAAAATGTGTGGTTTTCACGGATCACAAAAGTCTTCAGCATATCTTCAATCAGAAAGAACTAAACATGAGACAGCGACGTTGGGTTGAGCTTTTAAACAACTATGATTGCGAAATTCGCTACCATCCTGGTAAGGCGAATGTCGTAGCTGATGCATTGAGTCGTAAGGAACGTACTAAGCTTCATTGTGTACGTGTTCAATCAGTTATTCAAGCTCGATCTGATATTCAAGCACGCATTTCTCAGGCTCAACAATCTTGTGTTGCACAAGGTTTGATGGATAAGGAATTTCCTTATCACATAACGCCTGCTCTGGAACTGAAGGACAATGGATCATATTACTTCATGGACCGTTTGTGGGTCCCAAGCCAGGATGATCTTCGTACCTTGCTTATGGATGAGGCCCATAAGTCTCGTTATTCTATTCATCCGGGCTCAGATAAGATGTATAAGGATCTTCGTATTCACTATTGGTGGCCTGGTATGAAGAAAGACATTGCCTTATACGTATCCAAATGCCTTACTTGTCTTAAGGTTAAGGCTGAACATCAGCGTCCTTCGGGTTTATTGGAGCAACCAGAGATCCCAGTTTGGAAATGGGAAAACATTACTATGGATCTTGTTACCAAACTCCCGCGCACAAAGAAAGGTCATGATGCCATCTGGGTAGTCGTTGATCGTTTTACAAAGTCAGCACATTTCTTGCCAATCCGCGAGGATTTTCCTACTGACAGACTTGCTCAAATCTATGTAGATGAAATTGTAGCTCGACATGGTGTTCCGTTGAACATCATTTCTGACAGAGATGCTCGTTTCACTTCTCATTTTTGGAGAACCATGCAGTCTGCTATGGGGACCCAACTTAATCTGAGCACAGCTTATCATCCGCAAACGGATGGTCAATCTGAGAGAACAATCCAGACGCTGGAGGATATGCTAAGAGCTTGTGTGATCGATTTTGGTGGTAGCTGGGATTCACATCTTAAATTGATTGAATTCTCCTACAACAACAGTTATCACACTAGCATCAAAATGGCTCCTTTCGAAGCTCTCTATGGTCGAAAATGTCGTTCACCAGTCTGCTGGAATGAGATTGGCGAGGCTCAACTTACTGGACCTGCCCTCATTTTAGAGACAACAGATAAGGTCAAGAAAGTTCGTGATAACCTTCAGGCAGCTAGAAGCCGTCAGAAGATTTACGCGGACCCAAAACGAAAAGCCTTGGAATTTCAAATCGGTGATCGAGTATTACTTAAGGTCTCACCTTGGAAAGGTGTGATCAGATTTGGAAAGAAAGGAAAACTTGCACCTAGATACGTTGGACCATTCAAGATCGTCGAAAGAATCGGAAAGGTAGCCTACAGACTTGAGTTACCTCCTGAACTGGGAAATGTTCATCCAACTTTTCACGTGTCCAATCTCAAGAAGTGTACAGCTGATGAGAACTTCTCCATACCGCTTGACGAAATTCGTGTTGGCAAAACACTGAAATTTGTTGAGAGACCAGTGGAAATAATGGAACGTGAAGTCAAGTGGCTTAAACGCAAGCGCATTCCTTTGGTCAAAGTTCGCTGGGAAGCTAAACGTGGACCCGAGTTTACTTGGGAACGTGAAGATCAAATGAAGACGAAATATCCACATCTTTTTCCACAAGTTTCCTCTAAATAAATTTCGGGAAGAAATTTCCACAAGTAGGGGAGACTGTAACAACTGTGCTTGTAATCACTATGAACAGTTCTGTTATCAATAAAATAATGTTATTTGATCACAATGTTTGTTTTGTTATGTTTTACATTTTTCATGTTTTGACTTTTATCCAATTTCAAACTCTACATCACTTTCTGGAGAGTTATACGCAAACTAGTGCGTAAACGTACTCAGTTTAATGCGAGAAATACTCCGGAACATCAACATATACTCAACATACCTTAAATAACCTTTACATAACTTAGAAATAAGTTTTGAAGGCTTTGGTATGGCAAAAACAAGTTAATTCGCTTACAGGGACTAAATATGACAAACTGCGAAAGTATGTCAATTTGAACTGTAACGAACATTCCGGAACATGACCATAAGTTAAACACACCTTAAATATCCTTTACATAGCTTAGAAATAGGCTTTGAGGGGTTTAGTGTGCTAAAATAAACTTTTGAGACATTCAGGGACTAAAAGTGTCAAAAAGTGCACAAGTTTGCATTTTCGCACATAACTTACGTTCTGAATACATCTGGACATCCAAAAATTTATGTAAGCATGACTACATTATATTTTAGTGTTCGCCTTAAGAAAAATCCATTCGTTTCGTCATTTGGATCGTTTTTCGCGCTTATGCGCATTCCGTCGTAATTAAGCGAACATCGCGTTCGTACGGCCAAACGAACCGACATGCGAGATATTTTTGAACATGTTTTGAGTTCCCTATACTTTAACTTCATTTTAGAGCCTTGAAATGAGGTTAACGGGGTTCAAACGCATCGAAAATCGCTTAAAAGGGCTGCAGGGACTAAACCTGTCACTTTTGAAACAATTCTGAATCAGATAGGCACTAGCGTAGCGCGAGCCCTAAGGCTCTACCCGTAGCGCTACGCGAGTGAGTGTTCTGACCAGATTCAATGTTTTAATCACAAGTTGCAACTAAATGATCCTTAACCACATGTTTTAAGTTGATGTGTCACAAAGTTAAGGAGCATATGTGGCTCCATAACCTTTGTGACAAGTGTACGCACGAGATTAAGGCACGATAATCGACAAACGATCCTAACGGTGGACCGAATACTATAAATACCCATCCACCCTCAACCCCAAAACCCACAAATCTGATTAAGAAAGCTCTAAGTTGGAACCTTCGTTTCATACCTGAGCTATTTTGATCTGGGTTAGCATTCGGGGACCCTTCGTAAGTATTCTTTCGTTCTTTTCCTTATTTTTTTACTGCTTTTCGAGTCAGAAAGTCAAACTTTGTTTGACTTTCAGCATTGACCAGTAATGGTCAATGCGAAGTTCGTTTGAACTTCGCAACGTGATTGTAATCACGATGGTTATAGTCCCTTGGGACTATGCCTACTGATTACCACGTTGTCTAGGGTCGTAGGGTAAGCGATCTAATAAATCGCTTATACCTCGAACCCGACCCAGTTTGGTCGATCATTAGGATCCGACCAAACACAGTAGGTGACCATAGTAGGTAGGGAATAACCTTCCGAGGTTATACCCTATGGTCACATCGTTTAAGTAGTTGTATGATAGGTAGTTTATATGCCTTAGGTAAATTACCAGAATACCCTTTTCATACATAATTGGTAATTTAGCATATGTAACCTAAACTTTTGTCACGTAACTGATTATGTAACATGTTTAGGCATATAATACTTGTCATAGGACTAGTTAGGCGGTCCAAACGCGTTTCACGCGCACGACGCGTTAAAGTAGCATAAGCTTCCTAAACGGGTCGTAATGGGTCGTAAACAATTATGTTAAGTTTCATTTAGTATGTAGGCTTTGTTAAACCAAATGACACGAGTCTCTACACTCGTTTGGTTTACGAAACCTCATTCTATCCAATCTTCCGATTTAGGTCCGGTTTATTAACATAGTTACCTATATTAGGTGCCGTTTGATTCCGAGATCTATAGCATTACTTGGTGGTTATCTTTTGACAACTGAGCAATCTCAAGTGAGTACATAGACCCCTCTTTTACTGTTTTCCAAACTGTTTTGGGGTGGAACACATGTGTCTACTTGTTACTTTCATGCTTTCCAGTTTTCACATCATATACTGCTATGTTCGTTAGTACATTATAGTACATGATTTCATGACATTTCATGCTAGGTATGCCCATTGTGTGCATTACTTAGTACATCGTTTTACATGACATTTCATGCTAGGTGTGCCCATTGGGTGCATTACTTAGTACATCGTTTTATATGACATTTCATGCTAGGTATGCCCATTGTGTGCATTACTTAGTACATCGTTTTACATGACATTTCATGCTAGGTGTGCCCATTGTGTGCATTACTTAGTACATCGTTTTACATGACATTTCACGCTATGTATGTTCATTTGATTACATACTTAGTGCATTGTTTTTACATGCTCACATTTTGTTATGACATTTGGTTTGTTTACATGGGACAATATATCCATTAACATTAGCTACGCCGTTCGTTAGTAGGTAGTGGTACCATAGGAATTGACAACTCCCGTTCCGGACATCCCAGGGTAAGGGGACAGAAAGGAATGACCGAATTCGTTGACATTAAGACAGATAGACCTTTAATTTGTTTAAAGGGTTTATCACCACAGTCGCCAGGCTTGGATGTATGCATTTTCACAATACCACATAAATGTTCATATTAAATAGTTGCATGCATTTACACAAAACATAGCTTTGATTTAAACCAAGTTTTACTTCAATACTTTGTTTTTGTGCATATGGTTTAGTTGAGACATTTCACTTGCCATACATGACATTTTTGACATAGACATTTGACATGGATATTTGACATAGACATTTGGCATGGATATTTGACATAAACATTTGACATGGATATTTGACATAGACATTTGACATGGATATTTGACATAGACATTTCGACATGATTTACATTTGACACAAACATTTTTGACATTGGTTTTACATACTACATGATTTACATCTTGACATAAACACTTTGACATATTATTCAATACATTTGACAATTTGGTTAAACATAGACTTCTTACATTGTTTGGTTTGGTTTGATTAAGTGATTAAGTAACGATGCGTGTGTAATATGATACAAGCATGGTGGATACGCCGCTGGTACTTCCTATATATAAGTGTTTGTATAGTATTACATGGCGTAACGTTATTTGAATCATTTCAGTTTGAGACATAGAACATTTTATACAAATAACATACTTTTCACAAGACATTGATTTACAAACAACTTATCTTATACAAACACATTTTTACATGGTTATCTATTTAACCTGACAATTACTTATACATATCATCTGATCTTATTGTTTTCAAATGATTTACAAGACAAAGCAAATAACAAGGTTCATGACTAAACATTTTCTCAAACATAAGTCATGAATCTTATTTTCACAAAACCTATGTATCCCACAGGCATTTTTATGCTGACGTACCTATTTTCACATGTGTTTTCAGGTGCTTTTCCATAGGATGTTGATCACGATACTAGGGCGGACCTGTGCCTTAGAAACTTTAAAAGAAGATAGACTATGTTTAATTATGTTCTGAACTCTTTAATTACCTGTTTGAAACAATGAAACACCCTTGTTTAATAAATAAATAAAACTTTGTATGCCATGGTTATGAGACAATTAATTCTGTCGCAACACGCCCCGATGTTTCCGCCGCGATTTGTTGTTTTACGCGGTCGGGGTGTGACATTCATGACTTGTATGTTTAAAGAAATGTTTAACAAAAGTTAGTCATAAATCTTGTAAAGTGTTTTCTTTTATAAATCATACGAAAATCGATAAGAAATTAGATGATATAAAAGAAAGATGTATGGTTAAATAAATAACCAAGTAAAATTAATTTTATAAGATATGTTGTTTGTAAAACAATGTTTTGTGAAGATATGTTATTTGTATAAAATGTAATATGTCTAAATTGAAATGATTTAAATGATGCCATGATATGTAATACCATAAAAGCACTTATATATAGGAAGTATCAACGGCGTATCCACCATGCTTTTATCATATTACATGTCGCCTCGTTATGTAAATCATTTATCAAATAGACCACCAAAATGTCTTGTTAAACAATTCTCAAAATGTTTATGTGTATGCAATGTCTAATGTCAAATGTAATTCATGTCTTGTATAATCAAATGTTATGTATGGTAAGTAAAAGTGACTACTCAAACCATATGTATAATATTTATGTATAACCAAATGAAATGTATGGTGAATAATAGAATTACTCAACCCCATAGGTAAAAATGTATAAAACAATGTATTTGAATATATCATTGTTTAAATCAAAAGTTATGTTTTGTATAAATGCTTTATTGATACAAACATCTAGGCGGTAATGTTTAAAACGCATACATTCAAGCCTTGCGACTGTGGAGACAAACCCTTAAACAAATTAAAGGTTTATCAAAATTTATGTATATCGGATTCAGTCATTTCCTACTTCCAAACAAACCTAGGAAGCCAGAAATGGGAGTCAATTCCTATGGTACCACTACTTACTACCGAGCGGCGTAATCAACGTTAATGAACGTACGTTTGTCCCGTTAAACATACCAAATGTAAGCATGTTATGTGTAAACGATGTACTAAGTATGCTAAACGAACATACATGGCATGAATGTGATGTAAATCAATGTGTACATATGCTGAAATAAACATATGAAATAAATGTGTTTATGAAATCAATGTACTAGCATCTTAATTAAACATACATAGCATAAACATGGATGAAATCATGTACTATACGTGTACTAATGAACATAGCAAGCATATGTTATAAAAGCATGAAAGTAACAAGTAGGCACATGTGTTTCACCCCAAAATATTTGAAAACAGTAAAAGAGGGGACTATGTACTCACTTGATATTGCTAAATGATCTTGAAACAACAATCAAACAACGCTTGAGGGATCACGGAAATCAAACGGCACCTAATATAGGTACTATGTTAATAAACCGATCCTAAATCGGAAGATTGGATAAAATGAGGTTTCGTAAACCAAATGAGTATAGGAACTCATGTAATAAGGTTTAACAAAGCCTACATTCTAAAACGGAACCTAACCTAAGAGCTTATGACCCGTTATGACACGTTTAGGTAGCTTACGCTACTTTAACGCGTCATTTGCGCAAAAGCGCAAACGAGTAGCCTATCTAGTCCTATGACAAGTATTATATGCCCTAACATGTTTAATAATCAGTTTATGTGGCAAAAGTTAAGTTACATATGCTTAAAATGAAGTTATACGCAAAAAGGTCATTTTGGTCATTTTCCTAAGGCATATAATCTACCTACATACAACTAAGTAAACTAAGTGACTATAAGGTATAACCTCGGAAGGCTATTCCCTATACAACTATGGTCACAAAATATGTTTGGTCGTATCCTAATGATCGATCAAATGGGTCGGGTTCGAAAGTGTAAGCGGTTGTTTAGACCGCTTGTCTTACGACCCTATATAAGCACTAAACTAAAAGTGACGAGTTAAACATGTTAAAACATGTTTAACTAAGTTAGAAAACAAGTTTGATATCAAAACAAAGGGTTTTGATACCCAAGAATAGTTTGGTTGCAAAATACGCATTTTGACCGAAACTATAACTCGTCGCTACGCCTAATTAACGTGGTAATCAGTAGGTATAGTTACAAGGGACTATAACCATCGTGATTACGCTCACGATGCGAAGTTCAAATGAACTTCGTGTTGACCATTGACTGGTCAAAGCAGAAAGTCAAACACTGTTTGACTTTCACGCTTGAAAAGCAATAATAAGCATGAAAGAAACTTACAAATATCCAAGAAATGAAGAACTTAATCTAAAATACTCAGGTATGAAGCAAAGGCTTCAACTTAGATTATAAATTCAGATCAAATGTGGGGAAAGCAAGTGAATTTTAGGTGGGTATGTATAGAATGTCTAGAACAGTTAGGATCGTTTCTTGGGTTTTGAGCTTCAATCTT
Source organism: Helianthus tuberosus (assembly GCA_030545235.1). Lineage (NCBI taxonomy): Eukaryota > Viridiplantae > Streptophyta > Magnoliopsida > Asterales > Asteraceae > Helianthus > Helianthus tuberosus. Next base: position 83,392,106 of record CM060399.1, read on the forward strand.
GGCCATCCATGTGTTGCACATGGTTTTGAAAACAATGGGAAACCAAAAACCAGTTCAAGGTATTGTATAAATAACCCTGAAAATCAAGCTGATTGCTGAAACTGGGCTGCTGAATTTGGTATTCTATCGCGTGTCGTGACAGGTGACACTGGTTCTGGCGCGTAGCGAGGGGGAAGTCAGACGGGAAGTTTCAAACTTTGGCAGAATAGGTCCTTGCATGCAATAAACTTGATTTTTGACACGTTTAAGCCTCGTTAACCCAATTTCAAGGCTCAATAATGATGTTAAAGTATAGGGAACCTGAAATATGTTTGAGAGTATCTCAGATGTCGGTTCGTTTGGTCGTATGATCACGTTATTCGGTTAATTACAACGAAACACGAACGGACGCGAAAAACGATCCAAATTACGTGACGAATGGAAATTTTGTCATGCCAATCACTAAAATAAAATATTTTAATGATTACAAAAATTTTTGAATGTCCGGATATGTTCAGAACGTAAGATATGCGCGTAAATGCAAACTTATGCACTTTTTGACGCTTTTAGTCCCTGTTTGATCAAAAAGTTTATTTTAGCATACCAAACCCCTCAAAGCCTATTTCTAAGCTATCAAAAAGGGTTGGTCCCTAGTATCCAAAAAAGTACCGCTTTCTTTTGTAATGTTTCTAATCCTGTGAAAAACGTTATTTTGGATATCCTGCCGTTTGAGGAGGGTCTCTTACCAGTCAAATACTTAGGAGTGACCCTCATTTCCTCAAGGCTTCGGGTTAAAGATTGTAGTGTTCTTCTTGAACGCTTGGATCTAAGGATTACGAATTGGAAAAACAGACTTTTATCATTCGCGGGCAGGTTACAATTAATCATTTCGGTCTTGTTGTCTATGCATGTCTATTGGGCCTCAGCTTTTATCTTACCAGTGCGGATTTTAAATGATATTGAGGCGAAATTGAGGAATTTTTTATGGTCTCAGGAGGGTTCTTTTCATAGAGGGAAAGCGGAAGTCTCTTGGAAAGCTATTTGTGTGCCTAAATATGAAGGTGGCCTTGGTATTCGTCGGGTCGGAGATGTTAACAAGGCCCTCATGGTTTCGCATATATGGAGTATTCTTAGTAAGAGAGAGTCTCTTTGGGTGCAGTGGATTAACTCGTATCGGCTTAAAGGTCGGAGTTTTTGGGTTTGCAGGGAGGTTACTAATTGCAGTTGGAGTTGGAGGAAAATCCTTCAATTAAAGCCGCTGGTTAAGGAGCATATATGGTATTCTTTGGGCGCTGGTAATACAATTTCAGTCTGGTATGATTCTTGGTGTCGTCTAGGTCCTCTTTCAAGCTTATTATCTTCTCGGGTCATTACGAGTGCGGGTTTTCGGTTGGATGCTAAGGTTTCGGATGTATATTCTCATGATTCTTGGTCATGGCCGAATGCTTGGAGAGACTTATTTCCGGTTCTTAATCAGCTGGATCATCTCGGTCCAGATCAAAACAAGCTGGATCGATTGGTGTGGAAGGATGGCGATAACTTGCTTGATCATTCATCGTATACGGTTTGGAACACGCTTCGGTTGAGAGAGCAGGAAGTGGATTGGGCAAAAATTGTGTGGTTTCCTCAGTGTATTCCTAGACATGCTTTCTTGGTGTGGTTAATTATGCGACGGAAACTTTTAACTCAAGATAAAATCTTAAAGTGGGACTTAGCTAGGAGGAAGAACATGAATATGATGTGCTGTCTCTTATGCTATGCGGATGTCGATTCTCATAACCATCTCTTCTTTGAATGTAATTTCTCTTCGCAGGTGTGGAATTTGATCCGAGTTAAGGTCGATATGGATAATGTTGAGCCTAAATGGTCTTTGATTGTGAATTGGCTGATGGCGAGAAGTCAATCGAAAACGGCAGCCAATTATGTGGCTCGTGTGCTTGTAGGTGCGACTGCTTATATTATTTGGCAAGAGCGTAATGCTAGACTTTTTAAAAACCAAACACGTCCACCGGAGGTAATATGCAGTATCATTCTTAAGACAGTTCGGTACAAATTAATGGGAGTGAAGTTCAAACCTTGTAACATCATGAATTGGCTTTTAACTAGAGGGGCGTCTAAATCGGCTTATAACATTTCAAGTCGTCTTATAGTGGCAGCTACAGCGTATTTCATTTGGCAGGAGCGGAATGCTCGTCTGTTTAAAAATCAGACAAGACCTCCAGAAGTAATTATCTCTTTGATTTTTCAGACGGTTCGATATAAACTTATGGGAGCTAAATACAAGAGTACGGATAAAGTGAGACGCTTTCTAGAGATGTGGGATATTCATGAAGACTCCATGCTTGACGATGGTGGCTAGTGTTTTCTGACTTGTTTTAATTTGTTTTATCTAGATTATGGTCTAGTGGGTGTTGAATTGTGAGTTAGAGTTTCGTTTTTTCTTGTTTACTTTCATGGGGGATGTCCCATGTTAGAACTAGTATGGGTTTTCCATACTACTTGTGTTTTTGTTTTGTGAATATATAGAATCACCGGGGTAACCCTTTACCCAAAAAAAAAAAAGTTCAAACCTTGTGCTAATGTTAGAAGGATGCTTGGAAAATGGGAGATCAATGATGATACTATGAAGAACGATGGGGGCTGATTAACTAGTTTATTTTGTTTGTGTTTCTAGATGTTTAGTCTAGTCGTTTGTCTTTGTTTTATTTTGGTTTGTTTTTGGTTTACGCTCTTAAGGCATGTCTCTCGAGTGAACTAGTGAGGATGTTCCCTCTCTACTTGTTTTATGTGTTTGTGAATATATAAAATCACCGGGGTAACCCTTTACCCCCCCCCAAAAAAAAAGCTATGTAAAGGATATTTAGGGTATGTTTAACTTATGATCAAGTTCTGGAATGCTCATTACTATATGAATCGACATAGTTTCGCAGTTTGACGAAAATAGTCCCTACGATCGAATAAACTTGTTTTTTCCATACCAAACCTTTCAAAACTTATTTCTAAGTTATGTAAAGGTTATTTAAGGTATGTTAAGCATATGTTAATGTTCCGGAGTGTTTGTCGAGTTAAACTAGTTACGTTTACGCATCAGTTTGCGTATAACTTTCCAGAAAACGATATAGAGTTTGAAATTGAACAAAAATCGAAACGAGTAAAATATCAAACATAAATAAACAAACATTGGGGACAAATAACATTGTTTTATTGATAATTGAACTATTCAGAGTTTGTACAATGATTACAAGCACATATGTCATGCTTCATTGAGAATACCTTGAAAGAGGAAATGAAATGTGGTGCTGAAACTCAGCTTGTCACCAAATCGAACGGTATCTATTATTATCTCGACCGCATTTGGATTCCTAGTCGCAATAACCTCCGAGAGATATTGATGACTGAAGTACAAAAATCTCGATATTCCATTCACCCCGGTGCCGACAAGATGTACCAGGACCTTCGTTCCAGGTATTGGTGGCCGGGAATGAAGAAGGATATCGCCCTCTATGTTTCCAAATGCCTTACTTGCTCGAAAGTTAAGGCCGAACATCAATGACCCTCTGGCTTACTCGAACAACCCGAGATCCCGATATGGAAATGAGAGAGTATTGCCATGGACTTCATTACGAAATTCCCTCGCACACCTTCTGGTCACGATAGCATTTGGGTTATTGTTGATCGTCTTATGGAATCCGCCCATTTCATACCGATACGATAAGACTTTAAGGTAGAACGATTAGCACGAATCTATACCAACGAAGTCATTTGTCGACACGGGACGCCTCGTGACATCATCTCTGACCGCGATGGTCGTTTTACCTCACGTCTCTGGGAGACTTTCCAAACCGTTCTCGGTACAACCCTCAATCTCAGTACCGCATTTCATTCCCAGACCGACGGTCAGACTAAGCGCACGATCTGCACCCTTGAAGACATGCTTCGTTCGTGCGTTATAGATTTTGGTGGTAATTTGGATTCGCATTTACCTTTAGTAGAATTCTCGTACAATAACGGTTATCACGCTAGTATTCAAATGGCACCCTTTGAGGCATTATATGGTAGAAATGTCGATTGCCTATTGTATGGCACGAGATCGGAGACGCACAGATCACCGGTCCTGAGTTGATACAAGAAACGACAGACAAAATCCACCAAATAATGGACAATCTCTTGAAAGCTCGGAGTCGTCAAAAGAGCTACGTTGATAAACGCCGCAAGCCCCTTGAGTTTGAAGTTTTTTTTTTGGGTAAAGGGATACCCCAGGTGAATTTTATAAATAACCAAATAAAAACAAAGGCATGCCAGAGCGGACATACCTACTAGACTTGACAAACCAAGCCTAGGAAATCCACAAAAACAACCAGACGCAAAACCAAACAAGAAAATCCAAACAAACAGCCCAAAACACAACCCTACCACTACAAAATGCTAACAAAAACCCCTATCTCTAGCCGGGTCAATGTCTTCATTACTAGGAAGGATCTTCCACGTCTTAAGAAGCTTCTCGTTATTGGCGTTACCTCTTAACTTAAAGCCCAACAACCGCAACCTGACAGTATTTCTTATCCTCTCACTGACCGACTCCACATTCGGCTTTGTAATGGAGAATAGACAATTGTTCCGTTCTTGCCATAAGTAATAAGTAGGCGCCGCAATGACCAACTTGCAAACAATATCCTCCATCTTCTTTGAGCTAGCATTATGCTCCAACCAACCCATAATAGAGTGCCATGAGTCATCAACACTACCCATGTTCACCTGTGTCTTTACATTATACCAAACTTGAGATGCAAGCGAACACTGGAAAAAAAGATGGTCTCTAGAATCACGGTCATACCTACATAAAGGACAACACATAAGTCTTAGATTAGTTTCACTCCCCGCCTCCCAAATAGCTAACCGGTCTTGCGTCTTGAGCTTGTTCTTGATTACCAACCATAGATGGAATGAATGTCTTGGAATACATTGACTAAACCAAACCCCATTAACCCAATTAACCGGATGTTCACGATGGCGGGTGTTATGCCAAACTTCCATTGATCCAAACGGACGAGTATTGCCATCTAAATCTTTCCAGATTGTCCTGTCCTCTATATTATGTATCAACTGAGGGACAGTTAACCCAATTAAAACCGGATAAAGATCATACCATGCACGAGGCCACTTCCACTTACCATTGTCATCAATGAGATCCGCAATCGAAGAATTAAGATTAAACCCCGCATTAGCTATTCTTCTTGGGGTAATAAACGAGCTAAGCGGACTAAGCTGGCACCAGTTATCGCTCCAAGCGTTAGTTTGAGAACCACTCCGAACCGATTTCCATACAAAAGGCCGAACTGCACTTCGAATAGCCAAAATCTTCCTCCAACCCCAACTGATACTACCTCGAGATTGAATGTCCCAGAAGCTCCGGCCGTTTAATTTGTGCGAGTAGATCCATTGAACCCAAAGGGATTTCCGTTTAGTGAGGATACTCCAAATATGGTTCGTCATGAGGGCCTTATTCACATCCGATATGCTCCTAATGCCCAATCCTCCATCATCCTTTGGCAAACAAACCTCAGCCCAAGCCACTTTCGCTTTAACCCTTCCCTTACTATTAGCATTCCACAAGAACCGGCGCATAAACTTCTCCAATTCATTCGTGACACGAACAGGAATAATAAAGACAGATGCCCAGTAGATATGCATAGAAGACAAAACCGCATTGATAAGTTGCAACCTACCAGCAAACGACAACGACTTATTCAACCAACTGTCAATCTTCTTTTCCATCCGGTTAACAAGTAGTTTACAATCCTTGAACATTAGCTTAGTAGAGATTAGCGGCACTCCCAGGTAACGGACAGGCAGCGCTCCTTCATTGAATGGCATAACTTGAAGAATTTCATGCTTAACAATGTTCGGCACATTACAAAAATACGCCGTACTCTTAGCTGGGCTCGGTTTCAGGCCCGAAGCATTTGTGAACTGCTCAAGGGCATCTCAAACTTTCTTGACTGAAGTAATATCCCCGTGTACGAAAATGAACAAATCATCCGCAAAAGACACATTGATGATTTTCTGTTTCACACAATGAGCGTGAAATTTAAAGCCTGTGGCCGAAGCGGCACCATGCTGAAGTAGCAAAGAAAGAATCTCCATAACCAATGTGAAAAGATATGGCGACATAGGGTCTCCCTGTCTTAAACCCCTCCTTCCTTTAAAGTAGCCATGTATGTTGCCATTAATACTTATAGAATAGGATATCGTAGTGACACAGGCCATAATCCACTCAACCATCTTCCTATGAAACCCGAACCCATTAAGAACACTCTCCAAGAACGACCAGCTGACAGTGTCATAGGCTTTTTGAATATCTATCTTGAATGCACATCTCGCCGGACCCCGATTCAAGTGATAGTTATGCATTAATTCCTGAGTCAGGAGGATGTTATCCGAGATTTTTCTTCCCGGAACGAAAGCCGATTGATTTATGCTAACCAGATCCCCCAAACTACCCTTAAGTCTATCCGTAATGATCTTGCTAATACATTTATACAAGACATTACAGCACGAGATAGGCCGATAATCAAGAACCGAGTCAGGAGTATCCACTTTAGGAACCAGAGCCAGTATCGTATGGTTCAGTTGCTTCAGTAGTTTACCATTGTCAAAAAATTCTAGAACTGCATTAGAAATCTCGTTACCCACAATATCCCATGCATTCTTGAAAAAAGCCGACGTATAACCATCAGGCCCAGGGGCTTTATTCTCACCAATACCAAACATAGCATTTTTCACTTCCTCCCGGGTAACCTGGCGGGCCATATTATTCGCAGCATCGGAGCTCAAAACATTGACACACAGATTAGCCAAATTAATACTAGAAACTTGATCCTCATGACCCAAAAAATTCTCATAGTGATCCAAATTAATACTGTGTTTTTTGGGGGTGTTCCGAATTATGTTAAAGAGCAAATCCGAAGTATCATGCAGTTTGATGAAGGTGTCCTTCCGGTTCGATATCTTGGGGTTCCACTCATATCATCAAGATTGACTTATTCAGATTGTAAAAAGCTCGTTGAAAGTTTGGAGTCTCGAATCACGGATTGGAAAGCAAAAAGTTTGTCTTTTGCAGGTCGTCTTCAGCTTATTAGATCTGTTTTATCATCTATGCATGTGTATTGGTCTTCCGTCTTTATTTTACCAAAGAGAATTATTCATGAGCTTGAAGATAAAATGAGAAGATTTCTTTGGACTCAAGGTAATAGTATAAAAGGAAAGGCTAAAGTTAAATGGAGTCGAGTATGTCTTCCTAAGGAAGAAGGTGGATTGGGTATCCGGAAAATATCTGACATGAATACTGCGCTTATGGTGGCCCATATTTGGAGTCTCTTGACTAATAGGGAATCCTTATGGGTTAAATGGGTGCATTCGTATCGTATCCGGGATAGAAGTTTCTGGGATGTGCCGGTTCGGAACAATATTACGTGGGGTTGGCGGAAGATGCTTCAATTGAGAACAATTATTCGCCAACACATTTGGATTAAGATGGGTAATGGAGAGAATACTCGAGTGTGGTTTGATATATGGGATACCGTATGTCCGCTAAATCGATTTATTACGCCAAGAATGATAGCCAATGCCGGTTTTAATTTGCAGGTCAATGTTGCGGAGGTGTATCAAAATGGCGTGTGGGGTTGGCCAAACGATTGGGTTAGTAGATTCCCAATTTTGCATCAGCTTTCTAATGTAACGTTAGAACCTAATGTGCAAGATAGGATAATTTGGAGATCGAGAGATGGGCAAGACATGGAGTATAGTTCATATGGTGTTTGGAATGATATTCGGCTAGCTCAAGATAAGGTAGCTTGGGAGCGTATTGTGTGGTTTCCTCAAGCGATCCCTAGACACTCTTTTCTTATGTGGCTTATAGTCTCCAAGAAACTAAAGACTCACGATATTATGTGCAATTATGTGCAAATGGAGATCGTCGGGTAATGCAAATTATAACCTTATGTGTTGTTCGCTATGTACAGCGGGACCGGATTCTCATGATCATTTATTTTTTCATTGCGACTTTGCATCTCAAATATGGTATGGAGTTCGGGAGAAGGCGGGTATGGATAATGTAGGGAAACAGTGGAGCGAAATTATGGAGTACCTAATGCAACATGTGGAGTCTAAACGGGCATCTCACATAATTGGTAAGCTAGTGGTCGCGGCTTCGGCTTATTTTATCTGGCAAGAACGCAACAATAGATTGTTCTCGAACAAGAAAAGGAATGTAACTCAACTTTTAGAGGTGATTCTACTTACGATCAGAATGAAATTACACACGATGAAGTTCAAGAGAACAAGTAGCATGACTAAAGTGTTGAGCGACTGGAGTCTTCCTCGTGAATTACTGATGGATCAAGATGAATGTGGCTGATTCGTGTTAGAGATTATGGAGTGGACCGTGTGGGTTCTTGTTTTGTTTTGTTTTGTGTGTCTTGTTTGCGGTTATGCGTGTTTTTATTTGTTGAATCTAGTATTGGCATGTCATTCTAGAGAATTGAGGTATGCTATATGCCTCACTTGTATTTTTTTGGTTATGAATGAAATTTAACCGGGGTAACCCTTTACCCAAAAAAAAAGAGCAAAAGGAACATCATCTCCATCAAACCGATTACCAGCTGTGTCTTGAATAGACTGAATTCTACCTCTAGCATTCCTGCATTTAAGACTGTTATGAAAAAACGCAGTATTTGAGTCACCAGCTCATAACCACTCCACTTTAGACTTTTGCTTTAAAAAACACTCTTCATCGTAAGAAGCAATTCTGAACTGATTAAGACATTCAGCTTCCTTATTCCTCAAATCGACATCTAAAGGGTTAACATCCACCAGCTTCTGAACATCATCAAGCTGCTTTCTTAACTCCGAGACTCTTTCATGCAAATTACCCTGTTTAAACAAATTTTTTCGCATTAAAGGTTTCAAGTTCCGAAGCTTTTTAGTTACCGAAAACATAGTGACCCCCGGAATACTTTTCGTCCACTCTTGCTCCACAAAAATCCTGAATTCTGGTTTCGAAGTAATAAAATTAGCGAATTTGAATGGTTTCGGTTTCGGCTTACCCGAGTTAGCCACTTTTAGCACACTTGGAATGTGATCCGAGACTCGAAATGGATGATAATGGGCATACGCTTCAGGAAACATCTCCAGAAACTTCAAGTTCCCCATGACCCGGTCAATCTTCTTTAACAAGCCAATACCCTTCTTTGGTTTTTGGTTCCATGTATAGTGCAACCCATGGCCCTTAATATCCACAAGCTCCGTGTGCTGAATACACTCATGAAACTCTCGCATGCCGATGGACACAGTAGACGGACCATATAAATGATCTTCCACATGGAGAGCCGAGTTGAAATCCCCCATAACAATCCAAGGTTTTCCCATACACAGATTTTCCCATAGGCATACACAGATTTTCCCATACAAAAACTTTTATGCATACACAGATTTTCCCATAGGCATCTTCTCTCCTGATATGTATTCTTTGCATAGACAAAGGAGCAGAAAATAGTATTATTATCAAGTTTAGATTGAATTTGGGTATGAATAACTTGGTCCTCTTGCGACAAAACCATGATATCCACAACATCCGTATTCCAACCCAAAATAATTCTAGTACCTCGATCACACAAATCACCATTCGACGTCCAAGACCAATTACGAAAGACAACCTTACATACCTTAGCTAGGTTTGTAATATCCACATGAGATTCTAGAATGGCACATACAGCTAATTTATTCTCAGAAACAAGCATACGAACCTCCGTTTGTTTCATGGGTTGGTTCAAACCCCTTATGTTCCAAGAAGCAATACTATCCATTCAAACCGATAATACCGGGAGTGCTTGCCCCCTCAGAAAGTTGACGTTTTTCATGCCTCATAAAGTTTGACATTTCTGTTGGAACTGTGTCCACTACCTCTTCATCAGAACGCAGAGATTTCCCACTACCTTCGTTGGATGCTGACCGCGTCTCATGTTCATTCCATGTGCCACCATCCGTACCCTCCACATCATCCATAGAGAGAGCCTCAAACGAATTTCTAGTTTTCACATTACCACCCACCTTACTATCAGCTTTATCCTCTTTAGTACCCGAAGTACTCGGTCCAGCTTTATTAGTTTTAGGCTTGTATACAAACTTTGCTTTTTGTTTCTTTTGCATAACTCCAACCCTCGTCGTCTTCCTCTTATCCGTGATAAACCCATCCTCATCAACAACTACTTGTTTGGCTTTATTGTTTACATTTTTTACACACATCTGATCATTATGACCAAACACACAGCATATCGAGCAACGTTGCGGCTTCCATTCATATTCTACTTTAACTCTTTCAGTAATATACCCATCCTCCTCTAGCTTCGGAATAGCAACAATAATATGGTCTTTCAGTTCATTTTCAGCATTAACTTCAATTAGAGCTCGAGCAAAACTACTCCTCCCCCAGTTGTCCGCACACATGTCAGCCGTAAAACCATCTAATCTTTTTGGAATCCCTATCTTAGAAGCTAATAAACTCAGCCCATCATCCGTGTAAATCGAGATAGGAACATTATGCAACTTCACCCACACCGGAACTGATTTAATACCTTCTTTCTTGAGGCTCACAGACGTCGACCAAATATTCAAGAACAATGGCATTTTCCGAATCAACCAGGGCCCCCCCTCCAACACTTTGGCCATACCCTCTTTAGTGTCAAACTTAAAGAAAAAGAAACCATCCGAGTTCATCATAAGTTTAACAAAACCATACTTAGACCATACATTCTTTGCATAATATTCAACTACAGGGTATGGCAATCGATTACCTAAAAAATAGCCATAAAGAACATTCTCAAACTTTTCTTGTACCTTTCGGATCACCTCACGAGGAATCACCACGTCCGCGTCCTGAATGGTCTCATTCAAATCCAGCCGTCTGAAATTTACTTCTCGTTTGATCAAAGAGACATTTTTTACCCTGTCCGCATACGTAGGAATTGATATATTTTTCTCAGGATCTTCATCCAGAGTACGATCAATATCCCCAGTTTCCGATTGTACCGGCACACTCACCTTTTCCAACTCGTCAATTATATTTATCATTCTGGGTTCCTTCTGTATTATGCCCCGTCTGGCCAGCAGCGGATTCCCATCAACATTGAGCGACCTACCATCATAACCCTTGCCAAGCGGCAATGGTTTCACTAAACCCTCCTGCGAGTTCCCAGGTATAGTACTGCTCTTAGACATGAAGATATCTCCATGCATCCTTTCAGAGAACGACTGATACCCTAGATCCTCCAAACCCCTATCCCGATTTCTCTCCATGCATACAATCAACGTAACCCTCAACCAGACGACAAGAACATGCAACCAAAGAGAAAAACCCTATAACCTTAATACCCAAGAATCAATTTTCAACCCTTAATCAATTAAATCAATGTATCAATCTAGCTAAATTAATCTCAGTTAACCGCGATCAATAACAACCAAGTTAATAAATCAGGGTTTCGAATTAATTACAAAGGCGGCGATTATCAAGAAACAAGAAGAAAAACCCTAGATTCAAATCGGTCAAAATTGCTAACAAGTTCGTTATAGAATTCTGAAGGATCAAAACTCTAATCACAGACTGTTATACAAAAAATCACAAGAAAAATACTAGGGTTTCATGAGGAACAAAATCGCCTAAGGAGATTGAAGTGTCGGCTGAAAAGGATCTGAAAGCAAAAACTAAAAATTATACAAAGTCCCTTGAGTTTGGAGTTGGTGATCACGTACTCCTAAAGGTTTCACCTTGGAAGGGGGTGATCCGATTCGGCAAGAAAGGAAAGCTAGCGCCACGATACATGGGTCCCTTTAAGATTCTGGAAAGAATTGGCAAAGTGGCCAACCGACTCGAATTACGGGTTGAAGTCAGCAACGTACATCCGACTTTCCACGTCTCAAACCTCAAGAAGTGCCTAGCTGAAGAGAATCTTCATGTACCTCTCGAAGATTTGCAAGTAAACGAGACCCTACACTTTGTGGAAAAGCCTGTAGAAATCATGGATCGAGAGACCAAGAAACTTCGACACTCACGCATTCCCATAGTGAAGGTTTGCTGGGAAGGCAAACGCGGCGCCGAGTTCACTTGGGAACTCGAAAGTGATATGAAAGCTAAATATCCGCAACTCTTTGTTACGCCTGCTCCTTAATTTCGGGACGAAATTTCCTAAAGTAGGGGAGGCTGTAATAACCCGACTTTTCGGATCGTTACCTGTTTGCTTTAGCTTCGACTTGTAACCATCTTGTACTCTGAGATTCGATATAAAAGAAAGTGTGGCATCCCACATCGGTTGTGAAGGGGAACAAAGGCTTCCTTATAAGGGGCTGGATACCTTCACCATAATGACGCGTTTTGAAAACCGTGAGGGGCGGACGCCGGGGGCGTGCTGGCCGCCAAAGCGGACAATATCATGGTGCGGTTACGTTGGGCTGTTACAGATGGTATCAGAGCCAGGGCCGGACCGGTGGTGCCAGGTCCTGCGAGGACACTGGACCCCTTAAGGGGGGGGGGGTGGATTGTGACATCCCACATCGGTTGTGAAGGGGAACAAAGGCTTCCTTATAAGGGGCTGGATACCTTCACCATAATGACGTGTTTTGAAAACCGTGAGGGGCGGACGCCGGGGGCATGCTGGCTGCCAAAGCGGACAATATCATGGTGCGCTTACACTGGGCTGTTACATAAAGGGTTATGCTATACTAAATACTTTTTCATCACACCACCCCGCTATACGCTTAAAGGCTATATATTCGCAAACGCTTATGAAACACGAATTACAGAGAATTATCTATTTAAATTGCCGTGTTTGTTTGTTTGGTTATCATACGCCTCCGCATATGCATAGCACGATTAACACGCTAATCGCAAACGCTGTTATTAGTTGTAGTAATGTTATGTTGTGTGTACTTATGTGCTTTACTTGTGTGTGCTTATTATGTGTATTGTTACTCACAAATGCTATCGCAACGCAAACTCAACGCTACTCGCACAACTCGATTTATCACTCTAAAACGCAACGTAACAAGAAACTAGGTCTATGCTAAAATACTTAAAGAACCAATACTAACTAACGCAACAAAACGCATTAAACAAGCATCCTACACGCGAAACGAGGATTTCGTTACACAAAACAACACCTTTGTTCGAAGCTAGGCAGCTTCGTATGAAGGCACTGCCTTCGTACGAAGGCAGCCAGTTTGAACCAAGGGCGGTTGTGCGAACCCAGCTCCTCTATAAATACCCAACCCCCTTCACATTCATTCTCACTTGCTGATTTCATATCGAAACTCTGCTGAATTGTTGTCCGACCATTTTCAAGTAAGATTTAACAGTTTTCTTCGATTATACAACGTTTTCCACTTCGCTTTCCACAAGAATCACCACATTTTCATATAAACTCTTATGTTTTCACTTAAAACTTCATCTTTCACTTATTGTTTTCTTCATAAATTCCTGTTTTACACAAAACTCTTCATCTTTTTCATCAAACCTTCTTCTTTCACAATAGATTTACACTTAACCGAGTGTATTGGGACTAGCTACGGCTTCCCAAGATAGAAATTTGTTGATTTCACACTCACTAAGTGCTAGATCTAAGTAAAAACCTTTCAAAACATGTTTAAACTTGATTTTCACCCTAAACGGACCTAGAAACTGCATGTATTTCGTTCACTGAATAATGGAACGAGGTAATGTCGAAACCGGCTTGAATAGGACTCGGAGACGCATCCGATTCAGGCGAAAACACAGCACCGGATGCCAAAAACAGCCACGTTTGTGAACTGGATTATTCTGTGCGAAGCCAGCTTCGTACAAAAGGCACGGCCTTCGTACGAAGGCACCTGGCCTCGAACGAAGGCGCTGCCTTCGTACGAAGGCCCTGGTTTTACACAACACAGTCCAATTTCCATTCGTGACACAATCAAAGACCTCTTCGACTCTAAGCTCAATCAAGAGCTTAAGGTTGGAGGGATGAACTATCACACCCCCAAAATACCACCTAGGGAATGTCCCTACTAGGCGTGTGACGTACCAACAACGAGCCACTAATCACATTGAACTCATTCAAGTTTATAAATAAATCCTCAATTATTAATGAAAAATACCATTAACGAGTTTAAATGAAAACCAACATGTTCAGCGGAAGCAAATAGTAAACCAAAGTTAAATTGTTCAAAACCAATGCATACTGTTAATATCAATCACATGAATTCTTCCAGTCGACCCATGACCACTCCAGCTACTCCAGACAGCAAGTTCCCAAATCCAATATTACCTAACGACCTGCAAGCATACAGACAAGTGTGTCAGACGACGCTGGTGAGTTCAAAGTTTTGTTAACGTGTTTAGTTACCAGTCATATGTATAAAACAGTTCAACGATTTGTTTTGATGATGTTATTAACTTGATTACCGTATGTAGCTACTAGATGTGTTTGCCCAAACCCCAATGCCTCTATCAAAGCATTGGTCAAGTGGTCAAGGTAAATAGTTCACGCCCGTCCATTCCGGCCTGGTGTGAGGGTGCCAAACCTAGTAGCGCTATAAACTAAATACCTCGTTGCCTTCTCGGCAACAATCGGTAGATGTAAGCGGTCTTATATGATAGAACTGAGTAATAACAAACATCCCATTAACCTGACATTCTTCCCTGAAAACGTTACCCGATATCCCTTCCCGGGATGCATGCTTGGAAAAGAGCAGTGAACTCACCTTAGGTTTGCTCGGTAAGATTAGTTACGTTACCCTACCCGTTCCAAATTGATCAACCAAATCCTAGTGTGGTTACCAACAACAGTCAGTTTCATATGCACATAGAACATGTATTCTCTACACAAACTACACTTGTAGCGTACACAGTTTACACATATCATTATACAAGTCACAATAGTAATTCATGCAACCTACCGGTTCATTATCATCATATATTCACATAGTGAGTAGTTGGTTTATTTACACGTTCACATTACAAGTCCATACCTCACAAGATACGTAACAGATAACCCTTTCATACACATAACACAAGTAACATACACATTTCGTCGCATAAGTTGTAAAGCAAGTCATGCAAATTTTAATCAATAACTTACATCCTAGTGTCACATAGTAGGTGTCAAATCCTCCAATAGTAGTTATGTTTCAGGTGCATAATAGCTCTCATCTTCACCCGATGATGAGATATGAAATCCGTCACGTAACTTATGCAACACACATTATTGGATTACGCACAACTCTTCATGCAATCACACATAATAACCCCTCACTTAATGAACTCATACATCCCCCTTTAACCTTGTTCGGCCCATTGTTTACCCAACCCTCCTAATGTACGGCCCAATAGTCCCAAGCCCAGCTTGACGCTGCATCAGGCTGCGTGGCCCAATGTCACCCGAAAAGGGTGCGGCCCACTCAAGCTTAATCCTATTTCAAAATCAATAACCACAACACATATCAATCCAATATATATCTCTCCCTAACAATCATCATGGATATCATTATTCTATACAGTCCCTTCACGTGGCATTCATTATACATCCCATCATAACTAACACCAAGAACCTTTATCAATCAATTATGTTATTGGTTACACATCAAGTAATGATCGGTCCAATCAGATTCATTTGTCATTTGATATCACATGTTATTTTGTTACCTTTGAAAGATTATTGGATATATATGTGATCCAATAGATAATCCATTTAGTGGGAATCAATTGGAAGTGAAGTCAAGGAATTTGTTTCAATCAGATTCCCCATGCAACATTAATTACTAGAACTTCACTCATCATAATAACATATAATAAAAAGAAACTCTAGATCATGGTCAACCATTAATCCTTCTAGTTATCACTACAGATTCTAGTCCATACAATTTACATGGTCCCTATCCATTGTCATACATGGACGATTCTAAAGATGTTCCATACGATCTCAACAAACAAAACACAACAGCATGCAGTCTATGAGAGGTTGGGAAATTGTTAGCGCCGAGAAGGAACATTAATCTTGAAAGGAGGTGTCGCCGAAGATTTGAGAGGGTTAGGGTTTCCTGTCACGTAAATATTGCAACCTATTCTAACTGTTAAACCATAACAGATCTAACGACACTAATAGGTTTGGGGAAACGGGCTCAGTTTGGGCTTAAGATATGTGGGGTGTAAGCTAAAGGTGTGTGTATATACAATTCACAAGCCGGCCCAACCTCTAATCCGTGATTGGGCTTGTGTAGATTGGGCCTAGGATATCATGTGTGTAAGCCGAAGGGAACTAGAAACAATTGTTTTATACTAGGGGGGTGTGCAGCCCAAACGTATGCGCGACCCAACTATACGCTGTGTGTGTGCGGCCCAAACATTTAGGTTTAACTAGTTTATTATCTCAACGCGTAACAATTAGTATAATAAGAATGTGGCAAGAATGAATAAAGAGAAATCAGGATCACACGACTGAAAAGCACAAACCTTGAAAGTTCGGGTTGTCACATCATCGCCAACTTGAAAGAAATTTCGTCCCGAAATTTGACAAGTAATCCAAAATAGTGGGTTTTCCGCAGGTGCCACTGGGTTTTCCGCAGGTGCCACATCATCCCCAACTTGAATGGGAATTTCGTCCCGAAATTCGCCAATGGTATCAGAAGTTGATACAACCGTTTGAACAACTGAGGATACTAGAGCGTACTCCGATCATTGCGTTCCCATGTAAACTCCGGCCCACGTCTTGAGTTCCAACGAATTCTCGCGATTGGAAATTGAACTATGTTAACGAACCTTACTTCCTTGTCTATGCCTTTGATTGGCTCCTCAATAACTGCAACTTGTCCAATAAAGGTATCCCAAGTGTTTCATCAAACGCTGTGTTGGATTCGAGACATAAACGACATTGCGCACGTTACCCAATTCATCGGGTAACTCCAGTTTGTAGGCCACGTGACTGATTCTTTCCAAAATTCTGAATAACTCGACGTAACGTAAGTTAAGCTTGCCACACTTCCCAAGCGTACCACACCCTCTCGGGGTGAGATTTCCAACCTGAAACGATCGCCTACAGCGATCTTCCAGCGTTTCCTAAGCTTATCAGCTTCTTGATGGTCATGCGTTGCCCAAACAATTTCCCCAAGAGTTCCGAGTACACATCCTGGATCCGTAATTTCGTTGTCAACGGGTTGGTATTATCGTCCATGCAATGCCTTAACCAAGTTGTCTGGATATTAGAGTGGTAACTGCTGCAGAAGAACTTAACCATATGTAAGTGTCCTTTAGATTTCACTAAAGCCGATCACACACATGCTCGCCGCATGTCTTCGAGTGTCAGGGTGGTTCATTTACTCTGACCGTTTGTCCTACGGTGATATGTAATGCTCGTGTCTAGACGTAAGCCAAGGGTGTTGTGTAATGCCTGTCATAAATCAAGTAGAGATCAAAATCAGAGGTAACAGGAGTTGGTACCTCGTGCCTATAAGCCGCCTCTCTCAGGGGGACATTCACAGCTGTGAAGTCTCGTCAGTTTCCTTGATTGCAAGAAAGTGTGCCGGTAACGTGAGACAATCAACGATCACCCAGGTGATATGGTTTCCGTTTCGAGTTTTACGTAGACAATGATAAAATCCATGGCAGTCTGTTCCCATTTCCATATGTGTGTTTTTGGTTGCTATTATCTCACCTTGACTTTCCCACAAGTCAAACATCGTTCTCATGCGTTACTATGTGGGCCTTCAGGCCCGGTCACCCGTACATGGTCTTCAGGTTTTAATACATCCTATCAAAACTCAGATGAATAGGATATCGAGGCCAGTGTGCTTCGCCTGCACCAGTTCCCTAAGGTTACTGTATAGTGAGGTCCATATTCGTTCCATGAAGTAGCAAATATCGTCCGACCTGCCAAAGGTTGTTTCCCCATGCCCTGCATGGGTCAAACTCGAGAACTCTCTTCCTTCAGTCCTTCAATTTGAACAAGGCGAGTCTGATCAGGTACGTTAGAGTGAATAGCGAGCTGCAAGGCTCGTGCACGTCCAGGTTTCACGGTCGTATTCATTCAAAAGTTCCACCCAGCGTTGCCATCACGTGTTTTGCTCTTTTGAAACAAGGGTACACGGAAGGCCCTTGTGATCGGTCTAAGTGGTGCATTCGGTACCGTCCAAGTAATGCCTCCAATTTAAATCCAAAGACTACAGCTTCCACAGCAGGTCGTGACTCGTGCAGTTCTTCCTGTAAGTCCATTACATAAGTCAACACTTTCTCGTGTTGCGTCGGTGTGTAAACATTGCAGAGTTGGGATTCGAAAGCTGAAAAGACGTCCTCCTGTTTTGTCTTTCCCGAACACAGCACCCTACTGTGCTAAAGAGATTTAAGCTGCGCGATCTTCGAAAATCCTGTGGTGAATCTGCGATAGAGTCTAGTGTGACCAAGAAATTGCTGCATCCTCGAAGGGATCTTTGGTGCCGAACAATATCTAACGAAATGGATCTTTAGCGAGATCCACGTGTATTCCCACTTCGTTGATCATATGACCAAAAAGGTATCTCTCGAATCCAGAAGTTACCTTTAACAAGACTTCGTGGGGAGTGGCTCCTCCCTCAGGAGCTCTAAAATAAGATACAAATGCCGCCCATGATGTTCCTTCCTCTTGGAAACGATCCAGAACGTCATCCCTAAATACGGTCGATTCATGTGGTCCATAAAGCTGCTGGTGTGTTGATTAACTCAATGGTCATGGTGTACAAAGTCGCAATGGCCGTATTGCGTTCGATATGCCGTTTCAAGAACATTCTCCTCTTGGTCTTCCGTCAATACATGGTCGAGGCAAACAGTTCTTGATTGTCACCTTGCTGAGTTCTAGATAATCAGTACACATACGAAAAGGCTTTATCTTCCCGAATATAGCTGGGGCTTCCCAAAGCGAACAAAAACTATGTCCAATAAAACTCATGTCCAACAGTTCGTGTAGATAGTCCTTGCAACCCCCCTGGTGCAAGACGGTATGTAGCACGAGTAATCAGGGTTGCCCCTGTCGTGAGTTCAAACTGAGATTTTGCCTAACAGTGGTGGAAGTAAATCTGTAAGCTCTTCAGGTAGCACACTGAGAGGAATCACGAACAATTGGTGGATCCTCGATCCTCTTTTCCTTAGCCTCAACATCAGTAACGGTTGCTAACGTAGCGGGGTGATCCCTCCGTAGACACTTCTAGGCCTTCATAGCTGATATGGCGCTAACCTTTGCACCACTCTGTTGCTTTAGAACAAATAACGATTCTCCACACAAAACTTTCTCCTCACAAGGTATGTTTGCGCGATTTCTAAATAACCAATCCAAACTAACTACTGCATTGTAACCATCAGGGGTAGTAGAAGGAGGGTTGATGTCGAACACTTATCCCACAAGGTCGAGCTTGCATTCCAACGAACATACGAGGCTTCAATTGACTTGCCATCAGCCAATTCCACAACAAGTTCGGCTTCAAGAAGTATCAGGGTCAAGCAGAATAGAGACGAAGCGAATAGATACCCATACAAGCTATCATGTTGCTGCTATGCCTGGCGTCGCCTACACCAATCCTAAATGTCCTTCCACGAGCATCGTTCCCAGTGTTTGTTGTTTTCGTTACGAGAATTTCCAGTACTGTCGTCGTTCCCTTGGTTGTGTGTCGTTTTGATTTAACAACGACCAATCCATGTCGTAGGCACCTTCGTTTTCATACTGTAGGCTACGATTACGAGCGCCTCAATGTCGCCGTGATTGTTGCCCTTAATGTCACTGCTTGTAACGGGGTCCTATGGCATTTCACCAACAGGGTACATCTTTCACGTTCCGTGTCACGTACTAAGGCACTACTCACTGCGTGGGAAGTTACACATTCCACTCTATAGTCATTTGTCATCGCTTATGTCCCGATTGATTCGTAGGAGTTGACTCCCATGAGTCGCTGGCTAGGGTTAAGGATTCAATTGAAGTCAATTTGCTGGTGTTCGTTGCTGGTAACCAGGGCCGTTCTAATACTGAGGTCAGTGAGATACTACGCTTATCCTCTTGTCCATTCTAAGGCGCCAATATACTGAATTCCAACCAAAGAAGAGGAGTGAGATGGGTATCGACCAAACATTCGACGCTGTGACATCCAACTCAGGGATGTCCGTACAAGCACCTAACATTCTATCTAGTTTGCTAGGCGTTCAGATGTGTGATCAGGTGATACTCGATAGCTTCGAGATTCGTAAGGATTCAGAAAGGGGTGAAAAGATCATGTTCGAGTAGGAGACAATCACTGCTATGACTCCTATAGACTGCTGAGTTCTAACAGAACATCAATTAACAGAGCGGAACCCCTTCTCACACTCGTTAAGCCTCACTAGGACTCACATGCACCCCACATTATTATTATGTGTGCACCCATAATAATAAGGCAATTTGCATGCTTATCTCAGTGCCTCTTAACTCGTGCTAAAAGGTTCCCCGAATTCGAGCAATAAGACATATGACGCCACAACATAGATCATGAAAGTTCAAGAAGAGTCGCACTCTTAAAACACGTAACATGGGTTGGTAACATTGTAATAATACAAAAATTTAATATAAAAATCTAATGACTATCATGACACATTACCATATATTAAATTACTTATGATCAAGTTTTATTAATTTAAAGCCTAAATAATAAAAGACATATTGCTATTAGTAATAATAAAAACAAAATAATTGCTTTGACTTGTAATCTATTGTAGTTCAGATATCACGTTGCCAAATCTTGTTACCACGTTCAACTTCAACTTCAACTAAATAGCAAAAGAATCGGTGTATATCTCCGAGATCGCTAGTTTTTAAACAAACCATAACCTCATTCAGTTACCACATAAACCACACCGCAACACCCTCCTCGTTCAACTCCTCCGTTCCTGTGGGATTTCGCCACCGAACCTCAGCCGTAAGGGAACTCCGGCGACGTTGCGAAAGAGCTTTTGACGACCCTTTGAATCAAGGTATCAGTGATTTTCTGTTTTCTTTCGATATCCTTGTTTCATATTTCCAAATCCATCAAATGATAGCCTTAATGCTCCATTGCTACGTCTCGAGACAACGGTGCAAACTTAGTTGTTCGTCGCTGTTCATAGCATGTCCGTTTGAAACTCTTAGCCAGTTTGTTCGTTTTTTTTTTAGCAGCAACGAATCGCCACCGTAGCAGCATCAGTTGGGAATTTACGACGCTTTCAAGTTCCCTCCGATTGACGACCACCGGTTTGCAACATTTGTTTCTGATCACCTTGTTTATCTCTGTTTGATCACTCGGAAGCTCAAAATCGTCGGTTTCGCTCCGATCAGTTTCGCGATTAAGGTATCATGTGAAACCCAGACTGATTCGTACATAGTTTTCTTTTAGTCTGGTTTGTTAAGTTTATTCCGGAAACAATGGCAGCCACCGTACACCCTCTTATTCGTTAGATCGGGGCCGCTGCCGTAGTTGTGTTACTCGTCTCTACGTGACAAGACGTCCAAAACGCCGCCACGCATTCCATCGACTCCGCTACTCGACCCAAGGTATCAATTACAGTTGTTCCAACATGTTGTTCTTATCCCTGTTTGTAAGCTAAATAACAACTAGATATAAGATAAATAACATATTTCTATGCATGTAAAGAAGAAGATTAAATGAATTCTGGAAAATAATAATAATAATAATAATATAACATTATCATATTTATTGTAGTACGAGTATGGTACAGTTCAAACAAATTCCTACTTTTGGTATTGGATCATTGTTTTATTTTTTTTAGCTTTGAAGTGATTGGGTCGTTAGGAATTTTAATAAATAATTTTATAATGAAAACTAGTAATACTATATAACAATATGATTTTACCCATATCACTATAACTATGAGTAGTTTTAGTAATAATATGATTTATTGGACATAAGTATAATTATAATTATGGTAGCTTCTGAACTAATATTTTTCTCAAATGCAACAGTGGTAAATCTAACCTATACATTGTAACGAATTAGTTCTCTATTAAAAATTTAAGATAACAAAATGAACATGTTAAACAAAACAACTATGTACTACAAATCTAATTTAAAATATAATGGTTATGTAGGCTTTGGTGATAGTTAAGGACGCCACTGAGTTTTGTGATATTATCATAGAAGATCGCTTAAGGTACGGATTTTGTGGTCTTTTTCTCGTAGCCTTTTATATTGTTATTGTACTCGTAGCGTCTAGGCTATCGAACCGTCGTCATTGTTTTCTAGTAGTATGCTTCTTACCATCGATTTGCATGCGATAGATAAATTCCGTAGACTCATTATCGTATGTTCCTATTGATCATTGATTTTTGCCTTCGAAATGCATTATTGTACTAGTTGTCTTGATTTAAGGGTACCATTTTATTGACCTCAATACCCGAGCACATCCACCTATGGGGACATAGGGCGTCATCATCGGCACCGATGACGTGCACCATCCGTGACGGTGCGATTAGTTCACGGCGTCTCTATATTAGTATTTATTGTTTATTGATTATTGAGAGGCGTATGGATCGATCCTAGGATATTATTGTTACTTATTGGTATTGGGATAGGTGTGTGTGCCCACATCCCCTCTACATATTGGTACATTGGAACTGCAGCTAATGTACACATTGCTTATTGTTTATTGTCATTGGCTCACATGGGTATTTCCACATAGATTCTTATCGTATTGATTGACCATTGATTAGTGTTAACTGTATCATTACATTGTTATTGTCATAGTATCGTTTCACCATTGATCGAACATCGTATTGATCGTTACCGTTATTGCTATTGTTTTTCCGTTACTGGGCAATTTTTGGCTCAACCGTGTTTCTTTTGTTGTTTTTCTCTCGTTTCTTAAACAGGTACTCAGGGGAACTTGGGGAAAAGTGGGAAGAGAGAAAACTAAATGGCTAGAGTTGCAATTAAGGAGTTTAAATAAAATTGCTATTTGGATTTTAGACATTTTTATTTTCGTTAAGACCGTTGTGTGGTTTTAGATTTTTAAACCTATGGAGTTATGTTTTATTTGAATTAAGTTTTAATATGTCTCTGATCACTATAGTGGGTGACACGTCAGCCCTTTCGGGCCGGGGTGTTACAGTTATGGTATCAGAGCCTTAGGCTCTTTCCTGTAGAAAACTTAAACTAAATAACTAAAGACATGTGAGATTGGGTAGACGTTGGGTTAGGTATTTTCCTTATGTGCTAAGTTCGTATTATTTGCTTATTGCTTCTATCTAAATTCCTTACGTGTTTTTCTAGATGCCTCCTCGTCGTCAGATACGTAACAATACTCGTCAAAATGATGGAGGACCAAACGAACCAGATCCAGCCGTTGTAGCTGCTTTGACTCAGGCTCTTACTGCCGTACTGCCAACTTTGGTTCAGGCAATACGTAATCCTAATCCGAACCCTAATCCGAATCCAAATCCGAACCCTAATCCGAATCCAAACCCGAATCCGAACCCAAACCCGAATAATACGGGTGGCAATATGGGAATACAAGACTGGCTCGCTCATTTCGTGAAACATAAACCGAAATCGTTTACTAAGGCATCCACACCAGCAGTGGCAAAAGATTGGATTTCTCACATTGAGAAGATTTTCACTGTACTTAGGGTTGATGAGCAATACAGGGCTAGTTTAGCAGCTTATAAGTTGGAAGAAGATGCACATGTTTGGTGGGAGTCTGTTTTACGAGAAAGAGGAGGTCCAGCGTTTGTAGAAACTCTAACTTGGAATGGCTTTTGTGACCTTTTCTTTGAGAAGTACTTTACTGTGGTGGATAAAGGAGCGTATCGCCGTGAGTATCATAATATCCGCCAACGGAATGATGAATCACTTACCGACTTCACTGATCGATTTTATAGACTTGTTGGTTTTCTTGGGGCTGCTGCTGGAACACCTGAGGAACAAGCGGAAACTTATCAATGGGCTGTGTGTGATCGGATTCGTAGGCAAATAATTGATTCCAGGTTTGCTAATGTTGCGGAAGCTGTTGATGCTGCAAAGAAAGTAGAGATGGAGAGGAAAGAATTCTTGGGAAATTCTGATGATAGCAAGAAAAGGAACAGAGATGGAAACCGTATTCAGTCCTCTAGTCATTCTTCGTCTCAAGGATCCAATCAGTATGGTAATGATCGTAACAATGCGGGAAACAGGTCAGCAGGGAAAAATACTAGACCTTGGCAGGGTACAAACCAAAATCAGGGTCAGATCCAACAATACCAGCAACCGATCCAGGCTCAACCACTGAATCAGAGGGGAAATCAAAATCCTACCCAGCATCCATTGTGTAATCATTGCAACAAACATCACCCAGGAATTTGTCGCCGCCTTACTGGAGCTTGTCTTAGTTGTGGGGAGATGGGGCATATGGTCAAACAGTGCCCTAAGGCTAGGAACCGAACAGCTGATACTAATAGGGGAGCAAATGTGCCACCTAATACTGGAGGACGAGTATTCACATTGACTGCAGGGGAAGCTGCTAATACTCCAGGTATTGTTTCCCATTTTTTTTTTCTCTTTTAATGATCGTGATTTGCTCGTTTCGTACAACTATTGTATCTCATTAGTCATCTTTGCACTAGGTACTGTTTCGGGTATTATTTATCTTGCTGGTCGCGAAATTTATGTTTTATTTGATACTGGGGCAACCCATTCGATAGTCTCACAAGTATTTGCCCGACATCTTAAAATCATGCCTTCTCTTTTAGATCATGCCTTAGTTATTTCCACACCTATGGGAAATCCTACTGTTATTACTCACGTCTATAGAGATTGCCCGCTTGTGGTCGGGAATATTGTTCGTAAAGCGAATCTTCATCCTATGCAAATGGGAGATTTCGATGTCATTTTAGGCATGGATTGGTTGGCTATGCATCGAGCAACCATTGATTGTCACTCTAAGCGAGTTATCTTTGGTGACCTCCATTATCCTAAATCTATTTTTCAAGGGACTCAACCTCGAAAATCTATCAAAATCATTTCCGCTCTTAAGGCTCAAAAGCTAATATCACACGGGTGTGAAGGATTTTTAGCTGCTATTAAAGACACGTCTGTGGATGTACCTAATATTGAAAACTTTCCCGTTGTTCGAGAATATTCTGACGTCTTTCCAGAAGAACTTCCAGGGTTACCACCTGATCGTGAGGTAGAGTTTACTATTGATCTAATTCCCGGGGCTGAACCTATTTCTAAGGCACCGTATCGTATGGCCCCGTTGGAATTGAAGGAGTTGAAGGAGCAATTGCAAGAACTTCTGGAACGTGGATTCATTAGACCGAGCGTTTCACCATGGGGAGCACCGGTATTATTTGTGAAGAAGAAGGATGGTAGCATGCGGTTATGTATCGACTACAGGGAGCTTAACAAAATCACCATTCGTAATCGTTATCCTTTACCACGTATTGATGACCTTTTCGATCAGCTCCAAGGAGCTAAGTTTTTCTCTAAAATCGATCTCAGATCCGGGTACCATCAGTTGAAAGTCCGAGATCAGGATGTTCCCAAGACAGCTTTTCGTACCCGATATGGTCATTACGAATTCCTAGTCATGCCTTTTGGATTGACAAATGCTCCTGCTGTTTTTATGGATCTCATGAACCGAGTATTTCACGAGTATTTGGATCGCTTTGTTATTGTCTTCATTGACGATATTCTGGTATTTTCTAAAAGTCGTGAAGAACATGAGGACCATCTTCGCACTGTTCTTGAGACCCTTCGCCAGAAGAAGTTATATGCAAAGTTTACTAAGTGCGACTTTTGGCTTGAGAAAGTGGCATTCCTAGGCCATATTGTTTCGGCTGACGGTATCACTATGGACCCTTCTAAGGTAGAGGCTATCACTAAATGGCCCAGACCGACCTCAGTTACAGAAGTTCGTAGTTTCCTTGGGCTAGCGGGTTATTACCGACGTTTTGTGGAAGGATTTTCTATGATAGCTCTACCACTCACCCAACTTTTAAGAAAAGGGATAAAGTTTTCTTGGAACGATGATCGAGAAAAGAGTTTTGAGACGCTAAAGCAGAGACTTGTATCCGCTCCTATTCTTACTCTTCCTTCTGGCTCTGGTGGATTTGATATATACAGTGATGCATCGAAGAAAGGGCTTGGTTGTGTTCTCATGCAGCATGGAAAGGTCATTGCATATGCTTCACGACAACTTAAGCCTTATGAGGTGAATTACCCTACACATGATTTGGAGCTTGCAGCAGTGGTTTTTGCGCTCAAGATTTGGAGGCACTATCTCTACGGGGAGACATGTAACATATTTACCGACCATAAGAGCCTTAAGTATATTTTCACTCAGAAGGAGATTAACATGAGGCAGAGGAGATGGTTAGAACTACTTAAAGATTATGATGCCAACATTCAGTACCACCCTGGTAAAGCTAATGTTGTGGCGGATGCTTTGAGTAGGAAGAGTTCAGGAGGCTTAGCTTGTTTAACTCTTCAGCCTCATATTCTATCAGATTTCAACCGCTTAGAGATTGGTCTACAGTTTGGTGAGTCTGTTGGTTATTTGGCGAGACTGAAAATTGAACCGAACCTTATCAAACAGATAAAGGAAGCTCAACAACAGGATGGCGAGCTTTGGGCTATCTTGCAAAACTTAGAGGTGGGGAAGCAATCTGAATTTCGGGTCGATGAGCATGGGACAGTATGGTGTGGGAAACGTTTATGTGTGCCAGATGATTCCACTCTACGTGAACAGTTATTAGCTGAGGCACATAGTTCACCGTTTTCTATTCACCCTGGATCCACAAAGATGTATAGAGATTTAAGGCAACATTTTTGGTGGAGTGGTATGAAAGAAGATGTAGCTAGATATGTTGGCCAGTGCCTGATTTGCCAGCAAGTGAAGATTGAACATCAGAGAGCTAGTGGATTGTTACAGCCTTTGGACATTCCGGTTTGGAAGTGGGATGATATTTCTATGGACTTCGTAACGGGTCTTCCAAGAACCCTTAAGAAGAATGACGCTATTTGGGTTATAGTTGATAGGCTCACCAAGTCTGCTCATTTCTTGCCTATTCAAAAGGGGTATCCAGTGAGTAAGCTATCAGAGATATTCCTTCGTGATATTATTCGATTGCATGGAACACCATCTTCTATAGTATGTGATAGGGATCCACGGTACACATCACGGTTCTGGAAAGGTTTACAAAATGCTTGGGATACCAAGATACGGTTTAGCAGTGCTTTCCATCCACAAACTGACGGGCAGTCTGAGCGTACTATTCAGACCTTGGAAGACATGCTTAGGGCATGTGCATTGGAGTGGACTGGAAATTGGGATGAGTACTTATGCTTGGTAGAGTTTGCTTACAACAATAGTTGGCAAGCTAGTATCGACATGGCACCGTTTGAGTTATTATATGGGCGTAAGTGTCGAGCTCCCATATGTTGGGAGGAGGTTGGTGAAAAATTGATTGAGGGGCCCGAACTGGTGCAGATCACAAATGAAAAGGTTGCTATTGCTCGTGAAAAACTAAAGGAAGCTCAGAGTAGACAGAAAAGCTATGCAGATCCTGACCGACGAACTTTGGAATTTAATGTTGGTGAAAAAGTGTTTCTTAAAGTATCACCATGCAGAGGTGTTAGACGTTTTGGCATAAGAGGGAAATTGAGTCCTCGTTTTATCGGACCGTTTGAGATATTGGAGAAAGTCGGTGAAGTTTCATATCGGTTAGCTCTACCTCCACAGTTATCTAACGTGCATAATGTTTTTCATGTATCGTTGTTACGCGGGTATAATTACCATCCTCTTCATGTTGTGAACTATCCTCTACACGAGATTCATGAGGACTTATCGTACGAAGAGGAACCTGAGGCTATTTTGGATCGACAAGAACGTGTTATGCGTAAGAAATCTATATCGTTTGTCAAAATCTTATGGAAAAATCATCCCGAACGCGAAGCCACTTGGGAATCGGAGGATGCAATCCGTTCTCAATATCCGAGGCTATTCGAAACCTAGTTAATTCCTCTATATTGTGAACTCCTATCCCCACTTCACTATGGTACGTATTTGATTTTTAATTATTGACTTATCGTTTTTAGTTATACAACGTGTTTATTTCGTGTCTACGACCTCGTAAATTTCGAGGGCGAAATTAATTTAAGGGGTAGAGGGTTGAAATACCTGTAATATCAGTATGTTTTGCTTAGTGACAGTAATTTCGAGGACGAAATTTCTTTTTAGGTAGGTAGAATTGTAATAATACAAAAATTTAATATAAAAATCTAATGACTATCATGACACATTACCATATATTAAATTACTTATGATCAAGTTTTATTAATTTAAAGCCTAAATAATAAAAGACATATTGCTATTAGTAATAATAAAAACAAAATAATTGCTTTGACTTGTAATCTATTGTAGTTCAGATATCACGTTGCCAAATCTTGTTACCACGTTCAACTTCAACTTCAACTAAATAGCAAAAGAATCGGTGTATATCTCCGAGATCGCTAGTTTTTAAACAAACCATAACCTCATTCAGTTACCACATAAACCACACCGCAACACCCTCCTCGTTCAACTCCTCCGTTCCTGTGGGATTTCGCCACCGAACCTCAGCCGTAAGGGAACTCCGGCGACGTTGCGAAAGAGCTTTTGACGACCCTTTGAATCAAGGTATCAGTGATTTTCTGTTTTCTTTCGATATCCTTGTTTCATATTTCCAAATCCATCAAATGATAGCCTTAATGCTCCATTGCTACGTCTCGAGACAACGGTGCAAACTTAGTTGTTCGTCGCTGTTCATAGCATGTCCGTTTGAAACTCTTAGCCAGTTTGTTCGTTTTTTTTTAGCAGCAACGAATCGCCACCGTAGCAGCATCAGTTGGGAATTTACGACGCTTTCAAGTTCCCTCCGATTGACGACCACCGGTTTGCAACATTTGTTTCTGATCACCTTGTTTATCTCTGTTTGATCACTCGGAAGCTCAAAATCGTCGGTTTCGCTCCGATCAGTTTCGCGATTAAGGTATCATGTGAAACCCAGACTGATTCGTACATAGTTTTCTTTTAGTCTGGTTTGTTAAGTTTATTCCGGAAACAATGGCAGCCACCGTACACCCTCTTATTCGTTAGATCGGGGCCGCTGCCGTAGTTGTGTTACTCGTCTCTACGTGACAAGACGTCCAAAATGCCGCCACGCATTCCATCGACTCCGCTACTCGACCCAAGGTATCAATTACAGTTGTTCCAACATGTTGTTCTTATCCCTGTTTGTAAGCTAAATAACAACTAGATATAAGATAAATAACATATTTCTATGCATGTAAAGAAGAAGATTAAATGAATTCTGGAAAATAATAATAATAATAATATAACATTATCATATTTATTGTAGTACGAGTATGGTACAGTTCAAACAAATTCCTACTTTTGGTATTGGATCATTGTTTTATTTTTTTTTAGCTTTGAAGTGATTGGGTCGTTAGGAATTTTAATAAATAATTTTATAATGAAAACTAGTAATACTATATAACAATATGATTTTACCCATATCACTATAACTATGAGTAGTTTTAGTAATAATATGATTTATTGGACATAAGTATAATTATAATTATGGTAGCTTCTGAACTAATATTTTTCTCAAATGCAACAGTGGTAAATCTAACCTATACATTGTAACGAATTAGTTCTCTATTAAAAATTTAAGATAACAAAATGAACATGTTAAACAAAACAACTATGTACTACAAATCTAATTTAAAATATAATGGTTATGTAGGCTTTGGTGATAGTTAAGGACGCCACTGAGTTTTGTGATATTATCATAGAAGATCGCTTAAGGTACGGATTTTGTGGTCTTTTTCTCGTAGCGTTTTATATTGTTATTGTACTCGTAGCGTCTAGGCTATCGAACCGTCGTCATTGTTTTCTAGTAGTATGCTTCTTACCATCGATTTGCATGCGATAGATAAATTCCGTAGACTCATTATCGTATGTTCCTATTGATCATTGATTTTTGCCTTCGAAATGCATTATTGTACTAGTTGTCTTGATTTAAGGGTACCATTTTATTGACCTCAATACCCGAGCACATCCACCTATGGGGACATAGGGCGTCATCATCGGCACCGATGACGTGCACCATCCGTGACGGTGCGATTAGTTCACGGCGTCTCTATATTAGTATTTATTGTTTATTGATTATTGATTATTGAGAGGCGTATGGATCGATCCTAGGATATTATTGTTACTTATTGGTATTGGGATAGGTGTGTGTGCCCACATCCCCTCTACATATTGGTACATTGGAACTGCAGCTAATGTACACATTGCTTATTGTTTATTGTCATTGGCTCACATGGGTATTTCCACATAGATTCTTATCGTATTGATTGACCATTGATTAGTGTTAACTGTATCATTACATTGTTATTGTCATAGTATCGTTTCACCATTGATCGAACATCGTATTGATCGTTACCGTTATTGCTATTGTTTTTCCGTTACTGGGCAATTTTTGGCTCAACCGTGTTTCTTTTGTTGTTTTTCTCTCGTTTCTTAAACAGGTACTCAGGGGAACTTGGGGAAAAGTGGGAAGAGAGAAAACTAAATGGCTAGAGTTGCAATTAAGGAGTTTAAATAAAATTGCTATTTGGATTTTAGACATTTTTATTTTCGTTAAGACCGTTGTGTGGTTTTAGATTTTTAAACCTATGGAGTTATGTTTTATTTGAATTAAGTTTTAATATGTCTCTGATCACTATAGTAGGTGACACGTCAGCCCTTTCGGGCCGGGGTGTTACAAACATAGAAGTTCATACTGCAGTGTTAAGTGTGCATTCACGTGTGATGTTATTCATAAGCAAACACTAGATATAATATGTAATAGTAAACGAGAAACGAACCTTGCATTCTGGAGCTGAGTGTCATGCTCGATTTCGGATCAGTTCGGTTATAGTCTGGTTTTATAAAAACGTTTTAAAACCAAGTTCACTATAACCAGTGGCTCTGATACCAAACTATCACACCCCCAAAATACCACCTAGGGAATGTCCCTACTAGGCGTGTGACGTACCAACAACGAGCCACTAATCACATTGAACTCATTCAAGTTTATAAATAAATCCTCAATTATTAATGAAAAATACCATTAACGAGTTTAAATGAAAACCAACATGTTCAGCGGAAGCAAATAGTAAACCAAAGTTAAATTGTTCAAAACCAATGCATACTGTTAATATCAATCACATGAATTCTTCCAGTCGACCCATGACCACTCCAGCTACTCCAGACAGCAAGTTCCCAAATCCAATATTACCTAACGACCTGCAAGCATGCAGACAAGTGTGTCAGACGACGCTGGTGAGTTCAAAGTTTTGTTAACGTGTTTAGTTACCAGTCATGTGTATAAAACAGTTCAACGATTTGTTTTGATGATGTTATTAACTCGATTACCGTATGTAGCTACTAGATGTGTTTGCCCAAACCCCAATGCCTCTATCAAAGCATTGGTCAAGTGGTCAAGGTAAATAGTTCACGCCCGTCCATTCCGGCCCGGTGTGAGGGTGCCAAACCTAATAGCGCTATCAACTAAATACCTCGTTGCCTTCTCGGCAACAATCGGTAGATGTAAGGGGTCTTATATGATAGAACTGAGTAATAACAAACATCCCATTAACCTGACATTCTTCCCTGAAAACGTTACCCAATATCCCTTCCCGGGATGCATGCTTGGAAAAGAGCAGTGAACTCACCTTAGGTTTGCCCGGTAAGATTAGTTACGTTACCCTACCCATTCCAAATTGATCAACCAAATCCTAGTGTGGTTACCAACAACAGTCAGTTTCATATGCACATAGAACGTGTATTCTCTACACAAACTACACTTGTAGCGTACACAGTTTACACATATCATTATACAAGTCACAATAGTAATTCATGCAACCTACCGGTTCATTATCATCATATATTCACATAGTGAGTAGTTGGTTTATTTACACATTCACATTACAAGTCCATACCTCACAAGATACGTAACAGATAACCCTTTCATACACATAACATAAGTAACATACACATTTCGTCGCATAAGTTGTAAAGCAAGTCATGCAAATTTTAATCAATAACTTACATCCTAGTGTCACATAGTAGGTGTCAAATCCTCCAATAGTAGTTATGTTTCAGGTGCATAATAGCTCTCATCTTCACCCGATGATGAGATATGAAATCCGTCACGTAACTTATGCAACACACATTATTGGATTACGCACAACTCTTCATGCAATCACACATAATAACCCCTCACTTAATGAACTCATACATCCCCCTTTAACCTTGTTCGGCCCATTATTTACCCAACCCTCCTAATGTACGGCCCAATAGTCCCAAGCCCAGCTTGACGCTGCATCAGGCTGTATGGTCCAATGTCACCCGAAAAGGGTGCGGCCCTCTCAAGTTTAATCCTATTTCAAAATCAATAACCACAACACATATCAATCCAATATATATCTCTCCCTAACAATCATCATGGATATCATTATTCTATACAGTCCCTTCACGTGGCATTCATTATACATCCCATCATAACTAACACCAAGAACCTTTATCAATCAATTATGTTAATGGTTACACATCAAGTAATGATCGGTCCAATCAGATTCATTTGTCATTTGATATCACATGTTATTTTGTTACCTTTGAAAGATTATTGAATATATATGTGGTCCAATAGATAATCCATTTAGTGGGAATCAATTGGAAGTGAAGTCAAGGAATTTGTTTCAATCAGATTCCCCATGCAACATTAATTACTAGAACTTCACTCATCATAATAACATATAATAAAAAGAAACTCTAGATCATGGTCAACCATTAATCCTTCTAGTTATCACTACAGATTCTAGTCCATACAATTTACATGGTCCCTATCCATTGTCATAGATGGACGATTCTAAAGATGTTCCATACGATCTCAACAAACAAAACACAACAGCATGCAGTTCATATAGATTCGATTACTACCAGATAAGTATGTTAACCAGTCTATGAGAGGTTGGGAAATTGTTAGCGCCGAGAAGGAACATTAATCTTGAAAGGAGGTGTCGCCGAAGATTTGAGAGGGTTAGGGTTTCCTGTCACGTAAATATTGCAACCTATTCTAACTGTTAAACCATAACAGATCTAACAACACTAATAGGTTTGGGGAAACGGGCTCAGTTAGGGCTTAAGATATGTGGGGTGTACGCTAAAGGTGTGTGTGTATACAATTCACAAGCCGGCCCAACCTCTAATCCGTGATTGGGCTTGTGTAGATTGGGCCTAGGATATCATGTGTGTAAGCCGAAGGGAACTAGAAACAATTGTTTTATACTAGGGGGGTGTGCGGCCCAAACGTATGCGCGACCCAACTATACGATGTGTGTGTACGGCCCAAACATTTAGGTTTAACTAGTTTATTATCTCAACGCGTAACAATTAGTATAATAAGAATGTGGCAAGAAGGAATAAAGAGAAATCGGGATCACACGACTGAAAAGCACAAACCTTGAAAGTTCGGGTTGTCACATGAAGACTCGATTTTCCGAAGACAACGCGAAGACACTCAATTTTTGACAATGGAAGCCCCAAGTGTGAGAAGACCCACCTTCGTACGAAGGCACACCTTCGTACGAAGGCACAAGCTTCGTACGAAGCTTCTGTTTCCCCACCGACACTCCGATTTTCGACCGTTTCAGCACTTTGGAGGACTTATGCTTCTGTTCCCGTACGCAGGCTGACCCGGTGCTCCCTTCTATCCATTGAGGATCGTGTTTCCTGATTAGTACACGCTCTGTGAGTATACTCGAACCCATTTTCATTTAACGCACTTTTGGATGTTACATACGTTCTCTACCAAAACACAACACACAACGCAAACACTTTATAAACGCTAACCGCTCCCGCATGTTATACGTGATTTGTTAAATGCTTGTTACTATGCTTACACAATGTTCCAACTAAAGATCAGCTGGCAGATGTATTGACAAATGCTTTAGACACATCCACCATTGAAAGCTTGATCTCTAGGGTTGGCATGCTAAACATGGATTAAAAGCAAAAATTTGTTTTCCATGAATAAAAAGCCTTAAAATATTTTTTTAGAAAATCAAAAATCCATCCTTAAAAATAGCTTTGATTGAAAAGTTTTCAAGAATCCTTAAAAGTCTGTTCATAACCACTGTTTTCAAAACTCTAATTGGCTAAAAATTCTTCCTCTACTGAACAGTATCCTCTGTTTCCATTTACCACTGTTTCATGACCTTTGTTGATCAAACAGCTGTTGGTCCAACCACTAATGTCTATCCACTGATAGACTAAAATCAACCATGGTTCAATTCACTGTTTCCAACCACTGTTGTTGCTCAACAGTGGTTTCCAAACAACTGTCATCCATTATCACAACAGAGGTTGCCACGTGGACAAATGTTAGCCATAAAATCTTTGTAACTGCTGCCACGCCAACATTCTCCACCTATATAAACCATGTTTCATCCCCAAACAGAGCTTTACTGCCATCTCGAATTCAAAATTCTCAAAAGCGGTTTCCATTATCTTCTTCTTCAAACCCTACTCATTTTCTTCCCTGATCATGGCTCTGTCACTCAAAAATCCCCATAACTATCTTACCATCTTTGAGAAAACAAACAAATATACTTCCTTTCACTCAACAATTGACTTTCTAGCGTCATCAAAATACAAAACAATTCTTACTGCCAATGCCCCAATCCATACGGAAACACTCTGAGATTTCTGGGCTAATGCTAAAATACAATCACAAAAGAAAGAGCCCTATGCTATAACATCCAAAGTTGGAGATATACTTGTTCAAATTTCCCCATGCTCCATATCCACAACGTTTGCATTGAACGATCTGGCAGGTAAGACCACCTTTGAAAAACATGAACTTCACGCATAATTCATTGAAAGAGGGTATGAAGGTTAATTAAAGGGGGTTACTATTTTTTCCAGGCTCTTTAATTTGTCTCTCTACTAAGACCACTGCTTTTAATGAGATACCACTTAAAATTCAGTACTTGGGATATGCTATTTTAACAAAATCCGATTTCAATTTTTTCCCAAGCACTGTTTTCTGATTTGGTCACAAATGTGAAGAATGTTAAAAAGGGTGCTAAT
Organism: Helianthus tuberosus; assembly: GCA_030545235.1. Lineage (NCBI taxonomy): Eukaryota > Viridiplantae > Streptophyta > Magnoliopsida > Asterales > Asteraceae > Helianthus > Helianthus tuberosus. Next base: position 83,427,300 of record CM060399.1, read on the forward strand.
AGTGATTTTCTCATCTATCCAAGACTTCTAAGCAACTACTTATAAAAACAGGTGTCACAAAAAAAATTTCAAAAAGGTGTAGCTTTTCAAATAAATAGTCTTACAAGTGAAAATTTTACCAGACTTATGGATAAAGAGTCAAAAGTTTCCAAAACACAAACAAAGGGGGACAATCCCGTTCCCGCTTCCTAGGTTTGTTTGGAAGTAAACCCTAGGGAACGACAGAATCCGATGAACATTAATAGACCTGTCTTTATAAGGGTCTATCCGACAGTCAACAAGGCTTGAATGTATTCGCCAACAATCCTAATATATGTTTTACAATAAAAGCAATGGTTTATAAGACATAACTTTTGATTTAAACAAAACCTTTGTTTATTCAAAGACATTGTTTTATACAATACATTTTGGCTATTTAAGACATTATTTTTTGTTTAAACAACACTTTTGTTTACCATACAAGACATTTTTTATACATGACCCTTGGTTTACACGAGACATTTGGTTTATACATGACATTTGTTACACAAGACATTTGGTTTATACATGACATTTGTTACACAAGACATTTGGTTTATACATGAAATTTGTTTACACAAGACACTGTTTACACATAACATTTGTTCATACAGGACATTGGTTTTAGTAAGTGACTTAGATAACGAGGCGCGTGTAATATGATAAAAGCATGGTGGATACGCCGCTGGTTCTTCCTATATATAAGTGCTTTTATTATATTATATTACATATCGTAGCGTTATCTAAACCACTTCAACAAAGACAAGACAAGACATGACATATCTTTATACAAGACATAACAATTTTATACAAGACATGACATATTTAATACAAGTCATTTTCATTTGGTTATTTACCTAACCATGTAACATTTCTTTTAAATCATTTGATTTTCGTATGATTTCATAAAAAGAAGACATTTTTATAAAGGTTCATGGCTACTTTTTAGTTAAACATTTCTTTTAACATTCAAAGCCATGAATCTTCATCACAAACCTATGTTACTCACAATCATTTTTATGCTGACGTTTCTATTTTCACATATGTTTCAAGAGCGAATGTTTGATGTTGAGCATGCTACACTTAGGGCGGGCTTGGGCCTTAGTGACTTAAAAATTGCAAGACAATTATTGTATTTGGCTTATGTTTAGTTTGTACTTTTCCAAGACAATGTAAACACTTAACTTAATAAAACAAAACTTTAAGTACCATGTGTTATGAAACAATAATCCTATGACATGACTCCCTGACATTTCCGCCGCGGTTTGTTGTTTTACGCGGTCGGGGTGTGACAATTTTCTTTTTGAATACAATCATTGCATTTAGCTGAACACTTCTGCTTTAAAATTTCATTTTATTTTTCAAAACCACTGCATTTTGTGTCAGCTCTTCTTCTTTTTGTTTCAAAAATTTTTCGTTTTCAAGAACTTCTTTACATTTTCGTACCAGAAACAGTTCTTTTTTCTCAAACTCTGAGTGAGTTTGATTTAAATACTCTTCAAATTCAACTGCTTCTTTGATTTTTTGTTCAAGAATTTCTTCTTTTTGAGCAACTTCGACATAAGTTTTGTTCAACAAATCTTCTTTTTTCTCAAGTACTGTGCGTTTTTGTTTGAAAAACTCTTCATTCTCCACATAGACTTCACACGGTATTATGTCGAACTTACTCTCAGTTTTACCTTCTTTTCATCATCTTCAACGATCTGATCTACCATCGTCTTTTTTTTGGGTAAAGGGTTACCCCGGTGATTCTATTATAGACAACCGCCAAATAAGAACAAGTAGTGAGGATGAGTTCCCCACTAGTTCATATACAGGACATGCCCCGTATATGTAAACAAAAAAACAAAACAAAACAAGTTACCACCTCAACCTAGCCTACTACAATCATAATAATGACTAACTAGTAGACAAACGAAAAACAAACAAAAACGACGTCAACCACCATCATCAAAAATGAAATTACTACCAACCGGCAGCCCCTTTGCATGAAACAGAAGCCACCTATCCATTGGACACCTTTATGTGAGAGGTGCTTGCCCCTGTACTGGAAGACGTAGGATGTATACCCGATGTCATAAACTCCTTCGTTTCATCATATACACTCTCTACCTCATCATCGTCAGACTCCGCATTTAGCTCATGTCCCCCTTTAGATCTCCCTTGGAAGGAACCCCCGTCCCCCCCAACAAACCCAAGAGCACTAAAAGAATTGTGTGTTTGAACCTTTGACGAGCTAGTCACTGCCTTTTTCTTCTTATCCACAGGTCTATATTCAAACTTGGGCTTTTGATTGTTAACTTGAAAACCGCTCTTCTTTACATTCTTCTTTGTCTTGACTTCCGTATAACCATCCTCATCTACTTTCTGATTGTTTGTAGAAGGTTTCACTATCGATCGAATGCCTTTAGGACACTCCTCATAAACATGCCCAAAAACACAGCAATGGGCACATCTCGGTGGTTCCCATTCATACTCCACCCTAATAGTCTCAGTAACATATTTATTCCCATCCAAATCAGGAATAGCCATGGTAAGAGTCTCTTTCAAATCCTGATCAGCCGAAATTTCAATAAGAGCCCTAGCATAGCTGCTCCTTCCCCAAGCCTCATTACACATATCAATAGTATACGAATCTAGCCGCACAGGATTCCCAATTTTTGAAGCCAGCATGCTTAAACCATCATCAGAATATGCCACTAGAGGGACATCATGCAATTTAACCCAAACTGCAACCTTTTTAACTTCTTCTTTTTTAAGAGTGTTTGTAGGGGACCAAATGTTGAGAAACATAGGTTTGTTACGGATCATCCAGGGACCCCCTTCAAGAACAACATCCATACCCTTTCTGTCTTCAAACTTGAAGAAAAAGAAACCATTCGAATTCATCATAGTTTTCTGAAGACCATATTTCTTCCAATTTGTTCTCACAAAGTGTTCAACTACTGGATACGCAATTCTATCTCCCAGAAAATAACCATAAAGAGTGTTAGCTAACCTGTCGTTAACCTGGCGAACAGAATCAATCGGAAGCACTACATCCACTCCATCCATTGAGACGTCTGAGTTAAGCGAACGAAACTTGACTTTAGGAACTTGTTCAGCCGCATCATTGGCCTTCCTAGCAAATTTATCATCATTCTGTTTCTGAATTAAACCACTACCACGCTTAATATCCCCCTGCTCGACCTGTTCATTTAGGACCACATCCGCATAAGATTGGACATGAGCATTATCATCTTGTATCTGATCTTGAACACGAGGAGGACTAACATCCTTCAACGGTAGCACAAATGCTACCTTTCATTTGTCAAACACCTTTGTATAAATCTGATTAGGAGAATCAGAGCTGCCAATAACATGCTCAGAATCATTAAGCGGCATCATAAAACATACCTTCTTATTCGGCAATTCAGCAACCCTAGCCGGCATAAGTGAAATTTGTCTAGGCTCAAATGGTTTACCATCAATGTTCTTAATCTTATTCACAAACACATTAGAATTTTCAGCATCTTGGCCATCCATTGTTGCTGGAACCCTAACGAGATGTTGCTGAATAATCAGCGAACATAAACAATCAGCGAACGAACTTAATCAGCCAACTAATCAGCGAATAAAAGCTTAATCAGCAACAAACTTAACCAGCGAACATAAACTTAATCAGCGAACAGATGTTGCTGGAACAAGCAACCACTCCGCAGATCTGAAAAACCCTAGTAGCCGTCAAGAACAAATCGATCAAAAAAGGATGATTCAGATTACAAAAGCAGCAAAACAATCTCTCTTTGTATACCCAATCCAGATTAACAACGAAACCAAATAACCAGCAGCCACCAAGTGTAGAAAAAACCGAAAAACCAACCCTAATCTTGAGCAAAAACGAATCAAAGAATGATTATATTGAATCGTAAGTGTAAATCAGAATTGATGAGACTCTAATCACACAAAACAATCCCTACAATCATCAAGAAAAACGAGTTTTAGGTCAAGGAATCAAGAGGGTCGATTTTCTCCATTAGAGAGAGAAAACTAGGGTTCTGATCTACCATCGTCTTATCATCTTCCACTACCTTTTTCTTCTCTCTTTTCTCTTTGTAAAATCCACAGCTGCTGAAGTATCTTTCTCCAAAATTATTACAAATTTCATCAGCTATAGAATTAGAAACATCAGAGTTAATAGAAACTTTATCATCAAACACTCTTCTTCATTAACTGTCTCTTGAGATTCTTCAATTATCTCAGCCATCATTGCTCGTTCGTCAGGTTGAGAAAACATGTTGTTCCAATTGTAACCTTCGTCTTCATGTATAACAACTAATGCTTTGTTTCTTGATTTAGAACATCCGGTTTCAACTTGTAACCTACTAAACGGATTGAAGTTGTCTTGATTATCTTGACCTGTGCATTCTCTTTTGAAATGTCCTTTTCTTCTGCATTTGAAACAGGTCACTTTTGATTTGTTGAACCCCAGTCTAGAATCGGATGCAAGTACACATTGTCTCCCAGTAATCTCAGTAAATCTCTGTGCTCTTCTCATAATACTTGCCATACTCCACAGTATATCCATCAGTTCCATCCCTTCTGGATCAATCTGGTCATAATCCTCCTTTGTCATATTACAGTTTCCAATTCTTCCAGCTATAAGACTGTCATATGATTCAAGAACTAATCCCAGAAATGACATCTGCTGTTTTACTGTGGATTCATTCATACTTTACGCATTTTGTAAATTTACCATGACATTGCATTGTAGCACATGAGACTGGTTGTTTCTTTTATTTGAATTTGAGTTTGATCCTTCTAAAGATTTTGAATTTGGAGTTGTAAAATTTGATTCATTGCTTGAGTATGTTCCAAATCCACTGCCACTTGAATTGTTGTTTGTTGAAAAAACCCGAAAATCCAGATGAACTTTCTGCACTGTATGTTGTCAGTACTTTTTTATTCTGATTATCTGATGAACTACCACTTCTGTAATACAGACTTACATCTTGTTGTTCATTCTTTAACATTTCGGCTTTTCTCAATTCTAAGTCGTGTGCTTCCAGTTTTTGAATTAACTTATTAAAACTAATGGTCTCGGTTTCCATATTATTTTCTCATGATCATGATATATGTGGACCAATCGTTTTCTTTTGGAAGAGCATCAACGAGCTTGTCAATCATATCCTCTCGATTCTTTTCTATCCCTAGCAGTTTTAATTCTTTGATCAAATAACAGTATCTTTCTATCAATTATTTCACTGTTTCGGTTTTTAGACTTGTAAATTTTTCAAATTCTTTTTTCATTGAGGCTCTTTTGCTTTTCATAACCTGCTCATTTCCTTCAGCTTTATGTTTCAATGCATTCCAGATTGAAAAAGCAGTTCCGTTATGTTATAACAATGATAGAATACTGTCTAGTGGTGCACAAATCGGGTTTTCTGAATACCCGGTTCCGGGTATGGAACCGGGTTCGGATACGATCGGGTTCTACAAAATCGGGTATTGACAATACATGGGTCGGGTCCGGGTTTTATATAAAAAATGTATACCCTATATACCCGGGTTCGGGTAGGGTTCGGGTCGGGTTTTCTAATACCTGGGTATTATAATACCCTATTTTCGGGTTCGGGTAGGGTCGGGTATGGATCAGGTTGGGTTCAGGTTTGGTTCGGGTATGCCTCGGGTGTTCATTTTATTTGGATAAATCATTGAAATATAAAATGCAAAACCTTTTTATTTCATAAAACATAGAAATACATGAAACCTAAATAATCATTGAACCGGATCGAATAAGATGATGAACATAGATAGCTTCGAATAACTTGATCGTCTTCGTTTATTGTTCGTCATCAAAGACCCCTTTTATAGGGTATAGAGATACAATGTAAACCAAAAAATGATCATAATACACTTTCTAATGGCTATATAGCCGTTACCAAGGTACAGAACTCGAAAAAACACAAAAAAAGGAAAAAACCTGAACAGGGTATTGGGAAACCCGGACCGGGTATTGAAAAAACCCGGTTCCGGGTTCAGGTTGAAATCGGGTACTCGTAAAACCCAGGTTGAAAACGGGTATAAAAAAAACCCGGTTCCAGGTTCGGGTTTTATAACAGAAATGCATACCCAACCCCTACCCTATGGGTAGGGTCGGGTTTGGGTATAAAAAACCCAGGTTTTATAATACCCGGTTCCGGGTTTTATTTTCGGGTCCGGGTCCGGGTTCGGGTTTTTTGTGCACCACTAATACTGTCATTCACTGAATTGTTGCAGAAAACTTATCATTTTCTTTACATTTTTGAATTTTTCTTGTTCATTATATTCTATCAGTGATTTCTTTTGACCATTTTCATCTAAGGGTTCATTATATTCTCTCAAAACTGCATACCAACACCTCATATCATAACCTTGAACTTAATCAGCAAACTACTCTTCCCATTTTTTATAATCATCTAAGTTCCTTAATCTAGGTGGTTTGGATGATATTCCATGTTCGTTTTCAAAATTTAAAGTATGAGTCATCCGATCCGGCATAGTTGCAAAGGCATTATAAGATTCAGAATCCATGATTAACACATGCAAAAATCAACAAACGATCAAACAACTTTGAAGGACAATGAAATATATCACTTTCGTGCGAACTGGACTTGTCAGGTTCGTACGAACTGGACAACTGTGAGCTGATTAACAATGAATGTGCAGGTTCATGCGAACCAGACTTGTCAAGTTCATACGAATCTGTCTTGATAATCTTAAACGGATTGCGAAACTCAAGTTACGTTTTTCACGGGTTTTCCAAGAATTTTTAGTGAATTAGTTCAAATTTTGATCTGATTCTTTCAAGGATTGATTAAAACGTGATTTCGCACAACATATCCAAAAATCAATCAATTTTGTCCATTAATTCGACATTAATTTTGCATTTTAAGATTGAAGAAGATGAATAGAAGAAAGATGAGTAGAAAAATGATGAAATCATATTCAAATCAGCTTGAATCTCTCTGAAATTGTTGGTATCTTGTGTTCTAAGTCCTTGAAACCGGTCTCCAAGCTCTGATACCGCTTTTGAGGACCGTTTCGGTGCTCCCGAATGCTTCGACCGGTTAGTATGACTCCATATCTAGTGGGGAATCCGAGTATGAAGGTGACATGCATAAGAACAAGCTAATTAAACTGGTTTCTATTAATTATTTGACAGTACAATACCACGAAACCAAATGGACAGAGTTTCCCCTCTCTAGTCCAAAAGTCTGTTCCAAATGACAAGACCTAGACTCCTATATATAGGCATAGCCCATCCGCACATACATGTAAGGACGGATGAGACTTAACAGCGAATGGCATCTAGGAGCGGATGGGTCCAGTTCGTGCAAAACTCGCCATTCGTATGAACTGGCCTGAACATTACAATCTCTCGTCTTGTCCTATACAATCAACTACGACTCTATATATTGACAATTTTGAACATGATTGACAAAATCAATAGACATAGTGCATTCACAGAGAATCTCTCTGGCGTAATGCATGGTGGACTAAAACCCGGAGTGACTCAGGCTCGAACTCTTGACCGAGGGTCTGGGAGAACTAGCCTTTATTGCCTTTATCCACCAAATATGGCACTATTGGGGATTGAACTTGAGTCTCCAAGGAAAACCCAAGTCTTTCCAACCACTAGACCACAAGTGATGGACCATCAGCAAGTTAACTCGTAAGGTTCTCAACTAAAATTCATAAATACAGATTAAAACTATAAACCATTTTGGTTATTTACAGAATCTCAAAATCAACAAAAATAATATTGTTAAATCATATACTTGGTAAATTATCAACATCAACATCTGGTTTGCCATTTTTTCACGTTTAATCCCCACATTTTCAAAATAGCATGTTTGCTCCCTGTGGTTTAACAAATTGTTACTCGAATAGTCCCTACACTAGATGGGGTTTAACTTTTGGTGCTAAGTGGGTGTGAAATGACCAAAATACCCTTACTAATAAATAACACATAAAAATAAAAAAAACAAACCCACCCCCACCTCCACCCCCTTCTCTCTTTATTTCTCTCTGCTTCTTGCCCTGGAACACCATGAACGGCCATAACCACCACCTCCAAACCTCCAAACACACACACACACACAAGAAATAAGGGGTCACCGGAAAATCGCCATTACAAGAATTTGTGTTAAAAGGATGGTGGCAGAAATTACTAGAAATTACCATGATTCCTAAACTAAGATCGATTTAAATGATGAATCGGTCAAATTAGCATCCATTTTTTACAAATACCTTCAAAAAAACAAAACCTTGTACAGAGAAAGATGGCTTTGACAGAGATCTTCCCCAACTCATCCTCATCTTCATCTCGCACAACCAATTCATCTGCAAATTTTTGTTCATCTTCATAACTACCCAGATCAAAAATAGGGTTTGCAACAGTCAAAAAAGATGAAAAGCCCCTAAATTTATAGAAACTAGTAGTGGGTATTAAACAATTAGGTATTGAATTGGGATTTAGATGTCTAATGAGACAATGAATAACAAAATTAGGTTGAAAACTATGGGGTTTTGAAGACAATAAATCGGCTGTGAATCTTGTGAGAAAACGGGTGATTCTCAATCTACCCATTAACGGGAACTACTACCGATTAGGAGTGGTTATTTGTTTGAATTTGATTGTGTTGTGGTTTGATTGGTGATGGGGATTGAGTGTTAGGAGTTTAGATGATTGATTTCTTCATTTTCTGTGGGGATTTTGGTTGCGTTAGAACAGATTCTTGTAATGGCGATTTTCCGGTGACCCCTTATTTCTTGCGTGTGTGTGTTTGGAGGTTTGCAAGTGGTGGTTATGGCCGTTCATGGTGTTCTAGGGCAAGAAGCAGAGAGAAAGAAAGAGAGAAGGTGGTGGGTGTGGATTTGTTTTTTTTATGTTTTATTTATCAGTAAGGGCATTTTGGTCATTTCACACCCACTAACCACCAAAAGTTAACCCCCATCTAGTGTAAGGACTATCCAAGTAACAATTTGTTAAACCACATGAAGCAAACATGCTATTTTGAAAAGGTGGTGACTAAACGTGAAAAAATGGCAAACCACAGGGACTATCCGGGTAATTAACTCTAAAATATACACTAGTATTGTAATAATATGATGTTTTATATTTACAGGTAGGTACTAAAGGGGATGTTTTATATTTACAGGTACTAAAGGGATAACACTAACAAAAAAATTATGTTTACAATTATATTGGTAAGAAATAACAAAATCTATTTTTTATGCACTGAACATATTTCGACAAAGAAAACATAGATTTTAAATTCTGCATGCATTACTATTGTACAATAGGATGTTTTAATCAACATAATTCATTGAACAAAAAGTGTTTTACACGTCAACCAAACAAGACCCAAAATTATTTTGACTGCAAAAAGAGTATATGATAAACTATACCATGTATTTGAATCCAAATCCAACAGAGAAATTTTATCTCAAAACTTGATTTCATTCAATCCAATCCAATACGAAACAGAAAGAGAACGCAATTACAATA